>CP073649.1:18752500-19360000 GCA_018223645.1 Jasminum sambac
CTATTTCCAAAAGTTTTCCATTAATGGAGAACTTAATGGTTTTCCACGATGGAGAACCATGGAGAGAACTTCCATGGTTTTTATGTTGGTTCTGCATCCAACAGTGGCCAGATGGGGAGGGGTGGGAGTGGGGGTGGAGTCGATCGTAGAGGTTGGGTGCAGAGATGGGTAATTGTGTCCCCATATAATAATAGAATTTTCTTTTTGTTTTTTAAACAAATATTCTTACTCTTGCAAATGTAAATTTCATATGATATTCTAGTATTTATATAGTAATTTTATGATTTTCTTGCTAATATTTCTTAAATAAATAAATATTACATGTGTATATATATGTATATGATATGATGAGTTGACATTTGAAGACCGTGTCTTTGTTATATTTCATATGACATTTCCAATGAAGAAAATTAGGAATACCATTTGCATACTTCTATAACTCTAATATATTGAGGGCAATATTTCTTGCACGATTTTAAGGATACTAAATTTGTAAGCATTCACATGTTTTCCCCCCTTCCTTATATTAATATATGCCCAAATGAAAAATAATATTCTGAAACATTTGTAACCATTCATATATGTTAACTAATTTATTTAAAGCCATTCATATTCTAATGGAGATCTGATCGACTAGACACGTCAAATGTTTAACTAATAGAATCGCTTACAAATTGGGTAAGTTAGCGTTTCATTTTAGAGTCAACTAGTGACTTGTGAGGAAGCTCGTTGTCACGCCCTGGGAGTTTGGCTAGCGATGGATCGAGTCATTTGTGCAAAGATGGGAGCAACGGGGCATGAGGCATGCACGAAAGGCATGGACGGAACCATGATCGGGGCACGACGCCTAAGTCATGTAGGGACGAAGGCAAGGGATCGTGCACAAAGGGCCGATCATGGACTCGAACGAGATCATCTGATGAGGCATTGAGGCTAATGGAAGATTCTGGAAGGTTACGAAACTTGGTCAAGCAAGTACATTCTGGAAGGATCCGAGGTCGGGCACTCGAGGAAGCTTCTAGGACGTTGCGGTAAGTGGCGAGATGAGTTGGGATTCTAGAGACTTCCAAGAGATAGGCTTTAGTAGGCAAATCTAGAACATTCTTGTACATACTTTGCATAGTGTAGAAATGTATGGAAATGTATAGAAGTTCATAGAATTGTGTAGAAGGTGTAGGATGTTCTAGAAACTTGATCTTAGCCGTTGATTAGGATTGATCTCCACCGTCCATTCCAAAGGAGGTGATGAAGGTGGTCTATAAATAGGTGGTAGCCTTCATTTGTAACCATCCAAGGGAATAGTGGTTCAAGAGTGAAAGCTTGAGTAAGCATTGTTGTGAGTGATCTCTAGAGGTAGAGATTGTGAGGAACACTTGTACGAGAGCTCGAGGGGTCAAGTAGTTACAAGTTGTTGTATTCATCTTTGAAGTTAATACAAATGGTTGTATTACTCTACTCTTTGTGTACTTGCCAAATTTCCCCTTAGTGTTAGCACTTTAATAGTGTATTGCGGGTCGAAGGTTGCTTCACTAGTAATCACAAGGGTTGTTCGAGTGGTGAAGGCCACGGAGTCAGTGAAAACTCTAAGTCCGTGACATCGTGCTCCCATCATCATCAAGTTATTTTGTAGGACCTGACTCCTGCGCTTTTGAGTTACAAATGAAGTTGCTGGTTATTATCAATACAAGACAAATATAATCTATTCAAAAAAATGAAAATAAATAAAATAGGAATAGAAAATCTTGTTTTCTCCCAGGTCGGGCTCTAATTAACTTCTATATAATCCCCAAAACCATTTCAAATTTACCTTTGTCCTACTTAACCAACAAACTCGTCCTCTGTCATGGATGATCAACCAGCTCCCCCACACCATTCCCCACCAAGCTCTCCAGTGGCTGTCGTCACTCCAAGCTCTCCTATAGTCGCCGCGGCTCCAAACTCTCTAGCGGCTATTTCTGCGTTGGCAGCTAAATCTATGGAGAAATGCAAGTTTTTGTTTCGAGGTCTGAGGAAGTTAAAAAATGAAAAATTACTTAATGAAATTAAAGAACATATATACTACCGATCTCAATACAATAGCTAGAAAGATAAAGGCTAAAACACCCTCGAAACCTCGAGATTTCGCAAGAGATGTTAGATCGGTGTTGGCGTTTGCTACAAACAGTCCTACCATGGCTGATAGAGTTATTAGGCAAGTTGCTGCTGCGTTGTTGGCAAAGTTGGAGAAGGATATATGGCCAATCATCAGTGAATGGGATGTCTACTACTGTGGAAATTTGGAGATAGATGGGGGCAATTGATGACCACAAGCACAAGCTGATTGTGTTTTTAGGTGAAGAGTTTAATAAACTCTGAAGTGATATATCAAAGAATCTAATGACTAATGATGAAATGGCTGAATTGGAAGCCACTGTTAAATACATGGATGATGAGTATGAACCAGCTTCTACTACTGCTTTGAGATCTGATGGAGCTGGAACCTCAAAAGACCATCCTAACAAACGCCACAAGCTCTAATTGATTCAACATATATATCTCTGTCACACTCACACGTTTGCAAATATCATGTACGTAGTATGGCTGAAATCTGAGTTCCTTTATAAATTGAGAATCTCAATTTCGTGTGTTTTTAATTTTGAAATGATTGTCAGAGGTTTTGAATTTAGTATGTTGAATGCAATAATATGGTCGAAATCTTAGTTCTCTTTTGAATTGAGAAATTAAATCTCATGTGTTTTCAGTTTGAAATGTTTCAAACATTTGATGCAATATAGCCAAATTCATTTCTAAGCTCTGTTTGTGCTATCTTTCACTCGAGCAATATGCATATTTGATATTTCTCCTTCCGCTTCTAGTTATTATTATTATTATTATTATTATTATTATTATTATTATTATTATTATTATATATATATATATATGATCATTATATATATATATATATGTATGTATGTATGTATGTATGTATGTATGTATGTATGTATGTATGTATATGGTAAAATTCAGCCAGTAATCGAAATTGATCTCTAATCTACCCTTTATTTAGGTTTCTATTCAGAAAACAATAAGAACAGTGCAGAAGTCTTGCTGATTTATATATCAGCTTACAAACTGTTAGTTATAGTGTACAAGGTTCAATTGTTGAGCCGGGCTTTTGGTTGTCGTGGGGTTTAGAAAATCCAAAGCCCAATAGGTTTGTCATACACCTATAAATAACTCAATATAGCCTCACAATACGCAAGTTATTATTATTACATTGTCTCTAAGGTCTCTCTAAATTTAGCTAACACTAAGATTTTGAGAGATCATCCTACTGCGAAGTTGTTCGTTATTCGGGACGAGTGTTGATGTGTGGATCAACATTGGAGGCCGTACGTTTGGACCGTTGTGGAGACAAAAGAACAAACGAGAGTTACGCCGTAAAATCCGCTTTATTGGTAATTTCTTAGTCACAGATCTCATCTAAGAGTCGAGAAGATCCAATGTTTGGAATTGTTTAATTTTATTTCCGTTGTGCATGTTTAGATCAATTCCTAACAGTGGTATCAAAGCCAACTCGATCTCTTATTGAGATTTGATTTAATGTTATGTAAAACAATTTAGTTTGAATTATCTGTGGCGATGTAATTTCGTTAAAAATTGTTTTGGATCAGATCTACAAATTAATCACGCAAGAAAAAGAAAAAAAGGATTTTTTGACGACCGCCGGAGCACCATCGGGCGCCGGCGGAGGCAATAGTTGCCTCTGCAATGCGGAGGCGAGTCGCCGCCTCCATAGCAGCAGCAACTACTGCGATTTTGTAGTGGCGATTTTGAGAAATGAAAACACAAATTAGAATAAACAACATAGAACACTAATTTAGACAAGATTTAGAGATAAATTTGTGGTTAGTGCGATCTTTAGGTGAAGTTTCGACGTAACCTATTTGAATTTATTGTGCGAATGCATTCTAGAGTGTTGATAACGAATTTATTTAGAGATAAATAAATTGGTCTAATAGAATAGATTTATTTATCATTGAGAGAGGTAAATATTTATTTTAGCAAATTCATTCGTTGAAAAAAATAATATCACTACTTGAATCTAATTACGTGTACTAGAGGAATCAAAGTTGGTGAAATTGTGAGTCCCAAGTCTTATAATTCTCATCGTCGTCTATTTATATATTGAAAATATTTAATTCTTTTAATTTAGATTTTATTAGTTTATATATTTAATTTGTAAGTTTTTATGTTTATTGAAAATCAAAACAACCATCGAATCGTCTTTTCAAATAGAGTACAATATTAATAATTTTGATAGTTAAATCCAATCTCTGTGGAATCAATACTTGGACTTAAAAAATCTATTTTACTACTTGTTCGACCCGTACACTTGCGGCATTTATTTTGACACATCTAACAAACGAACACGGGCCAAGACGAAACCCTAGCAAGAACTAGGGTTCCAGTCGTTGCAGCCGCGGTGGAGACGAGGGGCTGGTGTGAAATTTTGGAAATTGCACACCAAGCCCCCCATCCTTATTTAATAGGATTTGTTTTTCCCGAAAGTTTTGAAAACTTACGAATTAGTCCCTGTTTTCAATTTATTCTAAGAAACACGTCCTAGGGCATAAAATAAAATTTCTAAAATTAATGATAAATTAGATTTTTCAAATTTCTTGCAATTATTCAACTTTGAGTATTTATTTTCAATTTTAAAATTCTTATTTGGGACAAAAGTTGAATTTTGGAAATTATAATTTTAGTTTAGTTTATTTTTCCCTAGTGTTTCTGTAAAATATTATTAAAGTATGACTTTAATATACATGATGAATAAAGTGTTATTTTGTCTACACTTGCATCTAAAAATATTTAATTAATTAGATTGATTATTTATTGTTACACAAAATTAATTAGATTAATTTGTAGAATTTTGTTTCTCGATTGTTTAAATTGTTTAAACAATATGCGTCGTCACAATAAATCAAGAAACTAAGTTGTTTATCAATATTGGATATTGTGGATGATTATGGACCAAACCAATATGATTGGATGAATGTATGGTTTTAATCCTTATTTTGTGTTGGGGGCATGCGTGCCTATTAATGATTTGAGGTCTGCGTGCCATTTAATCTTTTAAGTTAATTCTGGACCTACGAGTCTATATGATATGGCGCATGTGCCAACTAGTGTAAGATACAAATTGAAGAAGAAGATGGAGATCAATGGAGTTAACCAATGGAAGACGAATCTTTGTCCCTTAGGATTTGACCAACTATTTTTTCCTCGTGGCTCGGGAAAACTGGATAGAAACATGTCCATAATCATGCACCAGTTTTATTATGCTTTAAATGTGTGCATGGTTGATATATGATATTATGCATGATATTTGATGAGACCGATTCCCCTTAAAATGATATTTAATTCAGAATTAAAGGTCAGTTCATGCCTTCCAATGTAACGGTGAACAAAAATTGGATTCTCACAATGGCAATAAGTTTGTTGAGTAACTCAAGGCTGCTAGATCGTAGGGAATGTTTTCTTTGCTGTGAGACATGTGATGTCTATGAACATTGGGTCGAATTTGACTAAAATTTATTTCTTGTTGAGTAACTCAAGGAAAGAGGATTTTAGAGGCATGTCAAGCTAATACATAAGATGTACAGGATAATAAGTTATCTGCTTGATGATCCGGGAGTCACATGGAGATGTGACTGATAGATATATCTACCTGAATGTCGGTTAGGGCTTGTTTAGTGACTCAAGGCTCCGATTGAACAATCGGGATCCTGGCCCACTGACAAATTTGAGAAATTTGGTTTCACCAGTGTTGGGGATCATTATTTTAGTGGGAGCTTAGTTAGTATTATTAAAGTCCATATTTTATTAACTTTGGCATATAGTAATTACTCTATCTTTATCATTACAGTTTATTGAATTATGGCTAGTCACATAGGTTCGAGAGGCATACTTGACGCTAACAAACTTAATGGGTCGAACTTTAGTGACTGACATCGCAATCTGAGAATTGTTCTCAAACACGAGAAAATTGCATATGTTCTCGAAGAACAGTTACCGGAAGCCCCTGCAGAGGATGCAGCGGGGGAAGTAGTGGAGGCATATAATCAACATGTGGATGATGATAACACTGCAGCATGTGTGATGCTTGCAGGGATGTCTCCCTAGTTGTAAAAGCAACATGAGGATATGGATGCTCATGCAATGATTGTTCATCTCAAGGAGTTCTACGATGAACAGTCCCGCACTGAAAGATATGAGATGTCGAAAAAGCTTTTCAGGGCTATGATGGCAGAAGGATCTTCAATAAGTGCTCACGTACTACAGATGATTGGCTACATTGAAAAATTAGAGCAATTAGGTTTTCCCATGGACCATAAGCTAAGTGTTGATTTAGTTCTACAGTCACTTCCGGATAGATATTCTCAATTTATCATGAATTTCAACATGAATAAAATTGAGGCCACACTCCCGGAACTGTTGAATATATTGAAAACTGCTGAGCCCAACATCGCCAAAACCAATGTGCAAGTGTTGGCCGTTGAATCCTCTAGAGGGACTAAGAGGAAGGCGAAAAGATCCTCTGTGAAAAGATTAAAAAAGGGCAAAGGAAAGGCAAAGGTTGCCAAAACAGAAAAAACGAACAAGAACAAATCCCAAGCTGATGCCGAGTGCTTTTATTGCAAAGGCAAAGGACATTGGAGGAGTAATCGCAAGGTCTACCTTGCTAGCTTGAAGGGAAAGAGTTCTTCTGAAACTTTTGCTTCAAGTATATACTTCATTGAATTGAATATAACTATATCTTCAGTATCTTGGGTATTAGATATCGGATGTGGATCTCATATTTGTATAAATATGCAGGGACTAAAAAACAATCGACCATTGCGGAAGGGAGAAGTAAATCTACGTGTTGGAAACAGAGCAAGAGTTGATGCTTTAGCCATAGGAAGTTACTTTTTATCGTTGCCTTCGGGCCTTGTTTTAGAATTAAAAGAATGTTATTATGTTCCCACTATTACCGAAAACATTATTTCTATTTCTTGTTTGGACATGAATGGCTTTATCATTGATATTAAGAATAAACGTTGTTCTATTTATCGTGATACTATGTTTTATAGTTATGGGAACCTATATAATGGCATCTATATTCTCAACCTCGAACATTCTATAATGAGTACAAAAAATAAGAGGCAAAAAGTTGATAATAGTATCAACAACTCGTATCTGTGGCACTGCAGGCTCAGGCACATCAACAAAAAACGTATCAACAAGTTACATAAGGATGGATACTTCGGGGAAGGGGATTACGAATCCTTTGAAAGATGCGAATCATGCCTTTTAGGCAAGATGGCCAAATTCCCATTTTGTGGAAAGGGAGAAAGAGTTGCAAAAAAATTGGAACTCGTACATATTGATGTATGTGGACCAATGACAACAGAAGCCAGAGGGGGTTTTTCCTGCTTTATCACATTTACAGATGACCATACCAGATATGGATTTGTATACTTGATGAAGTTCAAGCATGAAGCATTTGAAAAGTTTAAGGAATTCAAGCAAGAAGTGGAAAAACAAACTGGAAAGAATATTCTAACACTAAGATCTGATCGAGGTGGAGAATACCTCAAGGGCGATTTTATGAATTACCTCAAAGTGAATGCGATTCTCTCGAAATGGACTCCACCTTATACACCACAACATAATGGTGTATCCGAGAGGAGAAATCGTACCCTACTGGATATGGTGCGTTCAATGATGAGTCAAACAGGCCTTCCAAAGTCATTTTGGGGACATGCAATTAAAACTTCCTATTACACACTAAATTGTGCCCCATCTAAATCGGTTGATAAAACTCAGCACGAGTTATGGATTGGTAAGAGACCAAATTTTTCATACATGAAGATTTGGAGTTGTGAAGCTTACGTGAAGCGCACAAGCTCGGATAAGTTGGATGCTAAGTCCGATAGATGGTACTTTGTGGGATATCCAGCAGAAATAGTTGGATATTATTTCTATAATCTCAATGACATGAAAGTCGTCGTGTCAAGACACGTTGTTTTCATGGAAAAAGAGTTTATTCGAAAAGAGAATAGTGGGAGCCAAGTAGATCTTGAAGAGGTTCAAGAAACCATGGAACTCGACAACCGATTAGATGAAACAGTAGTTGAGATACCATTGGATGAAGTTGAAACTACTGAAAGGGAGATAACAGCTCCCAAGGGCATGCCAGCTCATCGTAAGTCTAGTAGAATGATACGTCCTCCTCAGAGATTAGATCTCATGATTACTAATGAAACATTATTAATAGAGAAAGACGAGTCTACCAATTATGAAGAAACGAAGTCAAGTGTTGACTCGAAAAAATGGCAAGAAGCCATGGAATCCGAAATGAACTCCATGTATGAAAACAAGGTGTGGACCTTGGTGGATCTGCCTAAAGGGGTAAAACCCATAGGTTGTAAATGGGTTTACAAGAAAAAGATCTATATGGATGGTAAAGTTCAAACTTATAAGGCAAGGCTAGTAGCTAAAGGCTATAATCAAAGACAATGTATTGACTTTGATGAGACCTTCTCACCTATAGCCATGTCTAAATCAATTCGGATTCTACTTGAAATTGCAGCGTACCATGACTGTGAGATTTGGCAAATGGATGTCAAAACCGCATTCCTAAATGGGAATCTCAATGAAGATGCGTACATGACACAATCGAGAGGTTTTGATTCAAGTGAACCACATAGGGTATGCAAACTGCAAAGATCCATATATGGACTTAAGCCAAAGCATCTCAAAGCTGGAATCTTCACTTTGATGAGACAATCAAAAGGTTTGATTTCATTCCAAATGAAGAAGGACCGTGTGCATACCAAAAGGGTAGTGGGAATAAGATCGTTTTCCTAATCCTATATGTGGACGATATATTAATATTAGGAAATGATATTCCAATGTTAAAATCAGCGAAATCCTGGTTATCCCTAAATTTCTCCATGAAGGATTTGGGAGAGGCGGCATACGTACTTGGGATTAAGATCTATAGAGATAGATCTAGAAGATTGCTTGGGCTATCCCAATCCGTGCACATAGATAAAATCTTGAGAAGATTTAACATACAAGAGTCGAAGAGAGGATTCTGTCCCATTGGGCATAGGATTAATCTCTCAAGAGATATGTGTCCATAGACACAAGTTGAGAGAGATCGCATGGATAAGATACCTTATGCATCAGCAATAGGATCTATCATGTATGCGATGCTATGTACGAGACCAGATGTCTTATATGCATCAGCAATAGGATCTATCACAAGCAGGTTCCAAGCAACCCTAGAGAAAAACATTGGATTGCGGTTAAGAATGTCCTTAAGTCCTTGAGAAGAACTAAGGATGTGTTCTTAGTGTATGGAGGAAATGAACTAAGAGCACAGGGATACACAGATGCTAGTTTTCAATCAGATAAAAACGACTGCAAATCCCAATCTGGTTACGTCTTCACCCTCAGTGGGGGTGACATAAGTTGGAAAAGTTCCAAGCAAGAAACAACAGCCGATTCAACAACGGAAGCCAAATACATAGCTACTTCAGAAGCAGCAAAGGAAGTAGTTTGGATCAAGAAGTTTGTGACTGAACTTGGAGTTGTTCCTAGCATTGTTGATCCGATACCATTGCATTGTGACAACAATGGAGCCATCGCGCAAGCAAAGGAACCGAGGTCTCATCAACGTTCCAAACATGTATTAAGGCGATATCATCTCATCAGAGAGATAATTCAGAGGAATGATATAAAGATAGAGCGAGTCCATACTAATGATAACGTGGCTGATCATTTGACCAAAACGTTATCGCAAAATAAGCATGATAGTCATGTCTCGTCCATTGGTATAAGATACTTGAGTGAATGGATTTAGTTTGGATGTTAGTACTCTTATGTAAGACATTTTGAGTATGATTGATTACTTATATAGACACATTAATATAATAGAATCCATAGAATAAGTGTTGCATCTCTTTCTTAAAGACGAAGTAATTGATCTCACAAGTTAGAATGTGGAGACATTCAGATGGACACATGGATGCTTTGTTGGTGGAACATGGATAGTTATCCTTGCATCAGCGGTTGATCTCTAATACGCGGTGGTGGAATTGGTCCTTAGACTTGAGGATACCATAGAGCCTTATGCAGGGATCGCTTTACTTTGGCGGGCATTGAAGGATACTCTAAATATAGGTTGACTGTAAATGTCGTACGGGTATAGTGAGTAATGCATGACGGTTGTGAGTATTCAATAAAGGATTCATCACTCCTGGATAAGGGGAGATTATAACCTGCATTTCGCCCAATCAAGTTGATGCAAATTCCTTGGCCAAGATGGGATTGTAGGATTGAAAAAAACTTTCAATCACAATCGCTGATTTAATCAACGTTGAGTTGAGAGCGAACAATATGGTTGGTTGAATGAGATTGATGTGAATCCATATTTCTAAACCAATCAGGTTTATATTGACGAAAGGATTATAGTTCCACGGTAACCGTACATGTAAAGGTTTCGTCATTTCCACATGTCTTATCCTGTCACATGGATTGTCGTGATACGTTGCTAGATGTCAATCATGGACGACTGTGTGAATCGATTGATCTGGGTGAATCGATGATAAATTAAAATAGCGATCTTGTTTATCTCGTCCTAATCCGATTAGTATGATGATATCATGCCGTTCGACATAGTGAGTAGGAACCTGATGGGTCACACACAAAGTCAAGTAACTCGTATCTTGAATTGGACCTTGTCCAAGTGGGAAAATGTTAGTTATAGTGTACAAGGTTCAATTGTTGGGCCAAGCTTTCGGTTTTCTTGGGGTTTAAGAAATCCCAAGCTCAATAGGTTTGTCGTAAACTTATAAATAACTCAATATAGCCTCACAATACACAAGTTATTATTATTACATTGTCTCTAAGTTCTCTCTAAATTTAGCTAGCACTAAGATTTAGAGAGATCATCCTACTATGAAGTTGTTCGTTATTCGGGATGAGTCTTGACGTGTGGATCAATATTGGAGGCCGTACGTTTGGATGGTTGTGGAGACGAAAGAACAAACGAAAGTTATGTCGTAAAATTCGCTTTATTGATAATTTATTAATCACAGATCTCATTTAAGAGTCGAGAAGATCCAGTGTTTGGAATTGTTTAATTTTATTTCCGTTGTGTATGTTTAGATCAATTCCTAACACAAACGAAGGAGAAATAACTAAAAAAGGCATAAACCAATGTGATGACGACACGTCATCAATGATTACAACTAAACAAGGTCTAAACTGTAAAAGCAGGAACTTAAGTGCAAAGGCAATAAAGAAAACAGAACCAAAAGGAAATGGAGAATGATGACATGGATGTGAAATGGCATAAACTCAACATATATATATATATACATGAACGAAGTAAGAAAGTATTATTGATTCAAAGGGACACCCCTGCTGCTCGGCAACTCTGTTCACGATGTTCAGTTAGATGTAGTTTCTGGAAACCGCTTTAGCTCCCAATTAGTTAGTGATCCAACTGAATGATTCCTCTGTGTAGTGTATAGACTTCTTTTGCATATATAAGCATCACAAAATATTGGAAACATAAAATTTAAAAACTGAAGACCTTCAAAACTTCATTCAACATTGTAAAGGCACTCGAAACTTCGGAGCGGCATATCTTCATGCTCGATCGGTATGGCCAATTTTCACAATTATTTTGGCATTTGATGCTCGAATTTCGACTATAATGCCCATTTTCTAGTCGAATGTATCAGGAGATAATTGTGAGATACAAAATCTTGTGCAAATCTTCTGTTGTACATATCCGTTAGGCAAGATAGAAGTTAAAGATAGTAGGAGATTATTTAGGTTGATTTGTTAGCTATCTAGATAAGGTAAGATTTGAATATATATATATATAGGTACGTGTATTGGCTTGATAAAAAATGAGATATACAATCAATTCCCTTCTTCTCGTTGCTTATCCCATTGGGCAGAAAGAGTACAAGTGCATTTACCACAACTGCACATCGGAGGTTGAACATAATTACTCAGTTCTTCCCAGAGTATTTTCAATCGGCTAAAATAGGCCGCTACATTCTGTCCATCTTTCCTGCATTTAGCAAGATCCGAACGCAGCTATAGCACCCGTGGTCCATTCCCAATCGAGAAACGTTGCTTCAGATCATCCCAAAGCTCCTTTACAGTCTCATAATATGTAATTGTTGATCGCAGATTCGGCTCAATCGATGTAAAAATCCAACCGATGAGCATTGAATTAACATTCCACCAATCTTCAATTTCGGGAGTGTCGCCCGCAGGTTGCTTAGCCTTTCCTTCTAGGAAAGATTGTTTTCGTCTAGCCCGGAAAGCGTTGCGCATCGATCGGGACCACTCTTCGTAGTTTTCACCATTCAATTTCACCGAGAGATAATCATACCCGTATGATCGGATGGATGTAAGTAATATGGTGAAGTGGGATCAATCAATGTATTTTTCCCTTCACCATCAGAATTTGATTCCTTCCCAGCCATGACGCAAAGCTTCGACGTGGGGAAAAGAAAGACGTCCAGCAATTAAATAGCCCTCGGCTCTGATACCATTAAAATTTGGAGCACAAATAAGTGTATGCAAGCTGTGTCAGCAGCTAAATTTAGAGCACAAATAAGTGATGCATTGTCGTCCCTATCATCGAAAGTAGGCTCTTGATGTCTAAAAGTGGAGGGAGCACTCCTTCTGGGGGTCAATCTTCTTCGCCTACAACAGGGAATGAACTCCATGAACTTTCTGTTCGTCGGAGTACTAGATCAAGAATGCCTAATACTCGTCTCTATGATTATGTATGCCATACTGCTCATGCTATAGACCCCACCTCCTTCTCCTCATTGTCATCAATGTCCTCCGGTACGTCTTATCCCATAGCTAATTATGTGACTTATGCTAATTTTTCTGCCAATCATACTCGGTTCTTGGCTACTCTTACTACTTTAACTGAGCCCACTAGGTATTCTGAGGCTGTCTGTGGCCCTCGTTGGCGTGAGGCAATGGCCAAAGAGCTTGATGCTCTTGAAAACAATGGCACATGGATTATTGTTGATCTTCCTCCAGGCAAAATGGCTATTGGTTGCAAATGGATCTACAAGATCAAATATCATTCTGATGGCAGTATTGAGCGATGCAAACCCCGTCTCGTCATTCTTGGTAATCATCAAGTCGAAGGGGTCGATTATCATGAAACATTTGCGCCAGTTGCCAAAATGGTTTCTGTTCGGACCTTTTTAGCGGTTGCGGTTGCTCGTAATTGGGAATTACATCAGATGGATGTCCATAATGCCTTTCTTCATGGTGATCTTGATGAGGAAGTGTATATGCACCTTCCTCCAGGTTTTTCGACTGCTTCTCCTGGTAAAGTATGTCGCCTTCGTAAATCTTTATATGGTCTTCGCCAAGCTCCTCGTAATTGGTTTGCCAAACTTGCCGGTGCTCTCACGTCATTTGGTTTTGTGCAATCCTATGCTGATTATTCTCTTTTTACCCTACAACGTCATGATATTTCTCTTAATGTTCTTGTATATATTGATGATTTGATTATCGCTGGGAATAATTTTGATGCTATTGTCACTTTTAAAGCCTATTTGAGTCGTTGTTTTCACATGAAAGATTTGGGCACCCTTAAGTATTTTCTTGGGATTGTGATTTCTCGCGGGCCTGATGGTTTGTTCTTGTCTCAGCACAAATAAACGCTGGACATTTTATCTGAATCTGGCCTTCTCGGAGTGAAACCGGCCGACTCTCCTATTGACCAACACCATCGACTGGCTCTTGCGGATGGACCTCTATATTCTGATCCAGCGCAGTATCGCAGGCTTATTGGTCGTTTGATTTACTTGACCATCACTCATCCTGAGCTCTGTTATTCGGTTCACGTATTGGCTCAATTTATGAAATCGCCTCGTCAATCTCATTGGGAGGCCACGATCCGCGTTCTCCGTTATCTCAAAGGTCATCCTGGTCAAGGTATTTTCTTACGTCGGGATAGTGCTCTTCAACTGATTGCCTACTGTGATTCTGATTGGGCTGCATGTCCTCTTATTCGTCGTTCTCTTACGGGTTACTTCATCTTTCTTGGCGGTTCTCCTATTTCATGGAAGACTAAGAAGCAACATACTGTCTCCCATTCTACCGCTGAAGCAGAATATCGCTCTATGGCCTTTGATAGTTGTGAGCTTATATGGCTCAAAACTTTATTGAAGTCTCTTGGAGTTTTGCATCCTCAGCCCATGCGTCTTTATTGTGACAGTCAAGCTGCGCTTCATATTGCCTCCAATCCTGTTTTTCATGAACGCACCAAACACATTGAAGTTGATTGTCACTACATGCGGGATCAAATTCAAGCCGGTCATCTCATTGCTTCTCATGTTCGTACATCTGCCCGGCTAGCCGACATTTTCACCAAAGCTCTCAGTCGTCCTCAATTTGCGCTACTCCTTCGCAAGTTGGGCATTCGCGATCTTCATGCTCCAACTTGAGGGGGAGTATTAGGAGATAATTATGAGATACAAAATCTTGTGCAAATCTTCTGTTGTACATATCTGTTAGGCAAGACAGAAGTTAAAGATAGTAGGAGATTATTTAGGTTGATTTGTCTAGATAAGGTAAGATTTGTATATATATATAGGTACGTGTATTGGCTTGATAAAAAAAGGAGATATACGATCAATTCCCTTCTTCTCATACAAATATTTTCAGAATGGGATTAAAACTCATCCTGGTGGCTTCCGTTTTGGTCGAGGAGGTCGCAACAACAAACTTCGGGGTTCAATCCACTCCGATAGAGTCATGGAAAGACCATATTCAAGACTTTGTGCACTTCATGGTGGCGCCTAATAAATTCATTGTTCAATTTGATTTAAGTCCAAGAATTGGAAAATTTTCTGTGTGTTCTCATTAATCTAAGTGATTGCTTAATATATGTAGAGAGTTCAGCTCATACATATATACTACACATCGCCTCTAGTCACTCCCATGTGACCTACACGTGCACTAACTAACAGAGAGGAGAAGATGGAATAAATGCGCTTCGAAGAAAATGAAAAATATAAAGGAAAATGCTAGTTGTTGACACAAAAATTTGTCAAACAAATATCACAATCTAATAGTGGTATAAAATTATCATTCTATCCCCCGAACCGTTTTCCTTCTAAGTGTGTTTCATATCATATTCATTCACCTATTCCATAATAATAATAATAATAATAATAATAATAATAATAATAATAATAATAATAATAATAATAATAATAATAATAAGGTGCATTAACACCATGCATATTCACGTCTAAAATTTTCAACATTATAAAACCCAATTTCATGTAAAATGAGTAGTGAGCACATTAGTTCAACATCACATGTTTCTAAAGAGCCGAGCCCAACAAGACATGTTTTAATTACTAGCATAAGGTAATTACATGGGCATAAGACATCTTATATTACAAGCGCATAAGACACCTTATTTTCCTAATTTTCCTAATTTTCCCAGACCCTTTACACAAATATAGTAATTGAAAATGAAACATTCAAAAATAAGGTTTTCTTTTCAAATTATTTACAAAAATCCGATTTTCGCGATTATACCATGCGATCGAGATACAAATTTGGAAATTCCATAGATTGGTGCCATGCAACCGTGCTCATGATGGCATGGCACAAAAGTGGAAAATTCCACGGATTTGTACCAAGCAACCGCATGCGCGATCGCATGACACAATTTTTTTTCAGAAAATTGGCTGATAACTTATAAACAGAAGATAATTTGGGCAAAAAGCAATATTAGCACTAGAAAAGCAAGTGGTTGGAATGGGCTCATCGAGAAACATGAAAAACATACATTATCCATCCAAAACGGGTACTGTATGCAAATTCTATGCCCATATTACACTAAGTTACAACAACTAATGGTAGAAATCCAAATTTTTTGTGAGATTATACACTATTAGACATTATTACATATACTTTGTAATTTGTTGCATATTCTTTATAATTTCTTACACACTCTTTGTAAATTATTACACACTATTTGTAATTTTTCACACTTCTTTGTAATTACTTATACACGCTTTGCATAAAAAGCAAATGAAAAAAAAATGAAGAAATGCGATCTCATATAATTAAATTTGGGATACACATTTAGCAGATTTTTGTAAATACCTTCAAAATATACAATTTTTAAATAAATTAAACATAAATCTGTTATAAATAATTCAAAAGTTGGATGCATTATTGTGAATGAGATGTGAATGACTATGAAATCATGTGAGGATGAAAATAATTCATGAATAATTGTACAACTTGATTGATAATTATGTGTAATATGACTCATCATTTTTGTTTTGATTCTACACTTGATGGTCTATAAATAGACCTCAATTCATGAATTGATGAATGAAGAAGAAGGAAGAAAGTTCAATATATTTCCTCTCTATTCTCTTGTAGCATTTAAGGTATTTTTACTTTGATTTTATAACACGTTATCGTACGAGTCTCTACACTAGAGCTCACTCTTGTAGTAAAGGGAATATGCTCTGATTGCATCTTATAGATGACCCTCTGTATCGAAACCTAATTATTACAAGATAATCACGATTTTTTTTACAAGAAATTTTATTTTGTTATTGTTGTCTTTACGAGTACTAATTCAAATTTCAAAACAAAATATACTAGCTCATCTAAATTTTTGAAAATGTCGCTTGCAAAACTTGATTTTGTACTTCTTGATATTCTGGTGATAATTATTCATCATGGACACTTGATCTTGAGATTCAACGATCTCCAAAAGGGTTAGGTGAAACAATAATCGAAGGAAATGAAATATCAGGATCGTGCACAACGGCGTTAATTTTCCTTGACGACACCTACATGCATCTCTCGATGGTAGAATACCTCACGATCAAAGATCCAAATCTTACGATTACGTGGAAAAATTTAAGGGCACGATTCGATCACAAAGAGGTCTGCCCAAGGCGAATATCGATGGATGCACTTGCGCTGCAAGATTTTAAATCTGTAAAAGATTACAATTCCGAATTATTGAGTCGTTACGAATTACTTTACAATGGTGAAGAAATTATTGAGCAAGATATGTTAGAAAAGACTTTTTCAACATTCCATGCCTCGCAAACGATACTCCTGCGTGGCCCGATTATCGAGGCGTAGATTTCAAGCGTGTCGAACTTGTATCTTGCTTATTAGTAGCGAGAACAAAATAATGAACTACTCATGAAAAACCATGGGATACGTCCCAGCAGGATCCACAGTGATACGAAACAAATGGAACTATATGGCCTGAGGTAAATGCAGCGTTAGGGAAAAATAATTCTGGGCGTGGGCGTGGGCGTGGGCGTGGGCCCGCGTGGGCGTGGGCGTGGGCCCGCGTGGCGTGGGCCGAGGGTTTAGGCATTAATTCCAACATGATAATGGAAAAGCTCATTCACGATATAATGGCGTGAATCGGCATGTGATAACACAATAGCGAGGTTCAAATTTGGAAAAAATAATGGAAATGATTCATTTGATAAAAGCGATAATGATAGATGCTATCGATGTGGAATACCACGGGCATTGGTCCTTACATGTACACCAAAGCATTTGGTGGACTTATATATAAACTTCGACCAAGGAAAAGAAAGGAAAAGAAAAAGTTGAAACCAATTTTCTTGATTGGGATGGCCAGTCAATGGAACTCATTTTGATACTCGACTTTTTCCCGGATCCCTTCAGATCATACAAACATTGGAAGTTTGATGGAAAATATCGATTAAATAATTCTCTAATGAAGTATTATTATATTTATGGTGTATTATGTGTGAAATATTTTTCTATAATGCTTTTGTGTGATAAGTGTGGAATTGTTATCTTTATATTTGTATTGTTATTTTCCATTAAGTGTTATATGTAATTGTTGTTTGTTAAGCTAGTATGAATTTTATATTTTAAATTTCTTTTGTAGACCATGACAAATTGCCAAGATATTTGCCTAGGCGATAAGCGCGAACTACGCATACTATTTTACAAGATAAGAAGTTTTCTTGGATTTGACAATACGAGAAAATTATGTCTATACAATTTACAGTGCATCAAATATTATTGAAGGCTCAGGAAGAGCTCGTATTATCTTTTTGCCAAATGATACAATTGAATATAGATGATGCACTTTATTCTAGCAAATCGAAGAAATTTAGCAGTTTTAAGGATATCGCACTTAAAAATGGATATCACATTGAAACAATGGAAGAAAATAATAAAGAATATCTTTACATAAACTCATTTCTATCACGGGCATAATAAGCGATTAAAAGAAAAAACTTCCATCGCTTCCATCTGGAATGTATTATACATTCATAAGAGCGATTGAGTCTAACAACATCATAAAACCAAAATTTATTGACTCAAAGGTTCTTAAACTTTGGCATGATAGATTTGGGCACCCAGAAACGACTATGATGCAAGCGAATAATTAAAAGCTCACATGGACATCCTTTTAAGAACCTTAAGACTATTTTACCAAATGAGTGTCCATGTGAAGCTTGTTCACAAGAGTAAATTAGTCATCGGACCCTCTAAAACAAAGGTAAATGTTGAATCGCCAACTTTTACGAAAAGAATTCAAGGTGATATTTGTGGACCTATACACCCCACCTTGTGGACCATTTCGTTATTTTACGGTCTTAGTTGATGCATCTACTAGATGGTCACATGTTTGCCTACTTTCAACTAGAAAGCGATGCATTTGCTAAACTATTAGCCCAAATTATAAAATTGCGAGTTCATTTCACGATTATTCGATCGATCCATTCGATTTGATAATCTTTGGTGAATTTAGATCAAAAGCATTTGATGATTATTGCCTGACTATAGGAATTGAAATTGAATATACATTTGCTCATGTCCATACACAAAATGGATTAGCGAGAATCATTTATTAAACGCCTCAATTTATTGCTAGGCCTATGCTTATGAGGTCAAAACTCCCAACTTCTACTTGAGGGACATGCTATATTACATCTTTGCGGCATTGACACGTCTCAGACCATGCATATCATCAATACTCCCTTTACAATTAGCATTTGGTCAAGAACCTAATGTTTCTCATCTTGAATTTTTGGTTGTGAAATGCAGTACCAATTGCACCCCACAGCGTACCAAAATGGGTCCCCAAGCGAAGGTTTGGAGATTTATGTTGGGTTTAATTCACCGTCAATCATCGGTACCTAGAACCTTTAACAGGTGATCTATTTAATGCATGCTTTAATGATTGTCATTTTAATGAAATGAATTTTCCAACACTGGGGTACAAAACTACATCTGAAAGAAAAAATGAACTTTCCTGGAATGAGAAGACTCTAGCTCACTTTGATCCCGAAGCAATAAATGTGAGAGAGAATGAAAATCTTATTCATTTGCAAGAATCGCATATGAACTGCCTTTGATGCATTTGTGAATACAAGGAAAGTCACCAAGTCGCATATACGGTAGATAATACACCAGGCAAAAATTGATGTCCCCTTGAGGACAACTTTCTCTGACAAAATGAATCTAAAATACGCCAGGCGTTTGGTCGACCGATTGGTTCCAAGGATTACGTACCCTAGAAAGAGAAGGTACAAGACAAAACCAACAAAGAATAGTAATGATAAAAAGCGATTGATCAATCAAATAAAATATTTAAAGTTCCAAAAGAACCCGAGAAGCATCCAAGAAGATTGAGTTCACTTGAGAACAGTATATGAAAACCATGAGATATCAATAGATTATTTACTATCTAATAACTTATGGGAGCAGGAAAGCAGCATTGTAGATGATATATTCTCCTTTAATGTTGCGGTAAAATTGTGCAAAGTGAGGATTACGAACCACAATGTCTGTTAAGATTGCGAAATAGAAATGATTGGCCAAAATGGAAGGAAGCCATACAGTACAGAATTAAATTCTTTGTATAAGCGAAGTATTAGGACACATAGTTCAAACACCAAAAAATGTAATCACCTGTAGGATACAAATGGGTTTTAAGTAGAAGAGAAATGAGAAAACGAAATTACAAGGTATAAAGCAAGGCTTGTAGCGAGAAGGATTCTCTCAAAGACCAGGGAATTGACTATGAAGAAAGCGTATTCTCCCGTAATGGATGCTATTACTTTTAGATTTTGATAAATGCAGGTTTTGAGAAAAACTTGACATCGTCTTATGGATGTAATGCTTGCATATTTATATGGTTCACTTGACAGTGATATATATATGAGAATTCGAGAAGGAATAAAAGTGCGAAGCACTTAGTGCATGCCCAAATAATGTGTTATCAATTAAATTGCAAAGATCACTATATGGTTTGAAGCAATCAGGAAGAATGTGGTTCAATTGCTTAAGTAATTACAGTTAAAAAAGGGGATACAAAAATGATGACATTTGTCCTTGTGTCTTCATAAAGAAAGCGGATCTTTGGATTTGCAATCATAGCAGTCTATGTTGATGATTTAAATCTCATTGGAACTCTGAAGAGATTAATGAAAGCGATGAAGTACTTGAAAAGCTTGAATTTGAGATGAAAGATTTAGGCAAAAACCAAATTTTGTCTAGGTTTACAAATTGAACATTTCCCAGGAAGGAGTTTTTGTTCATCAATCTTCATATCTGAGAAAAGGTTTTGAAAGCGATTTGGTATGGATAAAGCACACCCTCTAACATCACCTATGGTCGTTCGAACACTTGATGTTGAAAGGATGCGTTCGACCACCTGAAGATGGGGAAGAAATCTTTGGTCGAGAAATCTGCCCGTATCTTAGTGCAATTGGAGCATTACATTATCGACAAATTGCACTGCGACCAGGACATAGCTTTTACGTAAATCTCCTGGCAAGATATAGTCATACACCTACCAAAGACATTGGAATGGTATTAAACACATTCTCCGTTATCTAAGAGATACGTCTGATTTAGGTTTATTTTATTCACATAATTCTCGATCTAC
Source organism: Jasminum sambac (assembly GCA_018223645.1). Classification (NCBI taxonomy): domain Eukaryota; kingdom Viridiplantae; phylum Streptophyta; class Magnoliopsida; order Lamiales; family Oleaceae; genus Jasminum; species Jasminum sambac. The sequence goes on from CP073649.1 coordinate 18,773,532, forward strand.
TTTAGTTGGATATCTGAGCCGAGGATACTTATCAGATCCCCATAAAGGCAAGTCCCAAGCAGGGATATGTATTCTGGCGTGGAGGAGCGCTATATCTTGAAATCTACAAAACAAACTTTGAAGCGCAACATCATCAAATAATCTTGAACTCATTGCAATTCATGAACACAAGTCGAGGAATGTATGTGGTTAATGAATATGACTCATCATATACAAACATCATGTGGGCTATCCTCAATAAAAAGAAAAAATCAAGCTGTATTGTATGAGGATAATGCGGTTTGCATCACACAACTCAACAAAGGTTACATCAAGGGAGATAGAAACGAAGCATATCTCTCCAAAATTCTTTATACACATGACCTTGAGAAGAAGTGGTGAAATTGATGTTCAACAAATTAGCTCAATTGACAATTTAGAGGATTTGTTCTAAAAAGCGTTACCAACATCAACCTTTAGAAAATTGGTGTACAAATTGGCATAGGCGAGCTTACAGGACCTTGAACAATGTCATTATGAGGGGAGTAGGCTGTACTCTTTTCCTTGATCAGGTTTTTATCCCCATTGGGTTTTCTGACAAGGTTTTAATGGTGACATATTTATACTCTGTGGTGAACATCGGGGGGAAGCGGTTGTACTCTTTTTCCTTGATCAGGTTTTATCCTTTGGGTTTTCTGACAAGGTTTTAACGAGGCAACACATGGGCACCCACAATCAACTTTGTTGTATAAATAGTCATTCAAGAAGTGTTATAAATAATTCAAAAGTTGGATGCATTATTGTGAATGAGATGTGAATGACTATGAAATCATGTGAGGATGAAAATAATTCATGAATAATTGTACAACTTGATTGATAATTATGTGTAATATGACTCATCATTTTTGTTTTGATTCTACACTTGATGGTCTATAAATAGACCTCAATTCATGAATTGATGAATGAAGAAGAAGGAAGAAAGTTCAATATATTTCCTCTCTATTCTCTTGTAGCATTTAAGGTATTTTTTACTTTGATTTTATAACAAAATCGACAATTCAAGCAATTTTCGCCCTCATAAATACCCCGCTCCTAAAAGGGCCGTGAGTAAGCAGGCATAGAGTCCATTAAGTTATAATCCATTAATCCACGGTCCAAATTTTAATAGTTATGTGTACGGATTGTGTATCTACCCTGCCTGACATATAGTAATTTTTATACATGGATTGATTGCATAATCCTAAAGTGCCTGATGGGAAAAAAAAATTATAGGGAGTGGGTGGGAGGCCCCCACCATCGGGAAAGCGATTATGTATTATTCATCTAACTTAACGTAGATACCAAAAAAATTCAAAAAATAAAAATAAAAATAAAACATTTTTGGTGTGACGTGGCGCCACGTGCCCACTGTCGATACCACTGTGGGCACCATACGATACCCTCTGTGGGCACCTGATCAAGTCCGTACATGGATTATAGTCAATTCTTGAAGTGGGTTTGATAGATGGATTCCAAAAGAGAATAATCACTGAATATTAAAAAAAAAAAAAAAGAGTGTTGTAAATAGATTAATATATAGTGAATGACTATCCTACCCATTAAACCCTAGCAACTACGCCCTTGAAACCCTAACTGTGTATCTATAAATAGAGGCCATTGGCCCTCATAATTGACACACTTGTTTTGAGGTAAATTCTTTATCTCTTTGTTTCCTCTCCTTTTATAACACGTTATCAGCACGATACGTTCTTATAATTCGGGCCACTGTTTTTACTTCTACCGTGAACAAGCTTTTTCAATTATTCTCACACTTCTTTGAGATATTTGACGGCAGCCATGGATTTCGTTTAGAGAGAGAAAAAAAAAGAAGCAAGCTGGCTGCCATGTTGTTCCCTTTTCAATTCAAAGATTTGGAATCTTCAAAATTGTTGACCAATTTATTCGCCGTTTGAGCCTTTTTGACAAGCCATATGTATAATCATTGTCTTATACCATTTGACACCTTTTTGCACGGAGACATGTGGTTGCAATCTGGTAAATCAACAACCACCTATTTTTTTTCGTGTATCATTTTGTTTAAATATTTTGGTGACTTGATTTATCATATATATATATACTAGGGCTCAACACGTGTGTTGCACGTTAATTTTCATGTTATTTAAGTTAGCATTGATTGAATTTGAATATAAGGAATTACAATGTAAATGCTCATTTTGTGGTATTTTATTTCTTTGCTAGTAATGAAATATGGCCAGTACGTTTCGTTATTTTAACTAAACGCTAGCTCGAAAACCTCAAGTATCGAAGCAAAATAATAAACCTACTTGATGTCCATATAATGCATTTATATTTTACATAAACATATTACGACACAGGGTATTATACCCATGACATGTAAAGGAATAAAGTGGTTCACGAGGCAGTTGCTCTATTCCTAAATGCCCATGAAAAATTTCCTGAATCACGAAAACCTACAGCGAAACAAAAGGAAAGGTAACAATTAGTGAGAAAGTCACAAGTTTGCACCTATAGATGGAATCTGAGAACTTGAAGGAACAAAAGTTGGCAAAATAATAATAATAATAATAATAATAATAATAATAATAAAAAATAATAAATTGAAGGATTAACCCAACAAAAAAAGTATTGGGTCAACATTTTTTGAGTCGACATCGTAATTGCATGCGACAACGTATCTGAACATTCCAAAAACCTTTTCGTTACTCTAGATGTCACTTGTTAGGACATTTTGTATTTAGAGCTTGTAAGGTGTGATTTTCCACATTTTTACGAAACTATTTTTAACCACATACTTGATTGAATGACAAATTTTATTTTTTAACACTCATTCACCACTTATAATTTCTGTCACATTGACCATATCCAACAACTACTTCTCTATACCTTTTAATGATATTCAAAATCATGGTACAAAGATCACTCCTAAACAAGAAATTCGAGAAAATTATTTGTACAATAATTAATGTTAGGTATAATGTATATATTTTAATTTTGTTGACTCTTTAATCTTTGTTGAGTCCGTTTAATTAACTGTTGATTTTCCTTGTGATATCACGTACTCATTAGGGTGGAAGGCTGAAAGCATCCAAATTAGTGTCGAAATCATAGGACATGGGATTCACAAAAGCAAGCCTGTATAGTTACCTATTTCTCAATCAAATCACATGAATCTGTCTGAAAATAATCCTTTACACAAATGCCAAAATTAGTCTTATTTCCTAAGAGAAAAAATTTTGTCATTAATTAAAATTTATCCCAGGAACAAGAGCTTGAAGTGCCCTCACTCTTTCACTTATTTTCTCCCTTCTAACTTGAAACTAGTTAGAATTAAATATTAAAAATTTAATATTTTCACTCAATTTTTTTCCAAAAAATGTCCCAATTATTAAGAAAAAATATACGCTTTCTGCATAAAATGCGGCACAATCATTTTATTTGCAATATTGTGATATCATTTTATAAGCAATATTGTGATGGATAATATTTTCGCCTATAATGTAGCTCTTGATATCATGCATGATAATGAGGATCTTGAACCACAATCTGTTAAAGATTGTCAACAAAGAAATGATTGGCCAAAATGGAAAGAAGCTATAAAGGCATAATTGAATTCTCTAGAAAAACGAAAAGTTTTTGGACATGTAGTCCGAACACCTAAAGATGTAATTCCTGTTGGGTACAAGTGGGTATTTGTAAGGAAAAGAAATGAGAACAATGAGATTACTAGATACAAGGCTAGACTCGTAGCACAAGGTTTTTCACAGAGACCTGGAATTGATTATGAGGAGACATATTCTCCTGTAATGGATGCTATAACATTTAGATATTTGATCAGTTTGGTCGTCTCACAAAGGCTGGAAATGAGACTTCTGGATATAGTGACTGCTTATCTATATGGTTCACTAGACAATGATATCTATATGAAAATCCCTGAAGGGTTTAAAATTTCATGAGCAAGTGATCAATTCTCTAAAAATATGTTCTCGATCAAATTACAGCGATCACTTTATGGATTAAAACAATCTGGACGAATGTGGTATAACTGCCTCAGTGAATATTTATTGAAAGAGGGATATAAAAATAATGATATTTGTCCATGTGTTTTCATAAAGAAAACTGATATTGGATTTGCAATAGTAGCAGTTTATGTGGATGACTTGAATCTTATAGGAACTACTGAAGAGCTCGACAAGACTGCTGAATATTTGAAAACCGAATTTGAAATGAAGGATTTGGGAAAGACCAAATTTTGCCTTGGTTTGCAAATTGAACATCTCCCAGAGGGATTATTTGTTCACCAATCCACATATATAGAAAAAATTCTAAAAAGATTTTATATGGATAAAGCACATCCATTAACATCTCCAATGGTCGTTCGATCACTTGATGTAGAAAAGGATCCATTTCGTCCACTTGAAGATGGAGAAAAGATTCTTGGTCCGGAAGTACCATATCTTAGTACAATTGGAGCACTAACCTATCTTACAAACTGCACTCGACCTGACATAGCATTTTCTGTAAATCTCCTGGCGAGATATAGCTCTGCACTAACTCAAAGACATTGGAATGGTGTTAAGCACATCTTTCGTTACCTTAGAGGCACAATAGACTTTGGATTACTTTATTCACAAAATATGGGTTCTTCTTTAGTTGGTTATGCAGATGCAGGTTACCTTTCTGATCCACATAAAGCTAAGTCACAAATAGGATACGTCTTTACTCGTGGAGGAACAGCTATATCATGGAGATCTGTGAAGCAAACCTTAACATCCACATCTTCAAACCACTCAGAAATTATCTCAATTCATGAAGCAAGTCGTGAATGTGAATGGTTGAGAAATATGACACATCATATTCAGACATCATGTGGAATGACTACAACAAAGGAAGGTCCAACAGTATTGTATGAAGATAATGCGGCTTGTATTGCACAACTCAAGAGTGGCTACATGAAAGGGGACAGGACCAAGCTCATATCTCCAAAATTTTTCTATGCACATGAGCTTCAGAAAAGTGGTGATATTGATATTCAACAAATCCGTTCAAGCGATAATGTTGCAGATTTATTCACAAAAGCATTGCCGACATCAACACTCAAGAAACTGATACACAAGATTGGAATGCGCAAACTCACAGATCTTCAGTGATTGACATCAGGGGGAGTAGATGTACTCTTTTTCCTTTGATCAGGTTTTATCCCACTGGGTTTTCCTGACAAGGTTTTAATGAGGCAGCATTTCATTACTCCAAATATTTGCTACCTACTGTTTTTTGAGTTTGTACTTTTTCCCACTGAATTTTTGTTAAACAAAGATTTTTAATGAGACATTAGTCATTCAAGGGGGAGTGTTGTAAATAGATTAATATATAGTGAATGACTATGCTACCCATGAAACCCTAGCGGCTACGCCCTTGAAACCCTAGCGGCTACGCCCTTGAAACCCTAACTGTGTATCTATAAATAGAGGTCATTGGCCCTCATAATTGACACACTTGTTTTGAGGTAAATTCTTTATCTCTTTATTTTCTCTCCTTTTATAACAGAGAGAGAATAATTCTCTTTATTTATTATGTTTTTTCCAGCAGAGAAACCATTTATTATATATTGATGCATATCTTGACAAATCCTCCAACCATAATTCTTTTGTAAGGAATACGTTTAAACGGACAACTCTTGACTTCTGCCAAAACCAATCTTATCTCGAGAAGTGTTAGGTGCAAATTTTTAATTGAAAGGAAGAGTGTGCACCAAACGATGGCAGTCTGACTCCACATATCAATTGTCAACCCATAAGATTTTGCAAATTGAAGCTTCAACCGAAGTGCATTACCTTCGATATCTTCTATTCGAGGAACACCATTTAATCGTTTAGCAAAAATGCCTACTATGTAACACCCCGCCCGAGTTTGTCCAATATTTCGTATGTGATTTGGATATGACTTCGTATAAGATTTGAAATGATAAGAATGTGATTTTGAAATTATGAATATGTGCATGATATGTTTACGGACTATTTATTTATGTATTTGATGTGTTTGAAAAGAATACGGCTTTAAATGCCACGACGAGAGGAAAATTCAGCAAAACTGGAAAAATAAGGCCATAGGTATTTATGATATGGGATAAAATATTAAGTTATGGTATAAGCTGTAAAAGATGTGTATGGATTGGAAAAGTTTCAAAATGAAACATACGGCCGTAAGTGTTTGATATACAGCCATAAGATATTGTGTACGGCAGTAAAATATGGTTACACGGCCACAAACTTCAAATATGAAGAAATGTGGAAAAGTTTCAGAGCCCAAAATATGGCCGTAAAAGTTAATATACAACCATAAGATTGGAGTTACGGCTGTAAAATTATAAGTTACAACCATAAATTTAAGGCGGCAGATTGTGTTTCTAGACATTTCTAGCCAATTGGGTGATATATATATAGCCAATCTCGGTTTTCAAGCTTCATAAGATAGCCAAGAACATCATCAAACTCTTCCAAGCTTTCCAAACATCATTTTGAATTTATTTCCCCAAGATTAACCACCATTAACTCAATATGATGGTGTAAAGAAAAGGGAAAAAAGAAGAGAAAATGAAGGCTATCAAGTCATCTTGTGTTTGTTTTCTTCTACTTCAACTTGAGTAATAGATATATTTCTATATGTTAAAAGGTAAGTTATTCATAAATGAAACCATAATGAGCTTTGTTATTGATTATGTGATATATTTGTAAAAGTTACCTTTGTTGGAATTTACATGTGAAAGAAGTTGAAAGAATGGATTTTATGACACACACACACACACACACACACACACACACACACACACACACACACACATATATATATATATATATATATATATATAGTTTCTTAGCATCATATGATGTTACCTGTGAAGGGAAGTGACATTAAGAAACTGATGCCTTGTTAAATGATGTCTATATGATTGAAAAGCATAAATTCTCTTGTTTGAAAGTTGGATATGAATGACTCGAAGTATTCGAATTTATATGATATGTTTTGATACAATTGGCTTTTGATATGTGATATGTGATAAATTGGCATTATGAGATGCTATGTGTGAATTGTGCTACATTCGATATGATATGTGTTATGTTTGATATGTTGAAGATACAATGCCTTTGTGTATGTGACAAGCACATGATTGAGATATAAGCACAAAGTTTTGAAAGTACAATATGAACTGTGACATGAATAAGGTCAAGGCTTGAAGTAATATGTTTGCCTAATCATGACATGAAAGTGTTTGAATGTAAGGTCATGTTATGACGTTCGGCAAACGAAACCATACGGTAAGATACTCTTTGATGGTAAGTATGATTAATGTGTAAGAATGCATACATGTCCCCATGCAAGAATTTATCTATGTGATTAATGCTTATCATGTGTTTACATTGGCAATGAAAGATAGATGGCTTAAATGGACCTAAGCCCCGATATATGATGTGAAGCCTCAATGGGGGATCTAAGTCCCGATAAATGATGTGATATGTGACCTAATGGGGTATCTAAGCCCCAATATGTGAAATGAAATAGCATAATGGGGGATCTAAGCCCCGATTATGTGAAATAAGGCTAATATGATACTATATGAAAGGTCAATATGTAATATGAATCCGATGATGCCATTGTAATCACATGATTCGCCATAAAGCTCAATGTAAGAATATGACATACATTATACTTACATCTATTCCCACTGAATCTTTATGACTTATTATGTGTTCATTTATATCTTGATGTAGGATATGAAAAGCATGTGGGAGTCAGTGAAAAGTCCTCCAAAACCTGATATGTGAAGATGTGTGAGGGAAAAGAGGAAAAGCAATGATCCTGGTAAGTGCGAAACCCATAGAGTTTTTTGTATACGATTGAAAGTTATATGAATATGTGTCCAAGCAAAATACAAACTTGGGGTTTTGTTGATTGAAATGTGTGTATGTGACGTTGCCCTCGTTCCGTATATATGATATAAATTTGTATGTGATACAAAAAAGTACACAATACGTGATATATGATGTTAAAATATAAAAATGAACATGGAACTAGAGGGGGCATTACACACCACCACACCTTGATCGTTATGGATTAATATAGTTGATAGTGTAAGTAAATTAGAACTAATTAATATTAGCAGCTAGCATTTGATCCCAAATTCGACAAAAAAAAAAGTCACTCACAAGTCACAACCAATAATTAAATGTTAATTGACGTAATTAGGACCGAGATTTTAAGGTCATTGTAGAACGAAGACATGTCTAAGATTTTCTGAAAATTAGGACAGATTTTTAAGTTTTCTTGCAAAATAGGAACTTGTAAAGCTTAAATGATGAATTTTCCCTCCTATTCAATAAATAAATAAGAACTATAATTTAATTTAAACTTTTTTTTTGAGATACAATTTAATTTAAAACTTTTATACATAAGAAAATTAGGCATTTTCTATTGAATAATGAAGAAGTGACAATGTGCTTAGCGTTTAATGCAGATGAAAATATACTACATTAGCCATATTACTTAAAATATCAATTTCAAATATCCATGTTGGATTACTCTATCTGTTTTAGTCCTACTGGCTTGTTGACAGTAGATTTGAATAGAATTGTGACAGATGTCGTTATTACTAACTAAAATTGAAAATAACTCATTAATATCAAAATTTTTAAATGAAGTGATCAAATACAGAGCGACCATAAACCGTTTATTCTTTTTTTTTTTCTGGGAAAATCGGGAGGGGGATTATAGGGGCGGGGATAGGAAGTGCACCCGTGCGCTCGGCCTGGAACATGCGCATCTCAACCACTAGGCCACTTATTATTCGGTTCACCCATTGTTTCATGATTTCACTAAAATTAGAATGTGGGCAGTGGCGAAGGGAGGTGTAGGCATGTGTAGTTTGATAAATTTGATTTATTTATTTATTTATTTTTATTTTCAAATGCATAAAATCTTGATTTTGCAAAAGTTCACAATTCATTTGTTCCTCAATTTTAGATTAGTTTACTTTCAGCTGAAATTTTTAGTATTATTTTTAATTTCAAAAATAGGCAATATATATATATATATATTAACTATTTTTTTGTATTAACTATTTTTTTTAGCAAATATATGCAATATAGATCAAACTAAAGTTAAATCTAAATATGAAAATACCGTCTGTATAAAGGCTTGGAAGGCTAAAGATGAAAAAAATAACATTTGAACTTTTAACATTTAATGAAAGGCTTAAACTTCAAGCTTACTTCAATTAAGTCTTATATAGAATTTCCAACCTTCTAGTTTAACTCAATTTAGTCCTTGATGATTGATTTTTTACTTTTTCACTTTTACCAATAATTCAATCTCTCCAACTTACTTTATTTATAAAGTAAATAGTATTTCAACAATTCAATTTGATCCTTGTTGATGTAAATAATATTTTAGAAATTCAACTTGATCCTTATTGATTTTCACTTTCTACTATAATTAAAATTAAATAATAAACTATCTTAATTTTACTAACAATTCAGTTAAATTCTATTAGTGTTCACGACTTCTAATTTCAAATTGACAATGTTTTGGCATTACAGCACAATGTCTTTTCAAGTATTTATAATTTGTAGGGTTAAAGTAACATATAGAACTTTGAATTCCTTATCAATAATCGGAAAACTATAGTTGGAGAGCAAAAAATATTATTGTTAGTTATTGATCCATTCACACTAAGCATTAGAATTAAAATGATTGATAGAGAAGGATAAAAGCTTTTACATGCAAGGACAACATACGACTATTATATTATATTCGGTTTTGTTCTCCTCCCCACGTGGGTTCGTATCCAAGCCAACGTGGCGCCTTCTGGTGGCACCATGTCACCCCCGAATTTTTTTTATTTTTTATAGTATCTACATTGGATCAGATGAATAATATATATTTTCTCTGATGGCGGGGCCAATGGGGCTCACAATTTTTCTTTGGAGCATGGGTAAGAGATCGAAACTCATATTATCTTAGTTATTCTTGCGACTCAATTGTGCCCACACAAACAAAATTTTCTGGCTTCGCCATTGAATGTGTGTCCTGTTTAAAAGATGGGTAATAATATTGACACTACAAAAAAAAATATTAACCACACCACAATTTTCATATTTACTAAATCATCCATAAATTAATTTACCTATATAACCTTCATTTGACTTTTATCTTTTTTTCATTTTTAATATGTTATTTGGTTATACGTACACCACAAAACCTCTCCCCACCCCATGCTCCTCTCTCAGCTATATTTTCCACCATCCCAGAATTCGGTGTCCACCCCCTTCCCTCCCTCCTCGTCCTCCTTTTCTCTGGAGAAGATTGAAAAACCAATTGCAAGTTCATGCAATTAATGCAGAAAATTTTAGGTTGAAAATTCTGTTTTAGTGTTTCTATTGGTAGGAGTTTGACGAAGATCTCCAAAGTTATTTTTTCCTTTTGAAAGTCCTACAAACCAGATCTAATTGGACCTAGAACTTTTTCTTATAATTGAGTTGTCTACGAATATGGACGTTTTGATTACGAACAAATACTGCCTACTTTTTATTCATTTACTCAATACTGAGAGTTGCTACTTCTCAACGTCTTAAGTTGGCTGATTTCTTTGAAACAAGTTCGATACTTGACTAAATTGAAGGTTAAAGATGAAGTTCACTCCTGCTGCCGAAATGGCGGTTGGTAAGCCGGTGCCGGAAACAAAGTAGGCAGTAGCAATGGGAAAACATTTGTATGGGATACCAAATTTTTTTTTTTTTTTATTGTGGTGTTCCACGTTTTTTTATTGAAAGGTTAAATCCATAAATTTATGTGTAGTGTTGGTATAAAAATCACATTTTAATAGTGGTGAATTTAAAATGTGGTGTGATGAGTATTATTTGTAGTGTCAATATAATTAATTCCTCTTAAAAGACGTGCATCCGGTATCCTCCGTCCATTGCCAATTTTCAGTTGAAACTCTTTACCGTGTGGGTTTCCGTCTCGGTTCAGAGCATCTCTAATCCCAACCTCAAAATTTTCAAAAAGATCAAACATTTATTCATTCCACTACACCCATAAGCCATGTCTCTACTAACATAGCAAATATGCATGGCAGCAGCAAAGTTCCACTCTGCAACTTCGACAATTCCTAGGTATCAAGAAATCGTCAGCCCCACTACCAGGTAAATAACTGGTCAAATGTCGAAAATTTGGCTGTTATAGGTGATCGGTATAGTTTGTTTTTAAGTGTTTCATTGAAATTAATGCTTTTTAGGAGGGCTCATCTTTCTACAAGAAAGAAGGAAAGGATAGGCCTTCCAAATTGTGGCGATGATGATGGCAATGGAGACAAGAATATTAATCATCATCATATAAGTGAATTTCTCTATCATGTGTGGGATTGAAGCTATGTAGCGATCCAAAAATTTCAGCATGAAGAGTTCGTTTAAACTAACTTTCCCCCAAATTCTCATCTAGCCCTAGAATCATGAACCCTAATTTTAATCTATTTCCCCAATTCTTAAACCCTAATTCGGATTCAATTCTAGCCCAAAAATTTAGAACCCTAACCCTAATCTTGCCTCCCAAGACTTACCAAATTCAAAATTATTCATCTTCCTTAATTAAATTATTTTATCTTCCTAATTTACGACCCTAAAACTCCTATATAAGCCACATTCAACCCACGTTTACACTCACAGCAAAACCTACTACACATACTCGGTAATCCATCATCATAATTCAGCCCTATTTTCGAGCACATATATACATGCTTTCAGCCATTTTCGAGAAGGAAGAGAGTAGGCGAAAAGAATGGAGAAATTGAGTGAGAGGGACCTACCGATGGCCTTTGCGGCGTCGCGCCGATCACTGCTTTCACCATCACCTTCGTCTTTCTCTCCCTTGATCTCTCTCTCCCTCACGACCTCTCTCCTTCTCTGTCTCGACATATATAGCCTGAATGGGTGTTCATTTTTCCACATTTTAATGGATAAAAAAACTTTAAACCATGATTTGGGAGGAAACAAGATGGCCCACAACCCACCCCGCGTACCCGCACCTACCCCCTTCAAGGCTGCAATGTCTCCTTTTAATTCACCTTCATTTTCTCCCAGCCATGTCCTTTCTTACACCCATCCTCAAATATCTTCATCATCCTTCAAATCTGAATATTTCTTAGCTCTGCGGAAGACCCACAAACAGGCTTCATCCTCTTCACACCTTCACCTTCCATAGCCGTTTGGAAGCCCCACAAATGCCGAACTGAAGCGCCGCTCACGTCGTAGCTCCGGCGATCTCTTCATCCACGATAGACAAGGATCCGTGGTTCGCTCGCAGTGTCCATACCCCAGAAACGAGGATTCGAATCCACTGCCACATTGCACTTCCACCGCCAGCCACTGATGAGGATCTGTATTTCCACCACTGGCAATCGACGTGCAGCGCCGCCGACCTCGTACTCGTCTTCCTTGGCTACAGGTAACCATATTCTTGTCCACCGCTTTACATTTCTCTCCTCCTATCTATACTACTTGTTGAGTCATTACAAGTTTTTTGTGTTTCTTTTCATCTAACTCGATTCATGATTACACCGGGGTCGATTTAAGAGACAACAGCCTTAATTGAAAGAATGGCCATTGTATAACTTTGCAGTCAAGTTCTCTTAGATTAGTTTACCATGAAATGTGCAAGAATTTTTATCCCCTGCAGTTTCCCGTTCAGTCCTGCTGTTTTTTTTTTTTTTTTTTTGGTTGTTAAATATTCCAAGATTTGGCCAATTCTTTCTCCCATAAATTTTAAGGCACATTTGCAGACGCTAATTGGATATGTTGTAATTAACAAACTAAATCATCAAAAATGGTGCTCGTTTAGAAATGTCATTGCAACGTGCTATGTACATGAAGTGACTATGAAACATCTTATGCTTTCTTCGTCAATATTTTGTCCTTTCAGTTTAAATTTTTTTTCCACATTGCGTATGAATTGTAAGCATGGTCATGGTCTCTTTAGTACCATTTGTGGTCATCGTGTAAATTAATGGATGCTTTGGATTCTTACTTCTTATTTTAGAAAAAGTCCTTTTCAGTTCTGCATTGGTAAATATGTACAACTAGTTTTTCGAACTGCATTCTACCAACAGTGAATCCCGTTTTATTGCGTAGCAAAAACATACAATCACACAATGGTAAAAGTAACTTTCAATACGGTAAAAACGCAGATACAGTTTGTTTGTGCGAGTAGGACACATACATCTTTGTTGAGTTGTTGAATTTTGGAAATTGAATAGAGATTGCATTTGCCTCAAACTTGTATTTCATAACCTACTACAATCGGTTATTTGACTTCACTTATCGTGTTTGCTTATTGCAGAATGAAAAACCCGTACAACCAGCCGCGAAGGCAATCCTCGAGGGCCAAAAGCAAGGTTCCAGCAGCACCTACACATGATGCGCGTGCTTGATGGACCCCACGTGCTAAGCGAAATTATATGGAAGCATACCACGCTCAGATCGTCGCGGGAACACGATGAATGGGCAGAACACTCTATGCAATGACGATTGGCGAAATTTGCTTTCGGATCTAAACGAGAGGATGCAAGCGGATTACAACATGACCATGGTTAAGAATGCATACCATACCTTAAAGAAGGAGTACATGTTTGTTAAACATCTTATGCACGGTCTAACAGGCGGTGGGCTAGGATCGAATGGTAACCTTGAGATGGATGACGAGTGGTGGGAAGCCAAAGGCGCTGTAAGTGAACGACGAAATCCTTTACAATAATTTGGTTTTCAATTCCGTTTGCCATTAAATGATTCCTTGAGCTTCTTAGATCCATGCACGGTATCTCTAATTAATATATTAGTTGTTAGTAGGGATGGAAAAAGGGGAAAAAACCATCCGCGAAATCACATAATTTTCCTTTTAAGCTTCCTTTGGTGTGGTGAATTATTTATTTGTTTACAATCATGTACTAAATGAGTTGCCTAGTGCTACACAAATGTTGCCCCATCATATGCCTTGTGAGTTCATTCGTGCAGATGACTAAAAGAAAGGCTAGCAAGTTTCGCAACATCAACCTAGTCCCGTATCGTGATTTGGGCCCGGCTATATTTGAAGGAAAGTGTGCCAGGGGCGACTACGCAACTGCCCCAAGCATGTATAGCAACACAGTTTACGCGAGTGGTGACGACATTAATGACTCCGATCCAGACCACAATGAAAGAAGTGGAGAAAGTGGAGATGGTTTGCCTGACGAGCCCCCACAAATGTTGACCATTCCAAACATATCTAGGAGCAGCGGGTCATCTGGGAAACGCAAGCGCCTCATTATGGGACAGAGCAGCCCAATTACTTCATGCCGTCGCCGTTTAGAAAGTTGTGACTTTTCGTCGGGGTCCATGCAGACTACGGGATATTCAAAGGGGAAAAGTACTGCCACAACTGGCGTTGGGATCCCGACCATCAGAGAAAGCATGTGGCGCATAAGGAACCTCGAGGAGACCGATCTGGAGTTACATACCTATGCGTGCAAGCTTATAAAGGATCCTGCGAACCGGGAGATGTTAGCTGGCTTCACAACTGATACTGCGATGAGGGCATGGCTTCAAGCATGCAAAGAGGAGGGGTAGAGGGAATCTAGTTGGGACTTAGCATGTGGCCACCACGATACATTGAGTGATCTATTATGTTTTCCTATGTTGTTGGTTATTTACTAAAACCGTGTGCTTCAGGATTTGTTGAAATAATAATAACAACATTAGGTCGGTTACTTAGTATTCATATATTTTATATGGACATTGTAAATTATGCGTGCATATGTTGCCGTGTGAAGTAGTAGAATCAGGCACATTATCGCTATAACAATATACTCCTTCTCATATGTTACGCTATTTCGCAACTTTGCAGTGAATTCAAATCTTTGCAAATTTAAAAAGAGTTATGTACCGTATTATACTAGTACTTAAATGGAAATTATTTTCTTCTACCTGTGTAATTACGCTGACAACTTTGACTAAAAGTCTAAAATTTCGCCAATACCACTTAATCCTCTCAGTATCCGTAACCATTAATTACAGTTTACACCAAGACCGAGTTAACTTGGAATCTCGTCTAATTAAAAATTTATTTTTCTTCAAGAAATAATTGAAGAAATAATTTAAATTTTGGGTAGTACAAATCTCTATCCATTTTTCCTATTTTAATCGAGGCAAACGCAACTTCTTACGTAGCCACATGGTTCAATTCTTGTTCATCTACTTCATGAAGTGTTGACCCATAAAATAAATCTTTTTTTCCCTTTAGAATTAGATGTAACTTATTTTTAAATTCATCTAATAGGCCTCAGCAGATCTTTTTTTTTTTTGGTTGACATGAAACGGTTATGAATTGGTTAACTAACTTCATAACACAAATAAATGTAGTTGATCTAATAACGTATTTTTTATATGTCCGATATTATTATACAGTATGAAAATAAGTAAACTGGCTTCTAATTTAATTTTATTTTAATTTTTGTAAAAAATTGTATTATTTGAATTAACATCTCCTTCTTTGTCCACCTATCAGAAGAGTCCAGATTACCAACTTAATACATTTGATTGGAAATGTGGATAAGTGTAATTAGAAAATGAGACGAGTAATGCAACAAGATTTAGGGCAATAATTTTAAAGGCCTGCATTTCATAACAAACTATCTACATATTAAATTGTTGTTATCACCTTGCTCGCCATCACGGGTATAAGATGAATACAATTTATATAAATAGTATTATTCATTTCACTTTGTGTTTTTTTATATTAATAATTTGTTTAATTTATCGTGTACATTGTAGTAGGATATTTAGGCCAACAAATCACACCAGTGAGGTACGAATTAGAATTAAGTTGTGGTTCATTGAAGATTGTTAACTGCATAGAATCAATTTCTCACTTATCGAAGGTTTAGAATTCGTCAACAACAACATCGGTTAAGAGTAGTGAGACAAATATAAGAGAATGGTTAAGATAATGTTTTTTTTGTTGATTTTACATGTCGTTCAATTTGACTGTATACATTTGTGTGTATAAAAGACAACACGGATGTGAAAATTTGAAATGCCAAATGTCACCTACTAAGTTTTCCAAGCATTAGGCCCCCCAAGAAAATTATAGGATTGTTGACTTAGTTGCCAATCTAAATCTCTGCAACAAATATTTGCTCGTGGATACGTTTGGGAGCAAGTGAAAAGTGATTTAAAAATACGACAAAAAGATGTCAGCTGACATGGTGGCTAATACATCAGACACAGCTATTATATAATGCAGAACTTTGAAGCAGCAGCATGCGATATCATCAATTCTACCACGAATTAAACTAATTGCTCGTTCTGTGATTGAAACTGAAGTTCAATAATATGGATCAACAAATGCAGATTCTCTTTCAGGAATTGCTATCGATCGATGCTGCCAACCGTCAATGGGCCGAATTCTGTCATGTCGCAATCAACGTTATAATAGATTTTGGGAGGCCGTTCATTGTATCTCAATCAACTAATGGTAAAAGATCGGAGGTGACATTGGTACGAAAAGCCTTAGATCAACCATTGATGTGATACACTTTATTCCGACTGTATCCGGAAGTTTTCAAGCACTTTGTTTCATGCTTGTCTAACGATTATGGCTTACTCCGAACACAGGAAGTTAAACAAACTTGAACAGTAGCAATTTTCCTATTTACGGTTGCACGTGGAGCTTCACAACGCCTTGTGGCCGCAATTTTTGATCTAGCACAATGGACGGTGAACGAGCATTTTCCACCGCATGCTAAATAGCATTACAAATCTCAGCAGTTTGATAATTAAATTGCATCCTGCGTATAGGTCTGGCGATGGTTTCCATAAACCGAGCAACCCACGGCACCGGACTTTCCATGTGCAAGTTGGATCAACTCTAATCTAATACATGCACCTGGTATTTATATTAGAAAAAATGGCCAGTATACAACCTAAGATATAAACGTGAGATGAAAAGGCACAATATTTTCACGTAGCATGACTTTGGTAGTTAACGACAAAACATGAATCGCCGGATTTTTTTCCTCTGAATATTATATTAATGGTCCTAAAAAGGATACTACAGATATCATCAAATTGGCAATGTTTATTCACACGATATTATCGTTCAGTTGGTCTGAAAATTACATCTGATTCTTCTTTGTCTTGTGTTAATTGACTATGCTTTATTTTAATTTTTGATTCGATTTGCAGGTTGTGGATGAAACATTAGGCATAACTTCAAAATACATAATGGTTAGATTACTAAATGAAGTGAAGGGATATGAAAGAATCCCAATTGTTTGCGGTAAAAATTGTGATAGAAATTATTAGACATCTTTGTGCAATTAGGTCAAGTGTATCTATGATTATTTAATTGTTACAAAATTTGATGTCATTTATATATTCTGTAATTGAGTTGTGTGGCGGAGAATAGTGGATTTTATCGGTTTTAGAATGTTATTGAATATAAGATGTTTCAACACAATATAAAATTATGTGAATTTTTTTTGTTTTTAGTCCTGCTATTTATTGTAACAGGATGTATTTGTATAAAATATAGACGAAAACCTACTAAAAATTTTAGAAATTCTTTTGCATTTATCCCCTTATGTGGATTCTAATTTATTACATGTGTATATGTCTCCTGCAACGCACGGGTAGAAACACTAGTATTACTAAACCACATAGATCTTGGCCATTAAATGTCTGTAATTGTGCTGGGTTTCAACTTTTCTTAATAAAAAATATATTTTTTTAAACGAAGAATAAATAGTTATTATAATAATTTTTAGCACAAATTATAATAATAATAACTCTTATAAATAAATAAAAATCATATATAGTCATCTTAACTAAAATAATTATAATAACACAAAAATAATTTTAAAAAATAGCAAATGATGTAAATTGATTAAAAGTGATAAAAAAAACTTAAATTATTATATAAGAATTAGTTTGTAACCAACAATTATTTGGTCAAGTGGTTCCCCATATTGCACTTAAAATTTGTCTATATATGTTAAGAAAATTGAAAAATAAATATATGTTTTTATCATTTTTATAACATAATAATTTTAATTTTAATTTTTAATAAAAATTAGTAGTGATCCATTGTTAAATCATTTTCTCGAATAATCAATATTTGAATTGAGTGTTCACGTAATTATATGGTCATCTAAATTAATTAATTTATTGTTATTAAAATAAATTAATTGACTAGTAAATAAGGATTTTAAATGAATTTAGTAATGTTAATTAAGTTCTTTTTAATATATTAAGATATTAATATGTCTAAATGAAAAATGATATTGTGAAAAATTTGTAACCATTCGTGTTTATATTGTGGCACTTTGACTAATTTATTCAAAACCATTTAGGTTCTAATTTATTCATTTGTAACCATATTGTGTCGAACTCTCGTCACTTCACTAAGTGCATGGAGATGTCATCAATTAGATACGTCAAATGTTCGACTAATAGAGTCGCCCGCAGATTGGTTAAGTTAGCATTGCACAGTAGAGTACAACACATGATTTACTTACCACACCACAATCTTAATATATATAAAGCTGAAGTGTCAATTAGGCAAAACGTAACATTGGCGAGTGTCATGTTGGCAACAATTTTATACTAAAATAACATGATTTCTTTATTTAATTGTTTTCATTATTTAATTTACTTTGTTTCCTTATTATACTTTTCTATATTAATCTTTACATAAATTCTAATTTTGAATTAATTAATTAATTAATTCATTAATTAATTAATTATATATTAACAAAGGTAAAAGTGTGAGCCTGTAAAGGCCCACATTTTCTAGCTCAAAAATTGTCTTTTTTAATTTTTAATTAATAGTTCATAATTAAAATTATGAGGAACAATTAGTGGATTAGTGTAACCTCCTACAATAGGCCCACATTTTCTGCTCAAACAACTGTATAGTGTAACTACCTAAATTTGTCACTATCAAAAGTCAAAACCCACCCCATGGCAGAATTATATTTTCATAGAGGGTGGATATGGATATATTTATTGGTTTTCACAATAAATAATTTTCTTTTTAAATAATAATTTCTAAATATATAATTAAAAAGTGATAAAAATAATATAAAAATAAAATAATTATCAACTCAATTAATAAGTGGTTTAAAACGAGAATTGAAATTTTGATTTTTATTTAAATTCATATCGAACAAGCTCTTAATTATATACTTAGAGCTTGTTCATTTTAGCAACAAACTCCATTTGCAGCCGCAATGTTTGAATTGTGCCAAACTTGAGTCAATGAATCAGCCACAACGTTTGACCAGTTGAGGTTGGAAGCATCCCAATTACAATATTGCCCACTTGTCTTTTGTAAAAATCAAATCACAATGGCATGCTTGATCCAATTCAAGGGTAAAATTGGCATGTTATTTTTTTTTTTTGGTGTTAGACCGACGTGGAAAGGACCAAGTGGGGCCAATTTAAGACTAGTGTAAGCCAAAATTTAGAAAACACTGGAACGATGTATCGCACATTAGTAATACTAGTTTTAATTATATTGCCACCACAATGATTTTACAAATAACCTATTCCTACTGAAATAAAAATGGATTCTTTGTACGAAAAAAAAAAAAAAAAACGCAGAAGAAGAACGAAAGGGATTCTTTTCCTCCAACCAGCCGGACCCACCGACCCACCGGTGTCGGCACAAACATGTGGTGTACAATTATACATCTCTAGGTCTCCAATTTTCATTTGGATTTTGACGTCATAACAATCTAATTTGGATTCACCTTTGTCTAGACGAAGGTGAATTAAAGGCACGTTATCATGTGGTAACAACTCTCTATTCCCCACAATTAGGGAAAACAATGACACAATCTGACTCCACATATGTAATGGAAAGTCTCAAAAGAAGTAGCTAAGCCTTGGGGCATCCGTCCAGGCTCTTAGCAATGCACCCATCAGTAAGCCTTCCTCAGCTAGTTCCGGTTTATGCCACGTTTTCCTCACCTGTCGATCACTGAGCAGCGGTGATGCCGCCGCTGCTCCATCTTCCAAAAAAATCTGTAATCTGCAATCTCCATGTTCAAGACATCGGCTTTTCCCATGCAAAACAAACCATCCATGCATGCGCCAACGATAATAAGTGTCAAATCTTCATTCCCACAGCGATGCATAATGTCATGGACGACATTTTTGGGGGAAGGGGCAGCCATTATAAGTCTGCAATTCAGACAGACCATGTGGCCCCACCCCCTTCCACACCACCACAACCCCGCGCAAGAATTTTCGACAGAAACAAGATGACCATGGGTAGGCATGCAAAGCACCGTGGAACACTACTCTCCACCAGAAAATAACAACTTTGGAGGGTAGTCGAGTCGAAGACCAACAGGTAGCACCACTGCTCCTGGAAGGAAGGCTGCAAATTTACAGCTCGGGTTAAAACATTTATATATAGCCGCTTCTACTGCCTATCAAAATGCCAAACAAGTACATCTCGCTCTGTGAGCCCGATTACCTGGAGGGAGAGCCAATATATATAGCCGCACAATCCGGGGGAGAAAAAAGAGCAGCAACTTTTTCCTTATCCCATACACCGGACGCCGTGAACAAATCCGCCACTCTTAACACTGCTCAGTCCATTGCCCATGCAGTGCTCCAATTACAAGGGATCTGGAAATGCATCAATTGACTCTCCATTACCAATCGACTCTCCCTGGCATCCAAACCCACAGATTTCGACAGACCAGCTCTTGTCTTGTGGTGATCAAATAAAATTGTCTTAATTCTGCGATGTACTCTTCTAGACCACCAAGAAGGAAGAAAACTAAATCATTAAGATTTTTAAATGCTGTTTTACAAATATAATATAATCCAATTAACTTTTACAGTATGAGATGTTGTACAACGGACGAAGAAAAATTTTACGTATGCATGCTATCATTGATTAACTGCAGCAGCAGCTACACTTGAACGAAATTTTCAACTGTCGTCCCTGCTCCTTGTATAATTCAAAAAATACTGCACACAGAATTTCACACAATTTACAATGATAGTTATTGCTAATCAAAGTACAAGAAGATGAAGCTAAAAGCTAATAGGGACAGAAGGATGATTAACTATTAGTTTTCCGAAATTCAAATGCTATATGTTAGTTAAGAGATTCTTGAAATGCATCATCCACGGAGAGCCATAAGTAGTTAACCATCAAGCATTACTGTGAATGTGTGAAAGGGGCACAAAAAGAGAAATAGCTCGAAATTTTATCTGCAACCTTTACAATTGTAATAATGTTAATTAACATTTCTAAATGTCTGTGCATGCATATAGTGTAAATTTTTAATTTACAATATTAAGCGTAAACATGTATTAGTTATCAATTATGATCAAACTAGTTCAATAAAATCATGCATCAAACTCAAAATAAGTAGCAATTTAAAGTTAATATTGTCCAATTTAAGAAAAATTAGGACTAATAATGAAGGGCTCCTATGGATATGGAGTTCTGTGTCAAAATTCAATGAATTAATGAAGGGCTTGAGTGTAATTTTCACACTAGTACTAGACTACTATATTAGAAAGCGCTTTTTGGCTTCAGCTTAAAACTTAAAGCTTGTACTCCATGCCGCCATGTCTTGCGCTTTATTATGCTTTGATTGCGCTCTTGTGAACTCATCATCCGCTTAAGTGCGCTTAAACTTAAAACTCATACTCCACGCTTCACGTTTTTTAAAACATTGGTACTAATGTGTAAATTGCAAAGGACCTAAAAGATGCTTGATACCTTTGATACTACCTGATACCCTCAAACTCAAAGCTGAAAAATAAAAAATTAAAATTAAAATTAAAATTAAAAAAATAAAAAAAACTCAAAGCTGAAAAATAAAAATAATAATATTAACACTCCACATACTCGATACTTAAACAGTTAAACTTCTCTCGTCTCTATAAGAACACTAAACTTTCTCCTCCCAAACAAAAAAAATCGTGCACTGCCATGGCAAATGAAGCAGCTCTCCCACACCATTCCCAACCAAACTCGGCCGGGGCAGCGGCGGCCACTCCAAACTCTCCGGCGGCTATTGCCGCAATCGCAGAATGCAAGTCTCAATTTCGAGGTATGAGGAAGATTAAAAATGCAAAATTATTTAATGAACTTAAAGAGCATAGTGTTGATTTCAACACAATAGCTAGCAAGTTCAAGGCTAACTCATACTCGGAACCTCTAGATTTCATAAGAGATGTTCGATCGGTGTTGAACTTTGGCGCAAAAAGTTCGAAACAAATTGAGAGGGAGGTCGCCAAAGCAATGTTAGAGAAATTCGAGAACAATATAAAGCCAATCATCAGTGAATTGGATCGCTACAACCGAGGAAGAAGTTTGGAGATAGAAGGAGCAATTGATGACCATGAGCCGGATGAGTTTAATAACACTCCTCCAAAACAAAGAAAGTCGTGCACTGCCACGGCCAATGAAGCAACTCTCCGCCCCATTCCACACCAAACTCATGACCGCCGCCACTCCAAACTCTGCAGCAGTGGCGCTGCTCCAAAATCTCTTTGGCGGCAATTGTCGCAACGACTAAGTCTATGGAAAAATGCAAGTTTCTGTTTGAAGGTATGAGGAAGTATGAAAATGCAAAATTACTTAATGTAATTGAAGAGCATAGTGTTGATCTCAACACAATAGCCAGCAAGCTGGAGACTAACTCATACTCAGAACCTCGACATTTCGCAAGAGATGTTGAATCGGTGTTGGAATTTGGCAAAAAAAGTTCGCACAGAGATGTGAGGGTTGTCGCCGCTGAACTGTTGGAGAAATTGGAGAGTGATATATGGCCAATCATCAGTGACTGGGATGTCTGCCACTGGGGAAGTTTGGAGATAGAAGGGGCCCCTGATGAGCATGAGCTGAATGAGTTTCTAGCCAAAGAGTTTAATAAACTCGGAATTGATCATCTATCCAATGATGCGCTGATGGATGCTCAAATTGCTCAACTCGAAGATACTCTTCAATACTATCCACCTGATTCTCATAGCCATGGAGCTTCTACCTTCAATACTTTCTTATTATTATTATTATTATTATTATTATTATTATTATTATTATTATTATTATTATTATTTGTCATTTTGCGTTGCTAAAGCTTAACTAGATATAACCAAAATCACCAAAAAGTAGTAAACTGAAAGCAAATCGGACACATCCAAACAAAGACTTTAAAAATCTGGGCAATGAGAACAATAAATTTCTTTGCAGATAACAGAGATGCATCAGCTGTGGACGAAAAGAACACCGGGAGAGACGTGGAAGAAGAGAATGTAAAAGGGGGAGAGAACTGTGGATGAAGAGAATGGAAAAGGTGTCGAGTCGGGATATGTTTACCCATGTTACTGCTGCTGTACGTGGCACCACAATCAGACATATAGTTCCAGAGTATCTGTCCATAGGAAAAATCCTCAGAACAAACTGATGTTTTTGGATATGGTATTATGCTTCTTGAGCTAATAACTGGTCAACTGGCGTTTGATCTAGCTCGCCTTGCAAACGACAATGATGTCATGTTGCTTGATTGGGTAAAAGGGCTTCTGAAAGAAAAGAAATTGGAAATGCTGGTGGACCCCGATTTGCAGAACAATTATGTGGAGTCAGAGGTGGAGCAGCTAATCCAGGTTGCTCTACTTTGCACTCAGAGCTCTCCTATGGACAGGCCCAACATGTCTGATGTTGTCAGAATGTTAGAAGGCGATGGTTTGGCCAACAGGTTGGGCTAGTGGCAGAAAGTTGAAGTTCTTCGACATGAAGTCAAACTTGCTCCACATTCAAAGTTTAGTTAAAATCATTCTATGTAATTTTATTTATTATTTATTATTATTTTTTTCTTTTTGTGATTCTTAAATTATTTATTGAGAGCCTTGGTATAGGGGCCCAATATAAACTTTTGCTAGGACCCCAACTTCTCAGGCCGGCAATTCACTCCCGTAAATAGTTTTACATTTGCGTCTTTTTGGCTATATTTTATTGAATAATTTTAGGTGTACACACAAATCCACTACCATACACTATCACACCCTAATACACAAAATCCGAAAAGATCAAAATGCCCCCCTGAATATGGGGGGATCCATACCCCTATTAATATGTGGTATTTTACCACACAAAAAGTGTATATACTCCAAGAAGAATCCTATTTTATTTGAGGACATTGTAATAAATACGCACATAATTTGTGTGACAAACTGCCACACTTTAATAGGGGTGTAGCCCCCTTACATTTGGGGGACAATAACTGAGGTCCCAAATCCCAATTACACATTTCTGACTCTGTTTGACTAAACTAATGCATTAAGAAAGGTACCACTTGTCTAACCGGTACAACTTGTCTAACCGATACAACTTGCCTAACTAAGTACAACACATTGAAGCTACGTCATACATTTGTGGTTTAATAAAAACTTGTCTATTTATTTAATTTAGTACAGCAAGACCTCGGTTTTTTAAGGATATTAAATTAGCATAAATACTAGAGTTTCATCATGTATTTATTTCGCAATTTGTCAGTGAAGAAAACAACATTGACGCATTTATCTTTTATCGCAATCATTGCAACTGTATTTCCTCATTCCATGCACTCTTGGTAATGTAAAT
This sequence comes from Jasminum sambac, assembly GCA_018223645.1. Lineage (NCBI taxonomy): Eukaryota > Viridiplantae > Streptophyta > Magnoliopsida > Lamiales > Oleaceae > Jasminum > Jasminum sambac. The sequence continues at coordinate 18,798,222 of CP073649.1, forward strand.
ACGTATGCTTATTCTACATTTTATATATATGATGAGTTGATATTTGAAAATCATGTCATTGTTATATTTTATATGCAATTTTCATATGAAGAAATCGAGAAATTAATAACATTTGTATACTTCAATAATTCTAATATAGCTACACCAACGTTTCTTTCACGATTTTAAGGATACTGTCTAAATTTGTAAGCGTTCATGATACTGTCTAAATTTGTAAGCATTCATACTTATCATTCTTTTTTTTAATATTAATATATGTCTAAATAAAAAATGATATTATGAAACATCCTCAAATATCCGATGTCGATATGTGTGCACCTCACATGTGGGACAATGATTGACATATGTCCACTTCCAAAACATCAAAGGGTGGTAGCCACGAATCAATCATTGGCCCACATGTGAGTTGGCCACATGTCGGCATCAAATCTTTGGTATCAAGGGGATGGTGACCACGTGTCAATCATCGATAGATATATTGACACTTTAAGATGTCCATATATAAGTATCGAATCATTACTATATGAAACATTTGTAATTATTCATATTTACCACAATATTGGCTAATTTATTTGAAGCCATTTAGAATCTAATTTATTCATTTGTAATCATATTGTGTCTGATGGTTCGACTAATAGAAGCGCCCACAAATTGGCTATAAGTTATGATTATATGTACGTATTTTGAGGAAGCCGCTGCTCCCATCATCCATCATCAAGTTAATTTGTAGTACACGACTCCTAGCTTTTGAATTGCATTACGGCGAACACGTGTTTCCCACGTGTATTCGGTTTTGCGCATTTAGAAACATGGTATGTAAGCAATTAATAAACAACTAAAAATTAGGCCTTGTTTTCTACACAATAATCTCCATCTACTTTGATTTACTTTTTTTCTCTCTCTCATCATTTTTAAGTACTTACTATTTACTCTATAAAGAGCTTAATCAATAAAGCAGTTGTAAAAATGTGAGCACATTAAAATAATAAAAAACAATGAAGAAGAAGAAAAGAAAAAAAGGAAAAAATTCAACCAAAGAGTTATATAAGTGAATTTAATATTTCCATGTTTCTACAGACCACACTTACCTATGATAGGCAAGTTTTCATAACTTTATTATTATTAAGTAAAAAGACAGTTATCATCATAATTTTCACATTCCAAAATAAATGAAATAGAAATTGTTTGTTCCCAATATAGATGAGTACGACTTTTTTTGGGGGGGGGGGGGGGGGGGGGAACAGTTATTATTAAGATATCATCATAACTTTATTATTACTATTAAGTAAAAAGATAATTATCATCATACTTTTCACACTCCAAAATAAATGAAATAGAAATTAATTGTTTGTTCCCAGTATAGATGTTTGTTTGTTGTACTCCTATGACTTTTTTTTACCTCCTCCGTCCAGTAAAGATAGCCTCATTTTCCATTTAAATCCGTCCTAAAATATAGTCACATTTCCATAATTAACTTCTTAATTTTCTTACATGCCTCTATTTAATTTCCATCGTTATCAACAAACAAGAACAATTAAAGTGAAATAATAAATAAATGTAAGGATATATTAGAAAATATATTTTAAATATTACTATTTTAAATATCGTGTGAATAAACATTGCCAATTTGATGATATCACAGTATCCTTTTTAGGGACCAATTAATATAATATTGAGAGGAAAAAATCCGATTCATGTTTTGTAGTTAACTACCAAGTCGTCTTTGCCACGTGAAAATATTGTGCTTTTAAATCTCACGTTTATATCTTAGGTTGTATCTTTACCATTTTTACAATATAAATACTGAGAGTGCGTGTATTAGATTAGAGTTGATCTAACTGCGCGTGGATTGAGGCTTTATTTTAACGGTGTGATTTTTTTCAAAAGGGGTAGGAAGGTAGTTAGTGAAGTTTTTTTCAAAAGTGGGATGTGAAAGTAGGGGAGGGAGTAGCCTAACCTTTAATAATTCTCCAAAACTTTATTACACGGGTGATGTGATGTGCTGTGTCCTAGTCTTTTAGATCAATTTGAAGGCCATTTTGACATGACGTTTATTCTTCCTTGTTTGACCAACCACTCCCACTCTCCCTAGCCTTTGTTCTATATATCCACCCAGGCCCCACCAACACAGTTCCACCAATAGTGACGCTGAAAAATTCGTTGCGCACACCTGACACCACATTTCCTTTATCTTTGTTGATGGGAAATTCATCGGACAACATATCTTTTCTTATTGTTTTCCTCTTTTCAACTATTAGTACTATGAAACATCGTCTTGGCCAAATCAGTCAAATGGACAAATACATGTTTTTCTTTTCTGTCTCACTCGGACACTCGCGCACTTGTTTTTCCAAGAATCTTTAAAGTTTCCTCTTGTTCTCGTTCCCGTCTCGAGAACGAGCCCGATAGAGACGAGCCCTCCCCCCTGAATGCGGGGTGGGGGTGGGGCCCACACGCCCCTCTCTCTATCGGGAACGAGAACAAGGCCCCTTTAAAGTTGCCATTTTTTTGCATCAGGTAACCATAAAACAAACCACATGTTTCTGACTTTTTGGCACCACCATTCACCTCATCCTCTTTTAACCTTTTATTTCTTATGACCTTTCGGCTTTCATTGATTTTCTACTTTGTTTTTAATAAAAATTAGGGATCATAGAGGTGGGATGTGGTGTCTCGAACTCGAGACAAATCGATAAAGGGCACATTACCGCTAAACCAAACCTCATTTATGATTTTTTTTAATTACCTTCCATGACTTCGTTTTTTTTTTTTTTTTTTGTAGTTTGATTATTAATGAGTAATTGTGAATTTAAACTATTTTTTTAAAAATAAAGAGAGTTATAATCAATATTTCCTTAATTTTTGAAACTAAGTATGGACCAAAAAGTAATGGACAATTATTTAGGAAAGTGTCTTTTGTTCTTATCTCGTTTTCCTTCATTAATCAATCTCGTTTTTGGTTTTCGGTACCAAAAAAACCTCCCGTTGGTTTCGGTTTTAAAAACCCACCTAAACCCTTAGGTTCGGGTCGGTTTGTCAGTTACCCAACATTTCCATGTATAATAAATTTTTTTTTTTGAACTGGTCATCCAACCTAATAACTAAACCGACCAGTTGTGAAAACCAAACCAGACCAACTAGTTTGATAGACTGACTCGTCTTGTGGCGATAAAATAAAATTGTCATAACATTCTTGTCACTGATTGATTAATTTGCTTATTTTTTTGCTCTAAAAGCATGTTAGGATGAAAATTTTTATATATTTTTATTTATTCTTTTTAAATTTAAATTAGGTCAAACCAACCACATTCACATATCGCACGAGACTTACATGTACTATAAAAATCTTCATCATTCAATTTCACTTACTCTCTCTTTTATTTCATATAAAAATTGATAAAATTTCAATCCTAAAAAAATCTAAAAGAGAAATCGAGCGCCTATCCCTTCAATTTCGAAATTGTGGAAGAATTGGAGTTGACAACCGTGTAGGACAACATGCACCAATGCTCCCCTGCCCACACAGTGGGTAGGGGAGCTGTGCCCACGCGTGACGTGCGTGATATGGCCTCCACGTCACACGTGTGCCAAGTCAGGGGGTCCCCCCTACTTGGCAAGCACCTGACGTGGCCGCCATGTCAGCCCAACGTGGCAGCCATGTCAAGCGTAGGCACGCTTCTCCTACCCACACAATGAGTCGGGAGAGCAGAAGTGGGACAACATGAAGTGTTCAAAAGCCCTTTCAATAAGGGAAAGAAAACTATAGCAGTTGACGAGGTCCAATATTGGTCAACAATATAATTGAAGTTTTTATTTGTTGGGAAATGACCGCAGTTACATTGATTACATTACAATTACATTACAATATAAAGAAAAGAAATAAAATAATTATCTTAAATAGGGCTGTCAATGTCATCTTACTGAGGGATCCTTAAGTAAATAGAAAAAATATCTCAAAAGATAATTATATTCACACTATACATTTTTATGGGTAATCAGATTGTCACTATAAAATTTAATTTATGTACCACATTTTAAATTCACCACAAATAAAAGAGACAATCACTAAACACACCACATCAAATTTACATATAACCATTATCACATAAAATATAACAAAAACAAAAAGTAAAGTAAAACAAAACTGTGGTGTACAAATATTTGTAGGTTTCCAAGTCTCATTTGGATTCTAACGTCATAAGAGCATCTCCATTGCAATTGTCAATTGGTGATTCCATGTGGCGGAGAGATAGAGACACAAAAAAAATTATGGGTCCCACATTTTTCCTCTTTTTCTCACTTTCCTCATTTTCCCCCCCATTTTTCCCATAAATTCCCATACCACTTCTACAGTCTCATATCCACCTTCACATATTCCACTATTATTTTATCATTATTTTTAAATTTATTTCTACATCTCTCCTTTTTTTTACTTTTTCCACGTTTTTTCACTACGCATCCTATATTCTCTTTATAATTAAAATAATCATCTTCTCTCTATCTGTCTCCTCCATACCATCCCCCCAATTTACATCCCCAATGGAGATGCTCTAAGAGCATTTCCATTGTATGTGGATGTTAAGGTGTAATGCGGAGGAGAGAGATAGAGACGAGATGATTATTTTAATTGAAAAGAGAATAAAGGATGTGTATTGAAAAAGAGATGAAAAGGGGGGAAAGACAAAAAAATATGAGAGATGTAGAAATAATTTTCAAAAATAATAATAAAATAATAGTGGGTGATATAAAGGTGAATGTGAGAATGTAAAAGACAGAATAGAAATTTATGCACAAAAAATGGAGAAAGGTGAGAAAAATAAAAGAAAGTGTGAGACCCATAATTTTTTTATATATCTCTATCTCTCCTCCACGTAAGTAAAAACAAAGAATGTGTGGAAATTATACAATGGAGAAAAGTCTCATTTGGATTGACCTTTGTCAACTGGCGTGGGGCCGTGGGGAGAGGACCCTTGTCTAGTTGTCTTTGCCTACTTTTTGTTCACCGCGTGGCAGCCTTTCTTTGCCCCTTCAAATAGAATAAATGCCACTGATAATAATGTCCAAAAATGATCTCCTCCCGCACATGGAGTAGTGATGGCAGAAAAATCCGATCCGATTCGAATCGATGGATACCCGATCCGATTGGAGCGATTTTTTTCTGATCCGACGATCCGTGGATCATTGATCCGTGGATCGGCCGATCCGAAACGAATTTGGATTTGGAGCGGATCAGGCCTGATCCAATCCGATCCGATCCGAATTGATTTTATTTTTTATTTTTTATTTTTATTTTTATTATTTTTTATTTTTTTATAAAAATCTATACCAATATGGATCGTATTTGGATTTTTTTCTTGATCCGATCCGAATCCGATCCGAGAAATTTGGATTTGGATTTAGATTTAGATTTGGATCGGAGTGATTGATTTGGATTTGGATTTGGATTAGGCCGATCCGATCCGAACCCGATCCATTGCCAACACTACATGGGAGGAGATCAAAGTGCAATTCTTTGTTAGGTTAATTGTTTCAATAATTTAATTAGTTTGTTTAATTTTCTATTCAAATAAACGAAAAAATAAAGTGCAAATTCTTGTTCGTGTGCAACAAATTAAAGGCTTCTCGACCAACGTTAGAAGATGAAAAGATTAACCTTATTGTAATGTTCTAGCACTTCTACTGTGGACCACACTTCCGAGGCTTGTTCTCATGCATAGGGGTGTATCGTAATTCTAGCGTTCCCCAGGGATGATTTACGGTTACATACGACCTCTGTTTTGAAATTCGAGACCAGATCCAGATCCAGCACAGCCAGTTAGGCGAAGCTCCAATAATTTGAAAAATTCTCGGACGATACCGTAAAAGCCGGTAAAGTTTTTAGCCATATTTTGTTAAAAATATGTGAAAGGTTTTTTTATATATAATTAAAAATAAATATAAAAATTTAATTTCGAAAATAATTACATCAAAGAAGCAGTCAAATTTTGTGGGCCCATGAGATCGGCATAGGAAAAGGATTAGTGTTTGTCCGTATCACAAAGTAACCCGATCTTTCGGTCTTCGCATATCTCCATCCTCGAACCGAAATCTCTCTCTTTGACGGCAAGACTTTCTTGTCACAATGTGTCCATTTATTTCTCCCCCTTTCACATTCTCCATGAACGAGTTAGATTCCGATTTCCGAGTAGACATTCCGTCACTGTTCGACAGTATGTTATAGCGATTATTTTTTGCATATATAATCTTTATAATTATGTGAAGACTAACAATTTTGTAATGACAGAATGATATTTCACATCACAGGATTGTTACATTTTAATTAATCTATAATTATATAATTAACATAGGCCTTATTTTTGTATTTCATATTAATTGCACTCCTATTAAACTGTGTAGTATTTTGCAATGTTTACTTTCTAATTTTATTTTTTCCGAAACATTATTTTTATTAAAAAGAAAAAGAAAAAAAAACTTTGCCTAACAAGCATGCAAAGAGAAATTTGTTGCGTAAAGAATCATTAGATTTCAATTTTCTTTTTTTTTTTTTTTGGAGAAAATCATTAGATTTATTTTATTTATTTATTTATTTATTTTTTGAATCACAAAGGAGAGTAGGGGAGGGAATGAGGGAATTGAATCGTTGACTTGGGAATGCGAGGCTGACCCAAATCTATATCTATATATTAATAAAACCAGCACATTTTCCCGCCACTTTCACCCATTTTTCTGAATTAAAAATTAATTTTTAATTATGGCAACGAGTTTTACCGATTCTACATGTCTTTTCCAACTCGACTTCTTCTTCAGCGTGTATATATATATACACGCATCGGGTCCACCTATTTTTCTGAATTAAAAAAATCACACCGTTAAAATAAGCCAATCCATGTGCAAGTTGGATCAACTCTAATCTAATACATGCACCTGGTATTTATATTAGAAAAAATGGCCAGTATACAACCTAAGATATAAACGTGAGATGAAAAGGCACAATATTTTCACGTAGCATGACTTTGGTAGTTAACGACAAAACATGAATCGCCGGATTTTTTTCCTCTGAATATTATATTAATGGTCCTAAAAGGATACTCGATATCATCAAATTGGCAATGTTTATTCACACGATATTATCGTTCGGTTGGTCACGAAAATTACATCTGATTCTTCTTTGTCTTGTGTTAATTGACTATGCTTTATTTTAATTTTTGATTCGATTTGCAGGTTGTGGATGAAACATTAGGCATAACTTCAAAATACATAATGGTTAGATTACTAAATGAAGTGAAGGGATATGAAAGAATCCCAATTGTTTGCGGTAAAAAATTGTGATAGAAATTATTAGACATGCTGTGGTCGGTCAAGTGTATCTATGATTATTTAATTGTTACAAAATTTGATGTCATTTATATATTCTGTAATTGAGTTGTGTGGCGGAGAATAGTGGATTTTATCGGTTTTAGAATGTTATTGAATATAAGATGTTTCAACACAATATAAAATTATGTGAATTTTTTTTGTTTTTAGTCCTGCTATTTATTGTAACAGGATGTATTTGTATAAAATATAGACGAAAACCTACTAAAAATTTTAGAAATTCTTTTGCATTTATCCCCTTATGTGGATTCTAATTTATTACATGTGTATATGTCTCCCCGTGCAACGCACGGGTAGAAACACTAGTATTACTAAACCACATAGATCTTGGCCATTAAATGTCTGTAATTGTGCTGGGTTTCAACTTTTCTTAATAAAAAATATATTTTTTTAAACGAAGAATAAATAGTTATTATAATAATTTTTAGCACAAATTATAATAATAATAACTCTTATAAATAAATAAAAATCATATATAGTCATCTTAACTAAAATAATTATAATAACACAAAAATAATTTTAAAAAATAGCAAATGATGTAAATTGATTAAAAGTGATAAAAAAAACTTAAATTATTATATAAGAATTAGTTTGTAACCAACAATTATTTGGTCAAGTGGTTCCCCATATTGCACTTAAAATTTGTCTATATATGTTAAGAAAATTGAAAAATAAATATATGTTTTTATCATTTTTATAACATAATAATTTTAATTTTAATTTTTAATAAAAATTAGTAGTGATCCATTGTTAAATCATTTTCTCGAATAATCAATATTTGAATTGAGTGTTCACGTAATTATATGGTCATCTAAATTAATTAATTTATTGTTATTAAAATAAATTAATTGACTAGTAAATAAGGATTTTAAATGAATTTAGTAATGTTAATTAAGTTCTTTTTTAATATATTAAGATATTAATATGTCTAAATGAAAAATGATATTGTGAAAAATTTGTAACCATTCGTGTTTATATTGTGGCACTTTGACTAATTTATTCAAAACCATTTAGGTTCTAATTTATTCATTTGTAACCATATTGTGTCGAACTCTCGTCACTTCACTAAGTGCATGGAGATGTCATCAATTAGATACGTCAAATGTTCGACTAATAGAGTCGCCCGCAGATTGGTTAAGTTAGCATTGCACAGTAGAGTACAACACATGATTTACTTACCACACCACAATCTTAATATATATAAAGCTGAAGTGTCAATTAGGCAAAACGTAACATTGGCAGTGTCATGTTGGCAACAATTTTATACTAAAATAACATGATTTCTTTATTTAATTGTTTTCATTATTTAATTTACTTTGTTTCCTTATTATACTTTTTCTATATTAATCTTTACATAAATTCTAATTTTTGAATTAATTAATTAATTAATTCATTAATTAATTAATTATATATTAACAAAGGTAAAAGTGTGAGCCTGTAAAAGGCCCACATTTTCTAGCTCAAAAATTGTCTTTTTTTAATTTTTAATTAATAGTCCATAATTAAAATTATGAGGAACAATTAGTGGATTAGTGTAACCTCCTACAATAGGCCCACATTTTCTGCTCAAACAACTGTATAGTGTAACTACCTAAATTTGTCACTATCAAAAGTCAAAACCCACCCCATGGCAGAATTATATTTTCATAGAGGGTGGATATGGATATATTTATTGGTTTTCACAATAAATAATTTTCTTTTTTTAAATAATAATTTCTAAATATATAATTAAAAAGTGATAAAAATAATATAAAAATAAAATAATTATCAACTCAATTAATAAGTGGTTTAAAACGAGAATTGAAATTTTGATTTTTATTTAAATTCATATCGAACAAGCTCTTAATTATATACTTAGAGCTTGTTCATTTTAGCAACAAACTCCATTTGCAGCCGCAATGTTTGAATTGTGCTAAACTTGAGTCAATGAATCAGCCACAACGTTTGACCAGTTGAGGTTGGAAGCATCCCAATTACAATATTGCCCACTTGTCTTTTGTAAAAATCAAATCACAATGGCATGCTTGATCCAATTCAAGGGTAAAATTGGCATGTTATTTTTTTTTTTTTTTGGTGTTAGACCGACGTGGAAAGGACCAAGTGGGGCCAATTTAAGACTAGTGTAAGCCAAAATTTAGAAAACACTGGAACGATGTATCGCACATTAGTAATACTAGTTTTAATTATATTGCCACCACAATGATTTTACAAATAACCTATTCCTACTGAAATAAAAATGGATTCTTTGTACGAAAAAAAAAAAAAAAAAACGCAGAAGAAGAACGAAAGGGATTCTTTTCCCTCCAACCAGCCGGACCCACCGACCCACCGGTGTCGGCACAAACATGTGGTGTACAATTATACATCTCTAGGTCTCCAATTTTCATTTGGATTTTGACGTCATAACAATCTAATTTGGATTCACCTTTGTCTAGACGAAGGTGAATTAAAGGCACGTTATCATGTGGTAACAACTCTCTATTCCCCACAATTAGGGAAAACAATGACACAATCTGACTCCACATATGTAATGGAAAGTCTCAAAAGAAGTAGCTAAGCCTTGGGGCATCCGTCCAGGCTCTTAGCAATGCACCCATCAGTAAGCCTTCCTCAGCTAGTTCCGGTTTATGCCACGTTTTCCTCACCCGTCGATCACTGAGCAGCGGTGATGCCGCCGCTGCTCCATCTTCCAAAAAAATCTGTAATCTGCAATCTCCATGTTCAAGACATCGGCTTTTCCCGTGCAAAACAAACCATCCATGCATGCGCCAACGATAATAAGTTTCAAATCTTCATTCCCACAGCGATGCATAATGTCATGGACGACATTTTTGGGGGAAGGGCAGCCACATTATAAGTCCGCAATTCAGACAGACCATGTGGCCCCACCCCCTTCCACACCACCACAAGAAGGAAGAAAACTAAATCATTAAGATTTTTAAATGCTGTTTTACAAATATAATATAATCCAATTAACTTTTACAGTATGAGATGTTAAGAAAAATTTTACGTCACCTGCTACTAATGCATGCTATCATTGATTAACTGCAGCAGCAGCTACACTTGAACGAAATTTTCAACTGTCGTCCCTGCTCCTTGTATAATTCAAAAAATACTGCACACAGAATTTCACACAATTTACAATGATAGTTATTGCTAATCAAAGTACAAGAAGATGAAGCTAAAAGCTAATAGGGACAGAAGGATGATTAACTATTAGTTTTCCGAAATTCAAATGCTATATGTTAGTTAAGAGATTCTTGAAATGCATCATCCACGGAGAGCCATAAGTAGTTAACCATCAAGCATTACTGTGAATGTGTGAAAGGGGCACAAAAAGAGAAATAGCTCGAAATTTTATCTGCAACCTTTACAATTGTAATAATGTTAATTAACATTTCTAAATGTCTGTGCATGCATATAGTGTAAATTTTTTAATTTACAATATTAGCGTAAACATGTATTAGTTATCAATTATGATCAAACTAGTTCAATAAAATCATGCATCAAACTCAAAATAAGTAGCAATTTAAAGTTAATATTGTCCAATTTAAGAAAAATTAGGACTAATAATGAAGGGCTCCTATGGATATGGAGTTCTGTGTCAAAATTCAATGAATTAATGAAGGGCTTGAGTGTAATTTTCACACTAGTACTAGACTACTATATTAGAAGCGCTTTTTGGCGCTCGCTTAAGCTTAAAGCTTGTACTCCATGCTTCGCCATGTCTTGCGCTTTATTATGCTTTGATTGCGCTCTTGTGAACTCATCATCCGCTTAAGTGCGCTTAAACTTAAAACTCATACTCCACGCTTCACGCTTTTTTAAAACATTGGTACTAATGTGTAAATTGCAAAAGGACCTAAAAGATGCTTGATACCTTTTGATACTACCTGATACCCTCAAACTCAAAGCTGAAAAATAAAAAATTAAAATTAAAATTAAAATTAAAAAAATAAAAAAAACTCAAAGCTGAAAAATAAAAATAATAATATTAACACTCCACATACTCGATACTTAAACAGTTAAACTTCTCTCGTCTCTATAAGAACACTAAACTTTCTCCTCCCAAACAAAAAAAATCGTGCACTGCCATGGCAAATGAAGCAGCTCTCCCACACCATTCCCAACCAAACTCGGCCGGGGCAGCGGCGGCCACTCCAAACTCTCCGGCTATTGCCGCAATAGCAGAATGCAAGTCTCAATTTCGAGGTATGAGGAAGATTAAAAATGCAAAATTATTTAATGAACTTAAAGAGCATAGTGTTGATTTCAACACAATAGCTAGCAAGTTCAAGGCTAACTCATACTCGGAACCTCTAGATTTCATAAGAGATGTTCGATCGGTGTTGAACTTTGGCGCAAAAAGTTCGAAACAAATTGAGAGGGAGGTCGCCAAAGCAATGTTAGAGAAATTCGAGAACAATATAAAGCCAATCATCAGTGAATTGGATCGCTACAACCGAGGAAGAAGTTTGGAGATAGAAGGAGCAATTGATGACCATGAGCCGGATGAGTTTAATAACACTCCTCCAAAACAAAGAAAGTCGTGCACTGCCACGGCCAATGAAGCAGCTCTCCCGCCCCATTCCACACCAAACTCCGCGGCCGCCGCCACTCCAAACTCTGCAGCAGTGGCCGCTGCTCCAAAATCTGCGGCGGCAATTGTCGCAACGACTAAGTCTATGGAAAAATGCAAGTTTCTGTTTGAAGGTATGAGGAAGTATGAAAATGCAAAATTACTTAATGTAATTGAAGAGCATAGTGTTGATCTCAACACAATAGCCAGCAAGCTGGAGACTAACTCATACTCAGAACCTCGACATTTCGCAAGAGATGTTGAATCGGTGTTGGAATTTGGCAAAAAAAGTTCGCACAGAGATGTGAGGGTTGTCGCCGCTGAACTGTTGGAGAAATTGGAGAGTGATATATGGCCAATCATCAGTGACTGGGATGTCTGCCACTGGGGAAGTTTGGAGATAGAAGGGGCCCCTGATGAGCATGAGCTGAATGAGTTTCTAGCCAAAGAGTTTAATAAACTCGGAATTGATCATCTATCCAATGATGCGCTGATGGATGCTCAAATTGCTCAACTCGAAGATACTCTTCAATACTATCCACCTGATTCTCATAGCCATGGAGCTTCTACCTCAAGAGATCCTCCTAACAAACGCCGTAAGGTCTAATTCATCCAACATATATATATATACATATATAGATAACTTTGTCACACGTTTGAAAATGGAATTTAGTATATGATATGGGCCGGCTGAGATCTGTGTTATAGCATAGAATTCAGTTTGAAATAATGTTAATTGTGATTATTTTCATATGTATTGAGTTTTGGGCAGCATGCATGTTTCTTCTTCCTCTTTTCATGTTTTCTGTCACCTCGCATAGCGTATACATTGTTGACAAATTATCTTAACCTTTCATCTTAAATAGTTTTAATGGTCAAGATCATCTACGGTAAATTAATCACTCAATAGAATTTATAACCCCATATATACCCAAACAACGTAATTAACCATTTTTATGATAAATAAATGAAATATAGATAAATGACTGTGGGGGGTTTTAATGACATATGATTCCTCGATGTAGTGTACTTGCACGGTCTAAGTATGCTACTAAATATGTTTCTAGATCCTGTGACGAACGGTGATGCTACGGTGACGTCAAAATCCTCTGTGTAGTGAGTGTACTTAACTAAGTATGTTTGACGTTTCGAGAAAAACGTCAAAAACAAAAAAAGTATGTTTGACGTTTCTAAATATAACTCTATTTGAGTAATGCTGGGGGGACCAAAACGTATACCATCTCCCTTACCCATTTGACCATTTGACCATATTTGACCATATTTTAAATTTTTAAAAAATAGAGCCAGCATTACAATAATCAGATGCAAAAACGTGGGAACAAAAAGGAAGGCTGGATCTCGCTGCTCGTTTCTCCTCCTCCTCCATCGGAAACCTAGCCGCCCACATCGCCGGCGAACATGTCCGATCCGGTAAATTCTTCGCCGGCGAACATGTCCGACCCGGCAATAGTCCTAAATCTCGTGCCGGATTTCACGTGCGACTCAGAGAATCCTCCTGCAACCGAAAATTATTCCCCTCCGGCAGGCACATCTGATTATCCCCCTCTGGCAAACACATCCGACCCAGCAGCAGGTACGTCTCATTCCTTTGAGTTTTTCTTGGAGGTAGGAGTCTTGCTAACACATGATAGTTGATTTTTGTTGGAAATTGCAAAATTGGATAAGCTGCTTTTCTAGAAATGGTTGTGTGTTTTCCCAATTAGGGCTTTGTTTGGAGGAACAATGTTTGATTTAGGATTAAGTTCTTGACTTTTTCCCTTTTTTTCATTTTTTTTTATTTTTTTACTGCTGAAAATTCCCCCTAGCATTACTCTTCATGTCATGACAATTGACAAGGCACTCTTTGGATATAATAAATTCGTTTTTGGTATAGTTAATCTTAGATATCTGAAATGGATAGTTAAAAACACTTAGTTGGTTGCAACCTTTTTGTTGATTCAACCTGAAACTTGAACAATTAAATGTGGAGAGAGTTCATCATAAAAACTATTAGCAAAGAGGAATAATACATGATGAATATTAGGAAAATGAACCAATCCTCAAATTGTTGGTAAGATTACAAAATACATGCCATTGACTTGATTAGCCTGAAATATTTCGAAAAAATAACCACTTGAAGGTGTCTACATGTTCACTGCATATTAAACCACATCCAAGTAACGTCGTCTCTCCATGATGGTTGACACCAACAAAAGGGGCAAAGGGCATGTCGTATTTGTTCGTCAAATACGTGGTGTCAAATGTGATAACATCCCCAAATTCTTTATATGCAAGCCTACTCCTACAATCAGCCCAAAATACATTCTTCAATCTATCTTCATGATCCACTTCAATGCTGAAATAAAACCCGGGGCATTTTGTTTGCACTTTAGTAAAATAAGACAAGATAGTAGCAGCATCTCCCTGGCCAAGACGTTGCCTCCGCATCCCTTCTATATAGTTACGACAGTCTTTCTCAGTAAACGTCATATTCTCATAACCACCAGCCTCTACAACAGTTGATTGAAAACTCTTGTGCACAGGAATACCAGCTACATCATTTATCACGAGTTGTCTTTTAGTGCTCTCATTTAACACACGATTGCACTTGTACATCCGTGATTTCGTAGGACTGTTCTTATGATTATGTTCAAGGAACACTGTGTTGATACGCCATTTTCCATTTGCATCAGTCACTGCTGTAAGTCTGGCTTTACAACCATTTTTCATGGTCGGTTGGGGCTCCAATTGATCTTTGGAACCGCTTTTCCTACTACCTTCCCTACCACATGTGAATTTTACACCTCTTAGAACCCCGTCATCTTTTCCCTTCCACGAAGATCTCCTTCTAATAGGGAAGCCCACGCGATACGCATAATTTTTGTAGAATTCATACAATTCATCAATCCCAAACTTCATTCCAACCTTGAGGTTCAGTCATCTTTGCTACAAATTAGTTCAATGTACAACTAATTTCCCCACCGACTTCATTGACTTCCATATTCATTGCATCGTCATCAAAACTCATATCAATATCATCTCGAATCATTAAGGTCACAAACCTCATAACCTATATGCACAACATCCTTAAAATTTATCATATAAATCATTAAGATATACAAAATAATATAGAAGACATATCACTAAGAAAACATACTAGTCAAATACTATTTGGAGGGATCATAAATGATGCAAATAGAGACAAATACCATTAAATGAAAATTAGTTGTTTTAAGTAGTCTTCTGATTATATTTTGCTTTGCTTGTTTCTATTGTTTGCAAAAAATAATTGCTTGTAAAAGCAGGCATTGCCCATGAGCTTTGTTGTAATGCAGTGCATATTATTATCAAGGCAAAGGTAGCACACACGAAGAGTAATGCTAGGGGGAATTTTCAGCAGGGGGAATTTTCAGCAGTAAAAAAATAAAAAAAAATGAAAAAAAGGGAAAAAGTCAAGAACTTAATCCTAAATCAAACATTGTTCCTCCAAACAAAGCCCTAATTGGGAAAACACACAACCATTTCTAGAAAAGCAGCTTATCCAATTTTGCAATTTCCAACAAAAATCAACTATCATGTGTTAGCAAGACTCCTACCTCCAAGCAAAACTCAAAGGAATGAGACGTACCTGCTGCTGGGTCGGATGTGTTTGCCAGAGGGGGATAATCAGATGTGCATGCCGGAGGGGAATAATTTTCGGTTGCAGGAGGATTCTCTGAGTCGCACGTGAAATCCGGCACGAGATTTAGGACTATTGCCGGGTCGGACATGTTCGCCGGCGAAGAATTTACCGGATCGGACATGTTCGCCGGCGATGTGGGCGGCTAGGTTTCCGATGGAGGAGGAGGAGAAACGAGCAGCGAGATCCAGCCTTCCTTTTTGTTCCCACGTTTTTGCATCTGATTATTGTAAATTTGTAATGCTGGCTCTATTTTTTAAAAATTTAAAATATGGTCAAATATGGTCAAATGGTCAAATGGGTAAGGGAGATGGTATACGTTTTGGTCCCCCCAGCATTACTCTTATTATTTTGGAAAGATTCTAAATATATGTTTCTGAGATGCTGTGATTGCCGTTGACGGTGACGTCAGCATCTGGTCGTTATATTTATTTATGGACTTCGGCCCATAAATATGGATCCTTTAAAAAAAATAAAAAAAAAAAGGGGGAAAAAGAAAATCGGTAAACAGCAAACAGCAAATCAGACCAGCAATTCGACCCAAGAACGAAAGAAAAAAAGCTGTAAATGAAGAAATGATGAACATAAATTCGAAAAAGAAACATCATTCAAAGGGATTAGATCCGTAAAGCTTTGCAAATGAACCATCAGAAGTAACCTGTTTCTATCGCCTTCGTTTTTCACGATATTGAGCTTCCAAGGTCTCTCCACAACAACACATTGCATTCAAGGAAGAGAATGGAGTAGAAATCGAACATACCTTGTGGCTGCACTTCGATTAGGATTATGGCTTTCACTTCGATTAGGGTTAGGGCTTGGCGCGAAAGAAACGCGTCCCAAATGATTTGGGGCTTCTTCTATTGGGGAGAGAGAGAACTGATGGATGCGTCATTCAAATAATAATAATATATATAATAATAAAGAAAACCACTACCATGTTAAAATTTAATTCATCAACAAATTATAAAGCTGAAATCTTTTTTGGAATATAATATTTTATAAAATCATCTTCGTATAGGACAGTACATTCACCTAAGTTTAATATACGTGTTCTTCTATATATTTTTACATATTTTTACATATTTTTTCAACCCTACTAATTCTCTCTCCTATTTCATATCCACATATCTTGTGGGACCTATCTATACTATACAAATCTCCATCATTCAACTCCACTCATTCTCTCTCCTATATCACATAAAAACACATAAAAATCTATTTTTACACACAACCTAATACCCATATTCGTGGCGAAAAAAAATTAATTATGCAAAAAAAATTATTCAAAAATTAGTATGCAAAAATTAATTATTCAAAAAAAATAATTATGCAAAAAAAATTATAAATAAATAAAAGACATAATAATATCAAAAGATTAAAGGTTAAACGTACTGTTTGGTCAACCTTTGCATTCAAAAATGAAAAATTATGGAGGAAAAAAAATAGGACTAAATGAGAAAGCAAATAACTTTGGGGAAATTATGTGAAATATGGCATTTATATTTAATATTTCAAAAATTTTGGTAAAATCATCTTGTTAACGAATCGAATTTTTCTACATTGTAAAACTCGATTTCATGTAAAATGAGTAGTAAGCACATTAACAAGGGTTAAATACACATTAAATTTAATTAATACTAGTATTTCCCCAGTGTAATACATGAAACGTTTTAAAATGATTTATTTACATAAAATAATATCAATACAAAATAAAAATAACAAAGCATATATAATATTATAAATTTTAATAACGGTTTTCAAAATTTGATCTGAACAATTATTTTGTAAGAAAAATGTCATATCAATTGTTGTAATTGATAATTTTAGGCAATCACAAAACATTTGGGATCAAAATTTAGACAATACTTGATATGATCCAGGATGCCCTCATGTGCGAAAAGGGAGCTTGGAGCGTTGTTGTGGCAAAGTGGAATCAAGATCAAGCCAAAAGAAACAAATTCGAGTTGATTTCACGAAGATTTGAATGTTCGACTCGGGGTTAGAAGCCATATATCTTTGGAACGTGCGGGATTTTGAAGTTGAAATCTTTGAAAAGTTGTAAACCATTGAGTCTAGTGCCCAACTCAATTTGAATCGGGTCAATCCGACGTCGGAATCAAAAGTTATGGCCAAAACTCTGAAAGCTGCCGGTGCTGAAAACGCTAAAGGCATGCGGTCGCGCATGCGACCACATGAGGTAAACTTTCAGTTTTCCGATTTTTTTTGGCAGGAAGGTTGAAACGGTCGTAACACCCATTCCATACGGGCGTAAGTTTATGCATGCAGTTGCATGTGCGACCGCATGGGTTTAAAATTTTGGCCGACTTACTTTTGATATTTTAGGATATTTGTAATATTTTAGTATTATTTCTACTTAGCTTCTTGACCAAGCTCGGTTCTTTGTTGCTTGGTTTATATAACTTTGTATCTTCATTTGTAAAAAAACTTTGGAAGCTTTAATTGAAGAGAGAAAGTTGAAGCTTCGTGCTTTTGGGTTGGGGTCTCTCCCCACCCTCGCCCCTTTAGTGTTTGGGCTTGTAAAACATGAACCCGAGCTTATCGAAGAGTTAATCATCCTTCGTGGCGCTCAAACCTGTTGTTTCTTCGTTTATACACCGTAGGAGGTGGCCGGAGTACTACTGCTGGTTGTTGCCTGCGTCAGAGCCGGAGTTCCATCAGTTTCTGGATCGATTTTGCCGGGTTCTAGTTGGGGGACGATCTTGAGGGATCGATTCGCGACCGGCTCGATCCGTTGATCTTATCAATACTTTTTTAAACAAAAACAAATGCTTCTATAAAAATTTTTGCCAAATTTTTATCATCAAAATCATTCAAATAGCTAAGCAATGACGATATTTTTCAACACCAATTTTTGAATATTAAGCTTTGGAGAATTTATGCAATATGGATTGTGTACTGCGAAATGATAAGATATCTATACAAAGTATTTATAGATGAAACTCTGCATATTAGTTTTTCGGTAACAAAAATTTGCGTAGAATAATTGAGAAAAAATTTAAAAAAATCACTAATGCATGCCATACTAAATAAAAAAAAAACTAATTTTTTATACTTGTAATTTTTTGACAAAAAATGAAGGGATGATTAAATAAAAATTTGAACAATTATTTTTTAAGGAGCTTTCGAAATTATGAAATGTGATGACGTGAAATTTATCATTTTTTATTTCTTTTCTAATTAATTAATTATTCACTATTTGATCTTAAAAAATTATCCACTATTTGAACCGATCAATGCACAATACCCATGAAAATTATCTAAAAGTACCTTTTTAAAATATGAAAAATAAAAAAAGTAAATTTTTATCTAAGTTTTTAAATATGTAAAAAGATTTTTGTTCTAAAATAGAAAATCTTATCACGTTTTTATTAATGCATGCAACAAAAATATAAAAAAATCAAAAATATATAAAAAATCCATTCAAAAATTAGAATTAAAATACATATAAATAAAATATAATACATATAAAAAATAAAATAGGGAAAACAATACCAAATGAGGAAAGTAGAATAAATTAAATAATGAAAACTATTACTAATCACTAAAACGCAATGAAGCCAAACGTGGCATTGCTACCTAAGCACTTTGTTTAAGTGGCTCTTTTATTTTTATACTCCTCCGTCCCACTAAGATAAGGCACCCACCATTTTTCACACATATTAAGAAAATATTTTAAATATTCTTGGAATTATAAGATATTCATATATTCTTCCAATTTTACCCCTATATTGAATTGTCAAAAAGTAGTGTGAACATGTTTAAATATCTTGGGATATGAAATATCTATCTTGATGTTTAGTATATTCCAATTATCTTAAATAGGGGTATTTTAGTATATAGAAAATAAAATTATACATTCAATAAGGAAATTGGACTATAATTTGGGACGGACAAAATAGGAATACTTGCCTATCTTAGTGGGACGGAGGGAGTATATAGTTAGATTTTATCTCTCATCATTTTCAATCAATCATATATTATTGACAATCTTTTTATATTTTTTAATATTTCTTATTGACTTCTCAATTAGATATCTAAAAATTAATTTTTCAATACTACACGTCCGACATACCCTAACACTCTCATATATGCTGTGATCTAGGAGGTGAACGAGATTGGTTAATCAATTATGTGAACAATTCATTAGTTCATTTGTTGCATTGCAGGTTTCTAAAGGCCCGAGCCCCAAGGCAAAGCTGATGGTTTAATTACTAGCATAACTGCATAAGTTAGTTAATTACACATATACTAAAATAAGAAGTTATGTATGCATGTAATTCAGCAGTTTTGATCTGTTTCCAATATGGGAACAGATCAAAACCATAATCACGCTGACGTTGCGTTCTCTGAAAGTACCACGTCACCGTTAAAAAAAATTAATTTTTTTTATAATATCAACATTGGGTCGGAGGAATGATAATGTCCCCTGATAATGGGACCTACAATTTTTTTCCCCACATAAATACGTACCCACGTGAGGAACGGATCATTACTTCGTAATCGAGAGTAAGGAATGAATTATTAATTAGTTATTAGAATTTCATTCTATGTAGGTTAGAGAAAATTATTTATTAATTGCATACTAATATACAATATAAAAATATTTTATTTATATCATTCTAGAATAGGCCCAATAGGATACGAATCAGTTATTGTCAATTTAGCTTGCAGTACGAAATATAATATCAGTGTAATATATAAATATAACTTTAATGTAAACTGTTGAAAAGGATGCAAGTACACAATTTTCAATTCACTTCTAATAATAGCAAATAATTTAGTAGTGCTCCTGCCAATCCAACATAACATAACAGATTGTGCACGTGTCCTATAATTGGGTGGGATCCGATACCTGTGCTTTATGTGCACGGATTGATTGTACGGTCAACACTACGCAGAGCCGCAGAGATTGAATTTGTTCAACGTTACCCTCCTGCATGGAGAATGAAAACTAGAAATAATGATCAATAAATATGAAGTTTTTTCGTTATATACTCCCTCCGTCCTATTTTGATAGGTTTGTTTTCCTTTTTCATCCGTCCCAAAATATAAGCTACTTTCCTTATTGGTATAAATTTAATTTCTTCATTTCCTAATCTACCCCTATTTATTATGCATAGTTATTAATAAAAGTAAGTTGTCATATTTAATATAGGGGTATATTGAGAAATATACAAGTAAAATTTACCTTTCCAATAAATATTAATTTTAAATTCTTAACCCGTGTGAAAGTCAAATCATGCCTATCAAAATGGGACGGAGGGAGTATTATTCTATTCGATAAAAGTTTCAGTATGAGTATAATTTTGATATATAAATTTTGATTATATTAAACATTACTTATTTTATTAATAAATAAATTGACTATCAGTAAAATAAGTAATTTTTAATACAATCAAAATTTATACATCAATATTATACTCATACTAAAGCTCTTACAGAGTAAAATAATACGAAACAAAAAAATTTTATATTTATTGATCCATTATTTCTATTTTTCATTTTCTAAGAAGGGTAATATTTACCTTCCAAAAGAAGGGTTGGCAAATATAAGGATTATAATCAAGTAAAATAAGTAATTTTTAATACAATCAAAATTTATATATCAATATTATACTCATACTAAAGCTTTTATGGAGTAAAATAATATGGAACAAAAAAATTTCATATTTATTGATCGATTATTTCTATTTTTCATCTTCTAATGGTGGTCCAATGTGGTGGAAGTTTGGAAGAAGAAATTGGAGTGGTGGCTGAGGCCTAGGAGAGGGTTGGCAAACAAAAGACGATTTTACATTTACAAAAGATGAATATATAAGTGATATATAACATGTTGATGGTACATTTGAACATAATAGCTTAAATTGAAAATAAGTATTAATATCAAATCAAAAATTTTAAATGAAGTTATCAATGCAAAGAAACCATAAACAGTTTATTTGTGAGGAAATTACACGAAAACAACTTTTAAGTTTGGTTTATTTAAAAATGAGGTAAATTGAAACTATTGACAAAAATCAGGTAATTAAACTCCCAAAATTATCCATTTCAGGTATGTGCGATCACATGTGTAGTTAAAATCTGGATTCGGTGAGATTTCGACCATGCGATCGCACGGTGTCAAACCCGTTTTATGTTGCAAGAAATTGGCAAGACCTATTTTAGTATTGTACTTTTGTACAATGGCTTCTTGTTGTTATAGAGGATTGATCAGGTGCCCACCGTGGGTACTTTATGGTACCCACGATCCCCCAAAAAAATTTGTGTGGGCCCTACCGGCCACCACCATTAGAGGCAGTTATGTATTATTCATCTGACCTAATATAAATATCAAAAAAAAAATTTTTTTAATTTGGTCAATGGGGTGGCACCATGCACATGGCGTGGGTAGCATCCCCACATGGGGAACTGAACAAAGGCTGGTTGTTATAAATGGAACTCATACAACATACTCAAATCTAAAATGGCTTGTTTGTCAGAATAGTCTCTCTCTCCATAAAATTTCATAAATTCAACTCTCAAAGCATGACAAGTTCTTTAAAAAGTTTTTATGACGTTAGAAAAGAACACACACGACACAAGTACAAATCTATGTCTATTATTGTCTTTAAAGAATTTATCCCAAAACAAAAGATCTAAAATTTCTTGAAATAGAAATAGCTTCAGGATTAATTTAATTTCAAAAGAGAAGAAACACAACAGCATCTAAAGTCAGCAAAAAAAAAAGATTTAGTATTTAACGGAAGGCTCGTACAATTGAAGCAAAGGGGCTCAAGTTATCATACACAACAAATAATCAAGAAGATTGCACTTACAATAATGGTGAGATTTCAATGATTAATTTCTTCTGGTGCAAATCTTAACTACACTAAGACGTCGACTTCCTTGGTCAGATTCATCATCAATCTTGAAACTAATTTTTAGCCAATCTTAAGTACTCATGGAACAGTCGACCGTTTTGCGTTATTTGCAAAGAAAAACCTTTGAAACAAGATATCTTATAGACTATCATATGGTCTATCAAGAATCCACATGACAATTGTGAAAAATAACAATAAGACTTGCATCTTAATTCGTTGTTCAAACAGCAAAAATTTCTAGCAAATATAATTAATTCGTTGCGTCGTAATTTCGTTAGGTCGGGATATAATTAGTTCAAACTAAAAGTAAAATGCATTTCTGGTAGAACATAACTAGAGATTAATTAATTAATAATGCCAACAATTCATAATATTTAGCACAAAAAGCTACATAGTTAAAAATAAAACTTCTACAACGTACTCAGATAATTAAAATCACTATTCCACAGCTCCCTCACAAAAAAATTTAAAGTCCATATGCATATTCCAAAAGAAAAATGATGAAATTACTTTTCAGCCAGGGCCATAACCAGGAATGGAGGTTACCGGGGGTAAATTTCATTAATTAAGTGTGGATAATAATAATAATGAATAAGTTTCATTTATAACAAAAAGAACCCATAAATAGCTATCATTTTCAAGTTAAACGATAATGAATAGTTTCTTTGACAAATTTGTCACTAGATTTGTTTAACTTGGAAAAGAAACGAACGAGTTCTTTCATTTCTCAATGCTCTTCTCATTCCATTTTAAATTCTACGAGGAAAAGTAGGTAAAAGATTTATTCACGACATAGATTGAATAGCATCGAATATTTAACTTCAAAGCTTAGGACCAATCAAAATTATGGTATCACAAAGGGTGACCTAATACCACAATAGGCTTCCATTTTGAATCCTAATACGTACTCACAATCAATAATTAAAGATTAAGTAAAGAAAAAAAATAATTAAAGACTAATTGACACAATCAACAATGTCCTTGACACTTTCTACAATTAGATATTGTGCTTGATAATGTGGAGAAAAAGTTACCGAAAATATAGAAAAATATGGAAAAGAAGAAAGGTAAAATTGATCTATTAATTTTTATATATCTATCTCTGCGGTCACGTATGCAATGTGCACATTATTGTATTGAAAATGCTCTGAGTTATTAATATCAAAATTTTAAATGAAGTGATCAATACATAGCCACCATAAACCGTTTATTTGTTTCACCTATTGTTCCATCATTAATTCATCTTGTCTAACTCAAAAAGAATTCAATTAAAATGCGATCCCGCTTAAGAGATACATGTATAGCTAAAAACTCATCACTATAGCTAAAAACTCATCACTATTAACCACTACACCATTTTTCGCCAATTGTCACACAGCTGCATTTCGGAGTCACGTTTGTTGAGCGTGACAAAAAAATTCGCGGATTGTCACGCTCATTAACTGTGACTCATCCCTTTTTATTTTTTTTTATTTTTTTAAATGATTGTCACGGTCAATGACCGTGACAATTTGTGCGGAACTGGGTCACGGTAAATAACCGTGACAAAATTTAAAATTGTCACGGTTATTTACCGTGACAATTAGCGAACTTCGTGAGTCACGGTCAAAGACCGTGACTCACCATTTAAAAAAAAAAAATTGAGGACGGATATACAATTATACACGCATATACGGGTCTTTCTCTTAGACAACCCTAAACACACGAAGAAAATGGAGGTTTTGGGCGATCTCATGCTTCATTCTCCACCAAAAGCATCTACAATTTTCAATTGTATCTCAATTTGATTTCCATTCGGTGTATAGGGCTAGAAAGTAGGCTCAATTTCGTGAAAATTTGCAACATCTACTCTAAGGAACGAAGAGAACTCGTTTGGGAGTGCATCCATATGTTCTCCTCCAATTCTAGGTGAGACTTTGGTCATTACATCTCGGCAATTGCAAGTTGATTTCCTTGTTTTGTTTCTCTTTTAATTTTCAGCTTTGTTCTTTCTTTTTTTTTTTTTTTTTTAATGAGTTAGTGCTTTCATGCTTAACTAGTTCTCTTGTCCTTTAGTTCTCTTGAATTGCTTGGGTATATCACTTGACTAAATTGGGTTGAAGTTTAACAAATAATGGCTAGTGTGATTTTGTTTCTTTATGTTATATGCAATATAATGTGTGATTGGTAGGAGTTGATAATGAAGATTTGAATTTGTGTTTATGCTTTAGTTTATTGTGTGAATTATGGTTGCAATGAAGTTGTTCGATAGATTTCCTCAATGAAATTGATGAATTTCAACTAAGTGATGAATCTGTCCAGTTTGGGCAGATTCATTCCCCCCACTTCAAGCGTCCATAGCTGGTCCTCTAGGCTAGAGTTTTTGATAATTCAAGCTTTGGAGCAACCTATTATGAGTCTTCTACCATTTAGAATTCGTTTGGCATTATTCGGAGTCTCCTACGAATTTTTATGAATTTTTTTGTAAAGTGTGACAGGGCAAACCGGGAACAGATTAAGGGTCAGGAAAAACAACCCTTTGGTGACCCAAACGTGCTTATAATGAGCTATTTTTTTAATATGTTAAACCTAAATGAGTTTCCTATCTCCGGTACGAATTTCATGATTTTATGATTTCATTTACTATTTTAAAGCGGTTTTTCTAAAATGTGCTGCAGAAGTTGAAACTAATGGCTAGTTTGATTTTGTTTCTTTGTGTTATATGCAACGTGTGATTGCTAGGAGTTGATAATGAAGATTCGAATTTGTGTTTATGCTTGAGTTTATTGTGTGAATTATGGTTGCAATGAAGTTGTTCGATGGATTTGGTCAATGAAATTGATGAATTTCAACAAAGTAATGAATCTGTCCAGTTTGGGCAGATTCATTCCCGCGACTTCAAGCGTCCATAGCTGGTCCTCTAGGCTAGATTTTTGGATGATTAAAGCTTTGGAGCAACCTATTATGAGTCTTCTACCATTTAGAATTCGTTTGGCATTATTCGGAGTCCCCTACGAATTTTTATGAATTTTTTTGTAAAGTGTGACAGGGCAAACCGAGAACAGATTAAGGGTCAGGAAAAAAAACCTTTTGGTGACCCAAACGTGCTTATAATGAGCTACTTTTTTAGTATGTTAAACCAGATGAGTTTCCTATCTCCGGTACGAATTTCATAATTTTATGATTTCATTTACTATTTCAAAGCGGTTTTTCTAAAATGTGCTGCAGAAGTTGAAACTAATGGCTAGTTTGATTTTGTTTCTTTGTTTTATATGAAATTTGTGATTGCTTAGAGATAATCTTCCTTTGACCACTTAGCAACTTGCCACTAAGTCATTAAATATATGAAACAACCTGTATGACATTTCAGATCCTCTAGTAACTAGTCTTGCAAATTTGGCTATCCTTCTCCTTTATAAACATGCACACACATGTCATTGCCTAGAAACTCTACAAACAAAATATTATGATCTCTCAATGATCTTTATGCGTGATTCGTTTTTCTTTTCTAATTTGTTCAGGTTTTTGAAGATTTTCGATTTCATATTTGAATTTGTCCTCTTGACCGATTAGTTTGATACTTTCTCCTAAGGTATGTTTTCCTCCTTTCGTTATCCCTTTTTTTTGGTAGGATTATGGATTATATTGTTTAATATTTATGTTATTTACACGTCACTGCATTATTATCGAGCTTAGAGTACCCGTTTGAGGATTAGTTTATAATTTACAAACTTCCATATATTTGGACAGTTTGTCATTCATTTGTGCGCTTTCTTAGACTACATTGTCCCAGTTTGAGGCGATCGAGCCAGGCACAATTGTTCATTCGCGGGCATTACGTCCTCCCGAGGCGAAAGTAATAATCTTGTCTATTTACCCAGATATGGAGAATAAGCCGGTGCATCTTGGTCAGCAAGGGTGTGCGACCACATTGGGGGATTTTGGTGAGGACTCGTTTATTGCATGGCCTTTATATTTGTTGGAAAAGGTACGTGGATAGTTCCTTTATCTCTTTGACGTTTTCTTATGAATTTTAAATTAACTGTTTAGTATATGGATGATTGTATGGACTTATTAGCACGGATTTGGTCGTAATCAGTTAGATTTGGAGTTTAGTATGGATTAGCACAGATTTTGTATGTACTTAGTTGGCGGTGTTGTTTAATGGACATGGATTGTATGGACTTTAGTATGGATTTCTTATTAATAGTTATTTCTAATGTATTGTCACTAGTACACAATAGACTTTAGGAAACGCCCATTAGGTGGCGTTTTTATTGAAAACGCCACCAGAAATACTCGTAGTCAAGATAGGGTGGCGGTTGTGTTGAAATTCGCCACCCTATGTTGCGGATCGGGTGGGTTGTAAACACAACCGCCACCTAAATATTCAAAAATAATAAAAAAATTATATAGTTAGGGTGGCGGTTGTAAACACAACCGCCACCCTAATATTCGAAAATTTAAAAAAAATTATATAGTTAGGGTGGCGGTTGTAAACACAACCGCCACCTAATGTCGAAAATTAAAAAAAAAATTATATAGTTAGGGTGGCGGTTGTAAACACAACCGCCACCTAAGTATTCGAAAAATTAAAAAAAAATTATATAGTTAGGGTGGCGGTTGTAGCGCAGCCACCTAAGTATTCGAAAAAATTAAAAAAAATTATATAGTTAGGGTGGCGGTTGTAAACACAACGCCACCTAAATATTATAAAAAAATTATATAGATAGGGTGGCGGTTGTAAGATTACAACCGCCACCCAAATCTGAAAAAATTTTGAAATTTCAAATTTGAATTTTAAAACTCACTTTGAGTGGCGGTTGTACTTATACAACCGGCCATTATGTCAGCGATAATTAAATACGATTTACATCATTATTTACGATTTCTTCCTCATTCTTCCTCATTCTTCCTCATTCTTCTTTCTCTCAAGTGCGAAATCAAATTTTATGCTAATGTAAGGTAAGCTTCCGCTATCTATTGCTTTCAAATTCGTATATTTTTTTAATGCTAATCGTGTATTTCTTTTAGTGTAATTTAAAAATTAATCTTTTTTTCGAGTTTTAAGGATGCAAACTTTAAATGGCCATAACTTTTTGCATACGATATTCGTTTCATTACAGTACATTAGGAATCGTCGTGACGAGATCTACAACATTCACCGCTATCCTATGGTGACCCCATGTTTCAGGCCAATCTGAGATCGTTTCAGCCCTTAAAATGCCATTTTTCGTTTTAGTGTTTCATTTTCGTATTTTCGTCATTTCATTTCATTGTATGTTAGGATTTTATTTCTTTTCTTATTTAAGAATATTGTTGGTTGTAATTGGAGGTGATTGACTTTGAATAAAAATCATTTCGTTCTTAATTTGTTAATTAGTTGCAACCTAATGCTATGCATGTAGACCCTCATCTCTTAACCAAAAAAAAAAAAAAAACAGACATTGGGTGGCGGTTCTTGTAAAGAACCGCCACCCTAAGTGTAAAAAAAAAAAAAAAAAATATTAGTTAGGGTGGATTTTGGGTGGCGGTTGTTGTTAACAACCGCCACCTAAATCACAATTTAAAATAAAAAGAGAAAGGGTGGTGTTTTTTGAACCGCCACCCTAAATCAAGACATTGGGTGTCGCCATTTTTGGTAGCATTCGTTAAACCGCCACCTCATGTCACAAAACAACCGCCACCCTAAGTCATTTTTGTACTAGTGTGTGTAGTTTGTATGGATTGTATTGTATTGGTTAGTGTTAGTTGTATGGATTGAGTGTATATGTATAAATTAATTAAATTTGTTATTGCATTTGTAGTGTGGGTATATGCAAGGATGGCTTATGGATGGATTGGTTGTGTATGTATGGATTATTTGTGGTGAGCAGATTGGTTGTAATGTGTATGGATTCTTTTGTGGTGAATGGATTGGTTATTATGGATTCGTAGTGTGGAAAGTAAATTTGTGTGTGGATGAATTTGTATAGCATGGATTAATGTAATATGTATGGATTGTTTGTGGTAGATAGATTGGTTGTAGAGTATGGAATGGTTGGTAGTGGATGGATTGATTGGTAATGTGCATTGATTGTAATGCAGGTGAGTTAATCCAGTTTCTAACGGGAAAAAATATGTCACAATTAAAATTTAAAGATTTAAAAACAAAAGAAAAATTCGAAATTGTCACGGTTATTAACCGTGATAATTGATTAAAAGTTTGTCACGGTTACTAAACGTGACAAAATTGTCACGTTTAATAACCGTGACAACATTGTCACGGTTAACAACCGTGACAATTTTGTCACGGTTAATTAACAACCGTGACAATTGATAATATTGTCACGGTTGTTAACCGTGACAATTGCTTTGCAAAGAGTGGATGTGGACCCGGATATTAACCGTGACAATTCAATATTGTCACGGTTCCCAACCGTGACAAGACGCGTAGTCACCCCTTAAATTGTCACGGTTACCAACCGTGACAATGTTTAATTGTCACGGGATTTGAACGTGACAATTAGCGAAAAATGGTGTAGTGAACCCTATGCGGGTGGGTGTGGGTGTCAGGGGAGGGGAGGGGGGAGAGAGTCCTCTTTTCGGTTAAGGGATATCATTGATAAGTATTTTATTTGTGTTTCTTTTATAATTTTTTATAAGTATTTTGTGGTGTTTATTGTGTTTAATTTTATCTATTTCTAGGTAAAAGTCCAAAAATGAATGGACGACAATGAAGAGAAGTAAAAAATGGCAAAAAGGGCCAGAAGTGCCAGGAAAATAGAAAGCAGGGATCAAAATAGAAGAGAATGGAAGAAGGAGGACCTGGACTGCAAATCTCATACGGCCGCATCATCAACCAGCTAAAAGCCAGAGAATTTGACAAAAACTGTCTTACGGCCGTCTTGTAAAAATGATATGGCCGTGTGTGTGAACAACAAGTTTCGACCGAGAGCTCGATACGGCCGTACGGACTGGGAGATACGGCCATGACCCATAAAACGCGAATTTTCCTAATTTAACCAGGAATCCTATTTTTGGCCAGTCTTAGGTTACTTGTTAGGCACAAAGTTGAGGGCTTTGAGGGAGCTATGGAAGCCTATAAAAAGAGATCGAAAGCCACAAAATAGGGGGAGGTTTTTTTGAGAGCTTTGGAGACATTCATTGTGGGAGAATTACGAGGGTTCAAAGGGGATCAAAGATCAGCGCCTTACTCTCGATTTTCCTTGTAAATCTGATGCGCTCCTTTATTTATTTTATGTCTTTATTATTTAGTATGAATAACTAATTTTATTAGTTGGGATGAACGATGTAATTTAGTTTGATTATTTGATTTTCAACTCTCAATTTCTTGTGCTTTTTAATATATGTGTTGATTTTACTTCTACGTTTAATGCGTGATTTATTTGATCACTAAATCATTGATTTGTGAATTTTAACAAGCTGAGAGGTAAGTTAAATATTTAGACCACGTAGTAAAATCCGGCAATTCACATAAAAGTTAGAGATAGACTTTTATAATTGTTGAGATCCCACGGGACAGGTGGAAGTTTATGAATTCCTAAGTGCGTTAATGCATTTAATTAAAGCTTATTCAAACTATACATCAAGATATGATAGTTAACTTAATTAAATATGATTAATTTGAACTCGAGAAAGAGGTAAATTAAATCAACTTCGTGAATTCAATCTAACACAACTTTATTGTAAGAATTGCGAGGAGAAATCGAATAGGATAACTAAAGATAAATTGGGATTCCCAACTTTACTCTCCATCGCTTCAACAACTTTCTATTATTTTGCAAATTTATTTCCGCATTATTTACAATTTCAGCTAAATTACCAATCTTTGATCTTTATATTTTTATTTGCTTCTGTTAGGATTAGTTTAAACTGAGATTGAGTAAAGTAATTCTCGTGGGAACGATAATCCGGACTCTAAAAAGGTCAATTTTACTACTTTTGTGACGATATCGTGCACTTACAATAATTTTCACAATAATAACTTTAATCACCCCCTTTAACAAGGGTTATCTTAATCCCCATTAAAAGGGGTTAAAATTAAATATGTGACCCTGTTTTTAAAATTACAATCGGTTCTCTTCCATCAAACCCACCCTTCGTCCCACCCCACACCACCCCACCTCTCTCTCTCTCCCTCTCTCTCCCGTCTCTACCTACCCTGCGGCCACCCCAACCCCCACGCCCACCCCCACATCTCTCTCATGCACACCTACACATTCTATCAAAATATTTTCTATCACATTTTTTTAAACTAAAAACTACCAACCCAAAAAAAATAAAAATAAAAAGTTATTGTGTTCATTTTATTCAATTCAACGAGAGTTTTAAAATAAATATAATATTAATATATAAATTTTGTTTTTAAAAAAATTTTAGATTTATTACAAAGATATAAATACAATGAGAAAAAAATTAAATTAAAATTTATAATGAAACTTGATTGACATTTGTGTGTAAAAAGTTCAAAAATGTGAGATGAGATTTATTTCATGTAATTACTTTTAGCTTACTTTTTATTCAAAAAAAAAAAAAGTTTTAGCTTACTTGGTTCTATTTCAGTGTGATTATTTTTAGTAAGAATCAAATGAAAATTTAGGCTTAACTCATTGATTTGTGGTCAAATTAGCTTTAATTTATGCTTAAAAGCAGTAATTCTAAAACTTAAGACGTGGAAAAGCGTTAAGCTCACACCTTGAGTCTAAGCATGCTTAAATGCGACGATACGAGGTAAAAATGCAGTCAATGCACGATAAAATACTAGGCATGACGAATCATCAACTCCAAACTTTAAGATTTGGTGTGTTTAAGCGAGCGTTTAAGCGTGTTTTTTATAACAAAGTTTAAAAGTGAACAAATTATTTTTTAATAAATACTTAACTTTGAAAAATAGTAATTTATATATTAATTTGGTATTTAAATTGAAACCGTTCTATAACTACACAAAGTAGACTCAATTTTTTCTTTAAATCTTTATGTTATGAATAAAACGATCGAAACCATAAACCAATTTGAGCATAGATTAACGAGTTAAGCCTAAATTTTCATTTTATTTCTTTTAATAGTAATAAAACACTAGAACAAGGAACTAAATAAGCTAAAACTAGTTACATGAAATAATCTCATTTTACATTTTTGAACTTTTATACACAAATGTCAGTTAAGTTTCATTATAAATTTTAATTTAATTTTTTTATCTCATTATTATATGTTAATATTAGTTATAATATATATTTATGTATAAATTAGAATAACTATATATATTTATTATAAATTTTAAATTTTTTAAACAAGAAAATTTATATATTAATATTATACTTATTTTAAAGTTCTCATTGAATCAAATAAAATGGAGGCAGTAATTTTTTATTTTATTTTTTGGATTTGTAATTTTTAGTTGGAAAAGAAAAATATAATAGAAAATATTATATTTGGTAGAATGTGTACGCGAGAGAGGGGGTACGCGCGGGATGGCGTGGGGGTGCCGGGTGGCTGTGGGGAGGGAGAGAGAGAAAGATAAGGCGTTGGGGTGACGTGCGTAAATAACCACATAAATGGTGATTGGGAATAGATTATAATAGTTTTTAAAGGTTTTTAATGTAAAAGAAGAGAGAGAATGAGTGGAATTGAGTGGTTGAGATTTATGAATATGATGAAATATATGAATGTGATTGATTTATGAGAGAGAAAAAAATTAAAAAGAAGTGTTTAAAATACTTCTAAAGAGGTCCCAATCAAACTTTGCTTTTAACGGGGGTACTTTAACCCGTTAAAAGAGGGTGAGGAAAGTTATACTCTCCATTAAGAGCATCTCCAATCCAATCTCACAGCTTTCAAAAAGATCAAACATTTATTTATTCTAACTGTATCCATAATCCATGTCTCCACAAACATAGCGAAATATCCATGGCAGCAGCTAAGTTCCACTCTGCAACAGGTATCAATAACTCGCTGGCTCCGCTACCAGGTAATAATTGCTCAAATGTGGAATTGAAGCTATCTTGAATACACGGGCTTTGCAAAGTCATCAGTCCCTTGATTCTAACGTTTACAGGTCAAGATTCATCCTTTTCCTTTTGCTCTATATTGGTGCTGAACTGTATACTATTTAACTATTATTCTCAATACTGCATATGATTTGCACGCCCCCTGTTTGATGAAATGCCAAAATGAGAATAAGTACTTGTAATTCCCAAATCTGTTTTATGCAAGTCAAATCCAAGATCAACTTCTCAATGACGTATCTAACTATTGTTGGAATAATCCCACTTTTATGCTTGAGTTTTTGGTATGAATTTCTGCTCTTCCGATATAAAAACTTTATCCCTCAAAATTCCCCGCGTAAAAGTTACTACTTTTATTACTTTTCTTCTGGCTTGCAAGGTCAAATGTTGCAACTAACTGAGGCTAGCTAAGTGCGTGTAGGTGTACTCTACCGCAGCTTCAACTTCTCAATTTTGAGGTAGCGCCAGTGTGGACTTACGGGTAACTCCAAGTAATGAGGACTGCGTAGTCGAGACGTTATCTTGCAGGGTAAACTTCTACTTTAACGGCCAAGAATGCATGTTATGGATATATCAAGAAATTACTTGGTAAAAGGCATCTTTATTTATTTATTTTTTTTTTATCAGTAAACGTTATGCATTAACTATGCAGCAATTAGTTTAGAAATCCGTAAATTTGTATGACAGAAACAAGAGAGAAGATTGAAGAGAATGGCGAGGAGTTGATGAACAAGTAGGACTAATCAATTCTTGCCAGTGTTAATTATATTTCTTGAAGGAACTCGACTTCAGCTATAATAACGTCTAATTAATTGACTAGTAATTGGACCATGGAGCATAACTGCTGGTTTATATATACATGAATATGGACTTGTTTTCAGTGACATGATACGATCGTGGATGGAGAATGAAAGAAAGCGGCAGAACGAGATAAGAAACGCTGAGAAGCTGCCGTCCACCATTGCCGTTCGATGCAGTACCATGATACGATCGCCGATGGAGGATGAAGGAAAGCGTAAAGGTTTTCTTCCTTGAAGAGAAGACTGGAGGTAGGTAGAAAGCCAAGAGAGAGAAAGGAAAAGAGAAAAAATGGACGAGAGAAGCGTCAGCAGATGCTAGCTGGGCCGGGTCGGACAATTTAAAATGAAATCGGGCAGCGTGTTCTAGAAACGATGCCAAATGTTAGGAAAAACGACGCCGTTTTGTTGTCTTGTGACTCAAGAAGGCCTTTGTTTCATTGTCAGACATCAGACCGGTAAAACCGACATCCACTATCTTGTAGGTCCATAGGGCAGGAAATGAAATTGCTGCTTATTATCAAAATAAATAAGAATAAAAACTGGGGTTAATTGTGGCCACTTGATATTTATTATATAGTAAAATTATAAAACAGTGAAAGTTTTGGTGTTGATCACCGAAGTCTATTATACTTTTATTGGTTGTCACGTGATTATATTTTTAAAAGATTATAATTTTGATTACTACTCACAGGTGCTTCGCACATGCATTTGGTTTTGAGTATTTAATAGCGTGGCGTGTATGTAATTAATAAATAAGAAATTAGTCTCTTGGTCATGCAAATACAGTACACTTTTTTTTCAGTCGGTCCTAAATTATACGTAATCCACTTCCCTCCTATTTATTATATATTATAATCAACAAAAATAAATACTTAAATTGAAATAATAGTAAATAAAAGGGTAAATTAAAAAATATATTCTTAAATTGTACTTTTCCATCAACATTAAGACTTATTAAACTATGTCAAAAATGGGGAAGGACTGTATTGGGGGGGTGGAGTGCATATTATTTGGGGATTTGGGCAAGTGGATAACTAGTTAGTAGACAAAGCAATTGCATAATGAAGAATATACCTTGGCTTGGCGCGCAATAACGCCCGAAGGCGCCAAAGCCCCTGCACCCTCCCTAACAGAGAGAGAGAGAGAGAGAGAGAAAAAAAAAAAAAGAACCTTGTGCTCGCTCATGGATGATGAAGCAAATCCTCCTCGTCAACACCATTCCCCACCAAATTCTGCGGCGGCGGCCACTCCAAAGTCTGTGGCGGCGGCGGCGGCGGCGGCGGCGGCGGCCATTAAACAGGAAGCTAAATCCATGAAAAAATGCAAGAAAGTGTTTCGAAGTCTGAGGAAGTATAGAAATGCAAAATTGCTTAATGTAATTAAAGACCATGGTGTTGATCTCAATACAATAGCGGGAAAGCTCAAAGAGAAGTCATACTCGGAGCCTCGAGAGTTCGCGATTGATGTTAGATCGGCGTTGGCCTTTGGTTCAAAAAGTCGTGACAGAATTGTGAAGGATGTCACCGCCAAAATGTTGGCGAAATTCGAGACGGAGATCGGGCCAATCATGAGTGAATGGCTAGTCGTCTACTGGGGAAGTTTGGTGATAGAAGGAACAATGGATGAGCAAGAGCTGAATGACTTTGTAGGCGATATTGCGATCGATTCGGAGGATTTGATGAGTGATGATGAAATTGCTGGTTTGGAAGACAAACTTCCATACTATGAAGGATGAACCTTGTAACAGACGCCAAAAGCTTTTTTTTTTTTTTGTTACAAGGGAAAAGCGGGGAAAGGGGGGAGCACATGGGCGGGGTAGGAATCGAACCAGGGACCAAGGCCCGGCACGTGGGCGGTTTAACCGCCAAAAGCTCTTTTTGTCACACTCACACGTGTGCAAAAATCTAGTAGTATTTATTACCCTTCCAAACAATTACTGAAAGAACTAGAAATAGACATGCTTGTGGAGATAAATTCATAATCAAACGAAATTTTCATAATTTGTTCCGTATTTCTTTACCGCCAAACGTAGGCTTCTCAGACCGCCATTAAAAGCAGGGGAAACAAACAAACAAGAAATCCGAACTCGGATCAAAATTCATCTAAAATTGGATTGGCGGTGCCTCCGTTATTGCCTACATGGCAGCGTTAAAATTACTCGTATTCTTCATGTTCGTATCCTTAATCCTCACGCACGTCAAAGCTGATGCTGGCGTTGATGACGATATCCAAGTACTCAAATCGGACGGACGTGATTCCGCTCTACTAGAACAGCTCAGGAACAAGATCGAAGCTCTTGGTTAGTACTCTGCTACAGTTTTTCTATTTTCTTTTTCTTTTTATTTTATTTTCGAATTGAATTTCGATATTCGGCAGTTCATTGTTGAGCTTGAGGATTTTATTTGTTACATTTTGAGCTATTATGGGCGGAAGTTATAGTATTGTGCTTCATGAGTGTATTTATATATAGAGGAAGGTTTGACTTATCCAATAAAATTGAGAGCGGTTTATTTTGTTTATGTGTTGCAATTATCCATTTCTCCTGAAAGAAACGAAGTTTCGGGGGATGATACAACCCCAAATCCCAATACATGGTAAAAATCTCGTCTTTGTGGGCCCGCTATGCTCCTCGAGTTTTCTCTCTGTTCCTTTGATTCATAAACTTCTGCCTGGAATTTCACTCTCTAATTTAGCCTAAGTTTGTGTAAAATTATTAGTGAACCGTCATCAATAACTTTCTATAAGGAAAAATCGATTAGTGTATATAGTTTTGAATGTGCAGTTGAGATCAAAGTATGCATTTGAGTTTGACTGTATGGAGAAGTAGAATGAAATGAAAATGGAATGAGAGATGAACATAGGCTTACCTCTTGGAGAAGTGTGGATTTTGTGTCTGCAATATTACACTGAGCATGTGAAAAAGTTCGAACTCACCAGTGGTGCTCTCTAACAAATTATTTCCTTCATGGCGTAGAGCTTCATAAAGAGGTGAGTAGCAGCAATCATTTGTACTAAGCAAATTTCCAAACTAGTTCTCCGGCAGTTGACACCAACTTCTCGAGCCTCCTTTTTTTTTTTGCCCCTTTTCCCTCAACTTATTGGTGAAGATATTATGCCGCCTTGGGAAGCATTCTCATCTGAAATGAATTTTGCAGAAATAGATGAAATTTTGAATAGGAAGGCCCGTTTGGCAGTATCCACCTTTTTGCTTCAAGTCACAAATACTGAAATGATTTGATTGCATTAATTCTCGTAGTAGAGCATGCTGATCAGTGATCACAGTTGTTGATATCTCACATGTTTCTTGTACCTCAAGAGTCTTATATCGAGGAGCAAACTCAAGAAGTGAAAGACAAGGACGAGGTGATTGCAGCAAAAGAGAAGACAATTAAAGAAAAATCAGACAGCATTAAGTCATTGCAGAGTGCAGTTACTTCTATACAAGTGAGGCATTGAATCACCTAATTCAGCCATTTCTGTCTTGATCTACACTTGACTCTCATTTAAATGATCAAGGCATAATGTCAGTTCTGAAATGTGAGTTCTTTTTCTTTTTCTTTTTCTTTTTCTTTTCTTTTTTTCTTTTTTCTTTTTCTCTTTTAAGATAAAGGGAAAATCAAATGCTGAAGAACAGGTGGGGAGGGTGCAAGCACAAGCTGATGAATTAGAAAAGCAAGTGGAGAAACTCAAAATAGAAATTGCAACAAACCATGGGGAGAAGGAAGTACTGGAAGTCCGAGCTACTGATGCCGAAAAGGAGGCAGATGAATTGTCTTCCAAAGTTAATAATGTGTGTTGCCCATTTATTGTTTCCTATAGGTTTATACAATTATTAAAGTTATGTTACACGTCATATTTTTCTGCTTTGATTTCTTATTATAACCTTTTCTAATTAAATTTGGGTCTGCTAGTATGTTTTGAGGTATGCACATGAAAAAAATTAATGTGGAGTGCAATAAGAAGGAACAGCGAGACTGCTGAGCGTGGCAAAGAATTTAAAAGTTTTGCCAAGTGGAGGTGACACTAATCCGAGATATTTTAAGTGGATTGACTTAGACTATATCTGGGATGCTTATGCAGTGTCATGTTTATAAATGTTTTTGGTCAAACCACCTTTTATAACATATTTCATTGAACCCATAAGTACTTACCATTTTTTGTCTACTTTATATAAGCTTATGAATAAATCCATTTATAAACACTTCCCAAGAAGCTTTTAGATGGTCGGGTATTTTTTGCGAAAATCTAAAGAGGCATGTGTTCATTAGTTTGATGTGATCTCAGTCAAACATGTTGGAAGAGAGAGTTCCCTAGTTGCTTTTAATTTTCCAACAGACGTAGCAATAAATTGAACATATACCGAACAGGATGGCGGAAAAGATTCCTGTGGTTGATCCAAATTTATTGTGAAGAAAGTTTAGCGTGTTGTTAGAGATGGAAGAAATCGAATAAAAGATTATAGGAAGTGACTAACATGACACAAATTTTGCTCCAATGTGAAAAAAGAAATTATGCAATCTCCATATAAGTATGGCAGAGCTCCAAGTGTTTAGTGACTTCAGATTAAGAGATTCAGGACCATTGTTGACTGTTAAGTTAGGTTAACTAGACAATGACATGGTCCAAGTAACAGGAAGGAAATAAAGGAATGTTGACAAGATGATCAAATTTGTGTATAGTATGTGTATGGAATCCATATCAGTTATGCCACAACAGTCAGGGAAGATAGAATAGTTATAATTTAATGGCTATACTCTTTTTTATGTAGTAGTTCTTCATCCATCTCATCCTGTTTACAGCTTCAAAGGACAATTGATGAACAGAAAACCAAGTTGCATAAAACTGAACGAGCTCTTAAAATTGCTGAGGTATGTCGTTGTTTGGCTTGTTATCGAATTTGTTGTGGGATCACTAATCACAGGTTGATTCTACATGAAATTCGGTGCAGCAGGAATTGAGGAAAGAAAAAATTGAAACAGCATCAAAAACTAAGGAGTTGATGGAGGTTTAAGTCTCTGAACCATTTAGTTTTTCTCTTTCTGTGTTTATTTGCATCACCTTTTGTACTATCTTTATTTTGGGAATGGATCGTAACTTAGTACTTGCAATTTTCAAAAAGCCTTGACGGATACCTAGGCATTTTATTGCCTTGAGCCTCAATGTAGAGCATGAAGTTTCATAACAATAAAAAAGCAGAACTATGCTCTTGATAAACCATAATCTCTTTTCGTGATATGCAACAAACGTTAACAAAGTTAAAGGTCTAACTCAAAAATAAACATGGAGAACAACAAAATAGAAAACAATAGGTTCTCAAGTTCGTAATTGTCTAGGGAAAATTGTAATATGTTACTGGAGACAACAGAAAAACTCCCATGTCATTACTACTAATATGAGCTTGAAGGAATCATAATCATCGTCATCATACTTACTGCAAGTTTCTTTTATTTTTTGCCGTAATTCTAATTGTGAATGGTAATTCACCTTTCTATTTACCCCATGGGGTAGGAGGTTAAACAAATAACTCAAAAGGCTACGACCAAGAGTTTAATGTTAGAAAATTCAAGGAAAAATTTGGAGTTCCTTAGTTGGCTTGGGGCTCAAGTTCAGGTTGTAAGCCTCACTAAGTCAAGGTGTAATACTCACAAATGGCACTCAAGGTGTGGGTTTTGTGGCTTTTTTTGCTATCTTCACCTGAACCATGGGTGCTTGATTTTACTTTTTTAAGCTTAGAAGTTGGATGTGTGGTCAAACTTCATTTTCACCACGCACATTTCCAAACAAAAAGAAATCATTTTCCGCACTTCATTTCACAATTCTTCTTCTTAAACTCATGCTTATATATTCTTCCAACCCTTGGAAATTATTCATTTATGGACCTAAGACCTTAGTTACTCATGTTATCCTCGAGTAAATTATTCAGCCAATGGTTTCTAGACCTCCACTTTAGCTATGTGCTGTTATAACTTTTGACAAAATCCTTTCGTTGTTCAAGAAATTGACACCCTACAGAGAGCATCAATCGGATGATTGGTTTGTGTTGATCATGATATTTTACTCT
Organism: Jasminum sambac; assembly: GCA_018223645.1. Classification (NCBI taxonomy): domain Eukaryota; kingdom Viridiplantae; phylum Streptophyta; class Magnoliopsida; order Lamiales; family Oleaceae; genus Jasminum; species Jasminum sambac. Next base: position 18,837,582 of record CP073649.1, read on the forward strand.
GCAGCAAGATTATTTGCTAGAAGTGGACACATCTGCTGATCCCCTCCAATAAATCAATTCATGAGTTGTCTAAAGAGTTGAGGACTTGAGGTCAATCCAGATATAGGTGGTCATATTATTGTGCTGTGGTATCATGCAAACATTTATTAATAATAAAAATCTATTTAGATTTTATCAAATTCAAGAGTAATTATAGAATCTGGACGCTAAGGGAAAATAAAGGAAAATAGCATTAACAAAACAAGCAAAGATCTTGAAGAAAAACACAAGGAACATGGATTAAACAAATGGATGCAATGGATATATAACTAAGGCAAATGTCTAATGGGATATGTTACGGCTTGTTTGATACAAATTATATTTAATTCACTTTTTCTCACATAATTTTCAACAATTTATACATTGATTTGACAATATTTTTATATTTTCTAATACCTCTTTTTTAGTTCTGCACCACACATAAAATCTATTTTTTCAATAATCCATATCAAATATACCCTTAATTGATTTTCACTTATTATTTGCCCCTTTATTTCCTTTCTGAACTTTTCTCTGTGATAAATTAAATACTGTGACTTGGCATTGCTTCCCATTAGATGAACTATGTTCCTAAGAGCTGTATTATTTCTTTTCTTTGGTGTGATAGAACTTCACATAAAGTTATTGCGTTATAATGTTCTTCATTGCTGATATATAATTAGGATCATGGCGTGTGGCTTCCACCTTGGCTTGCAGCTCATTTTATCAGTTGCCAGGTTTTTGTTTTGAGCCCCTCAGGATCCCCCCACCCCAAACAAAAGCAAACAGCCTTTCCCTTCCTTGTTCAGTATGCAGATACTAGTGAAGTACCCTCATGTTCTGTATTTGTAATTGCAGTCACTTCTGGTTAAGAACTGGAAAGTGCATGGAAAACCTGCTCTAGATATGGCGCTGCAGAAGGTAATCCTTCAAGCTTTAATTATGCATGTAAAATGTTTCTATTAGCCATCATTCAAGTATATAAGGTGTTAATCTGCTTATTCGATGAATACATGTTTGCCTGCAGAATCCATGAATCAATAGGGTCTTTATACTTCCTTGTTTCAGGGTGCTGAGAAGAAGGTCCGAGTTGAAGAGTGGGCCGCACCACATGTTGAAACATTGAAAACAGTATGTCAACATTACATAAGCGAGACTGAATACTTCTTATTGCTAGTGATCAATTTCTTTCATCAATATAGATGTGAGAACTGTTATGTACATTCATAATTAGGCGCTTCTGGAGCCCCTCTCTTTCACTTGGTTGTCAATTAGACAAGTTCCATGAAACTCTATCTATAAAGAGCATCTCACGAGAGCTTGTTTGGCAGAGAGTTTTCAAGAAGAAAATTTGTTTTCGTGATAATGTGTAGTTAAAACTTAAAACGGAATATGATATGGCTGAAAATGAGTATTGAAATGACTGAGAGAAGTTTTGTCGAACGAGCCTTTTTTTTCCTTTTACCCTCCAACAATTCTACCTATTTTGACTCTTCATTTCACTTTTTTCAGTAAGACATTTACCACTTCTCCTCTCCTTCTATCTAAGTTATTGTTTATATTTCGATGCCAATCAATGCAAAAACCGTATTAAATACACTGATTGTTATTAAAGTTAATAAATGCTTGCAACTCATTTTTAAGCATTGGCTCTCTAGAATTAGCATCTCGTTTCTAGAAAGTCATCTGTGATTCTCTCTCTCTCTCTCTCTCACACACACACACACACACAATTGCATAATTTTGGATATCATCATGTCCATTAATGTTGGCCTCTCATGAATTTGGGACTCACATAATTTGGTCATATTGCTAAATGTCAGTGATGCTGTAACTTATCATAGACATCACTCATGGTTGAGTGTTTATCTGGTTTTTGTTTGTGTTTGTGGTGAGTTATGACATTTCGTTTCCTGTGATTTTGATTTTTGATGCTTCCTTTATCCTCTTTCTTTCTGAAGAAATGGATTCTGTCTATAAGAGAGAAGTGGGTGGTTGTAACTGCTAAGGCTGAACCACATGTGCAAATGCTAAAGACAAAAACTCTTCAGATGTACGAGGTATCAGCGACTTCCATGACTCCGCATATCGTCAGAGTTCAGGAACTTGTTGATCCTTATTTTCAGGTGGATTATTTTGTTCACTTTTATTTTTCTGTTTACAATCCATATTATCAACCACTTAAGTCAACCTTGTTGAATTTCAGAAAATAATGGAAGTCAGCAGACCATATGTTGATCAAATTGCCACTCTGACAAAACCTCATGTTGATAAAATACATACTGCTTTAAGGCCCTATATGCAAGAGGCAGTTCATACTTCTGGAAAATTCTTAGAATCGGCGACTACATACCATCATCAGGTATAATTTATGTTATTATTGTCCTACATATGTTCCTTATTTATTTGTCAGTTTCTACAGATGTTTAGGTGCTGTGTTTCCTTAATCAATATGGGCAACCATTTCATTATTTCAATGTATTTCGATTGTGTGAAGGTTCAGGATACTGTCCAAGAAAAACTGAAGAGCCACGAGCTCACAAGACCTCTTGCAACAAAAGAGCTGATGTGGTTTGCTGTAAGTTCTTGTAGTCTCTGTATAATCCTGTTTCCATTTTTAATTGTCAAGGCCCATATACATTTCTTGATTTTTAATTGGCATTTTATGTGGCAGGCTTCTGCTATTCTGGCTTTGCCCGTCATGATTCTGTTTAAAATATGCTCTGCCATTTTTCGGTCAGTTATTTGGCCTTCTCTTGTTTATTGCTATCAGAATATTTTCTGTGTTCTTTTTAATTGCTGAAAGAACATTGGGCTGTCTTTCGATCCCCTACCCACTTGTAGGCATGTTAAAATGCTCACGTTGATGTGGCAGTGTGCGGGTGGTCCAGATGTAAGCCATACTCCCAACCATTTGCAAACTGCATATCAGCATGTGGACGTTTTAATATGGGTCAGGGAATCAAGAGTGCATTAGGCTGTGTTCATTTTAGTTTTTTTCTACTCAAAAATAAAGTCAAGTTGCTCACTTAAAGCCAAACTTCTATCTTAATCACAAATTCAAAACAACTATAATTATCCCCGCAGTTTATGTCCCTTACCAACAGTTATATCAACACGTTTTGTATTCAATATCTCAAAAATATGTTTACCACACGCTATTGAACACGACTACCTTTCACTATAAGCAGATTTTAGGCCTGTTGAACACGACTACCTTTCACTATAAGCAAATTGCAGCAAAAAGGTGAACAGGTCTGTTGATGATAATTCTAATCATTGTGAACAGGTCTGTTGATGATAATTCCAATCATTCACGTCGGAAAGCCAAACGTGGACATGCATACAAGTAATCAAGGAAGTTTAGTCAAATTTCAAAGACCAGGTTTGTCGACAGACCTAGTAACAACATATTTAACGCTATTGGAATTATATGACATTTCTCATCAAAGACGGTGTAAACCTGTTAGTCGCACAAATTCCCACCAGGTCCACATATTGAACTAACCTCAATTCCAACGATAATTTCCTTCATTAGTTTGAGGATGCTAATTCTAAGAGAAATCTAATTTAGCATGGTGGTGTTGTCTTGCATCGCCTTGTTATTTTCTCTCCCATATATTGCATCAAGTAGCCTTCGCTTCATCTTTCACCGAATAGTGCAAGCATCCACATTCACACTCACAACTAAGGTGAAAGATGAGGTGACAATATCATGGAAAATTTATTGAGATGCACTGTGATACACGCAGCAATACAGACACTTTGTGGCCTAAGAGAATCTTGATTACATGAAGGGGTCTGTTATCTATTTCGTTGTCAAGTAGTTGTTGTCTTGAAATTTCAGCAGACAGGCACTTATAGCAATGCAGAAGTGCTTTAGCTCTCGGCTTTCTGTTTATATTTTCTTTGCAATTGTTTTCTTCACTGAATTATCGTGGTCCTTGTCAATATATATTTTTTTTTTTAATTTGTTAAATTTTGGTTAGATGCGTTTGATCTTTTACTGCAGGCTGCGGAAATGTTATCAAGTCCGTGGTTGTGAAGAACCTAGTTCTCAACTATTTCACTTATAGCTGCGAATGGATTAGGAATCTTTGTATCATGCTCTGTTGTCTCTGTTGTTCTCTTGTATTTATCTTCGTCTTGCTAATGTCCAATGTCCCATATGTTTTGTATTTAAGGGGGAAAAATGTTTATTCCATTTATTCTTTGATTGGTTAAGACATTTGACAAAGCTAGATGAGCCTTTTGTGCAGTAACAATCTAGTCATGTCTAATATTCTATATCAGACGCTTATTATCTTTTGAATTCTACATCAAGATTCACTCGTTCAAATTCTTTTCTGGTGATGAAAAAAAATTCTATCTGATCTGAACCCGATGGATGCCCGATTTGAATGGAGGGAAATTTTTCTGATCAAATGATCCGTGGATTTCAAAAAGCCGATCCAATTTGATTCAAGGTGATTGGGATTTGGATTTGGATTGGAGTCGATCTGATCCATATTAAAAAAATTTGTATAAATTTAATTTTGGTAAATGAAAGGTATAAAATTAGAAAAATTTTAAGAAAATCTTATTTTTAAGTCATTCGGGCAATTAACTCAACCATCGCTTATTTGTAAATAGTGATATCGATATCGAAATAAAAATGTTTTAGAAGAATATTTTTAAGAAACTGTCGACCAATACGAATTGTATATGAATTTTGTCTTGATTCGATCCGGTCCAATCCGAATCCGATCCAAAGAATTCGAATTTGGATCTGGGTAATAAATTTGGGTTAGCCCGATCCGATCCGAACTCGATCCATTGCCATCACGAGTGAAACCTAATCTTGGACCTCTGGTGAATGCATAGAGATTTTAATAAAATACTGACACATTATAGCATCACACACTTTTACTATGTCACGAAGCACCTACTCCTTCCATCCAACAAAGATAGTCTTATAGTTATTTTCGTACAAATTAAGAAAATGGTGGTTAATTTAGTGGAAATATTAAATTTTATCTTAATTTTTCATACATACTCTTATATCATCAATTATTACTAGTTTATTACCCGTGCCATGCACGAGGATCAAATAATGTTTAATGAGGAATTCTTATTTATTATATAGAAAAAATAGAAAAAAGTTAGAAGGAATTAGTTTGATGAACCAAAATACAGTCCTTATCATTATTATTATTTTTATTATTTTTGAAATAATCATTATCATTATTTTGAAAGACAAAATAAAGCAAATTTAGAAACACTTCGTCATACACAACATTTGTGATTTTGTTCGTAAGCTTTGACTTATATTAATTGTCATATTGTATGATACCATTGAAGGAAATTATTTTCTTTGAAACTTAAATGGCAGTCTCACATCGGATATATTAAAATAATAAATATTTTTAATAAAAATATTAGAAATTTTTAGTCATGAATAAAATACTCATTCGACTACAATTAAAAAATATGAAAAGAATAATTATTTTGAATATTTTTTTTATTTTTTAATATTTTGTAATTATCAATGTTTTTAGACCTCATCCGATCATCAACCTGATCAACAAACTGGGTCAAACGTAAGAGGTTCGACTCAAGGTCGACCTAATGAAATTGGGTCCTGGGTCTCACGGGTCGACCGAGTTTCTCGGGTAAACTCCGAGTCATTGATGGTTTGACCAATTCGAGTTTTTGGGAGTTACTTAGCTCCATTTTTCTACTCGGGTCACCAGTTTCCAATCAAGTTGAGATGGGTTCTAAAATAGTGGTAATTACAAAAATAAAAAAATATTATAAAATTTAATGCTTATAGATAAATAAGACAATTGAAAAAAAATGCTATCTTTTATTGAACACGATTAAAAAAAAAAAGAAATAAGAAGTGAAGAAGCTACTCCGAATTTCTAAAAATTTCTTTAAAAACCACATTTGTAGCTTATTTGGTTCAATGTTTTTATCGCAAATCATAATCTTCAACCTCGTATGGTTTGTAACATTCAAAAATGTAATTAATTATCCATGATTAAAATTGATTTTTCAAAGAAAGTACCAACAGTTGAAAGTAGTTGCTCGGGATTTGTTCATAGACATTGCATTCGACAAAAAAAAAAAGTAAATTAAAGTTTTCATCTCTATTTTTAAATTCCTATTACATTTTCCGTAAAAGAACAATATCAAATATGATATATTTCAAAATATTTAATAGATCATGAAACACAAAATATATATGAGTTAAAACATTATCATGAGTGTTGGGCTAAAAGTTTAGGGAAAAAAATGTGAGAATTCAAATTGAAGACTATGTCATAGTAATTATAGTTAATATAATAAATTTTAACGCAAATTATAATAATAACTCTTATAAATAAATTTAAATCATAATTATAATCGTGTTAACTAAAATAATTATAATTATAATTGTCCATGTACCCCTGTTATTAAAATTAAATCTTATGCACATTTCAAAAATTAAAATTGCCATTTATGGATTAATTAATCTACTATTGTTCAATCATAAAATCCTAATAAATTTCGAAAAATATTATTTACTAAAAATATGAAAATTAAAAAATCTAACATTATCAAAATAATTTATAATTTATCAATATCAATCGCTTTCTTAAAAAACAAAAAATTTTAAAAATGTATAAAAACCACTCAAAAAAAGAAATACAAATTATAAAAAAATAAAACTTAAAAAACTAGGGTAAAAAATGACTCAAAAGAAGAAATTAAAAAAAGCAAAAAGCATTTTGCAAAGGAATTAAATTAGAAAAAACCACTTAAAAATCCTTTAAAAACACTTTTTAATATTTGTATATGGGGGCCTGATTGGCAAGCCCCAATAATTACTCCATGTGAAAAAACCAAACTCCACATTTTATAGACGGGAAAATCCCATTTTCTTTATCAAGTTTCGATGTGGGATTCATATCCCACTTAAAAAAGAATTAAAGAATAAACAAACCACTTAAAAATCCTAAAAAAACAAAAGAAATAAAAAAATTTTATAAAACTTTAATTCATGTGCGTGGCTAGGGAATTGAACCCTAGCCAGGCATAGCACTGCAACTAAGGCAACCATTAACTTGTTTATTCATAGTTCTTATGCAGCTGTATTTATTACAGCGGCGTAGGCCATAAAAGGAAAAAAAACATTTGCTAATATCAAGAGTTTGGGCAGGAAAAGTGAGCAAAGTTACTGCTGTTTTATAATAAATAATAGATGTATAGGTAATTAATGTAGAATAATACTAAAGTATATTAATGAGGAGCATTTATGGAAATGAAAAATTAAAGATATGTTGAAAATAGACTATCTTTTTGGGACGGATAAAATTAATATATTGGACTATTTTTATGGACGTAGGGAGTATTAAGTATGGCGACTCTCTCTCTCTCTCTGTGCTTGATGGGATGTAATGTACCGCCTAGTGATCAATTGCCCACATGTTGGCAACTTATGTTGCCAACATGTGTGATGTCGCCCTGTGCGGGTGCCACGTCACCGGACCATTTTTTTTTTGAAATATACGTCAAGTGAGATGAATAATACATAACTGTCCCCTGATGGTGGAGGGTTCGTTTGGGCCGCCCATTTTTTTCCCAAAAAAATGGGGTGTTGGCACCTTACGTTGCCAACTTGTTGGCAACGGAACGGGAGTAGTAATGTACCTATCTTGTCTCGTATGAAAGTTTCAATGTAGTGAAATTCCCACCGTATGTTGTCTACCATTCCAATAATTATAAGGGCTTGTTCTTTTGGGCATAAAGTTGCTATGAGTGGTATTTCGTATAAAATGTGTAATTAATATTGTATTAAAAAATGTGTGTGTAGTTGAAAAGAGAGAGAGAAAAGTTTTATGTAACTTTATACCCAAAAGAATAAGGCCTAAATTTGACAATTAGTAAATTGATATTCCTCCGTCCACAAAAAATAGTCTAATATATTATTTTTATACATCCCAAAAAGATTGTTCACTTTCCATAATAAACATGCCTTTAATTTTTCATTTTTATAAATACCCCTCATTAATATACTTTGGTATTATTCTACATCAATTGCATATGCATAACAATAAGGGTATATAGGGAAAAATAGGGTAAAATGTAATGTTTCAACTAAATTAACCACAATTTTCTTAATCTGTATAAAAATAACTATAGGACTATCTTGTGGGATTGAGGGAGTATTTAATCAAGTAATAACTACGTGTTGATATGCTTTATCAATAATGGATCTCGTTATGTCGAATTAATGTGTCTCGTCATGTCTAATGAAGATGCGTAACGTGATTGCTTCACTTGCTTGTATCACTGAAGTTAATTTGTGTTGCTAAAGATGTTTCTTGTTCGTGTTTCGGGTTCATTTGATTAATCGATCACTATTGTTCCAACAAAATTATAGTGGTCATTGAAGTTCAAAAGTTTCAGCAATGATGTTTGAAAAATTCACTTATTCTTTCACTAGTGACCACTTGATTATAATTTTAAAATACTTAAGTAATGTTTCTCCGTTAATCGTGTACTAGGAAATCACCCCGAATAATATTTCATATAAATCCCAAAACCTTTGCCTTCGGTTGATAAATATCAAATGAATACGAGAAATAAAAGGACAAGATAATAACAATACAAGATTTATGTGGAAAATTCTAAAAATCAGAGAAAAATCACGGCTGTCGTCAAATGCAACCAGAAGAAAAATTCAACATGTGAAAAATTTTTATAACCACACTCGCACTAATTTTCCCTCTCGCCCAACTCCCAATTACAAAAACACCTTCTAAGTTTTATCACAGTCAAACTATTCTACCTTCACAATAACAATTGCGTAAAAATTTAGATTTTTGTAGATGTTTTTGGTGGGTTACAACGTAGAAGAAAGATCCCAATTTATAGGTAATTTCAAATGACAAAGTTGGAACGATTTTGCAGACTGCATGGACAATATATGGGAAAAGTTACGGGCACAAATCCTTTCTCATTTACCTTGCCAACAATTCACCAATTTCTTTCCTCTCAATTTATTTCCCTGTACATGTTTTTCTCCTTTGCATTGAATTTGGCTGCCAATTTCATTTTCCCTTTTTCTTCATTGTATTATATTAACTCATGGCCCCACATGCTTATTTAATTTTAGCAATTCTCAACAAATTGTATCCATGGATGTCATGCGTAAATATTACGATGAATTTTTATCACGTGGACTAATTTTTTTTTTTTAATTCAAATTATATTTGAATTTTATCTGAGACAGTATAGGATTTTAAAGTGTAAAAATTAAGGATCGATTTTATTTAATATAGCTTTTTGGATTTAGGTAACATAAATTCATCAATTTCACTGCATATGATTTACACGTTTGTGTTTTAAATATCGACTTTTAAGTTCAAGTATTATATTTTAATCATACGCACTAAAGTTGTATTATGCTTTTATTTTTGCGTTTTCGTTTTCCATGTGTTTTTTGCTTTCTCTACATTGTTGGGAATATGTTTATCACAACTTTTTAATTGGGGCATTCATTATTACCTTGTTTCGGCATTTGTTTAATGAGCTTAAACTCCTGCTTGTTTTTGTGGTGGTGATCATGATGCATAGTTGGTGGTAGGGTGTACTTTTAGAGAGTGAATTGACTGGTGAGGTTTTGGAACTAAAGATCGGTAAGGGTGCATTGGTGACATGCATAGGTTTGGGTTGGTCCTCTATTTGTGAGAACCGTGATCAGACGGAGCTCTTAATGAGTTTTGGCCATCTCATTAGCTAGGTGGAGGCTTTATTAAGTGCCTTTTTTGTTTGAGTGTGATGTGTGATAAAGGAGTGCCCCATTGACTTTAGTTTTTTTAGTTGTTTACTAGTCGAATGAGTGGTGTGAGAAACCAGCTGTGAGCTTCAACAATGGTGTGAGCTGCAACAATGGTGAGGTTAGAGACATGTTCTTATGTGACCTAGATATACAACAAGAAACATGACCTACAAAGGCGATCTATTATCTCAACAGCTTTGTGCCTACAAAACAATATCAGCAACATAGCATTATGTTATTATTATTGCTCTACGAGCATAAAGTTATTGGAACAATAGATTGCCCATGCAGGTCCTATTTCATGTAGTGATAGGGCATGTATCATGTGGAGGGTCATTTGTGTTCCATTGGCTGCATCTGAAGGTTATTCATAACTTTGCATACATTAAGTGTTTGTTTTTCCTTCGTGGATAAGTTCATGATCTCTATGTTTTATCCTTCAGTGTATGTCTCATCATCTTGTATTTGTATGCTCTGGATTAGCTCATTCGTAGTTTACGCTTTGTGCATTGAAAGCATTTGTTGCTTGGTTCATCTGCTAGTGTTATATATATAAATTAGCTGTTTATATATATTTCAATGCTTCACGCCTTCATGTATAATCTTGGCAGGTGTTGGTGCTTGGTGCTTTGAACCAGTTTATTAGGTATCGATCGGGTGTAGGTTGGTTAGGTATTTTACTATGTAACAAAACCCGAGCTATGATGATAAGCTGTGATCCCCTTTTTTTTTTTTTATATCCATACCAATGATTGGAAAAGGAATACTAAGTCAATTGTCACACCAATTGGTAGCCCAAAAACAAGGAAGGACCAGAAATGTTTAGGTGGCGTTCTCTTTGCCGTTTTCAGCCCATTTTCTATTTTCGAAAATGTTGAAAACGCGTTCTGTTCATTGTTTTCAAAAATCCATTTTCGAAAACGTTTTCAACATTTGTATAGGAAACACGAAAACGTCTTTTTAACGTTTTCGACGTTTTCAGTGTTAAATGTTGAAAACAAGGAAAACGCATTTTCGAATTTTAAACTTTACATTTATTATATTTCAGTCCCAAATTTTATTTTTCGTACGTTTCAATCCCCGATCACTGCCGATCACCCTCGGAAAAGTCAAACCACCAGATCTGGTGATTCTCCACCTGATAACCACCGTCGCGGTGGTTCTCAGTGGAGAACCACCACGGCAGGTGGTTCTCCACCTCGGAGAACCACCTGCGAAGGTGGTTCTCCACCTCGCAGGCGGAGAACCACCTGCGATGGTGGTTCTCCACCTTGGAGAACCACCGCCGGTAGTTGTCGGGGTGGGGTTGCAGGGGGTGGGGTGGGGGTAGGGTGGGTGAAGATGAGGGCGTGTTTGAAATTTTGGAAAAGTTTGAAGACCCTTTTGTAAATTTTATTATACGAAATTGTATTTTTCTAAAAGTATAAACCAAACACATTTTCTATTTTCCCTTCTCAAAAATAATTTTTCAAAACAACAAACCAAGCACATATTCAATTTTCTCAAAACAAAAATTGAAAACAGAAATCACCAAAATATTTTCGAAAATGAAAATAGAAAATACAAAACAAACAGAACGGCCCCTTAGTGCCCAATTTTTGAGGTAACCAAATTAATTAGGATTGGCGCAATTGCCTATCTAAACACACACCCTTTACCACAATCATTTTAAAGAATATTTTTCTATTGGCCAAAAATATTCACCCCTATCTGTTGACATGTTTTTCCTTTATTTTGGCATATTCCAACGTTTTTTGGTAAAAAGATTAAGATGATACTCCTTCCACCCACCCCGGCCCCCACGCCCCCCCCGGTTTTGATTCGTACGCTTTAAAAATGGGGAAGTTGACCTTTTTCAAACACACAAAAAAAAAAACAGTAGAACTCTTTGTGGGTCTATTCATTCTTGCTTAGTGGTTGAAATTGCTTAGCTTTGTGCCTAATTCTTCAGAGAGATTATTGTGAGGTGGAGTTTGTGTTTGGGTGTTCCATTGGTTCAAATTTGTGTGGTGTTTAGGGGTGGGCAAAAAAACCGGAACCGAACGGGTAGAACCGGAACCGAACCGAAAAAATCGGAACCGAACGGTTCTTTAAAAAAAATTAGGAACCGGAACCGAACCGGAACCGGAATGAGAACCGAACGGATCCTTTTCTAAAAACCCGGAACCGGAACCGGAACCGGAAGTTGCACATGATTTTGGAAGCAGCAAGGCTGCTGACGCGGCGGCCTGCGGACAAAGAAGAAGCGTGACTTCTTTGCGCTGACATTTCTTCGCAAAGCGGTACTCGCTACAAGCTCGCCTTGCGAACGCCTTGCGGCAGCTTGTTAGCTAAAGCGGCAAGGCAAAGCGCCTTAGCGGCAATAAGCGGCGGCAAAGACAAGCTTGCGGCGGCAAAGAATCGCTTCTTCTTTGCAGCGGCTTCTTCAGCTGTTGATTTTTTTTTATTGTTATATTATGTTTGAATCAAAATTTTTATTTTTTTCTTGTGCTTTTCGAGTAATAAAAAATGTATCGTAAAATAACCGGAACCGAACGGGTAGAACCGGAACCGGAAGGAACCGGAACCGAACGGGTACTTTATTTGAAAAGAACCGAACGGATCCATTTTTCAAGGAACCGGAATTTACGGTTCGGTTCCGGGTAGTTCACTACCCGGAATCGTACCCGAAACGCCCACCCCTAGTGGTGTTGCCTTGGTGTGATTCTTTGGCGAATTTGAGCCTGGCAATTTTGGTTTCAATATCGCTACGTTTGCATTACAAAAGTTACATGAAATTCAAGTATGATTTCAATATCTACTCCAATTATGTAGGGAAAGAAGATCCGCTGGAAGATGACGGAGAAGAAGAATGAGAGGTAAGTTGTTTTAGTTCTAGTTCTTAATTATCTGATCAACCAAAGCAGTGTATTCTTGCTCTCTGATAAGTGCTAGAAAAGCACTTAAATAACTCTTCTATTTTACGTATTTGTGTGTTTTATTAGTATTATATGTTTATTTTTATATGTTTTCCTTTTATTGTGTGTTTAGAGTCACAAGAAATCAAAAGGAGCCAAAATGGATAAAAATGGAGCGAAAACGGAACTTGGGACCGAAATGCAAGCAAATTCAAAGATGGAGGGCCTCCGATGCAATTTTATGAAACATTGTTTTTACAATTTTTCTTGTGCCAATATCAAAGAATATCAAAAGAGGATTTCCACATTTTTGTCGAATCCCAAATCGGAGTTTCCTAGTGAAAGTTATGGCCATTTGAAGAGAAAGGACAAAGCGTAAAAAATCAGCAGCTCGAATTTACTGTCATAGTTCAGTAATTTGACCATAAATTTTGCTACAAAATTCGGATTGACTTGCACTTTATATGTTGGAAAGGACACTCAGAGGGCTACAACTTTGATGTTGACATCTTCAAATGATTCGGATTATATCATGGTCAAAAATGGGCAAAACCGAGAGTGATGTGAATGGAGGATTTCTTAGGCCATATTTTGGTAGAAAATTCATAACTTTCTATTAAAATACCAAAAAAAGGAAATTCCAATTGCACAATTCAGCCAAGATGCTTACCTATACCATGATACAATATTTGAACTAATGGAGCAATTTAAGATCATGATTTGGTGGTTACCAATTAGTGGAATCATAATGGAGTAGTTGTACAATTTTTTATCATGTTTTCTTGTGAAATTTTGCCTATAAATAGAGGCATTTGTAAGGAAGGAAATACACAACTTAGTAGAAGAGAATTAGCTAGTAGTTCTCTCCTATAAAATTTTCTTCTTTATTTGTTCTTAGTTTTAGCTTGAAGATTTTAGCTTTTATATTAGTGGATCAATTCTTAGCTAAGTTCTCTTTTCCCTTTTATTTCTCTATTTATTTCTTAGTATTTATTTACTTGTTTACTATATTTTGCATAATCTATCATATAGTGGTGGTGATACAAGCGAACACTCGCTAAAAAGTATGAAACCCATAATTATGAGTAGTTAAGACTTTTCTATCTAGTTGAGGGGATGTTGTGTTCAATTAACATGTTGTTATCTTTTCTAACTCTTTAGTAACGTTTTATCTATTCCTCTACTTCAATTTGTTGATTTGTTATGCTTGTAAACCCGTTTTTGAGTTTATTTGATTATTGCATTCACCTTGGCCAATTGAATCAATTAATCTTTAAATTCAAGTTACTTGCTAGGATTGGAACTTTTGATCCGTAATTGTCATTAAATTCCAATCCAAAGTAGCAAATAAATATCGTGCATATTTATTAACAAATCATCTGAGATGCATTAATTCGAGCTTGTGAAATTATTCATCTAATTCAACTCATTCTTCTCGTTCATTTCATACTAGCTTTGCATTAAATCCTAAGAGCTTGTTTAGGGTTATCCAATAGCTAGAAGTTAAGTTAAAGAGTTTACTTTTTACTTAATACACTTAAGGAAGAATTCGTTAATCAGAGCTTCTTGGTTAATTGAGAGTTGATAAATTGAAAAATGAATAGTAACACATTGCATAGGAAAGATAAATACAAGTTGTTGACACAACCGAACCCGAGAATTAGATATTTATTTCAATTGTTTTATTTGATCTTATCTTTTGTCATTTAATTTTCATTCAAAATTCTCAAAACCCCCACTTTCCTATATTAATTGATAAAGACAACTAGATTAAGCACCGTTCCTGTTGGGTTCGACCCTTACTTACCACTTCTACATTAATTTGTAGTTTTGAAACCGAGTAAGGAAATAAAATAAATTGTGGCGCCTTGACAAACGCCAAGTTTTTGGCGCAGATTCTTGAACGGTTAACCAATTTAGTTGCTTTTATTAATTAATTTTTTTAAAAAAAAAAAAATTCTTCACTTGTATGCATAATACCCGATCTACTAATCAAATTCTTTAAAGTTTCGATCCAGAAATCGAGAAATCCATTCGAAGACGAATAAGACAAGCAAAACAAACGAACGAGAAATGACGAAAACAATAACGAAAGAACTCTCAAACAAGCTGGCAACTCGAAGTTACTCAACAACCTTTGTGTATCACCTTTCCAACCGTAGAAGATGGTAAGACTTTCGAACTAAAATCTGGATTGATACATCTTCTACCTTCTTTTCATGGACGATCCGGCGAAGATCCATATCGACACTCGAAGGAGTTTCATGTGGTGTGCGATAGCATGAAACCCCGGGCATCAGAAGAGCAAATCAAGCTCGAGCCTTTCCATTTTCACTAAAAGATCTTTGCCCGCAGATTGGTTATACACTTTACCACAGGGTTGATCACAACATGGAATCAAATGAAGCAACTTTTCCCGAAAAGTACTTCGACTTCAAAGACCGCAAATATCAGGAAAGATATCTACTGAGCACGCCAAAACAATGGAGAAACTCTTTATGAGTATTGGGAGGCGTTTCAAAAAGCTCATTGCAAGCTGCCCGCATCACCAAATCGGTGAAAACCTCATAGTGCAATACTTCTATGAAGGCTTATGTCAATCGAACGAAACATGGTTGATCTTGCTAGTGGAGGAGCTTTGATGAACAAAACCCGGTGAAGCAAGAACAGCGATTTCAAACATGGTGAAAACACTCAACAATTGATCTGAGGCCCAGGAGATGAACATTCAAGAGTTAACGAGGTAAGTAATTCCAATATTGAAAGCCAACTTTACGAATTAACACATCTTCTCAAACAAATTGTTGTAGGAAACAATCCATAAGTCAAAACATGTGGCATATGCACAAATCTAGGACATCCTACAGGATGCTTGTCTGTTCTACAAGTGGATAACAACGAACAAGTGAACTCGACAAATAATTTCCCATTCCCAAGATAAGAATACAATCCGTACTCAAACACCTATAATCCAGGGATGGCGAGATCACCCCAACTGAGTTATGGAACCAACAAACCCCTGGATTCTTCCCTAACAAACCTCAAGGCCAATTCCAAAGAACAAGGGAATTTTCAACCCCAAGGGCAATTTCAACAAAAACCTCAACAATCAAGTATGTCTCTCGAGGATATTGTGAAAACATTAGCAACTAACACGTGAAATTTCAACAAGATTCCAAATTGAGCATTCAAAACTTGGAAAACCAGGATGAGTCAATTGGCAAGCGCCATCAATCATTGGAAGCACAATCTGGAGGGAAGTTACCATCCCAACTTGAGGTAAATCCAAAGAATGTTAGTGCCATAACCTTAAGGATTTGGAAAAGAGATCGAAAACCCTCACAAAGAAGTTCCCACACATGAAGATAAAGAAAAAGCTTGAAAAGGAGGTATGTCCTAACCCCTCTTGTCACTACTAAAGTGATCCCTCCCCTTTTCCAAGTAGATTAGCAAAACTAACAAAGAAGAAAAGGAAAAGCAGAAATTTTGAACACATTTAGGAGGATAGAAATCAACATTCCCTTGTTAGATGCAATCAAATAAATTCCACGCTATGCTAAGTTTTTTAAAGATCTTTGCACTAATAAGAGGAAATTGAAGGGAAATGAAATAATCAAAATGGGAGAAACCGTTTCAGCAGTATTCCAGAAGAAGTTGCCTCCAAAATGCAAAGACCCGGGTATGTTCACTGTCCCTTGCACCATAGGCAATCACCACATTGACAAAACACTTATAGATTTAGGAGCATCCATAAATGTCATGCGTAGATCCTTGTATGTTTCACTAAATTTAGGAAAACTGAAAGAAACTCACATAATTGTGCAACTAGCTGATCGTACCAATGCATACCCGGATGGAGTGATAGAAGATGTGCTAGTCAAAATAAATGATTTAGTTTTCCCTGCTGATTTTTACGTGCTTGATATGGTTGATGAACATTCACCTCACCCTACACCTATCATATTGGGACGTCCATTTCTTTACACTTCTCACACTAAAATTGATGTCTATGAGGGTACACTATCCATGAAATTTGATGAGGAAAAAGCGAACTTTAATATTTTTAATGGTTCATTGCGCCCTAATAACGCTTGGTTCTATCTTTGCAATCAATTCAACTAATCCTTTGTGCAAGAACTGTGTAAGTTGAATTGCAGAGCCAGCACAACACATAAGATTGAGCCAAAGCACAATTACCTCATCTCGAAGAAGGAAGCTATGGAAAGAAATGAGACCAAAAAATTTGGAGAAAGAATTCAAGAAGGACTGTTAAGAAATCAAGACACTCGGAGAAGCCATCGAAGACAAAGTGGAGCTGCAATGGATTTGAGGAATCCTACTTGACAAATGAGAATTGTGTCGAGCTAACGACCATAAACAAAAACGCTTCTTGGGAGGCAACCCAAGCATTTTTCTTTTAATATTTGTATTTTTTTATTTTTTTTGTCTAACGTATTAAGGAAGATATTGCTTTATTACTGTAGGAGGACGATATTTCGAGACTCAATTATTTGGGAAGAGACGTGATGGCCCATAAATCAGTGATTAGCGAGAATTACGGATAATGGGCAGGTTAATTATTGATAAAAATCCGTCAAACGCGTTTTCTCGGATACCACTCCCATCGTACTCTTTCCAGCACACTCTACATGCATGGTTGTCGGTTGAAACAGTGCTCATTTGATTATAAATCCAGATCATTCTCCACTTGAAACCACAACCACAATTTCAATTACTTTGTGAGTGTTCCTTTCTAGCAGTGATTAGGTAATTTTCTTCTCTTCTTGAATTTTTTTTATTCTTCCTCTTTTCTTCTTATTTGTTTTTCTTATAGTATGGATGTGTGTGATATTTTTGTATATACATGTCTTTTCCTTATATTAATTGATTATGTAATTCAAATTTTCTTATTTTTTTTCCTTCTTCAATATCTGTGAAAATATGGGAGAGTGTGATAATCTGCTATACTTATTGATTTTGATGGTTTTAATTTTATTACTTCAGTGTTCCTTTTTCTCTCGTGTGTTACGTAACTAAAAAATAAAAAAATAAAAAAATAAAAAAAATACCATGGATACTGGTTTATGTATCCCGCCCAAAAGTGTTAAACTGGTCTTTTTCAGTAGACCTTAAAGAACTGTATTCTCTTCTATTAACCTTCTTCTTTCAAGCCTTTGCAGATACCTCAAAGTGCTTGAATTTTCATTTCTTTCTATGGCATCCCCTCTCGTATTGTTGCTCTTCTACAAGTACTTGACTCATTTTCTATGCCTATTGATATCAAGATTCACATTGTTCGACTTGTTGACAAATATGAGCGTTCCCTTTGGAATGTTGCTCGTTTTAGAGGCGGGATCATCCGATCTGCTCATAAACGACGTGCTAAGCGCCTTAAAAGTTGTTTTAAATGTGGAAAGCTATTAGATGGACCTCATTGTACTAGAAATCAAACTTATTCACAATATAGACATGTTGCTTTCTTCAAGGATGGACCGATTAGGTGCAGGGCCGAAAAGTCTATCAGGAGAAACAGCCAGCTCGAAAGTGTGAGAGAGTTTGATAATTTGTTGGAACAACGACAACGTCTATTGGAAACCAAACTTCGATGGCTAACCATTGAGCGACAACTTTTGAGCGTGATCATTAGCACCCATCCGAAGATGTAAAATTACGTCTCATTCATTTGAGAAGTGTCACGAGTTGGGCGTTACGCTCTAAACGCTTCTCCCATTTGTTGGTTCTTGTGGGGCTGTTCTTTATTGAATGGTAAAAATACCTATGTGTCATGTGGCGATATGGAGGACATTTTCATTAAGGTTGGTTGTCAAGCTGTTTTGTAGAGAGTATGCTGATTCAGATAGTTTCCATGCGGATCAGATTTGATGGAATCATATCATTAATTTGATGTGAATACTACTGCAAGATGTTCAGAGGGTTGTCAACTCCCAAAGTCGCTTTGTATATAAATTTCTCTTCATCACAAAAAAAAAAACAAAAATATTTTCAATTTGTTTTTCTTGTTACGTAAATATGTTGATTGCAGGTCTCTTACTCTTGGATTGTCGAAGTATTCCTCAGAAGTGCTATATTGTGCAACCACCATCCCCAAATCGGCACGACTCATTGCTTACCATAGGGAAGTTTCTATTTCTTCTCTTTTTCATACTTTCTATATTTCTACATTGGGGACAATGTAGAATTTAAGTATGGGGGAGTGGCATATTGTGGTCTGCGTGTGATTTTTTTCTATTTGTGTCGACGATTTTGCATGAGATAACAATTTTTGAATATGATTGAACTTAATTTGTGTGACTTAGCTGAAACTATAAGATCTCGAAAAAAAATGTGTTCTGTTCTTCTCCAAGTACAGCTGGCAAATTTATCTGAGCACATTTATAAGTAATTTACTATCATTCTCTAGAACACAAATTGAAGGTTGAAAATGTTGATTTTTTTTATAACTTTCTAGATCATAGTAAACTAACTTTTTCTTTTCTTTTTTTTTCTATCCATTTGTCCCCCTCAAAGTAACCTGGAAACATCGATTGTTAGCAAGGTGGAGTTATAATCGCATGGTATCTGTTTTTTGTGAATGTGTCTTTTATTGATAGAGTTTAAAAAGTTTGGAAAAAGCATTGACCTATCTTGAGAAAGAATTTTACTTTTATGTTGAAATAAGGAGATGGACCCGCAGGAAAGAGCTACCTACCTCAGAGTGTGAAGCCGTCACCTCGAATGAGTGAAGAAGGCTGCCTCCAATGAAATGGGTTTAGTGTGAAAGCTACCTGTGGGGTAAAAGCTGAAAAGAAAATTGCAAAACTCTTCTTCTTCTTCTTTTTCTTCTTCATAAAAAAAAAAGAAAAAAAAATCGCGAGAAATGTGATAACTACCCAAGTGTGAAGTTAGATAAATAAATTTCCTCAGTGGTTTGAAGTGCTCAATCTAAACACTCTTTAAATTGAAGACATATTTGCGATAAAACACCTGTCATGCCCTTTTTTTTTTTCTTTGCAGTGCTAACGAGTTGATGATTTTGGTGAGCAGAGTAATTTTTAGGATCCATGGGAATCATTGTAAAATAAGAGTGGGATCACGAGAGATGAAAGGAAATATTTGATTATTTTGGTCGATTTGGATAGATCATCGTAAGCTTTCATTTGGTTTCAATTAGTGATGGGATGATAACCTCAATTGCACACACTCACAAGCCATTGTGTATTTGAGAAGAAGTGAAATTTTCATGGTTCGGGAGAATATTTATTAAGTAAGTCATTATCTGTAGTTGGATTTCAATATTTAAAGTTGTTTATCTCATGTAAAATCAATGTGTTGTTTGTGTCATATGGTTGTTGTTCGAGAGCGAACAACAGTCTAAGTGTGTGGGAGTTTGATAAGTGCTAGAAAAGCACTTAAATAACTCTTCTATTTTACGTATTTGTGTGTTTTATTAGTATTATATGTTTATTTTTATATGTTTTCCTTTTATTGTGTGTTTAGAGTCACAAGAAATCAAAAGGAGCCAAAATGGATAAAAATGGAGTGAAAACGGAACTTGGGACCGAAATGCAAGCAAATTCAAAGATGGAGGGTCTCCGATGCAATTTTATGAAACATTGTTTTTACAATTTTTCTTGTGCCAATATCGAAGAATATCAAAAGAGGATTTCCACATTTTTGTCGGATCCCAAATCAAGTTTCCTAGTAGAAAGTTATGGCCATTTGAAGAAAGAATAGCGTAAAAATCAGCAGCCAAATTCTGCCATAGTTCAGTAATTTGACCATAACTTTTGCTACAAAATTCGGATTGACCTGCACTTTATATGTTGGAAAGGACACTCAGAGGGCTACAACTTTGATGTTGACATCTTTGAATGATTCGGATTATATCATGGTCAAAAATGGGCAAAACCGAGAGTGATGTGAATGGAGGATTTCTTGGGCCATGTTTTGGTAGAAAATTCATAACTTTCTATTAAAATACCAAAAAAAGGAAATTCCAATTGCACAATTCAGCCAAGATGCTTACCTATACCATGATACAATATTTGAACTAATGGAGCAATTTAAGATCATGATTTGGTGATTACCAATTAGTGGAATCATAATGGAGTAGTTGTACAATTTTTTATCATGTTTTCTTGTGAAATTTTGCCTATAAATAGAGGCATTTGTAAGGAAGGAAATACACAACTTAGTAGAAGAGAATTAGCTAGTAGTTCTCTCCAATAAAATTTTCTTCTTCATTTGTTCTTAGTTTTAGCTTGAAGATTTTAGCTTTTCATATTAAGTGGATCAATTCTTCGCTAAGTTCTCTTTTCCCTTTTATTTCTCTATTTATTTCTTAGTATTTATTTACTTGTTTACTATATTTTGCATAATCTATCATATAGTGGTGGTGATACAAGGCGAACACTCGCTAAAAAGTATGAAACCCCGCAATTATGAGTAGTTAAGACTTTTCTATCTAGTTCGAGGGGGACGTTGTGTTCAACTAACATGTTGTTATCTTTTCTAACTCTTTAGTAACGTTTTATCTATTCCTCTACTTCAATTTGTTGATTTGTTATGCTTGTAAACCCGTTTTTGAGTTTATTTGATTATTGCATTCACCTTGGCCAATTGAATCAATTAATCTTTAAATTCAAGTTACTTGCTAGGATTGGAACTTTTGATCCGTAATTGTCATTAAATTCCAATCCAAAGTAGCAAATAAATATCGTGCATATTTATTAACAAATCATCTGAGATGCATTAATTCGAGCTTGTGAAATTATTCATCTAATTCAACTCATTCTTCTCGTTCATTTCATACTAGCTTTGCATTAAATCCTAAGAGCTTGTTTAGGGTTATCCAATAGCTAGAAGTTAAGTTAAAGAGTTTACTTTTTACTTAATACACTTAAGGAAGAATTCGTTAAATCGAGCTTCTTGGTTAATTGAGAGTTGATAAATTGAAAAAGGAATAGTAACACGTTGCATAGGAAAGATAAATACAAGTTGTTGACACAACCGAACCCGAGAATTAGATATTTATTTCAATTGTTTTATTTGATCTTATCTTTTGTCATTTGATTTTTATTCAAAATTCTCAAAACCCCCACTTTCCTATATTAATTGATAAAGACAACTAGATTAAGCACCGTTCCTGTTGGGTTCGACCCTTACTTACCACTTCTATATTAATTTGTAGTTTTGAAACCGAGTAAGGAAATAAAATAAATTGTGGCGCGCCGCGACAAACGCGCCCACTCTCCTTCAATGTCTTGATATTGTTATTGTTCAAAGTCCAAATTCCTTACTCAACGAACAAATCCATGCTAGCTTTACATGATGATCAAGAGACTGTTTGTTGCAAAAATAATTTTCCATCTATAGTCTGAGTTATGTATCGTGGCGGGGGTGAGTGGAAATAGAACAATTGAGGAAGATACGGAGTTTCAGTTTTTTTTTTTACTTTTATCATTTTTGTAATATTCTAAATTAAACTATCAAAAACCTTTATAGTATTTATTAACTTTAGGCCAATCAGTATTTATTGATCAATTGATATATTTTGACAAATTCACTGAAATTATAAGAAATGTCTAGGTAATAGGTAGAGGATTATTCCAAAACACCAGCTAGTGACACTTTTCCAATAACATACGACATTCGTAGGGAAAACAAGACCAAATCCAGAACCAGTAGGCGAGGTGAAGCTCCAGTAGTAAGGAAAGTTTTCCACCGATGCCGCTGACTGTCGATAAAAGTTTGGGTGTCGCCGGTCAACGGCGTCGCTGAAAAATTTTGACTGTTGAAACTTCGTCTCGCCTGTTGGTTCTGAATCTAGTCTCGGTTTTCCCAACAGAGGTCGTATGTGATCAGAATCGATAGTCAAATGTGAAGCTAGTGCCATATAATGGCACTAGAGAGTGTTTTGGAACAATACTACTAATAGGTGATTGGTATTGTTCAAATGCTCCCGCTAGTGTAGTTACATGTAAGTAGCGTCTTACGTGGCCACCTTTGATCTTCGATTTTCAGTCATATACGACATCCATTAGAAAATTCGGGACTCAATTCAAAGTCAGTACGGCAATGCAAAGCTCCAGAACTCCGTAAAATTTTCCAATTAACCCTTGAACTGCTGGAGCTTTACCGTGCTAGTTCTGGATCTGGTCTTGATTTCCCAATAGAAGTCGTATATGATCGACATCGATGATCAAAGGTGGCCATGTAGGACACTAGCAAAGCCGAACCTTACATTTGGAAGAAGAGAATTAAGACTAAGGGCCTGAAATTTTGGAAATTTTTGACGGCACAAAATCAAGAAGAATTATTTATATATATGTGCGTCTAATAAAGGTATCAGTTAGCAGTTCTAGTAGCAATCAGTGTTTTTGGTTATATAGCACCTAGCAGAGTTCGAGTCCTCCAGCACGTTATTCCCCTTTTTTATTGTTTTTTAAAGTTTTTTAGTTAAAAATTATTCTTTTTGATATTACAATGGGAATGTAGGAGAAATGAATTGAACCTTTGAACAAGAGTGTAAAAATCTATTTAAATTCCAGTGGACAACATGGTTAATTTGTTAAAATTTTTGTTTCTCAATTAAATAAATTTGAAATCTGTATAATTTGTTTTTATCTCATCTTGCATCATATCTTAACAAATATTTGATTTATATATTTAGTTTTTGTTTTCTCATTTTAATGATTTTCAACTTTTGCTATTAAATTATTTATGTAGTGTCAATATTTAGCAATATTTTTAATTTTCTTTTATTCAAAAATTTTGGTGTTTCAAAAGGATATCTTATATTTATATAAAAAGAATTAAGTCTTATCTTAAAGATGTATTTTTTAAAGTAATTATTATATTAAGGTTATGATTTAGTGCATTTTTATTATAATAATAATAATAATATAGAGTATTGTTTGTCATTTTACAATATGGAAAAATAAAAGAGGAATGACATATACTATTGGTCTTATACACCATTATTCAAAATAAAACTTGGTATGTGCTATAACTTAGGGCCCCTTTTTAGATTTTGACTCAGGACCTCAAAATCTCAAGTACGGCGCTGGACACTAGTGTCACTAGTGGGAGCACTTGAACAATCCTGAATAGGTGATGATGAAATTGAAAAAATTGTTAGCAGTGATAATTTATTTAAGATTTCAAAGTCAAGAGAATAATTTGGACGTATAACTTTTAAGACGAGGTCAGTCATCACACACGACATGCTAGGTTGGTAGGTTGCTGGGCAGCCATTGCTACAAGTTTCTGTAGCTCAGCTAATTGCTTGTTTACTTTGGACATGCATGCATGCTTGTTGATTGTAAGACAAGCTGATTTTCCCAAGTATTTTCTTATACGTTGATGCGTCGAATGCTATGTGTGCTTGAAATATTCAAGATGATGTATTTGATAATCATCTTATGGTTGTTTATGCCCTCCCATTCTTGTAACTACAAAACAATTTTTTTAACGTTATTGTTAATGTTTTCTACAGGCTACCATATCATTGTACGTTCTTTGTAAGGTAGGGTCTGGTGGGGTCTAGGAATAGATGAGGGAAGGCATTGAGTACAATTTTCTGAAGAACCAACAGACATTTGATATATATATAACAACCAACGGCTAAAGGGTACTAGTGGTGCATGTAACGAGCTAAAATTAGCTGTCCTTTTTTTTGTTCCCTTTGCTATTTAGCCAATAATATTATGGCGTGTTTTAAAATTTACATATTAGTATTTTATGGAATCATAAAAAATAATTAAATAACAGTTGATAATAATTAAATAACAATTGATCCTTTTGCAGATGATGATACCAGTCAACTCATGTCTATTCCCTCGTCTTCTTCTTCCCCTGCTGCAGGTACACATGCGTCGTCTCTGGGTGTTCCATCTCCTTCTCCTATGCCGCCTCCATCATCATCTTAGCCGAGAATCCGCCATCTCCACCACCACCGCCCCCACCGCCTCGATATCCACCCCGTATCCATAAGTCCACTCAATTACCTAATTTTGATTACTCTTGCTACTCCGAATCCTTTTGTTGTTTCTTATCTTCTCTTCACAAACTCTCTGAACCTTTATCTTATAAAGAAGCAGCTGCAGATCCCCTTTGGCAACAGGCTATGGCTGATGAACTCACTGCTTTTCATGAGACTAATACTTGGGAATTTGTCCCTTTACCATCAGGTAAACATGCTATTGGTTCTCGTTGGGTGTATAAGATTAAAACTAAGTTTGATGGCTCTGTTGAGCGTGAGATCACCAAGATTCACCAATTTGATGTCAAATACTACCATAATAGCGCTGATACCATGTGAAAATAATCAATAACATTAGTATATTCAATGAATAGAGGAGAATAGAAGAGAAAGGAGGAAGAAACAATAAGAAGAACTCATTGATGACTTAAAAAATGAATAGGATTTACAAGCTATATATACATATGTCAACAATGCCTAACTTATACAAAGTAAAAGTTGCAATACTAAAATACAACATAACGAATAATAATAATAACTAATTACTCTAACATAACGAATAATAATAATAACTAATTACTCTAACATCTAGCACTTGGTTTTATACTCACTCAATTACCACCTACGGTGCTTTAATTTTCAAGTTTCTCATATATTTTAGAAGACAGTCGGGGTTTCACTATTGCTACCAACGGCTTTGCAAGAATGAGACCACTCTCAGACTCGGTTAAGTCAACATTTGCCACGTCAGGTGGGACATTCCACATGAATCCATGAACAAGTCTTGCTAACAACATGGTAGTAATGGTAGAACCAAGTAAAACACCCGCGCATCCTCGCCTCCCAGTGCTAAATGAAAACATGTTCAGTTCAGAATCAGTAAGAACAACTTCTGAACCATCATATTTGAGGTGACGCTCAGGCTTATATTTGAGAGGATGTTCCCATGCTCTGGGATTGCGACCAAGACTTGGCCTACTCAATATGACTTCGCTACCTTTCGGGATATAGTATCCAGCTATTGTTGTATCTTTTGTTGATACATGTGCAACATTAAAGGGGGCAAATGGATGGAGCCTAAATGCTTCTCTAGCACATGCTTTCACATAGTTCAAGTTTTTTAGATCTGATTCCTGAACTAATCTGTCTCTGCCAACTACCATATCCAATTCTTCGCAAGCCCTTTTTAAAATCTCGGGTTGGTTCATCATCTCTGCAAGAGCCCATTCAACCGCATTCGATGGATTATCCACCGTCGCAATCATCAGTTCCTACATATATCAATATACACCATAGAAAAATTATTAGATTCAAATGGATTAATACTCCCCAGCAAATAATTTATTATAAAAATACAATAAAATTTTATTAATTAGGTCGATCGAAGACATTCTTACAATAATTTGTGCTTTGATTTCTTCAATTGTCAAAACTTGATCACCTTTGGAGTCCTTGAGATTTATCAAAACATCAAGAATGTCCTCTTCTTTTGCTTTCATTCCCTTTTTCCACATCTCAACCCTATCATGTATTTGAGGGTCATGGAATTTAGTTACACTTTCAATAGCCTTCTTGAGGTTCCTCTTGTAACCATCAAAATCAAAAATCTCCAACCATGGATAATAATCTGCAATACTAAACCCATAGAGAAGGGAAAGAATTCTAAAGAGTGCCTCAACGTGCTCTTCTTCTTCATGACCTGGTCCTCCATCTTCTGCACCTTTTCCAAAAAACCTCTTATTAAATATCAACCTCCTGATAACGTTGCCACCGTAATGCTGTGTGGCAATTCTTACATTCACCAAGCCTCCACTTTCAGGAGAATTCATGCATTGATTATAGACATAACGAACGAGATGGTCAGCTTCCATCATTCTCTTATCGTGAAGCCTATGGTGTATTGCCGGCGAAAGAACGTTCGAAGCAAGGACCCTCCTCATCTTCTTCCATTGATCTCCTGTAGGAGAAAGTATTGCAGTTAAGTAGCCATTGCTAGTCAATCTTGCAGACATGCAATTAGGTCTTGATGAAAATATGACATCATGCTTCTTCAAGAACTCTCTTGCAAGTTTGGGGGAAGTGACAAAAATGACATGGACTCGACCAAGACGAACACAAGCAATTTCGGTGTTCATATCGTCCATCATTTTGTGAATCCACCGGAATGTCGGCTTGTTAAGGATCATCGGAATTAGGCACCCAATGATTGGAAAACCGGTCGGGCCGGGAGGGAGATTCGTCCTCCGTTTGAAAATGATTTTCGTTAGAAAAACAAGAAATAGTGTAGTAGTACTTAGGAGACCAAAGAAAACTAGGGTTTTGGTGCATGGGATGCAGAAAGAGCTGGAGTTGCTCTCCATTGTATTAATTTATAACTATTAACGATATACTGGGATGCTGTATTGCTGTGTTTCTTTCTGTGGAGATTGGCTTAATATATAGTGCAAAGGCTGTAGTACAAATTAAACAGGTGCAGCTACAGGCCAAAAAACTAGTAGTTACGTTGCAGACCAAAAACGTGGCTGTTTACTGTAGATTCATTAGTTAAATTGTTAGCAATCAGGTTTGAAAAGTCGCAAAGGTAACGACGCAAACTGCTATAGATGTCACAAATAAAATTTAAAAAATAAAGATAAAACATATTCAATGACCGTAAATGCGGTCATGATTTACGCGTACCGGTAAATTATTGGTGTGTGAAGAAAGATTGTAAAAAATAACATAGACAATATTTAACAAATCGTCTTCTTTAATGACACATATTAAGCATTTTAGCAATACAACACGACTATTGGATTGCTATAACTAGGAAAATACAGGCCCATATTCAGGAATAAAATTGATCTAAACCTATTAATTAGTATGTACGCAAGAAAAATACTATATATAACCTGGTATTATGCTATTACGGCACAGGCCTTGCGTGTGATTTATTATTATTATTATTATTATTATTATTATTACTACTACTACTACTAGAACACCAATGTTGAGGAAGGGGACTGAATTGAAACCCTAACCAAATTAAAAGTGCTGGAACCCCACTTACATGCCACTAGAACATAGTCTTAATTTGGTAATAAACTTTTATTTTGCTGAAAACGAAATTTCTAGGCTGAATAGTGATAGAGACCATCAGAAAAATAGACAATAATAATAGTGATATATATGAGATGTATGACATGGATAATCAAATCGAATAATGAAAATAAATTTTTGAAGAAAGAAATTTAAATAAATATTGTATCAAACAGAGGCGTAGCTGGCAAGGGGTTGGACTATGCTATAACCCAGTCCAACCCCCAACTATATACTTTAACTACGCAGGCTAACATACGAAAGTATATCCTTTTTTCTCGGCTGGCAGAGGGTGGCGGCTGAAAATGGATATGGACGAGGTCACGTGTTCAATTCCCAACCCCCAAATCCATGGCCACTTATTTTTTTTTTTTACACTATACCAATTTTCAATTTTTTTTTTACTTCCATTTTCTTTTGTCCACTTCCTTCCAATTGACACAATTTTTTTTTTTTACTTCCATTTTTTTGCAAGAGCACATTGGGAAGTTAGTTTATGAGTCTTAACTGTTCCTATCTTTTGGATTGAACTCATTTGTGTATCCCATTTTGTATTTCGAACACTCATTTTTAGGTTATTATTTTGATTTTTTTGGCTGGTTTGTAATTTGTTTTCAAATGCTGACTATCATTATACTGATTCCGGTAACAAATTGAAAATTTTAATTTATTTTTTCATTTTCATGTTATCAGTATATACTTTTTTACATCAATCATTATTTTTTATGCTTATTCTCAACAAATCTAAAAACGAATTTATAAAACAAGAATATGTAATGACCTCACATATATAATTTACTATAGATGATTTTTATAGCCGCAAGAAATCTATGCATAGGGCACATGACCCATTCTAATAGGAGTACAATGTATTATGACTATTGTTTCATAAATAAAATTTATTTATTGTTATATAAGTAAAATGCGTCGTACTATGTATTTTTTAAAAAAAAAAATTGTCGCAATTTGCCCCCCGTAAACTTCTTTTCCGGCTGCGCCCCTGGTATCAAATTAAGGTAAATGGTTCACTGGAAAAATTAATAAAAAAAGACTTATTAACGAACGAGTGAAATTATTTTATATAGTCAAGGAACAAGTCAGCTTAAATTAAATCTTGAATTTCTACCACCGGTAATAAATTAATGGATTTCACGTTGACGTATATTTCGCGAGATTCCTCGGAGGCATGAATATGCTAAATCAATCACTCTCTATGCGATAGAGCATTCGTAATGGACATTTAAATCAAATTAAAGGGAGCAAAATATTATTTTTAGAGTATTAACTGATTTATTAATATGCTAAATTTAAATAGTATTTGATCTGTGCGGTATTTGAAGTTTTGGGGTTCTAAGTCGAAACATAAAAATGGGTATATAGTCAAATTTTATTTTTTCATAAAAAACAACAAACAGTAGTCTAAAATATTTATATTATATCAAATCATAATTACATTGATCACATATAAAAAATCTCTAGAAAAAGACTTATTCTCTTATCAATTATGTAATTAATTTTTTATTGACATAAATATTATATACCCTCCAAAATGCTTACACACGTCCATATATGAAATACTTGTTGTCAATGTTAAGCCCTCCCAAATTTTCAAAAATTTGGAACCTAAGGGGCCCTCTTGAGCCCCACCTCAGGTCTTGCCATGTATTTGACATGGATATGTTAAATTTAGTCATCGGAAGCTAGGTATAGACACTTCATTCGATTGAAAAATGAGTGAGAAAATAGGAAAGAAAAAACAAAAAAAAAAAAATGGTAAACAATGGTAAACCGAGGTGAAACACTTATAAAAAATATAAAATAAAATAAAAAGAAGAAGAAGAAGAAAATGTATGGTGCACAGTTCTAGAATTCCTGGTTTCGTGTCTCGGTGGGAGCCATGTATTATTCTTTATGATTTCGGCTTCGGATGAGCCTATGATGACGGGTAAGAAGTGACAAACGGTGCTTGAAAAGTCAAAGTGTCATTTTATAGTTTTCATGGAAGATAGAGAACAACTATTAATTAGATATAAAACTTCACAGTTAAGCCCCACAAAATCATAAAAATAGTTAAACATCGGAAAATACTATCTTCGTGATCTTGGAAAATCATTTCTAAAGAGAATGGTTGGGTAGGAATTTTGAAACTGGAATATAGCAGTTTCAAAAAACTACGACCAAAAATGTCCATTTAGCATCATCACAGTCATCGGCGTCCTTTAACATGTAGAGCAGTGGTGCCATTGTTTAAAAAAAATAAAAAACTGGAAGCTTTCGGAGAATTTATGAATGTTTTACCAAATTTTATCTGTGACGTGGTTTTTGAGATTTAGGAAGTTTAAAATAATATTAAAAAATAAAAAGATTAAAAATGGAATAAAAAACAAAAATTTATGGAGGTTAAATTTATAGGGTTTATTTGAGAAATTTGTAAAAAGTTTTTTAGATAAGCTCCTAATTTCTCAAATAAACTCTTTAACTAAACGGGGCTTATAAGCTCTTTAAATAAACTATATGTTAGCTTATTTGACTTATCAAATATACAATAAATACTCCACCAATTAAAAATTTAAAATACATATTTTATAACTGCACCACATGCAACTCTTTTACTAGTTATACCTTAAGTGAATTACTACTAAATACTCCCTCCATGAGAGAAGGGTACTCCACTTCTAATTTTCACATAAATTATGAAAACTCAATTAATATCCCTTGAAAAGTATAATTTAAGAATACTTTTCCTAATTTACCGTTATTCAACTTTATTATTTTTAATTTGCTGATTACAATGTATATTAAAAAATACAAAAATTTTATGGTGTCCATCAAGGTACACAGTATAATGCACCCAGAGTTGATGTGACACATTAATTTTTGATAATATATCATGTGCTATATCAATCATGGTGCATCATAATACTCACCCTGATGGTCACAGAGGCGGTTCTGTAATGAGGCGGCTGAGGCTGTCGCAGCAGGCCGGACCCTTCGGAGGCCCATTTTTGTCCATTATACTTGAATCTCAATAGTGTATTTATTTTTTTAAATGAAGGGCCCAATTTTGAATTCAACCCAAATTTTTAGGCCAAATTTTAAGAGTAAGAAGAAAACAATTGAAATATTCAATCCAAACTTTGAGGCCCATTTTTTACTTTTTAGCAATGTTTATTTAAATATTTAGGCACATTTCAAGTTTAATTAAAGAACAAATAGAAGGGACAATTGCAAACCAAAAAAGAAAAAGAAGACAGTGATCAGGAGCAGCATCGATTTAGCAGTTGGCACTCGGGGTCTCGGCGTTCAAAATTTTCTTCTACTACCAATAAGGCAGCAATTCAACAAGACAAGAACCGCCAGTCCACCCCTATTGTCGGCCTCTCGGGCATCACCGCATCTGTCTAATTAATCTTCTACTTTCTTATGCCATTTTCATAATTTCATTGGGTGGTATTAATCTTTTCATTGATTCTAATTTATTTTTATTTTGGATAGATATGCTGGCGCCATATGTGATTTGGAGTTTGTTTGTTGTGTAGACATGATATTATGATATTAAATGAGAATCATCAATGAGAAATCAAAAGTCACAAGTTTTACCCAATTTTTTTGCCCTAAAAATTGAGCTTTTTGAATTTGTCCATAAGAGTTCAGACTTAACTTAAGAGAGTACGTAGGATTTGAGTTTGTGCAATTGAGCTTAAGCAGTTCAGGGAAGTAGGGAACAATTGAGTTTTTTCCCTAAAAATTGAGTCTGAGAATTTTTAAAATTTTGAGAGTAAGAGAGTAGGAATACTAAAGAGTAGGAGCCCTTTTTTATCGGGGGAAAAATGTTTGATTTTGCACTATAAATTTGTAACTGTAAGTCAAAGAAATAATAATTGCTTTGATAATGAATATAAAATATAATGAAAATTACTTAAATGATAAGTAATTCATATGGTATAGTACTCTTGTCTTTTTTAATCTTCTCTTTTAGTTCATTTCGAATTAGTAGAGGCCACTTTCTAATTTACTTTAGAACGGTATCAGTATTAGGTGGATTTGATCTGTTGCATTTATAAAATAATTGTTGAAATTTGTTTGACAAAGGAATTTGTTTAATTCATTTGATGCCGATTTTTAATCATTTTTCGGCAATCATTTATAGTACGGCAATCATGCATCATGCCTCATAAGTATTCTTCCGGAGCTCAAAAGAGAAAAAAGAAAGCAAAGGAAACCGTTTTAATACAAAGTCAAGCTGGAGACCTTGACAAGTACTTCAATTTCAAGAATCGAAAAGTGAGCGAAGAGAATGTGGAAAATATAGTTAATGAGTTAGCCAATATAAATGTGAATGTGGAGGTTGAAAATGGCGAAACTAAACACTAGTACACAAGTGACATTAGGTGACGCCCATTAGGTGGCGTTTTCATTGAAACCACCACGCTTAATGCTCGGAATTAAGAAAGGGTGGCGGTTATAGCAAAAATCTGCCACCCTAAACCAACGTTAAAAAAAAAAAAAAAAAAAAGAACAACGGGTGGCGGTTGTGTAAAAAAACCGCCACCCTAAGTTGGTTTCGGGTGGCAGTTGTGTTAACAACCGCCACCCTAAACAAAAAAAAAAAAAAAAATTAGTACAACGGGTGGCGGTTGTGTAAAACAACCGCCACCCTAAATGAACGTTAAAAGAAAAAAAAAATTAGTACATAGGGTGGCGGTTGTAAGCTAACAACCGCCACCCGTTTTTTTATTTTTTTATTATTAAAATACTTTTGGGTTGTGATTTTTTGCTACAACTGCCACCATTTCCCTTTAAATATTCCACCAACTTATCAGATCTGGTATTCCCGCTTCTTAGTTTTCCTTTTTTTGAAAATTTTTCAAAATTTCTTCAAATATTCATGGTTTGAAATCAGATTTAAGTGCAATTTCTTCACAAATTGGTCCCATAATTTAAGTTAGGTAAGCTTCTTTGATCTTTTGATCTTTTGGTCATGTAAATCTCATTTATTTTTGTATAATTGTTAATATAAATTTTTTCGAGTTTTTGAGCATGTAAACTTTAAATGACTATAACTTTTGCATACGATGTCCGTTTTCAACCCACGAGTACATTCCGGAATCGTCGTGACGAGATCTACGACATTCACCGCTATCGCCGTGATCCAATGTTTCAGGCCGATCTGAGGTCATCTAAGGCCTCAAAAAGCAATTTTTAGCTTTTCATCTTATAATTTTGTATTTTTGTTCTTAGATTGTTCATTTTGTTGTAATTAGATGTGATTGATTTTGAATAAAAATTATTTCGTGTGTTTTCCATCGCTCATATCATTAAAAAAAAATAAAAAATGGACTTTGGGTGGCGGTTTTGCACTATAACCGCCACCCTAAGTGCTTTTTTTAAAAAAAAAAAAAAGCTTAGGGTGGCAATTCTAGTCCAACAACCACCACCCTAAGTCCTTTTTTTAAAAAAAAAATAATAAAGGGTGGCGGTTGTTTTTAACAACCACCACCCGAAGTCTATTTTGGGTGGTGTTTTTTCAACCGCCACTCTTTGACCGACTTTGGGTGTCGCTGGTTTGGGTGGCGATCAAAAAAACGCCACCCTAAGTGTAAAACAACCGCCACCTAAGCTCATTTTTGTACTAGTGAAACAAAATGAGTTGGGAGGGAAGGATGAAGAGGAAGGGAAAAATGAGTTGCGTTTGATACTCTTTCTGAGCTTTTTAGCTTAACATTGTGTGCTCGACTAAAAAAAATTCGGAGGCACTACCCCCGAACCCCCCAAGCCCAACCCCCCTCCCCTCCCAGTTCTGTGGTTTAGGGGCCCTTTTTTGTAAGTTCAACTCAAGCCTAATGAACAACAGGACAGCCCCTACTAATTGACACTATAAAATCTTTCAAAAAAGTTGCCTATAATTTTGGTAAGAGGGAGTCCAAAAAAAGTGAAAGTTATTCAAGAAGAGAGAGGTGGGGGTGGGGGAAGAAACCAAAACTTAATAGCACTACGTACTCCGCGCCATTATAACTGTGAGCTCCGCCTTTCCTTTTTATTCCCTTGATTTGTTTATCATATTTATCCTATTTTTATTTAGTTTGTTTCTCTGTATTCATTTAATACTTTTATTCAAGAAATTCTCAATCAGTCGCGCAAGTAAAAATGTCCACAAAATAAAAATTCCAATTAACGAAGAAAATTTTGACTGTCATTAAAAATGGTGAAATTATTTTTTTTTCAGTAAAAAATGGTGACATCGTCCACTTCCACTTGCATTTACGTCATGTTCATCGTAATGTTTCCTATCAACATTCCCTCAAACATCTGCACATCCCAATGCATTATAAGTACATCAGTAATCCAAAATTGTGATGAAAAGAGCAAAAGTGGGAAATCCCACATCGGTAGAAAAGAAGGAAAAAACCAATATAAATACAAGTGCAAGGATTACTCCCCTTAGAGGTTAACCTTTTAAGGTGGAACCCCTTGCACTTGTATAAAAAATTTAACAAAAAGCAAATAGAAGTTTTTGATCTATTGTGTTGTTGAGACGTGAAAAACTTAATTATGGAGTTGGGGAAAAAGAAAAAAAAAAAGGCAAGAAGAGATGAATTATTCGTCCAAAAATTCATATTGCTTCGAGAAGAAAGAGAGGTGCTATATTGTTTCTGGTGTGCCTAAAATAACTAAATAAGAGAAAAATTATGACAGATGTGTTTATAATCATCTAGTTATTTGTGTCGTTTCATTATTATTATTATATTATTATTATTATTATTATTATTATTATTATTTTACATTACAAGGGTATGGGAATTAAACCCACTTACATCCCGGACCACACGGCCTTTGGCACATTTATGGTTATTTTAGTACTAGGGCCGCTCTAACGTGCGATGCACGTTGGGTCAAATGTGTGTGAGCTAGCGTAGGTAAAATTTGATCACAGTGAAATAACGAAGTGTAGACCAAAGCGGAAATTTGCACATTAAAGCTAGCGTATACTTGACCAAAAAAAAGTATGTGGTATTTCTAAGAGCATATCCGCCTTGAAGCACCTAACAATAGAAGAAATTAAATAACATTTTTGTTGAAGTAGAAGGCCAAGCAAATTGGATGAAAGTTAATATACACGGTAGTGATGTACATCAAATCGAGTTTAAAGTAGGAAAGAAAATAACATTTTGTTGAATACAGAATATGTACTCAGAAGTAAAATATTATTGGAGGACATGACTAAAAAAAATAGAAAGGGCTTTGAAACTAAATACAACAAAGGAGTTAAATTTGATAGCCATGTTGTTCCATGCTCGATATCAAGCAGAAGAGAAGATAAAATGTCAAGCTTCATCTCTTTCGGACAGCTGGCAGCTTTCCGGAAATGCAGGTAAAATATTGAGCATCAAATAATGTAGAAACCAGTGACATTATTCGACCTCTCAGCATTGGAATGTGAATTGAGCCCTCAAAAGTTTTCTTTAACGTCTCCAAGACCCATGGGTACGCCAACAGCAAAAATCATCAAATAAAACAAAAAAGCGTCTTGCTCATGAAATGGAGGACCATACATTGGAAAAAGAAAGTATAAATTTAAAAAGAAGGCAATAAATCAGGCAACACGATAACGTTTTGTGAGGGAAGTAAAACATTACTAATAGAAAGTATAAGTTTCAAAAGAAGGCAATAAATCAAGCAACACGATAACGTTTTGTGAGAGAAGTAAAGAATTACCTCAATATTTTGACAGTTCCATGATAACCGCTATAAAATGTAAGAGGAAAGTAGTCAGATCTAAGTAGAGGACACTAAAATATTGTGAAAAGCGAAAAACAAATTTAGCACAAAATACAAATTGAGAATGAAACAAGAACCATCTATAAAGGAGATAAAAATGCTTGCCAATTTATGACTGATTAAAAGACGCCAAAGTAGGCACATATGAATAGGCCAAACAATGAATCAAAATTTTAAATTGAACATAATGTTTTCTCACAGCATTAACATAAGACTTATAGCTTCCAACCCAATACGCCACGATAATCAGAGGAATATATATTAGCAACTTTATAGAGGCCAGTCAAAAGATGTCTATCTTATTTAGGCCAACCAATCATAAGCTGCCTATCTTCTTTAGGCCCAACAAAAATGTTTGTTGCATTGGAGGACCAAAATACCCAACCATTTCTTCCCTATCGTCAACTATAACAAATACTTGCCGGCAAACTATAGCCAGGTTTAGGCTTGAAATGTAGAAACTTGGAATTTCAAATGAGTAAATTTATCATACTTTGGGATTCGAAAAAACTCAAAAGATGTTCTCACATTATGGATTGCAAAAAGCTTGTTCCTGATCTACAACTTGTCCACTAATATCTTCCCAACAGCAAATCTTTCTAAGAATTGCGACATTTAAACAGCAAAAGAACTTGAATTTCATGATTATCACCTTTTGAAAATGTCCCACTTGATTAGTGGAGCCAATCAGATGGGTAGTGTTGCAAAAAAGGTATGCAAACCAGAAAATGGCCCCCGAATAAACGCCATCCCCAAGGCTTTTGACATAGGAAGGGATTCACCTGCAAGAGCAGAATATAAAGCCAAAAAGGAAATTTAGCACAATTTTAATTCAATTCATCCCAAAGATTATGGAGCAGGAAGAGGACATGGTCTATCTTTAAGGGATTACCATCAAGCAGACGAGCATCAACTGGAATTATCCCCTAGCTTTATGCTAATGATGTCACATGGAACAAGAATGGAGGCATCTTTTTCACACCATTTCGCATCACTAAGAACCCACAAATGTTTATTGAAATCCTGAGCTAAGTCAGATAACATGAAAGTCAAATTATATTTTTAAAAATAATAAAAAGAAGAAAGAAAATCATATGTGTTCATAAACCCAACGAGCGTGGTTAATTGGAAATGGTCTCATTCTCAACTCCTTTCATTTCAGGATTGTGCAATACAAATATAAGTATCAACAAATTTTAAAAATAAAAATGAAAGTAACCTTTTCAACAGAATGAAGGAAGTAATACTAATTTCGTCCAAACTAAATAACAACTAAAAGCAAAAATAAAATAGAAATAAAGAAAAAACATTTCCAAAATTTCCTAAAATTTATTACCAAACAAAAGAAACTACACAGTCTTTCTTCTTCGGTTCCTCTTTTCCTTTCCTTTCCCATAGTTGGGCTGTCAAACACGTGTGTGTCGTACGGTTTTGGGTGTATAGCACCAAACGTTGAAGTCTCTCCTGAAGACAAAGATAATTGTTTGATTATTTATTAATTATTATTACTCCTTTTTTCTCTGAAAGTTCGGTTT
This sequence comes from Jasminum sambac, assembly GCA_018223645.1. NCBI lineage: Eukaryota > Viridiplantae > Streptophyta > Magnoliopsida > Lamiales > Oleaceae > Jasminum > Jasminum sambac. The sequence goes on from CP073649.1 coordinate 18,874,680, forward strand.
ATGTCCATGGATGGTTAATCCATTGAAGAATTAAACATATGGTAAACAAAATTTCAAACAAAACTCTAAGCTTGAAGATAGTTTAGAGCACAGGCACAACAAAAACAACACACAATTTGGGAGAATTCGAGAAGGCGCATAAATCTCACCTTGACGGACAGTTTTGAAAGCGCTAGTACAATCGGATGTCGATGAAACCGAACGGACAATGAAGATTTGGCTCGCCTAGAACTCACTGCGCTTCTAAATTTGGCAAACCCAAAGGAACAAACTGCAAAGAAGATGAGGCAAACCCAATTGGGAACTACAAAATTTGGCACAAATATCTGTAAAATTTAACAAAGCAAACCCTAAAAATAATGGAGAAGACAGAGAGAGAACCTAACGATTGAAGCGTGGCACGAACATCTGGATCGTCGGAGGATGATTTCATCGGAGAAAGAATGACACAGAGACTGTAAAGAGAGAAAGGAGTGTGATTGCACCATTACAGAGGGAAAGAACGGAGAGAGTGAAAGAACGAAGGAAGAGTGTGTGTGTGTGTGTGTGTGTGTGTGTGTGTGTGTGTGTTCTGGACGCCAGAGGAGGGAATCAAAGGGAAACGGGCAAGTGGTTCGGGCCAAGATCCGCGACAAGGAAATGGGTCGAATTCTAAAAATGTGGCACCAAACGACGTCATTGTGCATGCTAAATTAACTAAACGACGTCGTGTTTACGACGTAGAATGAATAGTTCCCAAGTTATTCACTCTTATAATATAGGAACTGAAATAAAAAAGTGCGGTATAGCAATTAACTAAGGACAACTATATTGCCATTGCACATTTTCTTTGGCACACCATATTTTAACTATTTTAACGATTTCTAATGTTTACTTCTTAATGTAATTACATTCTTAACTTTTTTCTCTTAAATTATTATTTTTAATCTTTCACCAATTATAAATTTGATGTATATAGATCGTTTTTGTCTAAAAATTTATTTATTTAGACATCAAATTACTTATTTGTGTGTAATAATTTTCAATAATGTAAGATATAATGGACAAAAAATATGAATATTACTTTTAATCTCAAATAAAGTTAACACAATATTTAAATATAAACTGATATTTACGTATAAAATCAATTAATGATTAAAATATTACAACATATTTTGTAGCGTGAATAAAATTGGCCATTAAATGCTATATAGTGGCAATATAATTGTCCATCCATAAATGGGGTGTTGAACCTTTCAAAAAAAAAAAAAGGAAAAAAGGAAAAAGAAAAGAAATTTGGTGTTGAACAGTAACACGCCAAATTGGAGATTCACTTTGGAGCATTTTGGTGTATTTGGGGTGAGGATTAGAGATGGCTTAAAAAAATCACAAGCATGTCTCACCTTTCGATGCTAAATGATCAGAATTAGAGTAATGTCTAGAGTGCAATTAAAAAGTTGTACAATTACTAACCGTATAACTCTAATAGAAAGATAGATCTCACTAATACAAGGAAGGTTTGAAAAAATGATACACTTGATTACTCTCACAATTGTATACTTAATTATACAAATTAATTATGAACTTAACATTATTCCAAGAATCAGTAGTACTCATGGATTTTATTTGAACAGTTCAGAAACTAGAGCAGACATGTTTGTATGGAATGAAGTACAATACAATAAAGTTATTGAAGTACACAATAATCATTCATCGTCATCATATACCAATATACTATTATTTCTTGCACTTAATTTCTAACCTCATTGAGAAATTCATTTTCTTACTTATATATTATATACTAGGTAGTACCCAGATCTGCTCCCTTGCCCACTAAATGGGCATATAACTGATAAGTGTTAGAAAAACACTTAAATAACTCTTCTATTTTACGTGTTTGTGTGTTTTATTAGTGTTATATGTTCCATTTTATGTGTTTTTCCTCTATTGTGGTGTTTAGGGTCACAAAGAATCAAAATGAGTCAAAATGGATGAAAAATGAATGAAAACGGAAACTCGGGACCAAAATGCAAGCGAATCAAAGATGGAGGGCATCTGATGCAATTTTATGAAAAGTTATTTTTATAATTTTTATTGTGCCAATGTTTAAGAATATCAAAAGAGGATTCTCAAACTTTTTCCGAATTCCAAATCGGAGTTTCCTATTTAAAGTTATGGCCGTTTGAAGAAAAATGACTAAAAGTGTCGCATCGCAAAAAATCAGCAACTCGGGTTTACTGGCGCAGTGCAGTAATTTGGCCATAACTTGAGCTACAAAACTTGAATTGACCCGATTCTTGTTCCTGTGGAAAGCAGACTCAAAGGGCTACAACTTTGGTGTTCATGACTTCAGATGATTCGGACATTATGGTGGTCAAAAATGGGTAAAACCGTGACTATTTTGAATGGAGGATTCTTTGGGCCATGTTTTGGTAGAAAATTCATAACTTTCTATTAAAATATCTAAAAGATGAAATTCCAATTGTCAAAGTAAGATAAGATGTTTACCTACACCATGATGAAATTCCATTATCATGATTTGGTGGATACAATTTAATAAACCCATGATGGTGCATGAGTGTAATTTTTTATTATATTTTCTTATGAAATTTGTCTTATAAATAGAGGCATTTGCAAGGAAGGAAGACACAACTTTGAAGAGGGAATTACCTTGTGATTCTCTCTAACTTTCTCCTCAATCAAATTTTCTTCATCAATTGTTCTTAATTCTAACTTTAATGCTCTTCGTTTCTCATATTCCGGGGGAAGTAAAAACCTAAATTTAGGTTCGAATAATCAATCGACGATACTTCGGCCGTGAATATGATTAGCGGAGCATTTCTTCGCTAGTTTTTTCTCTTTCTTTTATTTTTCATATTTGAGAAAGATAATTTCTCATATATTGTGGAGGTGATACAAGGCGAACACTCTCTAAAAAGTATTTAACCCGCATATATGAATGATTAAACTTCTCTATTTATTTCTTAGCATTTATTTTCTTGTTTCTATATTTTTGTATATTATTTGTGATAGTGAAGTATAATCTATTGTATTGTAGAGGCAATACAAGGCGAACACTCGTTAAAAAATATGAAACCCACAAATATGAGTAGTTAGACTTCACTATCTAATTCGAGGGGAACGTTGTGTTCAACTAACATGTGATTATCTTTTCTAACACTTTAGTAACGTTTTATCGATTCCTCCACTTCAATTTGTTGGTTTGTTACGCTTGTAAATCCATTTTTGAGTTTATGTGATTATTGCATTCACCTTGGCCAATTGAATCAATTAATCTGTAAATTCAAGTTACATGCTAGGATTGGAACTCTTGATCCGTAAATATCATTAGATTCCAATCCAAAGTAGCAAATGAATATCGTGCATATTTATTAACAAATTAATTTAGATGCATTAATTTGATAAGTGTTAGAAAAACACTTAAATAACTCTTCTATTTTACGTGTTTGTGTGTTTTATTAGTGTTATATGTTCCGTTTTATGTGTTTTTCTTTTATTGTGGTGTTTAGGGTCACAAAGAATCAAAAGGAGTCAAAATGGATGAAAATCGAATGAAAACGAAAATTCGGGATCAAAATGGAAGCGAATCAAAGATGGAGGGCCTCCGATGCAATTTTATGAAAAGTTATTTTTATAATTTTTCTTGTGCCGATGTTTAAAAACATCAAAAGAGGATTCCCAAATTTTTTCTGAATCCCAAATCGGAGTTTTCTAATTAAAGTTATGGGCGTTTGAAGAAAAATGACTAAAATTGTCATATCGCAAAAAAATAGCAACTCGGATTTACTGGCGCAGTGCAGTAATTTGACCATAACTTGAGCTACAAAAATTAAATTGACCCGATTCTTATTCCTGTGGAAAGGAAACTCAGAGGGCTACAACTTTGGTGTTCATGAATTCAGATGATTCGGACATTATGGTGGTCAAAAATGGATAAAACCGTGACTATTCTGAATGGATGATTCTTTGGGCCATGTTTTGGTAGAAAATTCATAACTTTCTATTAAAATATCCAAAAGATAAAATTTCAATTGCCAAAACAAGATAAGATGTTTACCTACACCATGATGAAATTTCATTATCATGATTTGGTGGATACAATTTAATAGACTCATAATGAGGCATTTGTATAATTTTTTATTATATTTTCTTATCAAATTTTGCTTATAAATAGAGGCATTTGTAAGGAAGGAATACACAACTTTGAAGAGAGAATTAGCTTGTGATTCTCTCCAACTTTCTCCTGAATAAAATTCTCTTCATCAATTGTTCTTAGTTCTAACTTGAAAACTCTTAGTTTCTCATATTCCGGCGGAAGTAAAAACCTAAATTTAGGTTCGAATAATCAATCGGCGATACTTCGGCCGTGAATATGATTAGCGGAGCATTTCTTTACTAGTTTTTCTCTTTCTTTTATTTTTCATGTTTGGGAAAGATAATTTCTCATGTATTGTGGAGGTGATACAAGGCGAACACTCGTTAAAAAGTATTTAACCCGCATATATGAGTGATTAAAATTCTCTATTTATTTCTTAGCATTTATTTTCTTATTTCTATATTTTTGTAAATTATTTGTGATAGTGAAGTATAATCTATTATATTGTGGAAGTGATACAAGGCGAACACTCGCTAAAAAGTATGAAACCCACAAATATGAGTAGTTAGACTTCACTATCTAGTTCGAGGGGAACGTTGTGTTCAACTAACATGTGATTATCTTTTCTAACACTTTAGTAACATTTTATCTATTCCTCCACTTCAATTTGTTGGTTTGTTATGCTTGTAAACCCTTTTTGAGTTTATGTGATTATTGCATTCACCTTGTCCAATTGAATCAATTAATCTGTAAATTCAAGTTACATGCTAGGATTGGAACTTTTGATCCGTAAATATCATTAGATTCCAATCCAAAGTAGCAAATGAATATCGTGCATATTTATTAACAAATCAACTTAGATACATTAATTCGAGTTTGTGAAATTATTCATCTAATTCAACTCATTCTTCTCGTTCATTTTATACTAGCTTTACATTAAATTCTAAGAACTTGTTTAGGGTTATCCAATAGTTAGATGTTAAGTTAAAGGACTCACTTTAATTTAATACACTTAAGGAAGAATTCGTTAATCAAATCATCTTGGTTAATTGGAGTTGATAAATTGAAGAAGGAAAAGTAACACGTTGCATGGGAAAAATAAATACAAATTGTTGACACAACCGAACCCGAGAACTAGATATTTAGTTCAATTGTTTCATTTCATCTCTTTTATTTTGTCATTTTATTTTCAAATTTTATTCAACTTCACAAAACCCCCCTTCTATATTAATTGATAAAAACAACTACATTAAACACCGTTCCTCTTGGGTTCGACCCTTACTTACCACTTTTACATTAATTTGTAATTTTGAAATCGAGTAAGGAAAAAAAATTAAACTTTGGTGTGCCGCGATAAACGCGCCCATAATTCGAGTTTGTGAAATTATTCATCTAATTCAACTCATTCTTCTCGTTCATTTCATACTAGTTTTAAATTAAATCCTAAGAACTTGTTTAGGGTTATCCAATAGTTAAATGTTAAGTTAAAGAACTCACTTTAATTTAATACACTTAAGGAAGAATTCGTTAATTAGATCATCTTAGTTAATTTGAGTTGATAAATTGAAGAAGGAATAGTAACACGTTGCATGGGAAAGATAAACACAAGTTATTGACACAATCGAACCCGAAAACTAGATATATCTTCAATTGTTTCATTTTCATTTTTTATATTTCGTCATTTTATTCTCGAATTTCATTCAACTTCACAAAACCCCCCTTCTATATTAATTGATAAAAACAACTACATTAAACACAGTTCCTCTTGGGTTCGACCCTTACTTACCACTTCTACATTAATTTGTAGTTTTGAAACCGAGTAAGGAAAAAAAATTTAAACTTTAGAGTGCCGCGACAACACACGCCCAATAATATGCCCACACATGGTAAATTTGGAGGAAAAAAATGTGGGGCCTACATGAACCTCCCGCCATCAGGGGGGCTGTTATATATTATTCATCTTATTTAGTGTAAATTTCATATATATATATATATATATATATATATTGTTTTGGGCGACGTGGCGCCCCCACGGCACGCCACGTCACCATATGAGCATGCTCCATGCCCACTTAGCACTAGCGAGGTAGTACCATTCATTCCATGGTGTTACTAATTTCCAAGTTTTGTATAAATGTTAGAGAGAAGCAGATCGCCCGAAGACTCAATCAATATATCAAGTGGGGCGTTAATATAGTGATTGCCTTAATATATAATAATAATTATATAATAGTACAAAGGGTTGCATCCAATTGCTACTATAGGATAAAAACTAGTAGTTTCAGGCGAAAACTAATTTATGTACGACAAAATGTTGATAATAATATGAGTCTAACAACCTAGATAACGAGGAAAGGGCCAAAAGCCAATGCGCCATTTAAGAGCTATCAAATGAATATAAACTCGACGTTAGAAAATTTGCTTCTTCAGAGCAACTCTAAGACTACCAAAAATTGGATTTTTAGGGGTTATTTGTCGTCCGTATAATCTCATGCCTGTGGAGCATTAGGAATGATATGACAGCGTATTACCCCTAATGTTCTACAGACACGAGGCTATAGAGACGACAGACAGAGACGGCTAGAGATTTGAGAGGCTCTATGCGAAAATTTTTTCGAAACCCTATTAATACTAAAATTAAATTTATATATACGAAGAAAAAATAAAAATAAATGCATAAAAAACACTAGAAAATCCACTATATTTCATAACAAATTTTTATGGTTTTTTTTTTTTTAGTTACATACTCCCATGTTGTCTTTTATTACATTATGTGTATTTTTTGTTTAATCTTTTATGGTTGAATACATTGAACTTCTTGTAACATTGATCTTGTGTATATTAATAAAATAATAATTTTGATTTTAATTGTCGATAACTATTTATGGTCAATTAATTCATTGTGGTTTAATTAGTAATATATGACATATTTTATTTAATGTTGCTTTCAAAGTATGTTTTACTTCTTAATATTTAATAAATTAATAAAAAAATAAAATTTGCGTGGAATTTGTGTAGTTAATTAAGACTTAACGTGTTCTAGAAGATTATATAATGTTTAAGTATAAAATATGTATTTATTCTTGTATTATTATATTTTAGAGAAAAATGTATTTTATTAAATGAGAAAGAAAATGAAAATGGTAAAGAGTGTGTATTTGGTGCAAAATTTAGAGTTAATGGTTGAAAATGGTGTAGTAAAATACTGTAGCATCTATTTTAGTGCTAAAAACTGTATTTTGAATTTTAGCATTGGAGACGCTCTTATTAAGCAATGAATAAGCTTCGGTTACGTGAACTTCAAGTATGACTACATATTTATAGTAAATGCTCTCAATCTCAAGATTGACTTGTTCTTTTGGACATTAACTTGTACACACGCAATTACGTACAACCACACACATATTTTTCAATACAATCACAACCACATATTTTACACGGAATACCGCGCATGGTAACTTTATCACCAATCAAACATACCCTTGAATCCCCCCAAAAGTGAATTTCAACCCCTTCTATATACAGTTTTGGGGGATTGATGAGGCCTATTATAGCTCTCGCAAGTACAAGATTGTTTCTAGTCCAGCTGGGCTCATGGGTCAACGAAACCTATATATTGCTTATTGCGTAAACGAGAAGCTATAATAAGTTGGATAGAAGATAGTAGCCAGGGTTTGCTTGCAAGTTGTGATCGAAGTTTAGGAAGCATGAGTATTATTATTATGGACTTGGGTGAGGAACGTTAAATAATACTGCAATATAATATGTCTCGTGCTTCTAAGGTGGGCCATTGTTTCATTCATTCATGGCGCTAAATCTTCCTGACCATATGCAGAGGTGGAATCAAAAGTGGCCCAATCAATGTCAGCAAGACACTGAGTTATTGTGCTCAACTGGCATTAGATTTGGTTTTATGTTGCGCAACATGCCAGCAGTCACAACCCCCTGCAAGGGGCTCCGAGGTTGGGGGATGAGTCTTGCTGGAAGCTAAAGGAAGTTGCCAGCGCTGGCAACAGAAGGGAGTTGTAGATTAGGATGTTGCCGTAATAATTATATCATGTTGGGGTCATCATGTTCAATAACGATATGGCGATATATGATACGTATATCTTATGGGCACAATCAATTATGTCTACAAAGACATTATATAATCACTACAATTCACTGGCGGATTTAAAGTGGGGCCAGTGGCGTATGTCTTATGTGCACAATAAACTATGCCCCCACTACCCTTTTTTTATTTGGTTGATTTTTTTAATTTGATTTTTCCCATTAAATTACAAATTTTGGGGGGCTAAAATTTAAATAATAAAGTTGAACTAAAAGCTATTTCATCAGAGACCCAGTGTAATCGTATAGTTGAGAAATATATATTGAAATGAATTGATAATGAGACTATTATACATTCATTTTTAAAGTACGAGAAGCCATAGGGGATAATTATAAAGAAATATATATTATATTTGTAATTTCGTTTTTCATTTCACATCTTATAAATCCAAATATTTTCTAGGATGGAGTACACTACTAGATATTTTCTAGTAATATAAAGTTTACGTTATTAATGTTATATTTAAAATAAATTTCGGAGGCACTACCCAAAAGAAGCCCCACACTCGTGTTCCAATCTCACCTCCACTGAACCATAACTAGATCTAGATCTGTCACTGCCACAATTAGGGGTATTTTGATGGGAGAAGTTTTAAGCCGTCGTGTATATAATATGATAAATTGTGACCAATAACGCTTGCGTCAAATTTGGCAATATAAAATTTGTGAAAATATAAATAATGACTCAAATAAAAGACATTCGAATTCTCGTCATCGTGTACATGTCAGTTATAGTGTTTCTAGCACTTATTTTTGAACCTTGGTACAAGGACAATAAAGTGTACAACTAGGTGTATAATAATATATAGACTTGACAAAATCTTGTTTTCCACACATCACATCACTTTTAAATCGATAGTTATTAAATATGTCACATATATATGTTGTACAAATTATTGTATAATTTCGTAGTGCCAATAGCATTTTCCCTTAATTTTACACTTGCTAAGATACCCACCTACATTGTTCTAATTTCCAAGTTTCTCGTAAATTTTAGAAGGCGATTGCTACAGCTAGCAACCGCACAGGGACGGATCTAGCACTTGGCGAGGTCGCGCGGCTGCTCGTGCTGGATTCGTTGAACATGCTCTTCAGTTGCCGACTTGCTAGCGGTCAGGGAAGATTAAAGACGACTCAATGATGTGGAAATAAGATACGCAATCGGCAGCAAACCAGTCCCAAGGAAGAAGACGAAGACCTGTGTCTTTTAACCCATTTTCCTTATTTTGGGCCATTTGTTGGGCTTTTGGTTGGAAAGGAAGTTGGACCAAAAATATAACAATTAACCCAAATTAATTCTCATAAGTATTTAACCAACCCAATATGAAAGATTCTGCACTTTTTTGAGTCAACGGAGGAAAGTTCCCGGCTGATTTGTGCTGTTTGACTTCTTTCATAATTCATTATTGATTTGTAGTTGAATTGAATTTGAAAATAATTAAATTAATTTGGTTTAATTTAGGTTTAATTTAAATTTAACTTTCAATTTAATTGTTGCTTTGTAACTTTTAGGTTAATTTTTTATTTAGGCATATAAAGTGTTTCAATTAAGCCGTCTAAACGTGAGACTTATATATTTTTGTAACTTGCATTTAATTAATCAAAGTTTAATTTAAAAAACGTCTAACATAAACTAATTAGGGTTTTTGTTAATTAAGATAGTGTGGTTGTTAGTTTTTTAGGCCTTGTTCTTTTCACCATAAAATTCAAATTTTTTTCTCTCTCATCTTTTTCAATCACACACAATTATTTTATATTTTTTAATACATCATTTCTTTTTTTCAACTACATAATTTATCCGCAATTGGAATAAATAAAATTTATACCACAAAGAATAAGGCTTTAAGCTGATCGGTTTAGTTAATTGGTTTAGTTTAGTTTAGTTTAGTATTGAAATTAAATAAATAATTATGATCATTGATTAATTAGCTTAGTTTAGTTTAGCATTAAAATTGAATAAAAAATGTGATTATTTGTTGATTAATTTCTGATTTCCTCCTTTTTATTTTGTTTTGAGGTTTAAATATATTTTTTCACAATTTTTATCTTTGTTATTTGATTGACTTGTAGATTATGAAATGTTTTTTTAAATTAAACTAAAGTCTCAATCTAATGATTCAAATACTAATGTGACATTTAATTCAACCACTACTTATTATTCAGTACAAAATTTATTGACTACACAGAAGTAAATGGTTAATCCAACGGATGCGGACGGTCAAAGGTCAACAACCGCTCCAGCTGGACTAATTTCCTAGATCCGTCCCTGCAACCGCATCGAAAGAAAGAGACCGCCTTCAGACTGTGTTAAGTAGTCAACATTTGACACATCGTGTGGGGGCGTTCCATGTGAATCCATGGAGAAGTAAAACACATGCACATCCTCGCCTCAGATCGAGTACTAAATATAATGTAAATATGCTCAATTTAAGATTGACAAGAACAACTTCTGAGCCATCATATTTGAGATGACGCTCGTGCTTTTGTATATTTGAGAGGTTGGTCCCATGCTCTAAGACCTCGACGACTCAATATCACAATTTATCTTTCGGGATAAAGTATCCAGCTAGCTAGTATTGTATCTTCCGAGATAAATGTGGAACGAACGTTAAATGGTGCTAATATATAGAGCCTGAATGCTTCTCTAGCACATGCCTTCACATTCTTCAATTGTTTCAGATCTGATTCTCCCCATGCCCTTGTTTCAGATGGCTTTCGTTATGTGACGGTTATAATGGAATCTCTCTCGCGTCACGTGGCTGCATTTCTCATAACACAAAAGTGAAGCTCTTTTGCATAAAACAGGGTATTCGGCGTTAAATGACTTGTCCAGAGACTCCACAGAAAAATGGGGTTGCTGAGCGCAAATTGGCGCATACAACAGCATTTTGTTTATCGTGGCTTCATACAAAGAATCTTTCAAAGGAGCTGTGGGCAGCAGCTATTCAATCTGCTTGTCATGTCGTTAATCACTTGCCACCATGGCCAGCGACAGAACCATCGCCTTATGAAGCAATATATCATTAAAAACCAAATGCGAGTTGTTTCTGTGTTTCTGGTTCAAGTTGTTATGTGCATATCCTGGAAAATAATAGAACTAAACTTGATCCGAAAGCAAGGTCTTGTGTCTTTCTTTGTTGTAGTGCTCACAAGAAAGGTTGGAGATGTATGGATCCAGAAACCAGAAAAGGTTTCGGTTTCTCATGATGTGGCAGCTGATGAAGTGTCTTCATATCAAATAATCAAAATGATGCAAAATGATAGGTATAATTATATGAACAATAGTTTTGGATAAGAACATTGTGATTAAGAATCACAATGTTCTTATCCAATTACATATAACATATTTCCCAGAAACATTGTGATTCTCTATTCAGATCTTTCTGGGAAATATGTTATATGTAATTGGCTAAAATATAAATCGATCAGCATTAATTTTTTAGCTTCCTGTGTTTTTGTCTTGTCATTTTTCTTCCATGCTGAAATTCTTCTTCCCGGCTATTATTTCTTCTTGCAAATAGATTCTATTCGTAAGTCTCTATGGTTTCGTTACACAAGTTTTTCCAGCCAATCCTCAAGACGAGTCTCTGTTTGAGATGGATTAGAAAAAGGAAAAGAACGAAATGAAAAGTACGTAAGAATGAACAATTTGTTACTAAGAGTAGAAGAAAATGTCACGTCAATAAAACCAATAAATGAAAACGATATTAAGAAAAATACTTTTCTAAACAGATAGAAAACACTATATTTTCTGTGTCCGATCCTGATCGGAATTTGGTAGTATAAATAGATACTTCGTTGACCCACAAGGCCACAATAAAACGAATAAAACTTTTGAACCTCGTTTAGTAGTTCTTCATTGATAACTAGTGGCATTACTTTCAAATATCAAAAAAAAAACAAAAAAACAAAAAAAAACTAGTGACATTGACCATCCCTGGACCTCGTGATAGACACCTATGTAGTATTTAATCCTATCTTAGACCCATTTCAATTCAAAGAGCAAACAAAGAAATTAAAACAGAAGCGTGCCAGAACCTATGGTTGTAATTCGATCGATTGAAAGGGTTGTGTCTACCAACTGATTCGTAATTCTCTTGGAAACTTCCCTCTGGAAGGGGATTAAAGAAAATGAGAAACAATACGTTCAATTGGGGGATCTGACCCACTATATAGAAACTGCCGTTTAACAATTATTATCTTTTGAGTGTTTCTAAACAAGCCCATCGTCAATCTAGAAACGCACACCGCTCTCTACACATTCTAAACAGGCAAGTGCCGTCCCCGTATTTCCTATCGTTAAGTACCAACAAAAACTCACCATCCGCATCATCCAGATCAAGCTCAATTCAAGCTTTGATTTAAAGGAATAATGACACAAAATTTCGATTAAATTCTCAAAATTGTAAACACGTTCCTCAGATTTCCCTATCCAAACACTAATATATTAAAAACAATTACACATCTACCTGATTGGGGTGTAATTATCAAATAGTTGAATCATCTGCCCAATAAAATACTTTTCTTTACGCCGTCGTTCAACGGATGGTGTAACGCCTATCAATCATCAATCCTCAACTGTCCAAGTCTTCATCCCCACTACTAAATGATTCTACTGACTCGCTATCCTCATCCTCATCACCTTCCGTCACAATCTCGAGGATTCCACCGCCGCCAAAGTCAAGACCGTCCATCATGAAATCCCCATCTTCATCATCCTCGTCAAACTCCCCAGCACTATCATCATCGTTGCTGATGTCATCAGCATCACTATCACCATCCTCATCAATGTCTGGTTCCATCATAGAATCATCATCGCCATCATCATCCTCATCTTCTTCACTCTCAGCATCATCAGGATCTGAGTCATCATCTGTTGGCTTCCTTCGACCAATTTCATACACCCGAGCAGATGAATACATCTCATCTTGATCATCCATTGAGATAAGGCCAACAAAAGAATCAGTCGGTTCGGTTGCAAAGTCAAGAACGCACCCGGTCCACGGGATTGTAGCAATGTCTGAGTAATTGACAGCATCCACCGTGCGAAAAGCAGCAAATAATGGGTGCTTAACTCGACGAGTGTTGAATGCTGAAGTCACATCCTCAAGATTTCTCCTGAGGGTTGCGTATATTACGTCGCCACTGGCATTAAATGTTATCACTGTTTGATCCAATGATGGCACACTTCGAAGTAGCCTAAAGTTTCTGAGATCCCAGACTTCGGAGTTTATAATAACCTGTTCATGCAAAATGACTTCGGATAAAATGCAAGTAAATATCAAAGTCTAGTGTGTCCAAACTTGGTGATAATATTTTCCATACCTCATTTCCAGCAGGATGAAATCCACCGCCTCCATAATCCGTAAATTGATCAAAGCGACGTATCATTGTTGAACTACGACGATCCCATAAGACACCATTCCAAAGTAGCATAGAGTCTGATGGGCTGAAGTGAACAAAAGAATATGCATACCCACGGCCATGAGGGCCACTAGAGGTATCTGTAAGCTTCACATCTATTTGAGAGGACTGGACATCATACACCAGAATCTCGTGCTGCGATGAGTCTGATGATAGTGCTGCAAAAAGGCTACCAGAATTGCCAAACCGTGCCGCTTTACATCCCTCGAAAGAGTGCCTAGGACCAGCTGAAATGGAAGTCGCATCCCATAAGCGCACATCAACTGCAGATGAAGATAGAACCAGCTGAGTTTCGCCGGAAAAATGTGACTGCACAAGTGTCACAGGAGATTGATGACTAGTGCAACTCTCCAACACGCTGTTGCTGTTCGAGTCAAAAACTTTGAGTTCCCCAGTGTGGTTGCCCACAGCAATCTGAGAAGGATCTCCTAGGAAAGTTATACAGGTTAACAGGTCGCCCCCATCATATCGGCAGGTTCGCCAGGGTCTGAATCTACTATAGACAAACTGGCGATCCTTGCGACTCCCATGGATTCCACCATATCCACTTTTAAATTCTCGCGTGGTAAGCCGGGCAGTCACATTTGAAGGAGCATCGAGGCTTCGCCTTGATTCTGGACAGACATGTGGGTGTAAGAGAGAGAGAGGAGGTAAAGTTGTGATGGGAGCTGGGCATTGACGATGTTGGTGTTTCAGATATTGAACCACAAGAGAATCCAAGGTTAGCCGTTCTGATCCAGAAGGTAGTGCTTCCTTTAGAAGTCCATGAGAGGAGGATGATTGGCCCACCTGAGGACTAGCCAAATGGTTTTCATCCACATCAGCCGGCAATGTACTTGTTTGCAATCTCCCCTGATGATCCCTTGACATGGAGAATGCACTTGCATCTGATTGGCCGCCATTTCTATGGATAGTACTAGGTGTTGGAAAAACTGGAGATCTAAGTGTGTGCTCAACAGAGTGTAGTCGTTTCCCTGGTGATGCAAACCCAGTATCCTTCAAGTCACTCAATTTACGTTTCATCGGTAAAACAATAGGAGTTCTGATTTGAGTCTCCCCTTGCCCACCAGATTTAGCAGCAGATACTGATGGAGTTTCCACAGTGTCAGCAGGTCCAGCAGATCTTCTTGAAGAGGTATTTGATTTGCTGTTTGATTGTATGGGTAAGTCATCTTGTTTGGCCTGAGTTTTTGAGGATCCTCGCAAAGCTGAAAATGTCAGAGGTTTCTTCTTCAATGAGGAAGCAGCTGACTCACATCTTAAACTCGAATCCTCCTCATGAGAAGAAATTTTGGGTTTATCTGACAGGAATCCACGAGGAACTCGCCCAGATGGCCATTGCATTTGTACTGATGAAGCTTCCTGTGCAGAAGCTTGATGTCCACCTAAAGTTGGGATTGCCAAAGATGGCAAAGGAGTCAACTGTGCTTCTTTCAGAAGTGTAGCTGCACTTTCTGCCAAACCAGATGCATGCAGGTGCTCGTGCATAAGTAGAAGAAGTTCCCTGAAATTCAGAAAAGATAACATCGTTGGACACAAACTTTTGAAAAGATGGGAGCAAAGAAATGAATTTAACTCAATCAAAGATTAACGCTCGCGAGTACGCAATTGGCCAATACCTTGAATCATATGTAATAGGAGTAGCCGCAGCTATAGCAGCCCTTTCAATACGCCTCAAAGTTGGGGTAGCAGCATCACTAGCTGCTAAAGTACTTGCACGTCCAGAATTAGTCACAACCTACACAATGTAAAAAGGCAAATCATCAATCATGTATACGAATACAAACAAATATTGGACAAGATAATGTAAAGTTTCAAATATACAGCTTAACTGTTTATCATATCGACTGGAAGCTCAATTCGACTCCTCTTTAAAAACAAACTGTGTCGTAGGAGATCTTTAGATATATCACTTAACTAATGCCTGCGGATATGCAGCGTGCACATCCGTGCCAGTTCTATGCTTAGATAAACACAATGCATTCCACCTTCCTAATTGCAAGTGAATAATGCTACATGTACAACAAATTGGTACAACCAAGAGGTAGAGAAAATGCCATTTTTACCAATACAAGGGGTCCACCAACAAATTGGTACAACCAGGAGGTAGAGAAAATGCCATTTTTACCAATACAAGGGGTCCACCACTCTACTAGTGTTGTAACAGTTAGTAGTAGCAATTGGTTTTACTTCTAGCATTGCTGTTGCAATATAGCTATTTGCCTATGCAATGAGGACATATTTATCATACCTGTCTAAAAAAGGGAGTTGCACCTTTCGCACAATTGCAGTGAATTTCTATTTTGCCTCCATTTTAAGTTTCGCCATGATGTAATATTATTCATCTACTCCTTTCCTTCAGACTAATATTTTTATGACATGCATTTCCCTTTACAGAGTGTTTTCTCCTACAACTTACCAACGCAATGTTCCTAGCTTCACTTTCCTACATTAACGATATGTCTGGAAAATTGTTTATAAGCCCATTTCTATATATCGTGTTGTAAGAAAATGTGTAAATAAAGATTAATTTACAAAAATGCAAGTTATATACACGTGTTTCTCATAAGAAACACTTCGTCAAACATATAGTAAGCATAAGATGCATAAGTTTTGGGGACTCTGTATAATCTTGGATAGTTTGTGACCAACAATGAATCCAACCTCGCTGGATTTCAGCGGGAAAATATTTATGCATGAACAGATAGATCAAACTAGCATGAACGACTAAACTGCAAAATTTAACTGTGATTCTTCATTGAGATAACTACATAAGACTAACAACACAGAGCACAAATGGGGTGAAGATGTTCGAGAAAGACAACACCACCACACGTCATACATAATCTTAACCAGTCTTACCCCAATTAGCTCAATAGTCACTTGCACAAGCTCTGCCTGCCATCTGTTCTGCTCGCTGCCAGCAGTTTGGCTGCCAGAATCACGGATAAGTTCTGACAACTTTTTCCCTACCTAATGAGAGAAAGTTAACCCAAAAATATAAATAACATTTTCTCACTCCAACACTAGTCTGATTTTACTCAGAATCAAATAGAGTCAGTATTCAAAATATAAACAAGTGGTTTTCCCAATCTAATACTCACCTGAAGCTTCGTTAAGATTTGTGCAATTGAATCATCCCTGGCTAAGCCAAGAAGAACCCGACATGTAAGAGCACGAAGACAGTCAAGAGCAGCAGGAGATGTAACCATCCGGGGTTGAAGGAGCTGAAGAAGAACCTTGATTCCATTATTTGCTCGAACTGCTTCTCTCGCTTGACGATATCCTTGTTCTAGCTGTGCAGCAAGGCCAGCACAACCAGCTCCACCACCCAAGGATATTCTACGATCTCCAACTAATCCAGAAACTAGGGCAGAAGCAGGCGTTTGTGAAATATTAACAGCAGAAGATGATGAACCACCTCGATCTATTAAAGAAGTTTCTTCATTTCGCTCTCTAGGTTCATTTTGGCCCGGAATGTTAACCAGTCGCTCCGGATTATTCTGCTCCCCAACATTACCATTTGCACTCTGATTTGAAGAACTTTGCTGTCCTTGAGTGAAGATACTAGGTTTATTGCTGATTGATGGCGGAGGGCATACCAGATTAATCAGAACATGCAGCGCCGGTTCAACAATCTGTGACATTTGGATGTTGAAAATTTTAAGTGAAAATAACAAATAATTACCAGGACAACCCAAACCTAGAATGCACAGGTTACCTCAGGCTCAACATAACCAGCACCATTTGCTGCATCCAATATGACAGCTATTCCAACACGATCATTGCTTAACGTGGCATTAACAATAAGTTTGCGGCTATAAGGCATTAAAGTGACAATACGAAGTACACCAAGGGCATATTGAAGCAAATCATGCAAGTAGCGCTCAACGGGTGGTGCCTGCAGAGAAAATCAAAAAGTTTATCTAAGTACTAGATAAAAGACATTCAAAACTAAACGACTTGATTAAATGCTATACCACACCTGACATAGCTCCAACATGGTAACATGACCATTACAACTTAAGAACTTGTCAACAACGGGCCAGCGAGCCCTCACTAATGCAGGACCAAGTTTCCGATCCTTCTGTATCTGACGAAACACTGCATCCATGGCCTCATTACTTATGTCGAGCGGCTTGTAGGCAGCTCGAGCACTTGAAATATTACGGGTTGCACTGCGGACATTTTTATTGGGACGAATAGAATCCACCAGCAACAGAAGGTGCGCTCTGAAATATTGTCGCAGGGCAACACAAGTATGGTAAGCTATCTGCTTCTCAGAAGAAGTTAATACCTCAGAAGGGGATCGATCATTTCGAAGTGGTCCTGGGTTATTTAGTGATGCTGCCCCAGATCTCACTGAGGCAGCATCACACAAAAGATGAAGGAGCTTTTGCAAACCATCTTGTGCATCAAATGCATCGATCACCGCTGTGAAGACAAAAGCAGCGGCAAAAAATAGAGCAGCATTTTTTCTAGCCTGATCCTGTCGACACTCCAAAAGTTGAAGAGCCAACTCGACAACCTGGTGGACAACATTTGAAGGAAGGGCACACACACGCTCCATTATCCCCTGTAGAATTACCTCTTCAGTCAAATTCTGCTTGATGGTAAAACTAACGGGGACTAACAACAAGAACAGAGCAAAGGCAGACACTCTTACAAACAATCGTCAGGACTTTCAGAATATAAACAACATTACCTGAATTGAACCAATAGTAAATAAGCAGGAAGACAGACCAAAAAATGTTTGAGAAACTCTGGGGACAGATAGCAACTTTAGCATTCCACCACGATCCACATACATCGCAGCAAATTTCCGATGAGCAGCCAATGCACATATTAATTTCAGAATATCAGACAAAAGTAGAGCAGATTTTGAAGCCTCTTTATGCTTAGAACTTCGTTGCAATAGGGCAAGACAGACATCCACCCCCTTTTCACGCAATACGGGACCAAGAACCTCAACATACTCCCCCAAAATGGCAAGACACTGGATAGAAAACTTCTCCCTCAGCTTTCCAAGGGAGTCACTGTCAGGGACGAAAAATTCACCAATATCTTCATTAGGCTCTGGTTCTGCCGCTTTTGAATTCCCTGAATCGTCATCAATGCTGCTTGAACCCCTATATCAAGTCATTTTAGGATCTTAAACAAACACATAAAAGCAGAAGAATGTAATGAACTAGTTACACTATGCCAATCTATGCTAGAATTTGTTGAATATGAATCAAATACCAACCTTGATACTGCAACTGCATTAGCAGCATCTATAACAGTTGATGCCGCCCTTTTAGCGGCCATCATTGCAGCTTCATCGTCATTTGTTATCTTGAATTCCTAAATATTCACAGTAAACGCAAATACTCAGAAAGCATCTGCAGAATAACCTTAAAAAATAAAAAGCACGAGAGAAATATGTGCTCACTTCTAAAGCAGCGCTCTTAACAACTTCTGCGGCAGCATCACCAGCTGCCTTTATGGCTTCTGCTGGAGCATTGGCGGCTCTGGCTTCAGCTTCAGCAGCTCTGACAGCTTTCTTTACCACTTCAGTAATGTCTTTAGAACCGACTTTGCATTCTTGGAAGCAGTCATCATCATCATCTCTTTCTAGGACAAGTGCATCAGCACCATTCTTCCCTAAGCCCTTCTTGGCATCTGAAGTCCTCAAATCCTGTCTTGCCACACTCCGGTCCTTCCCACTTCGGGCCTGTCCTGATCTGCTTCCAGAAACTGGAGAGCCCACTTGTTCATTGTCTAATGCACCATCATTAACCCTGCCCTTTCCTCTAGACCTGGCTAGTCCACGATTCAACCTGCGCCTGGAAGAATCATCTCTTGGGTTTTCATCAAAATCTTCTTCCCTGTGGTACTTGCCACCAGGTTTTGTTCTAGCTTCACGTAAATCTCTGATATGAAATTTTCCATGGCCATCTGCTTCTGCTTCATAATCATCAACTTCAACAGCCATCCTCCTATCAAGTGGTTCTTCATCAACCCAAATTTCATCTCCACCTGCTTGCCCACTGCTCCTCACGAGATCCATATCAGAACCATGTAACGATCCATCTTCATGTATTCTAGTGACATCCATGTGAGAACCGTCTGAAACTTGCCGCGCCCTAACCCTACCATCCTCTCTAGATTTTGCAGAAATCCCAGATGCCACACTTCTGTGCTCCATCATTGAACTAACATCCTTTTGACCAGTGCTGGTCTCGCCCAAAACCCTAATACGAAGATATCGCATAAGCTTGGCTGACAATCCAGATGTTAACACATCTTCAACAACCTGGGCACCAGTAGGACTGCCAAACCCAAATATAGAGGTTATACGAAGAGAAAACACCCACAAAAATCACTAGATAAAGCTATTGCCGAGTACCTAGCCATACAGACAGCAAGAACGCCAGTCGAGTATGTGCATAACATTTCAGAGTCCAGGGTCTTCCTCCGCCCTGATTCATGCTTCCAGTTGCGATCATCCACAGATGTCCGAGATGTCTCATCCATCGCCCATCCTTTTATATTATCTAAAACATCTTCTTCGAACATATGTGGATACTGTTTCAATTACATAATATTTGAAGAAATACAACATGATGAAACAAAATAATAGAAATAACCAAAAATAAACAAAAAGTGAAATTAACAGCTATACCTTCCAAGTAAGGGAACAGACAAAAAGGAGCCTCATGGAAGCAGCCTGTACTTGCAATGAATATGTAGTCTCAGCTAGAAATTTTGAAGATATCAAATCGAAAAATTCATCATTATCCTGCAAAGATTGGAATACAATCAACATTCTGAAGTTCCAGAGGACAAATAAAGTCAAACAGACCAAGGAAGCCATCAAGGTAGGACCATCAATTACCCGGATAAGGTTCCCGAGTCGGCCAACATTATGAGAAGACCTGCCATTAGTAGTTGACAAATGACCCGTCTCTTCCATATACCTAAACATTCCAGAAGGCATAGTGATACAAATTCATAACATGTCAACTTCTGCAAGTGCAGAATCTAAATAAAATAACAAGAACAACCATTCAAATCAATCTTCTCGATTATAAAGATGTCATGGTTAGCCCACCTCCTCACAACACTTGCACCCTTTTCATTCTAGAACACTGTGATTTTAAAAGATAAATATGGGACATGGAGATGAGGACAGTTGTTGAAGAATTTGCTGAAAATCAGTTCGGAACCTATCCCCTTCTCTCATGTCTCTTTCCCTATCTCTTCTTTCCATATTTCTAAACTCTCCTCTTCCTCCTCTTAGGCCTTGTTCTATCCAAAATAATTTTTATCCCACGCTCTTCTCTCTCCTATTTCCAACCACATACACACTTTTCAATACAATATTAACCACACATTTTACACGGAATACCGCACGGATAACTTTTATCACCAATCAAACAACCCCTTAATCTATTTCACCCCATTCTTTGCTATCCTAATTTTATTAGTCTCTAGCTTCTTTTATGTATACTTTCGCTGCAATGAAATAGCATAATGAAAATTCTGCAATGAAATAGCATATTCAAAATCAATATTTAGTTCATGTTATTTTCATCTAACAGAATTTATATTAGTTTATAAAAATTGCATTTTGTGTTGCTCTTCTTCATTTCTTGCGCTCAGTTTTCCCTTAGTGGGTTGTTTGAGTTGTTATTTTGAAGTGTGGAGTTGATTATGGTTGACCTTTAAACAAAATAGAGCATCAGCCATAACAAAAGAATGGAAAACCATCTCATCACTAAATTTTACCAGAAGTAGGGAAAAATTACTAGTGAGTGTAACACCTATAATAATTTTAGTTAGGCACTCCACGCTATATCTTAACTAGCGGGTCATGTCCTCCAACCCCCTACAGTCAATGTCGCTGCCACTGCAACCGCCACCATCAAACTAACCCCACCAATAGAAGAGAATAATCACAATACAGACGCCATAAAAATTCTTTATTAGATGTTGAACAGTGAGAAATACCTGGATTCCTGCGCCTCGAGAATAGTGGAGAGAGCATGGAGAGCGTTGGGGTTAGGGTTCTCCGGGTTCGAAGTGATCTTTTCAATTAACTCATGCGCCTTGGCAATCAGAATTTCATTTTCATCATCTTCTTCTTCCTCTTGCTCCTTCCGCTCCTCCTCAGCCGCCACTGGTAGCTCCTCCTCCACCGCTGCCGCCTCGGAATCCCTAGCCGCATCCATTTCTAATTATGGAACTAAGTAATCGAATGACAACGAGAATTTAATCACAGAGCCAGATTAAACACTTGTCTAATCTATAATTTTCTATTTTATTGTCGATTCATCTCGTTCGAGAAGTGGGGGGGCAAAATTGAGGGCGGTTTGAGTGTATTGCTGATATTTATAGTGTTTCGAGAGAGGGCTCAATGGTATAGCTTCCGATGCGCGGGGTACAATAGTTTTCCGTTTAGTTCTGGAAGGGTCCAGTTGACAGTCCCGAACTGTGGCCTGGCTCCGGGTTACGTTCTCGGCAGACGGCAAGTACTTGTACTTGTTTCCTACCCAACTTCATTGGGCTCGTGTTGTTTTACAAATTTTAATATATTTTTACACACAAATCTGATAGGATATACCTGTATTATATAAATTTTCACAATTTAATTCTATTTATTATCTCTCTTATATCATATCAAATCACATAAAAACACACATCCTAATACCCTAACTATATCTCACCCATATGTGACAGCAATGGTTTGGGTAGGCATCCAACCCAGAAATCGTAATCGAACTGAACCGAAAGGGGTTCAAGTCAATTTTGATCTTGTATTCGTTGGGGTCGGCTTTGTTTGTGTATCCATTCCAATCAGCTTTTATACCGGACTAGGTACCCTCCTAGCCCCCTTTTATTCTGATTAAAAGACTTAGAGAGGGTTGGACTCGTTCTTTAGTTTTTGGTTAATGGGTTTAGTAATTTGGTTAATAGCCTAACATACTAACACAAACACATTGCCTAGGATTTTAAACTTCAGAGTTTTGAATTGAAAATTAATTTTTAATTTTATTCATTTTAAATTTTGTTTTTAGGAAAAACATAAATCGAGTATTCGGTTCAGGTTCAAGTATAACGATTGTTGGCAACCTGCTGACGTAATACAGGCCTAGTTCAGGCCCCCCGACATGGGGTCCTCTTCGCGATATGTCCTGAGCTCCAAGTCGGACCGGTGTTAATCGTCGCCGTCACCATAGGGGATTCCAGGCCAATTCGGATTTTGGGAACAGCTTGGCACAGTTAGGCCGATCTAGGCCCAGGAACTCGAGAGGAGCTACGCCACCACCTATGCTCAGGTCGGGAGAGATGTCCGATAGGCCTCGACCATTATGGTAACCAAAAGCAAGGACAATCCACGCGTCGTCTAACACCCTGAGAACACATGAGACTGACAAACCGTCACCTCTATTAATGCAAAGGTGGCCGCACAGAAGTTCCGAGGCCATTGCTATAAATATAGATGGCTGCTTGCAGGTTGCAGAGGCAATCATCACACCTAGTCTTGAGCTAGTCATTCCACCTCATGATGACCTACGACCACTTTTGAGACTTGTACTATAAATAGAACACTTGCTTGCCATTTGAGTAAAAAGAAAAAAGAAGAAGGAATCCTCTGTAATCAGTACCGAGCTCGAGCTCGGTTATAAGCGCAAGTCTTGCCTTATTACGTACGAATTACTGGTAATCAGTCTCCAATTCACAAAAGTTGATACTAAAATAGTCCTTACCATTTTCGGCATCAACAATTGGCGCTAGAGGGAGGTCCTCCCCCTTATTCCTACAACACACATTCCCAGCTCTACCGCGGAACACTCCACCTCACTCAAAACATGGCTCATAGCCACCCCGTCGGCATTTTCTGCAGACTTGAGCACCTCCACCCCCGGCACGGAATACGTCCCTTGGAGGAGCTAGGAGCCACCCTTGGGGACATGCCACTACACTGCAGAGGGAGAGGTCACTCAATCCCAAATCATGAGGCGGTTGGACGACCTCACCCACGCTGTGGCCACGCTTCAGCGCATCCCCGGGAAGTGTATGGCTGAGTCAAGCGTGCGATACCCTGTTGGGGGACGGTCTGCTCGGCGTTGTGTCCGACATCATCTAAACTTCAACTGCTCCCCAGATCCGACACGGACCATAGTGCCGTTACATACACCAACCCCCTCGGACTCTAGATCATCCGGAAGAACCCACAGCATCTTTGATAGGCTCGACCCTTGGGATACCCGGAGACGGCCTACCAAAGGACAAGGCGAGAGCGCGAGCAATCCTCACCCCCAGTCCGAGCTAGAACTCCTACGGAAGAGAATTGCCAATTTAGAGTCAAAAAGCGTGGCTAATTGACCTTGCCCCTCAACCAGAGTAGGGAAGGCCTCTCCATTGAGCGCAAGGATCCACATTGAGCCCATGCCTTCCAAGCTCAAATTGCCACAACAAGGGAACTTCGACGAGGTCAGTGACGCCACTAGCCACATTGACAAATATGCCGCCTTCATGGAGCTGTAGGGGGTCAGTGATGAGCTCATGTGCAAGGCCTTCCCGCTGACCCTGGGTAACAAGGCCATGAAGTGGTTCAAGAAGCTCCCCCTCATTTCGTAAAGACGTGGGACGACCTCTCGACCAAATTCCAAGCGTCTTTCATGGGGTCCCGGCTGCGGTTGACCCCTAAGCAGAGGCTTGTGGACATCAAGCAATGAAGGGACGAATCGCTGAAAGGTTATGTGGAGATTTTCAACAATCGGTACATCGAAATCGGTAGTATCTCGGACGATACCGCCCTCGTCACCGCTCTGGACGGCCTCAGGTACAAGTCTCAGTTCTAGTGGTCGATTCACGAGAACAGCCCAAAAACATATCACAAGTTCCTTAGACAGGGGCGAGTGCCATATTGGGGCCGAAGAGGCCTTAGTAGACCTGGAA
This sequence comes from Jasminum sambac, assembly GCA_018223645.1. Lineage (NCBI taxonomy): Eukaryota > Viridiplantae > Streptophyta > Magnoliopsida > Lamiales > Oleaceae > Jasminum > Jasminum sambac. The sequence goes on from CP073649.1 coordinate 18,899,257, forward strand.
GCGAAGCCCCAAGACCTGAGGATGGACAAGGGCAAGGAAAATACGTTGGGGCGAGCCAAGCTCCACGCCCTCAGCATCAGCCCAGGTGAGTATGGGACCCAACTTGACCACCCCCTAGAAATTCCAAACCTTCTACATCCTTAACACCAACCTGGAAGGCATCCTGATACATGTAAAGGATCGGGGAATGTTACCACCCCCACTCCCGATGAGAGCCCTATCATAGAGCCAAAATCAGGATAAGTATTGTCGGTATCACAGGTCAGCGGGACATAACACGGATGACTGTCGCGACCTAAAGAACGAGGTTGAGAGCCTGATCCGACGCGGACGCCTGCGCGAGTTTGTCGCCTCACCAGTGGACCCGGTCCGAACTTAGCCGGGAGAGCTAACCCGACCTCCACCTCCCCCAGAACCTAGGAACGAAGTCCACACTCTGGTTATGGGAAACCAACACTTCTCAGGATCCCGGAACCAACGGAAGATGTTAGCCAGGGAGATCTGTACTGATTACAAGCATGACAGGGCCTATGGATACAGAGCCGTGCCGACCTTACCCCGTGCTCCACATCTAGAACCGCGGGTCTCAGTCGCTCTACGGGCGAAGTCATTTTTTGAGATGGGGCCGGGCATGTGCGGCACCTGCACCACGAAGCCCTCGTCATCAGCATGCCTATCAACGGGGTCCACGTACACCGAAAGCTAGTCAACAATGGAAGTGGGGCTAACCTATTATACCTTCGAACTCTGATCCACATGGGACTGAGCGAACAGTACCTCAATCCGTACTCTTCCGGGCCAATAGTCGGCATAACCGGACATGGGACCGAGCCAGTCGGATAGATCTCTACGCTGGTTGAAACTAGGAAGAGACCCTGCCATCGAGTAGTGATGGCCGCTTTCATCATGGTAGATATTCCAAGCAATTACAACGCTATTCTAGGTCGACCCCACCTGTACGACCTGAGAGCCTCGACTTCCATCTACCATTACGTCATGAAGTTTCCTACGAATGCCGGAATAGGTGTTGTACGAGGAGACCAGGTCACCGCTCGTATGTACGACGTCACTTTCCCCGCCGTTCACGAACAAAGAGAAGTGCTGACGGTCGTCATGGCCGACCTCGACGACCTGAGAATCCGACCAAAGGCTAGAAGCTCGCAGTCGATGGAAGAGTTGGATACGATTGAGGTCGATGCCGAGCACCCGGAGAGGGTCCTAAAGATCAGAAGGAATGTGGCTGACCCCACTCGTTCTAGCTTGGTCGAGTTCTTCCAAAACAATGCCAATGTCTTTGCATGGGAGCCTCCCATTAGGTTGGTATACCTGCCTCCATAGCTTGCCACCGATTGAATGTAGACCCGTCTGTTCGCCCCAGGCAACAACAGCGACGTCCGTTGAACCCAGAGCAAAGCCCTAGCATAGGAGGTCGATAAGCTACTTCGGATCGATTTCATCAAGGAGGCCAAATACCCGACCTAGGTCACAAACCCAGTTCTGGTAAGGAAGAGCAACGGCACTTGGAGGGTATGCATAGATTTTACCGACCTAAACAAAGCTAGTCCGAAAGACTCTTTCCCTTTACCTTGCATAGGATAGATGGTTGACGCCATGGCTGGGCACGAGCTCCTCAGCATGATGGATGCTTATTCAGGGTACAACAAAATTCCCATGTACCCCCCGGATTAGGAGCACACCGCCTTCATCACTGACCGAGGCTTATACTGTTACCGGGTCATGCTTTTTGGCCTAAAGAACGCCGATGCTACCTACTAGCACCTGGTCAATAAGATGTTTGCCTCGTAGACCGGGAATATCATGAAGGTCTATGTCGAGGACATGCTACTTAAGAGTGTGAGGGCAGACGACCATGTCCAGCACCTGAGGGAAATGTTCCAGGTCCTGAGGAGGTACCGAATGAAGCTGAACCCAGCCAAGTGTGCCTTTGGGGTCGAATCCGGAAAATTTCTTGGATACATGGTGAATTGTCGGGGCATCCAAGCCAACCCTAGGAAGATCCGAGCCGTGCTAGACATGCAACCCCCGACGAAGGTGAAACAGGTCCACAGTCTCATTGGCCGAATCGCGACCCTGAGCTAATTTGTGTCCAAGGCCACAGATAAATGTCGTCCTTTTTCGAGGCATTAAAAAAGGGGAAGGATTTTGGGTGAACCCCCGAGTGCCAGGAGGCCTTCGACGAGCTCAAGAAGAACCTGGCTCATCCTCCTCTTTTGTCGAAGCCTCGACCGAGGAGGTCTTCCCAGTCTACCTATCGGTATCCGAACACGCTGTGAGTTCAGTACTCATTCGCATTGAAGACGACATCTAGCACCCGGTCTATTACACTAGCCAGTCCAGCACCCGGTCTATTACACTAGCCAGTCCTTCACTGATCCCCAGAAGAGGTACCTATGGATGGAGAAGCTAGTCTTGGCGCTCATCACGAGTTCCAGGAATCTCAGGCCTTACTTCTAGAGCATCCCATTGACGTGATAACCAACTACTCACTGCGCTAGGTCCTCTAAAAACCGGACACCTCAGGTCGGTTGGTCAAGTCGGCAGTAGAGCTCGGCCAGTTCCACATTTCTTATCGACCTCGATTGTTAAGGGCCAAGCTCTCGCGAACTTCATAGCGGAATTCAGCCCTCCGACAGCGAGCTCAGTCACGAACGTTGAGTCCTAGACGCTATTTGTGGATGGCTCCTCAACCGACAAGCACTATGGCGCCGGGCTGGTACTCTTCAGTCCCGCCTTGGAATCTTTCTGTCAATCCATATGGTTCTCATTCACAGCTTCCAACAACGAGGCAGAATATGAAGCCCTGATTGCGAGGCTCTAATACGCCCACGCAATGGGCGTTTCCCGCCTCTAGGTTCTAAGCGACTCTCAGCTCGTCGTGAACCAAGTAGACGGAACTTACCTCACTAAAGAAGAACGGATGACTGGTTATACTGACCTAGCTACCTCGGAAATGAAGAACTTCAGGGAAGGCACCCTTAGGCAGATCCCTCGCACCCAAAATAGTTTGGCTGACTCCCTGGCACGGCTCGCCACCGACGAGGAGATAGAGGAACTGGAGTTTGTGCCTATCAACCAGTTGACTAGCTCGGCCATCACCCAATACTCCCTCGTCTCAATTGTCGACCTAGGCCCGCCCTCTTTGAATGATGAAATTCTTTCATTCTCAAAGGATGGTAGGGCCCCAGAGGACCCCAGGGCAGCGAGACAGCTATGAATCAGAGCAACCCGATACACTGTTATGGACAACACTCTCTACAAGCGCAGCTTCTCAGGCCCTCTGTTACGGTGCCTCAATGAAAAAGAGGCCGCCTTTCTATTGGATGAGATTCACTCAGGAATATATGGAAACCACTGTAGCGGGCAGGCCCTAGCCCACATGGTCTTGTGGCAAGGCTATTTTTGGCCCACTTTCAAGAAAGATTCCATTGCCCATGTCAAACGTTGCAACAAGTGTCAACACCACGCCCCAGTTGGCAGTTCCCCTCCTGCCGAGCTCATCCATGTAGTCAATCCGTGGCCCTTCTGCAAGTGGAGGATCGACCTCATCAGACCTATGCCAGTTGGTCGGGGTAGAGTGGAATATGCAATTGTGGCCGTGAACTACTTTACTACGTGGGTGGAGGCCGATGCCTTGGCCAAAATTACGGAACAGGAAACAACATACTTCATCTGGAAGGCGGTCATATATAGATTCGGGATCCCCGAGTCCATCATAATAGACAACGGTAGGCAATTCGATGATCGTCAGTTGAGGTCTTTCTATGAAGACCTGGGGATCAAGAAGCACTATTCCATGCAGAACCACCCCCAGTCCAATGGCTATGTGGAAGTCGTGAATAAAATGATCAAACACACTCTTAAAACCCGGCTAGAAGACTTGAAAGGGTGCTGGGCGGATGAACTACCAGACGTCCTATGGTCTTACCGAACCACATCTAGAACTAGTATAGGGGAGATTCATTTTGCCTTGGCATACGACGTCGACGCTATCATACCGGCCGAGATTGAGCTCCTGTCGTTCCGCACTAGATACTTCTCTGAGCACACGAATGACCAGGAACTTCAGATCGAGGTCAACTTATTGGAAGAGAAGCGAATGGACGCCGACCTACATACTCAGCTATACAAGCGTCGTAATGCGTGGTACTTTAATAAGAAGGTCAAAAAGCGAAACTTCTAAGTCGGTGACCTGGTCCTCAAGAAGGTCTTCCTCGCCATCTCGGATCAGGCCACATGGGCCTTGGCTGAAAAATGGAAAGGACCCTCTATGGTCATCAAGGTCCTCCACAACGGTTCTTATTGTATCGGGACAGCTAAGGGAGATGAACTCTCCCATCCCTGTAATGTGGAGCACTTAAAAAAGTATTTCCAGCAATTTCTTGAGAATTCGTTGTAAATTGAAGTGATATGAAATGAAAACTTTTGGTCTAATGTTTAATACCGAGTTATCGGATCAATCACTGAGGTCCAACATGGTAGACCCAACCCCCAAGAAAGCCGACCTACTAGGTCCGGCTTGGGGACAGATCCACCAAGGTGGCATCTACTATCAAATGATTTTCCATCTCATTAGATCGAAATCTAAAGTCCACCACGGTAGACCCATCCCTTAAGAAAGCCGACCTACTCGGCCTGGCCTGGAGACAGATCCACCAAGGTGGCATCTACTATCAAATGATTTTCCATTTCATTAGATCGGAACCTAAGGTCTACAACGGTGGACCCACCCCCTAAGAAAGCCAACCTACTCAGTCCGACCTGGGGACAGACCTACCAAGGTGGCAACTACTATCAAATGATTTTTCATCTCATTAGGTCGGAATCTAAGGTCCACCACGGTGGACCCATTCCCTAAGAAAACCGACCTACGTGGTCCGGCATTGGGACAGATCCACCGAGGTGGCACTTACTTGTCACCAACCTTTTAAAACACGATTGTTAAAAATTGAGTTCGTTATGGTCCACTATACTAAACTTATCCTAATTGAACCAAATCACGAGGTCGAGCAAGACATAATCGAGCCGACTGACGAGGTCAAGTAAGACAGGTCGAATCATCACATGCATGCAAAACGAGCTAAACACTTCGCACATTCATACAAGAAAAAAGAGAGGAAAAGATTATGATTTGGATCAACAAACATAAAGCAAAGCAAATCTAAATCTAGCCCGGTAAAGCCGAACTTAATAACATCTATTACATAAAAGAAAATTTAAGCCTAGCCCGGCAATGCCGAGCTTAGTAATATCCATAGTACAACAAAAAATGGGGGGACATATCCCCAGCAATCACGCTACCCTATTGGTCGCTATACGCGCTCCTTCTCCGACATCCCGTACTCTGCTCTAAGGCGCTTCACCTCGTCAGTGAATAACCCGATGTCTCAGTCCGGACGTTTCTCTATAATATCCCCAATGATATCTTCAACGGTACTCACGAAGGTCGAGTTCAGCTCGAAGTTATATTCTTCAGACTGCTTGAACTCCTCGATTGTTACCTCCTTGGATGGGCTAGCTTGTTCGGACTTAGCCTCCTTCAGAGCATCCAGCTCAGTGTGGAGCGACATGACCTCAACGGCATGGGCCTTCTTGGCCTCCTCAAGCTCACGAGTCCCCTCCTGGCTCTTTCTTTCGGGCCTTTTTCAGGCTCCTTTGGGCTTGGCTGAGGCCCGCATTCGCCTCAACCAGGGCGGCCTCAATGTCTCTCAAGCTCGCCCGCAGTTCCTGAATCGCGGCCCTGGACTGCCCCCTGGAGCATATGGATCATAGCTCGGCTGCAGTGGGTCACTGTGGTCAGTGCAATGTTCTCAAGCCCAAGCAAGTCTAAATAGTGCTCTTGAACTGGGGTCTAGGACTTTCCCGGTGCCACGGTGGCATTGCATTGTCTATTGACATCAGCATGATGGATGAGCTTTTAGTGCGGGAAGGAGTTAGCTTGGAAAAAATCTCAAGTAGATTGGGAGCCATCCCCCTAGTAGCCACGTACTCCGCTTGCTTTGACGGCGCCGTCCCTAGGTAGGGAAGGTCGGGAGAGAGGAGGTTGACATCGGCCCTTTCGGACTGAGACACCTTAGGACATGTTATCAACGCTTTACCGCCGTGTCTCGGGAGAGACCGGACTTAGCAAGCGAGCCAAAGGGACCGGACTCGGACACCTAGGAGCTCGGCGTCGCTTCAATGCGCGCCTTCTTTTGAGGAGGCTGGGAAGCTTGATGACCCCTCATGGCTGGCTGGGAAGAAGATTGAGCTGCAAAACAGAGGGGGTCACTGGCGACCCTGACAGCGCGTGAGCACAGAAATGATGAAGTTGGGCAATTTACTTGAAGGGGAAGAGGACCTGTAGGGGCGAGCTCGTGATAGGAGAGCATTGAATAGGCTTTCCTCAGTGACGAGCTTGTTCCAATCACGATCCAAGATCAACCTGCGGCTGCTCGATTGGCCCAGTTCGGCTACGGTTTCGTTTCCTTATAATCTGCACAAAACAACAAGTTCTCAGTTTGAAATAAACATCATCCCAGTTCCGAAAGATCCTTACGAGAGAATGGTAGTTCACTAGGATCGCGATCTCCCCCTCCCGATCGTCCGGACTGACTAGGCATCCTTCGGCCTAAAACCAGTTTTGCTTCTAGCCCTTGACCGAGTCCGAAAGCGCAGTGACGAAGGCACCCTTGAGTTCGGCTTTACCGACCAGTAGTACCAGCCCGAGTTTTGCTCGTCCAACTTGAATGAATAAAGGTGGTTGAACTCCCACACCTTCAACCTCCCGAGCCAGCCTGGTGCTGCAGTACAAGCATCCCCATCAAGGTCTTCTAGGTATTATAGGGGCGAGCTGGGTGAGAGCAACCCAGTAGCCCACAAGAATCCCTTGACCGCTCTCGGGAACGGCAGCTTCACCCCGGATTCGATCATGGCCTTATTCACTTACCATGAACCGACGGCAATGGGTTGTAGGGTAAGCGTTAGATGCGGTTCGGGTAGTGAACTACCGAACCAAATCGTCGGTTCCTTGAAAAATGGATCCGTTCGGTTCTTTTCAAATGAAATACCCGTTCGGTTCCGGTTCTTTCCGATTCGGTTCTACCGTTGATTCGGTTATTTTATGATGTATTTTTTATTACTTGAAAAACACAAGAAAAAAATAAAAATTTTGATTCCAATATAATATAACAACAAAAAAGCACCAGCGGCTGACTTCCTGCTGCGCCTCTTAACTGCTCCCTTACGGCAAGCTGCGGCGGCTATCTTCTGCGCGCAATGAAGCGAGCTAAGAGCGGCGGCGACTTCTTCTTGCCAAAGCGGCGGCAAAAGGCAGCCGCTTCGCTTCTTGACGGCGGCGACAAGCTTCTTGCCAAGACACAATGAATGACTCCTGCCGCCTTTTTGCGATTCTGACCATTGCAATTAAAAGAATTCTATGAGAATTCTAATAGAATTTTTCTAGAAATAACACCAAAATTTACTAGAACTAGCACCAAATTTTAAATTTACTAAAAGAATTCACAAAAGTTGGCAATCAAATTGAAGAAATAGTGCTATTTCTTATCCTATTTCGGTTCCGGTTCCGGGTTTTTAGAAAAGGATCCGTTCGGTTCTCATTACGGTTCTGGTTCCTAATTTTTTTTAAAGAGTCGTTCGGTTCCGGTTCTTTCGGTTCGGTTACGGTTCTACCCGTTCGGTTCCGGTTTTTTTGCCCACTCCTAGCGGGTTGTCAGCTCTCTCGTCCGCCCCGAGCACAACAAATCTCACTTGAAGTGAGACCTGATATTAAGAGTGCCACAGGTCGGGCATCCCCTCGGTCACCGCGGACTGGACCTGAGAATACCCCTAGGTCCTCGACGCGTCACGGCTGACACTCTTTTTCTTCCTTCTCCTGATGAAGCTCAGTGGAGAAGTCTCCGAACTCGATTGCATGGAGGGACCTAGCCTAGAGCTCGGGTCAGCTGACTCTTCCATCACCCTAACGGTCCGCATGGGCTGAGCCTCAAATATCTCCTCGACACTGGGAAAATCCTCTCTGTGCGGGGAGGGAGATACTCCGAAGATCGGACCCCGTGGTCGTAGTCAAACACTTCCTCTGAGCTTGACGACATCAAGAAAGTTTTCAAGTTTACCTGTATCGAAGACGAATTCGAACTGGTGTTCAGTGAGGTAAACGACCTAGATTTCAGCTCGAGAGAAAAAATTCGCCAAGTAAAGTATAGAATACCAAAACATGAAATCTGAGGAAATGAGAGAGTATATATAGGCGTGAACGATAGGAGTTGGAACGTCACCTCCCTCCCCAACGGTCGGGCGACACGTGTACCAGGGTCAAGGCCACGTGCCACGCTTGTGCCATCGGAGATTGGGAAGAGCGTCAATCCCTCATGGTTTAGACTGGCATTAATGCTGGGGACAATTGCTGGCACCCTGCCGACATGGCACAGCTCAGGCCCCCGACATGGGGTCCTCTTCGCTAATGTGTTTGAGCTCCAGGTCGGGCAGGTGTTAATCGTCGCCATCACCGTAGGGATTCGAGGCTAGTTCGGAGGGAATAGCTCAGCACAGCTAGGCCGATCTGGGCCCATAACCTCGGGAGGAGCTATGCCACCACCTATGATTAGGTCGGCGATGGGCCCAGGTCGGGAGAGATGTCCGACAAGCCCAGACCGTTATGGTAACCGACAGCAAGGATAATCCAAGTGTTGTCTGACACCTTGACAACACCTGAGACTAACAAAACGTCACCTCCATTAATGCAAAGACGGCCGCACACAAATTCCTAGGCCATCGCCATAAATGCAGATGGCTGCTTGCAGGTTGCAGAGGCAATAATCACAGCTAGTCTGGAGCTAGTCCTTCCGCCTCATGATGACCTACGACCGACCGCTTTTGAGACTTGCACTATAAATAGAACACTTAGTTGTCATTCGAGAAAAAAGAAAAAAGAAGAAGGAATCCTCTGTAATCAGTACTGAGCTTGAGCTCGGTTATAAGCACAAGTATTGCCTTATTACGTACGAATTACTGGTAATCAATCCCCAATTCACAAAAGTTGATACTAAAATAGTCCTTACAATTTTCAGCATCAACAATGCTAATATCTAGATCCGAACTATATCCGTCTCAAGTTTTATTATCAAAAATCATATCCAACCCACCAATCTATCGGTTCGGGTATTTTCGACCCGTTCAGTTTGGGTACCAATAGTTTTCGAGTTTCACGGGTTTTTTTGTCATCCCTATCACCAAGTGTGCATTTGTATGATGAAATTATTTCTAAGCGTCAAAAAATTTAAAAAATAAATAAATTAAATTGAATTGAATTGAAAATTAACCAAAAAAAAGTGAGTGATTATTATTAAATTAAATTAAGTGTTATTATAAACTAAATACACCATTTTATGTGGGGTAACAAATGAGTAGGATGTCCAAAGGGTTTAATCTAATGGTAAAGCACCTCATTACCGGATTATGAGTTTGAAACACCACACCCCACCCCTATGATCCCCAATTTGTACTAAAAAAATGAATTAGATAGTTTACAAGTTCATATTCATATATTCTGTTCGATTCGATTGAACTCAAACTTGTATTCGCCATTCAGGCATTTGAAATATGGACTCGGACTCAGATCGCATCCCAAAAATTGGTTGACAAACAATTTAGATTCGGTTTGAATGTTAGTAGATCACCCATGGACTTTTCCAACATGGCCTACAACAAGCTCAACTCGTTCACTTTTATCCACTTTTACCCAGTATATAGCACAACTTTGAAACTTTATACTTTAAATTCACAATATATAGCATTTTCAACTACTAGATTTCTAAAAAGATGAATTAAAAAATAAAAATAAAAATCATCCATAGGGCGAACCGTCCGTGAACTTCTTCGATTCAGCCCGCGAAAGGCCTATGAATCGCATGCAAAATTGAGTATCACTTTGGAAATTGCTCAATTTGTGTCATGACGAATTGGGCCCGAATCTAGTTGTCACTTTGATAAGCAAAGCTTTGCAACTACGCTAATTTTCCATTATGAATGGGCATTAGTCCGTCGGTTCAATTTTTTCACCTAAACCAAAATCGAACCACCCATTGTCAGTTTGATTGGATCAAACCAACCCAAACGACTCGGTTTGGTTAGTTTTTTGCAATTTTTTTCAATGTTTTCTATAATACCCCGTTCGTTTTCATATGTGATTTATTATGATATGTGGGAGCTTGAATGTGATTTATATGTGATTGGTATGTTTACGACTTGTTTACTATGGAACGGGATGCGTTGGGAATTGATACGACCTTCAAACCTAGGAAGGAAAGTAAGAAATCTTGTAGATTGGTAGTTATAGCTGTAAGTATAGAGATTACAACTGTAAATCTTGGGCTATGGCTGTCAGGTGTTTCAAATGTGGTCGTAAGAAGATGAGCAGAGGATCCCAAAATTTACAGAGAGTTTTATAGGGCCGCAAAGTTTTGGGATTCGGCCATATGAGTGAGGTTATGGCCATAAACTATGTTTATATGGCCGTAAACTGGAGAATAAGGAAAGAGTGCAAAAGTTTCAGAGAGTTTTATATGACTGTATATCTTGGGATACGACCGTATGGTTATCCTTTACGGCCGTAAGTTTAGTTATACGGCCATAAGATCCTAAAGGACAGATGTAAGATTTTCAGATATAAGATTTATAGAGACTCTGTTACGACCGTAAGTAATATTGTTACGGCCGTAAAAGTGTGATTTGTGGTCATAAATGTAAAGGATACGACTGTAATTTTAAATGGGCCAAAAACTATTTGGATCAGGTTTTAACTATATGACTTGGTATGTTCTCACTCCACTCGGTCCAAAACACTCATATATACCCAAAGAAGATCATTAAATCCTCCGTAAAGATTTCTAAGAGTTTGCGACTTGGTTTACCATTTTAATTGACTTTGCCACCGTAATTAGCTACCGGGGAGAGGAAGAGAAGTAAAGGAGTTCAGCCATCTATTCCTTCACTTGGTTTACTTGCTTTGAGGTAGGTTTTAGATGCACTTCCTAGGTAGAAGGTAAGAGAATACATAAAGGAGCCTTGAATACGAAATTTATGGAAGAATTACAGGTTTAGCTTTGTGATAGATTGGAAAATCCCCAACATCATAACTTGTTGTATGTGATGTTATGCCTTTGTCATATGTCATATATGTCATATGTGGTATAGAGATGATGCTAACACGATATAGTATGAGCTTTGCTTAGAACTAAGGCTTAAAACCATGTTTGCATAGTTATGTCATTCAATGTGTGATTAAAGGGTTGCATATCATGTGTTGCATATATGTGAAAGTTAAATGGCCTAAATGGGGGACCCAAGCCTCAAGTATGATGTGTTGGCCTATTGGGGGATCTAAACCCCAACTACAAAATAGGCCCCGCCAAATGTTTTACGAAGGCGCCAATGTTAACACATGATTTGCAACGAGGCCCTATTTGAGAGTGTGATAGACGTTTTCACGTGCACCTTTTCCTACTGAATCATTATGACTCATTTTGGGTACTTGCCTCTGTGTTTAGATGTTGCAGGAAGTAGGAGACAATTGGGAGATGACCAGGAATCCTCTCATGCATGAGTTTGGTTGGTGTGCGGGAGAGGGGAAGATTTTGGGGAAAAATGTTTGTAAATCACATTTTGGATTGTAATCACTTTTAAATATCTCAACGTTATGTACCACCTATATGTAAATAGTTATATTTTCGAAATTAACTGGGGTTTTGGACATGCTTGTATGTGTAATTCCGTCCCTAGTACCGTGGTTTGCATGATTTAGCACGTTGTACTAGGGAGGGCGTTACATTTTCTTCCTTTTTTTTTCAAAACACCAATCGATTTTCGGTTTAGTTTCGCCAAACTTAAAAATCGAACCGATTTGGGAATAAAACTGAATCGAACCGACCCGAGTCGGTCAGGACGATTTGGCAGTTAAAATGCCCACTCCTATTTTCCATTGATCTATAGTAAAATTTGATTGTAAAAGAAAATTTTTGCAAGAAAACGATAAAGGTTTTGCATGAAATAGACAAATGGTTCAAATTGTATAGTTGATATGGTGGCAGAATCTGCAAAAGAGATTTGATCTGAAATTAAAGTGAATAACAAGTTGTGATGAGCATGGATGATCCAATTCTAGTGCTGAAACTGTGTTATAGTCCTAGTGTTGACATAGTGCATTTTGGCGCTGCCACAAAACACTGATATAGCAAAGTTTCACCGTTGGGACCGGATTAAATTTGTTGTGATGAGATTAAACAACAAGAATTTGATGAGTTTTATGAGACTTTTTTTTAGATGAAATAGGAAAAATAGTGTTTTGATTAGAAATGAAATGAGACGTACGTCTTCCTTTTAGCCACTATATAGAAAACTTCCTTAATGGTTGGTGATAAATGTGAAGATATCTCTCACATAGAATATATAAAGGTAATACTATACATGATTATGGAAACTAAATATTCTCAAATCAAACATATGCAAGAAATTAAGCAACAAAAAGAATCAATTCTGAATAAAAATTTCATTGAGATTTTCACAAAAATATTTTCCTTGTTGAGAAAACATAAACATTTTTTCATAAAACTAAAAAATCTTTACATAGTACTGTTATTTTTAATAAAATTTATTCTATTCAAAGAGTCAAATAAAAGAGAATCGTATCCCCTCATAAATAAAAAAATCATATGATACATAATTACACCCATTTAAAATATTTAATAGCTTCCATACTCTATATATATATATATATATATATATATATATATATATATATATATTAATAAACCACGGTCGGTTTCCCGCTCAAATCATCAATTTTCAGAATTAATTAAATATTATTTAATTATTAAACTAGCCTTAGTTGTTTTATTAGGTATTAATTAATCTACATCTATATATGTATATTAATCTATATTAAGATAAATACAAATCTTTAACAATCACACACGCCATTTCCATCCCCATCCTAATTTTCAGCCATAATTTTCAATTGACCCATAAGCTATCGCTCTGCCTTTCTCTCATTTCTCTCTCTGACTTTCTCTCTAAGCGCCCCTCAAGGAAATTGAACCCGGTGAGCTTAATCAACCAATTGATATCCCTAAGTGTGATTTACTTTTTTTTTAATTAGTTGTATATACATTTATGTGATTTATTGTTTTTTGTGCATTTGGTATCAATCTTTTTTTTTAAATTGTAATCTTTATGTTTTGTGTGATGACTGGATTTTGAGAAAATAATTCCTGAACAATCTAAACTTCACTGGATTTAAGCTCTTACGTGTGTATGCCTCTGTGTGATTGTGTGCTTGATAGGGCTAGGGTTTTGCTTTTATGGTCAGATTGTGAGTCATATCTGAAGGGTTTTTGTCAGTTGAATTAATGTTACTCTTTCAATTTGAGTTTATTCTTGAGTTCTTTGAAATTTGGGTTTGAACAATTTTAACATCTACTGCATGACACTTGTAGAAAAGATGTCTATTTGCTTGATCGTTAAGCATACAAAAATCTTTTTCATTAATTTTTGGAAATAATTGAATTTTTCATATTTTGATCTTTGTAGTGTATGATGTTCAAGACTTTTCAAGGACATGCCATTGGATTATTGTATTTTATTATTTTTTTATTGCCATTTATGTAGAGAAAATGGCGAGAGACCTCGTATACTTACAGTGACATGTTTGGATGCTTATTCGAGTTTCAATTGCTTTGTGGGATCAAATTGTTCTTCAGTATATATTTGAAATAGATTTCTGAGAAAATTTTGAATTTGTAGTTGAAAAGTAGAAGAAAATCCTTAAAAATATAATAAAGTTGTCCCATTATGAAATGAGTGATTAGTTTTTGGCAGGATGGAAATTTATACTATTATGATTTTGGAAAATTATATCTTTAGATGCATTAGAGCACCTTCACAAAATTTTGAAATTTTTTATTTTATCTTTCTTATTCTCTACAACTATAAGTTTATTATAAAGTTTTAATTTTAATGCTCCCTTTGATTATTTGAATAATGTTGAAATATTTTGGTATTTCATTTGATTGTTAAATAAATATATATCCAAAATAAAAGAGGGAAAAAATATAAATGCATATGAAAATGGTGAATGGATAACTTAATTGGTATTTCATTCGAAGCAATTTTTTTTTCTCACCTCAAATTTTAGACCCACGAGTTGATCCACGAAATAATTTTTTCTCACCTCAAAATTTTCTTTAACAAATGGTGAATGAGATAACGGTGAAAGACTTCATAGTGGATTTATAATTTATGGGTTCAAATATTTTTCGTTGTCAAATGTCCAAATATTTTTACTTATACTATAAACTTCTTATAATTTTAAAAATATAATTATATTTGTGGTTTCAGGACCAATACATGCCAACCCTAGATCCGCCCTTCCAAAAATTCACGAGTTGCAAAATCCGCCACTATATGCTAAATTATATTTTGGACATATGCATTTTAGTGCAACACATTGGGTGAAAATACTAGTTAATATTGAATAAAGATAATTTTAATAATAAAAAAATATATATCATTTTACACTCATTCCTCTATTAGTAATTAGTGATGTTAATAATATTTTTTGATTCAAAGAAGAAGACTCGAGTTGGAACCATATCTCCCACCCCTACTGCCCCTATGGTCAAAATATAAATAAAATAATGTTCACATGAAAATGAAGAAGAAGAAAGACAAAAGTAATAACAAATTTCGTGGAAAACAATGACCTTTTTTTCCTTGGATGCATTTTATATAACTATTGCATTCTTTAAAAATTATTTAACTATAATCAAAAGATAAAAACATTACGTTGTAAATTGAAATTTATTTTATTTTATTTAAATATTAAGAAACATATCAAATTTATAATTTTATCATCATGATATTTTTTTGAATTACATGACTTTAACATAATAGTTATCATAATTTTGGATCTCACAAATTATATATGATCAATTGGTGTTTATTATTTATAATTATTTATGATATGTTTGATTAGTGATAAAGTTGATATGCACGTAATTCCATGTAAAATATGTGGTTAATATTGTATTGAAAAATATGTGTATGGTTACATAGAATTACGTGCATATAACTTTGTGACAAAAAGAATAAGGCCTTAATATGTACTAACTAAATCGAGAAGCTCTAATAATTAAATTTTCAAAATAGAAAGTTGCTATCAATATTTAGAGATCTTAGCATGGAAGAAAAAAATATTTTAGAAAACACTATTAAAACTAAAAGATAAGAAACTCTTTTACTAAATCATTTATTAGAAAACACAATTAAAACTTAAAAGTTAATAATTACACAAAGAATAAGGGATTGCGTATAATTAACTTTTGTAACATGTAAGCTTTAAACTTAGGAAAAAGTGAGAGGAAATTTTTTCAATTAATATTAATATTAATCAAATGGGCAAACTAGACATTTAAGAAAAAAATTAGGGACAAAAGCGGGATGTGAATGTTTTACATACATTCTCACTTTTATATATTATTATATTATTAGTACTACATCCGTGTGATGCACAGAGAGATTATAATATATTTAAAATAAAATTAAAATTATAAATTAGACAATATAAATATATTAAGAATTCAAGTAAATTGCCAATAACGCCTTATCCGATTGGTTAGGAGGACAAAAGCTAATGCCTAGAGGTATTAGCTTCAAGTCCTACTAATCACGTGCTGCATTGTGTGCTTCAGTTTCCACCCATAGGGTTACCTTAGTTACTGTTGTAGTTATAATAGGACCTGTAATAGTCGTACGACTACAATTCTTTCGTCGGTAAGACGGCTGTAGGGTTTGCTTCAGTGGGGATTTCAATCAAGTTCGTATCGTTGTGTAAAGATATGAATTTTATTTAATTTGTAGATTAAAAAAAGAATTGAAGTAAATAAAAATTATAAATTTTGAAATATTTCTTTGTAAACAGCAGTCATCATTAATTTCATTGGCTTTCCATCTCTATCACATAGGAACTTTCAAACATGTACGACTTATAACTTTGGATACTATGACATACAACTAATCACGGCTAAATAGTGTTTTTTTAATCGGGCCATATCCAATTCAAATTTTCTTTTTTTATTTTTTGCAACTATTAGTTAAATTTTTTTCTTATGATAATATATGGATACAGGATATTAAATTGAATTCGAATCATATCCAATTTGAGTTTTCTTTTTTATTTATGCAACTATTAGTCAAAATTAATAAATCAAATGCCGAATAACATCAATCAACAAAATATAGTCCATTTGTCATATTCAGTTAGAGATTTCCTTTTCAATTCGAGTCATTTTTTTTTTAATAAATAGGTGCCATGTGTAACATCCCCCAAGTTCCACGTTTCTATGCATAACTTACTTCTCATTTTACATATCATGCATGGGTAATTCATTTACATAATATCCTCGTGCACTTCATCTAGCATAACACGATACATAACATATATATATGGAACTAGTGGCAGCGTTACTCATATACATTTCCATCACGAAATCCCAGGTTCATGTGTTATTCAAGAAAGCACTTTTTACTTTATTCAATTTTCATTCATGTATATCAACGCATTCAATGGATATTGGTCTTACGTTTCGTGCATACCATAGGATCATTGGGTTTCCTTCGCCTCACACACATCACGTATCAATACTTGGATGGCTTCCCATCAACTCCATAGATGTAACATGATCTGCATCTTCAAAAACACATAATGAGTCATAAAGACTCAGTGGGAAATAGATGCAGATGCAAATGCATGTCACGCGTATGTCACATTCTTTCTTTCTTTCTTTAGGGCCGATTGTGAATCATGTGCTTGCGTTGGTGGCATAACATAACATAACATACATATTTGGTCAGGTCTCAATCCTCTTGCTGGGTTAACCCCGTGAGACCACCATTCGGACCAAAGGTCTCTATCCCCATGCTTGCCTTTCCCTGAGAGACCATCTTTTAATTTACATATTTGCAAATACATGATAGGCAACATCACATTCAAATGCTTCCATGACATGCAAATATGCTTTTATGACATGATCGTGCAATTGTCTTACCTCTTTGAGCCTTGATGATATTCATTCATAATTCATCATCAACATACATTCCTTTCGTATCCACAATGCTTCAAAATCATATCCTCATCATATGTTCATTTATATACTAAATGTACAAATACCCAAATCATCCAACATGAAGTACAAGTGCATATAAACATGATACCCAAGCACATATGATTACTAATTCACAGTGAACTCGTAGGCAAAGGAACTTAAGCTTACATTCACATTGAAAGCAATCAAATCACCTATAAGCGTTTGTTTGCCCTCTTACACTTATATCCCGTTATTACGTTTTCTTTATAATCAACGAATCACCTATAATGTATTCCAATGCCAAACTCATCCAAACATGTTATTACTACAAGTACTTCACTTTTGTGACAAAGGTTATACTAATTCTTTAGCTTATACTTCCACAAATATATGTATTCCTTTCCACACCTAACTTAGGAGTTATTAACAAGCTTATAAAACATAACAACACACATTAAGTATAAGGAGACACAACATATTCACAAAAACAATTAGGATAACTCTTATCACGCATTCACCCTTCAAAACTATAGAACATGGATCATAAATCTCAATCAATTTACATAAATGCATAACCTACTTCTTCATATACTTAAATCCACCTATTATCCACCTTAAACATGAGGAACAACATAAGAAAGTTTTGGTGGTTCCTTCTCCTATTCCTTTTCCTTTTCCCTTGCTCCTTCTACTTTTTTCTTCTTCCAAGTAGGGAAGTTATTGGTAAATAGGTATCATATAAGTTTATATCATGATATGGGAGCTTTGGGAGGGTTCTTGGCTATCTTAGGCATGTTGGGGTCAAATTTGGCAAGGTAGATCCAAGAAATGGCCGAGAAAAGCTTACATAAAGTTTTAATCAGCTTAAAATTACGGTCGTAACTCTTAAATTTACGGTCGTAAATCCCCAAATTATGACCGTAACTACAACCCTTACAACCGTAAAACACAATCAAATGACCATCTCACCCACTTACGTACGGCCGTATCAAAGGCTCCGAAACTTCACATTCCCTCCTGATCAGTGTTACGGCTGTATAATGATATATTACGGTCATAAATAACATTATACAGTTGTATAGATTTCACGTACAACCGTATATAGCTCTCTGAAACTTTTCAACCTTTCTTTTGTTCACATAATCACGGCCGTGTACTCAACCCTTACGGACGTAAATGCGCAATTACGGCCATAACCAAAACATTTACGACCGTAAATATCCATTTTCTGCATTTTTCCTTACGATCTGAATTTACGATCGTACCCATTTCGAATACATCAAATATACTTCCAAGTATGTCATAAACATATCATCCACATAATCCTCATCTCACAACACATTCGTATCATTTCAAACCATATTCACAACATATACGGCATTCACATACAAAATAATGTACGAAATCAGGCGATGTTGCACCATAATTCGAGTCTTTCTCTTTTGTTTAGTAATAGATAGAATCAATCAACAAATCATATTTTTTTAAAGGCATTTTATATATAGAATCAAATTAAAAAAGGAATAAACAATTAGCATTTATTTCTAAATTGAAAATCTTTCTTTTATAATTTGTAAAACAATTTTTGAATAGGACCGAATTCAAAAAAGAATTCAGATTTAAGATTTATTTCTAAATTTGATTTTTTTTAAAGGTACTTCAAAAATTAAAATGTATATAAAAAAGTTAAATATCATTTTTGTAATTAATTTAATTAGTATTGTAAGCTGTAACTTTGAAATCTTATTCAAAAAAATTTTAAAATTGAGTTTTGGTACTTGTAATTTTTCGAAAAAAATATAAAGAGATGATTAAATGGTAATTTTAATAATTATTATGAAGATATAGAAGTTTTCATTTTCTATTTCTTTTCGAATTAAGTAATTACTCTTTAAATAAATTTAATTATTTAACTACTCCCTATTTTACCTTAAAAAAAAAACTATCCACTATCCAAACCACTTAATGTATATTACTCATAAAAACTATCTAATACTATCCTTTTAATATGAAAAAATAAAATAGATGATTTTTATTCGTATTTTTAAATATGTAAAAATATTTTTTACTAAAATAGAAAACCATCACCAATGCCAACTTGGCACTTCAACTTTTGTTAATAATAAAGATTTATATATATATATATAATAATTAAAATATAATATCCAAAAATTAAAATTTAATATAAAATATTCATTCTTATTTTAAGAATTAATTTAATTAATTTAATAGATATTGTATGTTGTAACTTTGATCTGCACATTTTTATTAACACATGCAATACTAAATATTGTAGAATTAAAAAAATTATATAAATTAATTCATAAATTAGAATAAATATAAAGAAATAACACACACATATATAAAATAAAGAAAACAATCCAAATAAGAAAAGAAGAATAAATTAAATAAAAAAATAATTAATCATTACAAAAAGGCTAAACGTGGCACTACCACCCAAGCAAAAGTGCATGGGTGGCACTTCAAGATTTTTAATATAGAGATATTTTAAAAATTAAAATGTATATATAAATTTTGAAAACATAATATTAAAAAATTAAAATGTATATAAAAAAGTTCATATTTATTTTTTGAAATAATTCAAGTATCATTGTAATTTACAACCTTAACCTTATAATATCACATTTTCATTATTAATGCTTGAATATAGTTCATTTTAAATTATATTTATAATTCACAAATTAAAATGTATATCAAAAATTAAAATGTATATAAAAAATAAAATAAGGAAAAAATACTAAATAAAGAAAGTAAAATAAATTAAATAAAGAAAACAAAACAATAAATGTATATTTAATGTTTGTTTTTAAAATAATTTTTTTTTAGTTTTAAATAAATGTGTGCCAACCTGGCACCGCCAATATGGTGCAGTGCCTAGTTGGTATTTCAGTTTTTTAATACAAAGATTACATATTATTATTATTATTATTATTATATTAAACGTGCTATGCACGTTGTATGATACATTAAAATATTGAATATCTTATCATTTTTATTTTCATAAAAGTCAAATTAAATCAAAGTAATTGTCCTATATATATGATTCTGCTTGAGAAATTATTTTATTAAATAAATACTCTAGATCAAGTTTTTCATATTGAAATTCTAAAGTATTTTTCATTAAATGAGCAACTAATTACAAATTATCTAAAATAATTGCACAATGCAATAAATTTTTTTAAAAATTTATCTTAGAATAAAGAAAATAATCATTAAACTATGGACATAATAAGTTTAAATAAGATTGTAGATGTAGATGATTTTCATGAATTTGGATAATTGTAAAATATTAAAGAGTAATAAAGATGGAAATGAATTAGGAGTTTCGTGACAATTAAATTTTATTATTGTGCATTATTGAAGAAAGTTGATTACTCGAGGGGTGCAACGCCGACCGGTCGATCTTGATCTTTTGAGAAGAAAGGTGATTACAACTTCTAGAAAATTCTAGAGAATTTGAATAGACATGAAAATGGTTATTTTGAAGGGTAATATAATATTAGTCGAAGGTAATTGTTTTAATTGAAGTAAAAGGTAATACTTGAAATTAGAAAATGTATTTGCATATATTATTATTATTATTATTATTATTATTGTTGTTGTTGTTGTTGTTGTTGTTGTTGTTGTTATTGTTGTTTTTAGTGTTTCATGTAGTCGCTCATTTTTGTACATTGCAATTATTAATATTTCACAAATGACGAATGTCCATAATTAATTGGATGTTACAATAATAAACAACAAAACAAATGTGTTACTTCATGTTCCAAAAAATAAAAAATAAAAAGAAGAAGAAAGAAAGAATGGGCGAATCACATACTTAATCTCAAGATCAATATTCAAATACAAAAATATCTCATTTCATTTCGCTGAGTTTCTCTGTCATGTAGAATACTTTTATACCAAACTAAAAATATTAGGTTGAATGGATGACATATGATAGCTTTGTATTTAATATTGTGATTAACTTTAAATTAACGACTATATAAATAAATAAATAAAAATTTAGCAGTGTTGAATTGTATGCAAAATATTTTGGATAAAATGGAATAAATTAATGGAGTGTAATAAATATGGTGAATTAAGAGAAAGGATAATATAGGAATTCAAAGAAAAAAGTACGGACAAAAAGTGAAATCCAAATATTTTACAGGGATTTTATTTTTTATATAATAGTGATTATCGTGATAGTGATGATTAGTGATTAGTGATAGTGATATATAGTTAGATTATTTTAATTAATTAATAGGATGATGGAGCAAAGTATTTTTAAATAAAAATATAAATAAAAAAGGTTTATTAAGGATAGGATATAAATGTGAGAATTGTCAATAAAATTTAATACCTTCGATTCTTCGAAACAATTACTAGTGATACTTTCATCATAAAAACAAATACTACGAATTAAATAGATTTATTAAGCAAGAAAGATCGAGGGAAATTAATGCGAAGTCAAAATGAAGAACCAAAAGATTTGCATTCATTTCCACGCTTTGACAGTCTAGACTAGATGTAAATTAATATATAATAAAGAATTACTTGGGGCCCATTAAAAAAAAAACACAATTACTTGGGGTAAATTAGGGTTTAAATTAAAATATGAGGGCAAATTTAGAAAATAAAAAATTTCCTTTGCTCCCATTTTTATATACAAAGTGATTATTATTTTTTGGATAATTATATTCACACCACGAATTTGAATTAATATGCCATATTCTAATTATTTTTAAGATGCTCAACTTTTACTTTATTATACAATTACATCCTTTACTTTTTCTTCAATTATTATTTTTTATATTTCACGACTTATAAACTTGATCTGTATAAATAGTTTTTGTCTTAAAATTTTATTTATTTAGACGTCAAATTATTTGTGTATGTAGGATAATTTTAAATAATGTAAACTACAATATAACATCCCGCCTGATTTCGTACATGATTATTTGTGATTTCTGTAGATGATTATGAATATATTTGTTTAGTGAGGATGATTATGTATGACCGGCATACGATTGGTAGATGAGTGTATGGTGGGTAAGAAAGTGAAGAACTCATGTATGACCGCCATACGATCCGTAGATGTAGATTAATATATAATAAAGAATTACTTGGGGCCCATTAAAAAAAACACAATTACTTGGGGTAAATTAGGGTTTAAATTAAAATACGAGGGCAAATTTAGAAAATAAAAAATTTCCTTTGCTCCCATTTTTATATACAAAGTGATTATTATTTGTTGGATAATTATATTCATACCACGAATTTGAATTAATATGTCATATTCTAATTATTTTTAAGATGCTCAACTTTTACTTTATTATACAATTACATCCTTTACTTTTTCTTCAATTATTATTTTTTATATTTCACGACTTGTAAACTTGATCTGTATAAATAGTTTTTGTCTTAAAATCTTATTTATTTAGACGTCAAATTATTTGTGTATGTAGGATAATTTTAAATAATGTAAACTACAATGTAACATCCTGTCCGATTTCGTACATGATTATTTGTGATTTTTGTAGATGATTATGAATATATTTATTTAGTGAGGATGATTATGTATGACCGGCATACGATCGGTAGATGAGTGTATGGTGGGTAAGAAAGTGAAGAACTCATGTTGTAGAAGAGATTTTTGACATTTCCAAAAAACCAAATTTACGGCCGTAGATGTACTAGTTACGGCCGTAATTGTGACCATACGACCGTAATAAATTTTGATACTGCCGTAACGATGCGGCAAGGGAAGTGTCGAAATTTTCAGAAAATTTGCTACGACTGTATATAAGATAGATACAGCTGTAATTACGTAGTTACGGCCATAATCTTGAAATTGTGGAAATGTGCAGAAATTTTCATAGATTTTAGTACGGTTGTATAATAGTTTGACACGGTTGTATGTTTGATTTTACGACCGTAATATTGAGCATGAAGGACATAGTGAATGTGCAGAGCCTTTGATAAGGTCGTGTAACATTTTGTCATGGCCGTATGTCCGTGTTACGGCCATAAGTAATATTTGTTACGGCCGTAAGTTGGTAATTTACGTCAGTAATTTATGTCGGCTAAAACATTATTTTAAACTTTCTTGACTTTGTATTGGATATATCTTACCATTTTCGACCCCAATATACCTAAGACACCCTAAAACCCTCTCAAACACTTCTCTACTCTTGGAGATCATTTGATCATTAATCTTCACTATCATAACTCATTTTTGGTGCCACAAGGAAGGTGAAGCAATTGGAGGAAGACGGTTGGAGGAAGCTACTACATCTTGTTGGTTAAGGTGGGTAATCGATATACTTTTGTATACCAAGAGGTAAGGTGATGTTATATGAGTTTCTGACTAAGTTTAGGATTGAATAGCATAAGTTTGGCCTTGTATGAATGCTAGGGTTGGGTAGTGATAACTACTTTTGGGGAGTAAGCGAGGAGTCGTTTATTATGTAGGATTTGGAATGCCTTGCTATGTCCTCTATGTTTTTAGGTATTGTAGAGTAACGTATGAAGGTGGTGGATGAAGGAAGGTTGTATCTACTATTATGATTGTGTTTCCCTTATATATTTGGCATCATATATGATTTCATTAAATTGATATGCCTACATATTCTATATATGGACATGTGCATATAAGATTGCCAACTATGAGTTTACACGTATATGAAAGATAAGACAGGCAAATGGGGGACGTCCCAAATATATGATAAGATGGCAATTAGGGGATTTAAGCCCCAAACGAAATGAAATTTGAGGCCGTATGCGAAGTGTGAAACTAGTGTAAACTCATGATTAGCATTAGCAGCCGAGTCCAAAGTTCTGAGTACCTCATGCATACATACATGTACCTATTTCCCACTTAATCTTTAAGACTCATTATGTCTCCCACTTTCTTTTGATAAATGACAATGATTGTGGGACGCAGATTGTTGGAGGTGGCGGAGAATTATTGAAGAAATGTTGTGTAACGAGATGGGAAGACATGGTCCTGTGCCCAGTGACTATTTTGGAATCGAAATTCTTTGAGCTCTTGTGTGTATTCTGAAAGTTGGTTGTATAGATATGCAGGCACAAATTGTTTTGTAAGACATTACCATTTTATACTTATGACGCCTATCGTGTGTTTGAAAACCGTGAACTCGTGATATGGAATATGCTTGTGGATATATATATGTAGATGAGCGGTGTTGTCTCTAGTTCCCTAAAGTATAAATACGATAATTAGTGAATTGACTCATAAGTATTGCGAATGTATACACATGTCGAACGGACGTTCAGTGTGTTATGGGAGCACAGTATATACTAAGTTGGGGTGTGGAATTGGAGGGGCCGTTACATACAATGTGCAAAAAAACTTATTGCTTATTAATTTCAAAGAATGTTAACACGATATTTATATATAAATTAATATTTACGTAGAAAGTAAGTTAATTATTAAAAATTGATTACAAAAAAAGTATCGAAAAATTGAGGGTATAATCATAGTTACAAATAAAGTTGAAAAATTTTTTCACACAGTTAAAATATAATGTACCTAATATATTGTGCAGTGTGAATATATATAATTAGGCTTTCCTTTTTTTAAAAAAAAATCTTTTTGCATTTACAATATTATCAATCTATTTTTTCTATTTTCTTTATTAATTTTTACTGGCGTGAGAACCATGACTGACATTGTATTTTTACACGTGTTCTAATTGATTTGACAATGGAAAAATCTATAATATAGAAAAAGAATTGGACAAAAAATGTTTTTAATTGATTTTTTTATTCTTTTCCCGCTCAAAATGCTACAGCCAATCAGAATTTTTGGAAAAAAAAAGATAGCTGTAAAATCGTGCATCAGAAAAGGAAAAAATCTATTTATTAAATTTTTCCGCCTATTGAATTTGCCTAATATAAACTTCTATCTATATATAGAATAATTTATATATATAGAAAATGAGGCTTTTTTCTTATTATATTTTTTATTGTTGTAAATCCGTTTTCCGGTTTAAAACAAACTCTATTTTTATTTTTTCTTGCCTAATCTATATCCAACTCTCTTTTATTTTTTTACCCTAATATATTAATATATATCCAAATCTCTTTTATTTTTTTACCCTAATAATATATTAATATTAATGTATATAGATTTTATTTAATTATTTCTGCCCTATTTTACCCAATCTCATAATATCTAAATACTCTCTCTATCATTTTCTCTTCTTTTTTTATTTTCTACATATAAAAATAATAATTTGTGATTCTATTTTGCTCGACTTGATGAAAGCTTTAAAACAAGTATACTATCAATATATAAATTTTTATTTTTAAAAAATATTAAAATTTACCGTAAACATATAAATTAGTGTCTAACTTAAATATAAATTGATATTAATATAAATTAATGACTACTGATGTAATAACATTAAAAATTTTGATAATTTGTTCACGACACTTAATTGATGTTTGTTCGTAAAATTCAAATATAATGAGATGTCTCATTATATTTGCACTTTAACATCCAAACTTCAATAACAAATTACAAATTTAATTTTTTTACCTCATTAGCTTTTGTTATTATCAATTATAATTTAGCTTACCTGGACAAATATTATATATTTTTCTTTCAAATATTACAAATTTCAATTTTTCCTTTATTTTTTCGTACAAATCTTTAATTTATATGTTTATGTGTTGAACAATATAAGGGTGTTCCAAGAATTGGAATGAATTTTTAATTGATCGTTTTTTCATAATTTTCGTATTTAAAAAATAAAATTATTTAAAATTAACATTTTTCACTAACATTTAATTTTTATGCCATACAAAATTACCATTCATTAAATTTTTACACAAAAATTCAAATAAAGGTTTAACATTAAAATAAAAAAATAAGATCAGACATGTTACTTAATTAATTTTAGAAATAATTAATTATTTTAAAATAATTAGCTAAGTAACAAAAATTAATTAAAATTAATAATCGTGCTAAGATTCAATTTTTTTTGCAATACAAAATTACGATTCATTAAAGTTTTACCCAAAATTAAAAAAAAAAACTTACTAGCAATTGGCCCAAGTTTGAGACAAAATTTCACCACTATAATCCCCAATTTGTACTAAAAAAATTTAAAAATTAGGTTGGACCCAATAATCAATTTTAGAAACAATCAATCATTTTTAAAAATAATTAGCTAAAGAATAAAAGTTAATTAACATTAGTGATTTCTATAAAATTTAATTTTTTGTGTGATGAAAAATTACAATTCATGAAATTTTTGCATAAAAATTAAAATAAATGTGTAACATGAAAATTTATAACTTAGGTTGGGCCCTTTTATTAATTTTAGAAAGAATTTATTATTTTTAAAAATAATAATTAGCTAATAAATGAAAATTAATTAAAATTAGCGATTTCACTAAAATTTAATTTTGATTGGATAAAAAATTATAATTCATTTAATTTTTACATAAGAATTAAAAGAAATGTATAACATCAATTTTTTCAACTAATCATTCAATTGTAACATTAATTGATTTTTTAATTAATTGAATATATATTTATATCTTTTAAATTCTAAGATGTCTTTTCTATTATAAGATATTTTTAAAATTAGGTTCATATAATTCTTAAAATTATGTTTATCAAGCAAATTATTTTGGAAATAGTATTTTTTTAGAAATAATTAACTTAAATACAAAAATTTAATATAACTATTTAAACTATTATTAGTTAAAATAATAAATTATATTGCAAATATTTAGTTAGACATGAGTTTAGTGGACAAAGATTGATCAAAATTAATTATATTGTCAAAAGGGAAAATATAATTAATTAAAAAAAATTATTAAATTGTTGCGGGTTTTTCCTAAAAAATGAAAAATAAATCCTCTAAATTGTAATATATCTTTTAAATTATAAGATTTCTTCAAAACTAAATTCATGCAATTCTTAAAAGTGATGATATTAAAATTTTTATTTTAGAAATAATTAATTATTTTCATAAATAATTAGCTAAAAATAATACTTAATTAAAACTAATTCTATTACAATTCATTAAAATTAATATTACTGTTACGATTTAATTGGACTTGATTTCAATGGACGAAAATTGACATGGTTTCGTAGGACAAAAATTAATAAAAATTAATTATATTGCCAAAATATAAAAATGGAATTAATTAAAAAATAAATAAAAATTAAAATTAATTAGATTGCTATGGTTTACTAGATTTTTCCTGATTTTCGTAAAAAATGAAAGGTATCTTTTGACATGCACGATATCTTTTTAATTATAAAATATCTTTAAAATTAGATTCATATAATTCTTAAAACCACGGCTAAAAAATTAATTATTTAGAAATAATAAATTCTTTTTATAAATAATTAGCTAAAACAAGAATTAATTATATTACAATTAATTATATTTTTTAGATTTAATTTGATAGATTTTCATTGGATGAAAATTGAGACAGTTTTACTAGACAAAAATTAATCAAAATTAATTAAATTACTAAAAATGGGAAAATATAATTATTTCACAAAATGAAAAATAATTAAAATTAATTATATTGCTGCAGGGAAGAAAAATATGCTTACAAAATTAATTTTTCTTTTTACGTATTTTAAAATAAGGTTAAGTTAGCACCTATAAGATTTTTTATTCTTAGAATTGGAGTGCCACATCTTATCGTAAAGTAAGTCGACCGATATTAAAATGATTATTGCAAAAATAATTAATTCTTTTCATAAATAATTAGCTAAAATGAAAATTAATTACAAATAATTCTATTACAATCAATTAAAATTAATAATACTGTTATAATTTCATTGGACTAGATTTTAATGAAATGAAAATTAACACAGTTTCGTTGGACCAAAATTAATCAAAATTAATTATATTACAAAAATAGAAACATAACGTTAATGAAAAAATAAATAATAATTAAAAGTAGTTAGATTTCTATGGTTGACTAGATTTTTCCTAAAAAATGAAAGACATCTTTCGATATGCAAGATATCTTTTTAATTATAAAATATCATTAAAATTATATTCATACAATTCTTAAAATTAAGGTAAAAAAACTAATTATTTATAAATAATAAATTATTTCTATAAATAATTAGGTAAAAACAAGAATTAATTATATTAATTACAATTAATTATATTTCTTAGATTTTATTGGATATATTTTCATTGAAAAAAAAGAGATAGTTTTATTAGACGAAAATTAATCAAAATTAATTAAATTGCTAAATATGGAGAAACATAATTATTTCAAAAAATAAAAAATAATAAAAAATAATTAGATTGTTCACTGGGAAGGAAAATGTGCTACTGAAATTATTTTATCTTTGATGTATTTTAAAATAAAGTTAAGTTAACACCTGTAAGATTTTGGATTTTTAAAATTGGGTCATTACATCTTCTTGTAAAGTAATTCGAGTGATCATTAGTCCCTAATTAACTTTATTTACTTTTTCAGTATCATTTTTTTTCAAAATATGCTTTTCTTTTTTATTTTCATATGTTTTTGTAATTTCTATGATATTTCTTTTGAGTTATAGTTTGTGGCAAAATATTAATATTTTTTTGTATAATTTCGTGTGTTTCAAAGGATCTGCTCCTTTTTTCTTTTTCTATTTTTAAGTGACAAGCTCCAAAAATAGGCATTCAAATAGTAATATTTTTTATTTGACACTACTTAAACCAACAATTATATAATAATTCTTTGGTTCAATCTATCGCTTTCGCTAGGGAATAAGTTTAAGAATTCTTATTAAACAATTGGTTATCGACTCAATCAGTTATTTGAATTATATGACTCAATTAGAATATTTTAATTGGCTTTCGACTATGTTAAATATTTATCAAAGTTTTCATCTCCTAAATAAATATTAAGAATCCTACCTATTTTGAATTATTTATTTTATACCTAATTTTCCTGTTGATATTTTATTTTATTTTTAAGTATAATCAGTTAGATTGTATATTTTAAGTATTAATCTTATATATTTCGATTTATTTATCATATCCAAATTAATTTAAATGTTATACCAAATTATTCAATATTTAATATGCCAAATATGTTAAATTAGTAAGTTTATACCTAATAGGTTAATATACGTGTTTAATATATTTAGATTAGAAGGTATTTATTAAAGAAATAAAATGTTAAAACAAAAGTCTTAGATTAAACAATCACAATGGATGTTGACGGGGATGAGAATTTTCTAGTGGCGCGGGGACACGGACATGGATGGGGAATGGAAGTCTGTAATTCTTATATCATCCGCGTTCAATGTAGAGTAAATGAAGATGGGTCGGAACGAGGATAAGTGTTTCCCAACATGGAAGAAATAGTTTAAGGTCTGTCGGACTGTACTCACTACATTATTATTTTTATAATATATCTTTATACTGATTATATTTCATAATTAACATTTAAAAATTATTATTTACATAGCAATTTTTAATAACACACATTATACTGATGTATAATAATTAATATCTCTCAGAATTTATAATTGCATATAATAAAATGTAAAATAATTTTAAAGAAAAAACAATGAGCTCTACGAATGTTAGTATAGTTATTTTAGTATGGTTATTTTGATAAATATAATATTTAATATTATTTTATTTTGGGTTTACATTAGTAGATTAATCTTGAAATAAGCAAAATGTAATATATTATCACAAGCGTTGTTACGAATTATCATCCCGTGCAAAGCACGGGTATAAATGATAATTAAGTTACTATTCTATGGAGAATAGTAAATTAAGTTGTGTGGATTTTTGCGAGTTGTTTCTTGCATAGTTGCACAATGGATTAGTACGAAATATAGGGAAAATTCTATTGAAATTTTTATAGAATTGTTTCAAGCTAAATTCTTTAATTTTATTGTTGTAACTCATTCTTTATTTTAATTATTTTTTTGGATTTTATGTTAATATTATTAACATCTATCAATAATGTTATTAGTTGAAAAATTTATCCCCCGTGCAACGCACGGGTGAAACAGCTAGTAAGTTTAGAATAATGTTATGCTCACAGCAGGCGTTTTTGTTAAAAATAAAAAATGAAAAAAAAAAACAATGTGCGTACAAAATCGGAAAACGCATAGTTTAGAATAATGTTTTCGGTGTTTCCCATTTTCCCACATTTATCGGTGATAAAATATTTTCTATAATTTTTAATGAAATTAATTTACTTTTTACTTTCTATGGAATTTTTTTTTTTCATTTTCCATGTTCTAATCAAGCACTACAAAAAAGAAAATTTGAGTGGGAAAAGAAAAGGAAAAAAGAAAATTTGAGTGGAAAACATTTGCCACCCCTAATCAAACACATATTTAGTGAAAATCTAGAAATATCTTCGGAAGACTGTTTTTAACTCCCTGCAAATCCATAAAAGTTAGTGTGCTTGATATGTCAAAATTTTCATGGAAAACGTCATATCAAAAGAAAATATTTACCTATTTATGCATTTGATGCAAAGATTTTCTTTGAAAAATATTTCTATATACAAGTCACTAAAAGCATAATTTTAACCTATTTTCACGAAAAACAAGATCAAGTGTAGAGGTCCTAATTGTACTGACCCGTGTTTTGAAGAAAATCCAGTGTTTTCTTTAGAGTAATCTATATCTATATATATATTGATAAAACCAGCACATTTTCCCGCCACTTTCACCTATTTTTCTAAATTAAAAAATTAATTTTTTATTCTGCAATCATAACGGATAATCACAAATCTGCAAATCAATCTTCCCTTATTTTTCTGAATTAAAAAATTAATTTTTTATTCTGCAATCATAAATGGATAATCACAAATCTGCAAATCAATCTTCCTTTCCTCTTCTAGAATTCGAACTCAATCTTCAAAAATCTCAAGCGGATTCTAATTGAATTCACGCAATTACAAATCTCTTGATTTTATCATCATCAACTTCTCCAACCTTCCCTCACGCAAGCAACAAAAATACTTCTCGGAGTACTCGAACATGTCTTTATTCGGAAACAATTGCAGTTTATAATTGTATATGATAATCATCCAAAGATTCGCAAAGATGTTTCAATTCTCTAAATATCTCGGATATATATTACCCCGTGCAACGCATGGGTAGAAATACTAGTTAATTTAATCCGATTTAATATGATTTCGATTTAATATGGAAAAAAAAAAAAACAAAATCTGTTACACGATATAACACGCGTTATTCGCATGTTTGATAATATATAGATTCGACAGTAGTGACTATTTTATAAACACAACTAAATGTTGTCAATTCTACTGTGGAGCCCATACCCCCTCTTGCTAGAGAATTAACCAAGTGCATCTTTTCTATTTGATCACAATAGGACTAACAATAATAACATGGGCACTTGAAGCAACATGTTAACTGGCTTTGATAAGAACCCCCATTCTTCATTGATTTGATCATGATTTTGAACCTACACTCGCCAACCGATGGATCATCTGTTCTGATCACAGAAAGGCCGTTTGGAAATTTGCAGGCGCTATCGAGCTGGTCGTTTTCTTGGTAATAACTATTAAACGCATACGAAACGTTCCTCCCAGCGTCCAAATTCGAACAAGACGTCCCATACCCGAGGCTCGTGCAATCAGCATGAGAACATGCATAGCTCACACTGGGCCCCAATTGAGGATCCTCGAGGTTTGCGTTGGGGCCTAAAACGCACCATTTCTGGGCCAGATACCTGACATTACTTGCGGGTACTAGTCCTCCCGAGTCGCCACCCAAACTAAGGTTGTACTTCGGCCGACCGTCAAAGTAGAATATTCCCCAATGGCGTTCAAAGTTACCCGGTTGGATGCTCTTGGCATCCTCGTCGATTAAGCTAAACAAGTAGGCGTCCACGGGACCCGTTCGCATCGGGGTCCCTCTATTCCCAGAGATATGGGACATGAAACCTTGGTTAAATCTTTGTGCTAATAGGTTATTTGCATTCCGGTCACCATCCGTCGGCCAACCGATTTCTCCGACGATTATGCTTAAGTTTCCAAAGCCATTCTTCTCTAGGGCCCACACTAGAGTATCGTAATTTGCGTCGAACACGTTGGTGTATATCCTCCCATTGTCATTGATCGCTGATGAGTATCCATCAAAGAAGGCATAGTCGACCGGAAAGTTGGCGTCATTGTAGAGACTTATGAACGGGTATATATTGACGGTGAACGGACCCCCATTAATGCTCAAGAAGTTAGTAATTTGGAGCATGAGGTTACGAATATCGGGCCGGAAGTCGCCGGTTGAAGGTTGTTCGCTCGAGCTCTGGTAGACATCGGCATTGAGTGGGACCGTGACTTTCACTCGATTGCCGAGGCCGGCTTTGATTAGGGCTGCCTGAATATTGTTCATAGCCGGAAAGGTTGTGTCAAGGTAGGTTCCGTTATAAGTTGGTAGAAGCGGCTCGTTCCCAACTGCAACATACCTTGTAGAATTAAAAAAAAAAAAAAAAAAAGAAAAATCTGATTATCCTCAATCACAAATCACAATCAACCTCTCTCTCATTCAATCAAAAATTCCGTAAATTTGTCCTATTTGTCCATACCAAAGGGTAATCAAACTATTGGGCTAGCTGGAGAGTAATTACATTAACCATTTCTTTTTCTTTTCCTTTTTTTTGTAATCGGAATTTAGTGAACTGGCCTAAAATGTTGGGGACGGTAAAAAACACAGGAGCCAAGAAGTGAAACTGTAAAAAGGGGAAGGAAAAAAAATTTACCTGATGTCAACACTATTAGATGAAACATGAACAGAAACATTCCTCTCAACCCATCTCTCAGCAGCAGCAACACTGTTAGCAAGAGTGTACAACATTTCATTAGGGATTCCCACCATAACCTCAATCCCTGATCCTCGAAGAGCATTCAAAACCTGTGACTCTGCATCAAAAAGTTTCACCTTTTGAATCCCATTATCCTTCAGTAATTTTACCACTGTTGGAGGAGGCAGAGGATGAGTTGCTTGAGTTCCCCAATTAGCCCCAATACTGTAAACACTTTTTACCATTGTTACAAACAGCACAAGAATCTTAATTACCATCCCAAACTTCATCCCTAATTTACTAGTATACGGTATGTACAGATAATTTTTCTTGCAAAATTAAGAAGATTGAACAGTTTCTCAGTAAATCAGACAAGAAGAAGAAAAATGTCGAAATTTTAAAATTGTTTCAAGATTTAGTACCCAAAAATTGCTTCATCTCATCAAGAACAGAAAAGGGTCTCAAGATTTGAACGAAAATCACTATGAGTGGGTCAAGAATCCAACCAGAGCTATG
Organism: Jasminum sambac; assembly: GCA_018223645.1. Classification (NCBI taxonomy): domain Eukaryota; kingdom Viridiplantae; phylum Streptophyta; class Magnoliopsida; order Lamiales; family Oleaceae; genus Jasminum; species Jasminum sambac. The sequence goes on from CP073649.1 coordinate 18,932,732, forward strand.
TGGGTTTGCTTTATACTTTTGTTCTGTACAAACAAACAACAGGGGCATCTTTTAAAAGTTCACGAAACAACTTCCCACTGTGAAAAATTCAATCTTGGAAAATGGAGGAAAAAAAATTTACAGAGAACCCAAGTCTTTTATAGTGAAAAGAGATCGGAAAAGCAGCAGTATCTAGGCAAAGGAGATGTCTATCTAATGTATATTGGTCCATTCTATGTAGAGTTCATGTTGAAAAAGGTAAATGAATTACAGGATGAATAATTGATCTTAATCATTATTTTCTTCAACTTTATCATGCTCTGATTGTTTAAGGATTTGATTATGTTATATCCTTTTGTGCTGGGTGGTTCTTTTTCATGTCTGTTGGCATGACATGTAGTGCACTGCCGTTGATCCAAGAAAGAGAGTTTATTGGCTTGTTTGGCAAAACTTTTGTGGGTTGTAAACTTATTCTCGAAAATTTGCAATATGGAAAAGGGTATGGTTAAAAAGTATAAAAAGAAAATTTGTGAATAATAATGTGTTCGGTGATAAGAACAATTCAGAATGTGAGATACACAAATAATTTTTTTTTTTTTTTACGTGATGTAGATGATGATGTTTGAATTTCACTAATAATAATAGAAATTAAATTTTAAATAAAAAAGGAAAAAGCCTAAATGTTGAAAAAATTATACTGTGCTCATTGAAAATGAATAATAAATAAATAAATAAATAAATTTATCAGATAATAACTCTTTACTTTCTTTTGGCTGCTTTTGGGTGGTGGGGGTGGTGGGGCTTAAAGTGGATGGAAGAGAAGGAATCAGGCAAAAATACTTTACTTGTTCTTGGGTTTAATGGAGATAGTTCTGTGTAATGGGAACACGTAAGAGAGATGTAGATGAGGCCCCTCCAACGTAATCATGTTCCCCTTCGAATGTTTGTTGGTTCTAGATAGGGTCATGTAATTATCAATGTTTGGAAACACCTTTGTAAGATGCAAATTATAATTTGCAACGTCAATATTACATTTTGATACATATACTTTGATCGATCAGAAAAGGATTTATGAATTTTTTTGACTTATATACACTATCAAAATTATGTTGAGGAAAAGTGTGATATATATGCATATATATATATACACACACATGTATATATATTATGCCACATAAATAAACAGTGCATGATCCAGGAGATTCTGAGTTGAAAGATAAAATATTAGCTCCCGCATGGAAAAAATTTTTAGAGGGCCAAACCGATAAAAAATATTGCTAAAAAGTAAGAAATTTAACTTGTATTTGAGTTAATCTTTAATTTAAATAGTGAACTATAAGACTTTTTTAATAATAATGATAGTGATGTATGATACAAGATTACTATTAATAACTTTGATTGAATATTATATACTTGAAGAGCGCATTTGACATTCATTTTCTTAAAAATTTTTACCAAACATATTCTAATTATAGATTAATAGAAAATTGACACATATAATTTTTAAAATTCAAAGTGAAGTTATAGATTTTTAGAGATTTTTAGAGTAAGAATAAGCAAATAGATGTTCTTTCCACCTTAAATTTCACTCACTTAAATTTACTTTTTCTCTCTCATCATTTTCAACCATTCATTCATTGATTTAACAATTATTTTATATTTTTTAATACTCCATCTCTAATTCTCAACTACACATTTAGTCAAACTTTAATCTACACCAAATTTAAGTTAGAAAGAACATACCCTAAATTAACAAAATATCAATCACCATCAAATTAAATGGACTACACAAACTCTTTTAAGTCACATTTGTCATTGCTAAACAAGAGGAAATGATAATGATTCTTTGTGAATAATTACATGGACTCGAATTAATATATTTGGTGCCTTGTGATTTTTTTTTTTAATCAGAATTTTTTTTTTGGGGTTTTGTTCTCAAAAAAAAAAAAAAAAAATTGGATTGAAAGTTGAGGGGTCACGTGACCCCTCAGGACCCCCCTTGGGTCCGCCACTGTAAATAAAATAGATGGTTGAAAATAGTATTTTAAGAACGAATGGAGATATGTTACTCCAATTGTTGTCTTCTAGGCTGTTACATTCAATTAAAATTCACGTTATTAATTAATACATTGATTATTATTATTATTATTATTATTATTATTATTATTATTATTATTATTCAGTTAAAGTTAAATTATACATTATTCATCACTACTCATTATTATCTCCACATTTTAATTTTCGTCATTATTTAATCTGAAATTTATTTATTTATAGAGAAAATCTAAAATTTAGTTTTATTTAACAAACAAAATAAAAGTTTCCGAGAACGCACCCAACCTTCATAATAATCCTAGAGAGTCTTTGACCTCGCACATATATATACGTCTTTCCAAAAATAATAATTGTGAATATATACAATCGAAGTTATAAATTCCTTTAGGGTATATCATGTCTATTCCCAAAAGTTTCTTCCTGTTGCGTTCAAAGTCACCATTTTCTCCAGTTTCCAATGAACGATTATTTTTGGCAAGTGTATGAAATTGTTCACAAATATGCTCAACAAGTAATTTTTAGTCACGGCACTCCTTATCACAGATATTCTCTACTTTTCAACTAGTTTTTTTTTTTTTTTTTTTAAGCATATATAATAATAAGAAAAACGTAGAAAACTTAGCAAACAATTTGAATGTTTTGGTCCCAGCTTTCAAAGCGCATACCACATATTATGAATTGTGAAAATCTCTTTGAAAATACATTTAAACCTCTATAAATTAATAGTGTTGGGATTGATAAAATCTATTAATTTAGCAAGATATTAAATAATCGATAAATTAATAAACTATTAATTTATTTGTTAATTAATAACTTATTAATTTATCAAAGGATTTGGGGTTAAATTATTGTAATGGAATGGATGCCGAATACTTCTTGAACTACCATGACGAGAATAACATAACTTCAAAGATATTGACTGACGACGAGATAGTTGAGAACATCATGGGAAATGAGAAAAATAATGAAGTTGGAGATGAAAGTGCTACTACGGAGCCGCCTTCACGAAAGGAAGCTCTTAGCGAAGACATTGAATAATTTTTTTATTGCACTATGAGAAGACAACACCAGAAATTATTATTGTGTTAAGGATAGTCCAAGATCAAATCAATGTGACATCAATTTCAAGAAATAACAAGTAACAATTGAGTTATTCTTTATGAAATCAAATTATTTGAATAATTAATTATATAACATTATTAATTTATATATTGCATGGGGTCTATATAAATTCTGAAATTTTTGTCATTTTATAAATTTAGGGAATTATTAATTTAACATGTTGTTCCCAACTCGGGATCGGGAAAAAAAATTATATTAGCGAGGTTATTAATTAATCGAATATTAAATTATCGAGGTTGTATTGTATAGTAATATACTATGCCTTAGGTCTTGTTGGGTGATTTTATAAATATGATTTTCTAAGAATGCCTGTTAAAAAAAAAATTATGTACTGAGAAATTTGATTAATAATCTTTTATGAAGAATGTGTAGTGTTACGTTCCAAATGCACATAAGAATACCGCAACTACACGGGCCGTACAAGTAATAAAGTGGACGAGATGTCCGGTAATCGATCCATCAATAAGTGATCAGTTGGTTTCACACAAGTTAACATATACAAGAGAACATGTAAATAAAACACACATTTAAATGGTTGTTGGATTCAGCAAGTGAAAGTAAAAGAAAACAACTAAAGTTATCATAATTGGGTTTGAAAATAAGAGGAGAAAAGTTGCGATCATTGATTTCATTTAATCTCTATTACTCAATATCTCTCAAGCTCCAAGTGGTTAAGTTACCTATCGACGGTGTTAGACCATATTTTCCTTAAATAAGTAGTTCCTCTTTCGAATGCCAAACTACCCATAATCAATTTATTCAACATATTACATTTTTGTGTCGAAATTTCATCAAACAATCGTAAAAAGGTTAGTGAAAATAGTTCAATGGGTCATCTAGGATTATGGGTATATTTCTATCCCCTATAGGAACCTAGAATGGATGTTACTCGATCTAAAGTGTATATTTTTCTTTCGAAACCTATACAAATCACAAAACACCAATATTTAATGATTAAATAAATAAAGAGCAATTAATTCCATAACATCCACACACAAAACAAGTAAGTTAACCATAGGAAACTAAATTAACGTTAAGAAATTTAACTAAACTATATCAATAATCCCAACATCAAGTATTTAACTCATAATAACAAGAAAATCAAAGAAAGAATGAATGGAGTTCGTTCTAAGAAGGTAATAGTGAAGAGAATATAACAATAACAATAGAAACTCCCTTTGAATGGAGCAATGGAGCCCAAATAGTTGATGGTCTTCGTCTTCCCCAACTTTCCTCTTGATGAACCCTAACCTTTCTCTTCAATTTTCTTGCCCAGAAGGCGTTGAATCTCAAGCCCTAACTCCCTTTTCAAGTTGTAGGGACAAAAATTCCATGAAAACCCCCAAATTAAAGGTTAAAATGGCCAAAAATGGCCTTGGCGCCAAAAATCAGCGTATGCTGATTTTTGGGGGCTTACGGTCGACCTAGGCCCAGAAGAACACAAGTTGTGCCTGCATGGGGGTTACAGCCGTAACTAAGGGTAGTTACAGCTGCAACTACGGCTCAAGCAAAAACGCAGTTCAGGCACGAATTGGGTGAATTTTGCAACCGAGGTCCTCCATCTTTCAGGATCTTGCACTTTGGTGCTCAACTTTTGAACTTTCTATCAAAAATACCCAAATTTAATTGCTCTTGCAGTCCCTCATCTTTTGGAAGTTGTACTTTCGTCCCCACTTCAAGTTTTCTGATACTTTTAGTCTTTTTTTTCTCTATTTTTGCTTTCTTTCCTTTCCACTTGGGTCGGTTACGTACAAAGATGAATTTTACATATTTGTGAGTAGAAATTAATCCATTTGCTCTGCTTTTATTATGTTTAGAGTATCTAATGAGTGTATGAAAACACACTCATCATATAGTTAAAAGTGAATGGAGAAAAACGTAATGATATAAAAATGCATGCGGTTTTAAACTTTGCAAAACCAATTAATGATAATGATATTCCAAAGAAATTTTTTGTAGCAATTTGACTCTCAAACTATCCCAATATTAAATTATAGAAAAAACAAGCAGAGTAAGATATAAAAACGTCTCACGGTCTTATACAAAGAATGAATAATCTATTACAAAAAAATATACCAACACCTAAAATACTCTAGTACTAAAAATAGAAAAAATTCCGTACATAAATTTAAAAGCAACTACAAACCATAGTTATCAGACTCGACCCAGGGTTCGACCCGGATAGAGAGCTCGGTCACTGGGTTGCTGGTTGAACCAGTAATTCGATGGTTGAACCCGCGGGTTAACTCTCATCAAACCGGTAGATTGAAATAAAATAATTGTACTATCATTGAAATTTTTTTAATATTATAATTAACAATTATTATAACCATTATATTGAGTAAGCGTAATTAAAATATTATTACATCCACAAACAAGAATGCTCATCTAATTCATAATTGATTTTATTTTAATGAATATCACTAACTTTTTGTTGAATATTGAAAGGTGGCAAGTAGCGCTAATCAATTTTGATTTTGTTTCAAGCCTATAATCGATAATATGAATATGAGCTTAACAATATGCACTGTGGTTTATAATAGTAGTATAAAACTTAAAAGTAAAATCTTTTAATCACTCATGCTAGTCACACACTTATCAATAACTTTGGATATTCGATTATTTATTTTTAAAAAATTTAATCACGGTAAATATTTAGTTGTGAAAAAGGTTTCCTTTGTTTTTTACTTTTTATTTTGGTAAGAAATGATTTGATTTATTTTTTCAACCTTAAACATTCAAGGAAATAAATTTTTTTTACAATTTAAAAATATAATAATTTAAATAAGTAATGATCTGGATGTGTTATTACTTTTTGGGTCACCGGGTTGCCTATTAACCGGCGGTTCAATCGGGTTTATATTGGGTCAATTACGAGGTGGTCGAATTAGATGAATCGGACCGGTCGAGGCACCGGGTCACCGGTTCACCGGTCCAACCGTCCGGTTTGGATCGGGTTTAATAACTATGAATAATGTCTCTTCCCATAGGGGAAGCTTCTCCATTTTTGGAACCACAGACAAGTTACAAGAGCCTATCTCCAAAAACCACCTCCAATTTCACACTTTTGAATCCCGAGTTTTGATCACCTGCTCACTCGTTGGCAGGTCAATGTATCAATACTTACATTTTTTTTATATGAAACTACATATGATTTTATAAAATCACCTATGGTTTCATGTAGAAAAAAAAATTAGTTGTATATACATTAATCTGGCAACATGTGGGCAGATAATCAAAACTATTTGAATCCTTGGGGAATAATAATTTCTTTTAAAGTTCAAAATTGCCCTCGATTCCAAAGAAAAATAGGAAAAATGGTGGTCTGAACTAGCAAGAGCATGATTTTGTGCCTCTTATGCTGTTATATATGCATGCAACCAAAATAATAGAAATTTCCTAATATTATTGCTGAAAATTGCAATATATTTTTTGCACTAATTGAATTATCTCTTCATTGATGTATTAAAATAAGTGTGCGAGATAGGCGTTTATAAATTCGATTATGTTGCATCTAAGAAACTATTTTATACTAAAAATCTATTATGAGTAGTACACATAGTCTTGTGAAAATTAAAACGACGTAATATTACAATTCATTATTATATCGAAAAATTAACTTTTATTATTCAATCAAAATCAAATATTAATATTAATCATACATTCCATATTACTATTCATTATTATCTAGCGTATATAATAGTTCTCACCACTATTTTAATGGATGTATATGGTAATCACATAATTGGGCAAATAAAAATTTTTAAAATTTGTTCTCCTACGTGTAATGATCCCATACTGTCCCGCTGATGTGCTACTTTCGATAATAGAGATCTCTGAAAAATAATCTATATATATATTAATAAAATGAGATCAGTTTCACTCAATCTTATAATTTTTAGAATTAAAAAATACTATTTTTATTATATTTCCCACTCAAGTATAAATACCTAATTTTCAACCCATGGATAATATCCCGTTATTATTACCTCTGATCTTTTGATAGAATCACTCTTTATCCCTCCAATCCGGGTTATTATCATGTGTAATCTTTTTAAATCTCCCATTCATATCTTTTTACTATGAAAAAAGGAAAATATGTTATTATAATTTTTATTTTACACATATTTTAAATTATAACTTGGTCATAAATCTCCTCGTGCAACGCATGGGAGAAAATACTAGTACTTTATTTTCATTATATTTCCCACTCAAGTACAAATACATAATTTTCAACCCATGGATAATCTCCTGTTATTATTACCCCTAACCTTTTGATAGAATCACTCCTTATCCCTCCAATCCAGGTTATTATCATGTGTGATCATTTTAAATCTCACATCCATATCTTTTTACCATGAAAAAAAGGAAAATGTGTTATTATAATTTTTATTTTATACATATTTTAAATTATAACTTGATCATAAATCTCTCCGCAACGCAGAGAAAATACTAGTAAATAATTAAAGCCAACTGAATATTGTGTCGAGAATTTCCATAATAATTGTATTCTCATGCTTTGCGATGAAAAAACTGATGGATGTGTGTAAGGTATCTTGGGGTTATATTATTTTATGTTTAGTGATACAAGTAATCATTTTGATTGTGACAAATAATTAACCAGGCCATTGTCTTAAAATAAAAATTATGTTTCTAAATTATTATTTCTAATCACTTATTTAATTAATTTGATAAAATTTTTTATTTAATTATACTATATATATTTTTTTAATTTTTAATCATGCACGGATTATTTCAAAAATATGTACCTAACATACACTAACATGGGAGTATTGTTTGAAATGTGTCCAAATAATAATATTTTAAAATACTTTGTGTTATTTACTTTTCAATGATCACTTATATATGTATTCTATATAATTTTACATGTATTATGCATTTTTCACAACTGAGTTTTGATGTATGTATACAACCAAAAGACAACAAATTAATACACATTCCAAATAAGTCTTTATATTGGAAGAGGGAGAAAAAATATTTGAAAGTGAGGGGCGCTGGAAGAAAAAATTTAACTTGATCTTGATGAATTAATTTCAGCTACTCTACCAATATTGTAGCCAACTCACAGTCTTCATCAACGGCAGGGGCGGATCTAGCATTTCAAGTGAGTGCAGGCCAAAATTTTGGGAGCGATAAAATATTGTAAATTATGAAAAAGTCATATACAAAAATACACATTACAATTGTTCTCTACGAATTTTCATAGGCTGATATCATTTTATAGTGACATCATTATCAACTTTTAAGGAGATCTCTTTTTCTACAAAAACAAGAAGCCTATCACCAATATTTGTGTTTTCCCCTAGTCTATTCGAATTGTCCTCAACTCTTGAATCGAACACAACTCTCTCAGAGCTACCTTCACCAATATTTTCTTGACGAGATTTTTTCGTAAGTATTTCTCCATGAGCTGATACATCATACATGAACATTATATAAAAAATTAGAGACTAGAATTACAACACCAATTGAGTTAATAAATTAAGATTGGAGAAACCCTAAAAATCTAAATCATTTTAAGTCTGAAGAAACCCTTTTTAGTAATATATTGAAGAACCCTAAAAATCTAAATCATCAATCTTAAGCAATAACAACCTTAGATATTAGAGAATCAACAATCAATTAACCACAAACATATCAAATCAAGTATAAAATTAAGATTTTTACAGACATTTTGAATAATTACATAAGTATTTATTTATTTTAACTAACAATTAACCCAAACAAATAAGAGAAAGAGAATATATTTGCCTCTACCAAAGCAGTGAAGCACCACCGCTGTTCCACCACTTAGAGAAGATTCCGGCGACCACTTTCAACACCGATGAGAAGTTTTCAAGCTGCCAATTTTTTTTCCTACTGTTCTGACTTTCTAAGTTCTGTCGTTCTCTACTTGTCTGCCTCTTTCTAGTTAGCTACCAATTAAATTTTTGTTTTAATACTTTCAGTGCAGGCCAACCCAATAGGCAATAGGAATTTGGGCCGCTGGGCCTGAAAAAGTCAGTGTAGGCCATGGCCTACACTGGTCAAGACCTAGATCCGCCTCTGATGAACGGACACTAACAACGTACGCATAGATAAATGTCATTAGTCAATATTCATTAGCCAAGAATTCTAAACTACGTACATACTTATCATAGAGTACTAAAAATACTTATTTGACTTATTTGACCTCCAAGATGCCTAAAAAGCTTGAAATTGCATGCCAGATATGTTGAATCATATGTACTAATAGTTGCTACTTGTTCATTATGCCTCAAAATCGGGGATTTTGGTGTCACTAACCACTAAAGATAGGGAACTAATAATGTGACTATGCGAGTAACTTTCTAAATCAGGTGGCGCGAGCATAAAGTTAGTGAGCTCATCATATAAGCTCAAAATAAAATCCAATAACTCGTTGAAATAAATAACTTTACAAGTAAGTGTGTATATATATATACATATATATATATATATATATATATATATATATATCTGTATATATTTATTTATTAAAGGTCGAGTTATCAACAAACCGTAGGGCATGTATGTAGAGAAATTTAGTATGCAATTAGAGAGCGACGAATGATTTGCTTGAAAAATTTATAATGTGGATAGATCAAGGAAAGAGTTTATGTGATACACATACTCAAACCCCTAAATAATAAAACTCGGGGATTAGAAAATGTCAAATTATTTATAATTTGGGGTCTAGGGGTGGAAATTTTGACATGGATTTAAATTTAAATTTATAGATTAACTTTTCTTTTTCAAAACACACCGAGGAGGTTATATGTGACGTTAATACTCTGGATCTGGTTGTACAAGATTAACTTTTCTTGAATTACAAGGTCAGGGGGAGTGTAGGGGAGGAGAATCCAATCCTAAATTTAAAGGTAAGAGACGGATCCAAATGCCACTAGACCATATGTGACCATACACAATTAAGTTATTTACTACATTAAATGTGAAAATTAATCACATTGATAATTTTAAAAGAAAACTTTCCTTACGAAACATTCCATTATAAAGGATGTTACTAAACGCACCCGTAGAAGATGAGGTTTTCGCAATGGTCAAATTGGAGAATATAAGACGGTTATAAGGCGCCTTATATCTGGGAGTCATTTAAAGTATTGGAATTTAAATTGCGGTTATTTTTACCTCCATTTAAGGCTAGGATTTATTAGATAATAAATAGCTGTCATTTTGACCGCCGTTTATTGTATAGACGTATTTTTTTTAATCTTATGTGTGTGGTCACATGCCCGCTGCTTATGGTAAAACTTTTTTTTTTTTTTGTTGAGCTTATGCGACCTCTTAAAAGAAATTTGGCAAAATTCTATAGGCGACAGTTTTGGTAACCGCTGTCTATAGTTTTTTTTTTTTACGTATTAATTATTTATAGCTGGCCCATAATTCTATTTGCCGGTAAGTACTACTACTTGTTACCTTATACACTCTATAGAACAACACTAATAAATTAAAATCTTCACCAACAAACTAGAAACATCACCAACGAAATGTAATTCGATACATCCAAAAACTCACCAATGAAGTGCACCACTAAGTCTAAGTTAAAATATTCACCGACAAGCCAGAAACATCTCCAACCAAATGCAATTCAATACATCCAAGAATTCAATGACATCCCATCTGATCCATTGACCAATATGTAATTCAAGAACACGACACCTAAAAGCAAATACCAATAACGATGAATGCACTACAAAAGCCGAGAATTCAAGTCAAAAACAAGACAATTGGCATAATCTACCGCACCACATACATCATGTAAGCTACATCCATTAGTCAACACTCAATCCTTTACTAATTACACAGGGCAACCCATTAAGTAACAATTACAAAAAAATAAGAGACTACAACTGAGCGTACAATTTGAACAAGTAACTCGCCCATAAATTCCTAACCTCGTCGATTTCATTTTTAGAATACTAAAATGCGAGAAATTGACCTGCAACAATGATACGAGTGTATCAATGCTTATAACTACAAGGAATTGCAACGTAATGCAAACAACGCATAATTATTGTAACAAACCTCAAGCAACGACTCAGTTCGGCTATGATACTGCACAATATCAAGCATGAATTCATAACATAATAGCCACACTCATTGCCACTTGGCTGCTGTGGACACTAATTCATGCAAAGTCATATCAACATAAAACACGCATTACTATCAACTTTTTGCATATGAGTTTTCAACCTGAACTGCTTTGTGAAATTATACCTGAATTACGTGCTAGGATAATGACTGTCTAGAACTAGTGCCTAAACGCTTGTGAAATTCATTGAACAACCTAGGTGTTGAATAGTTAGGATACGTTATTGTCCTTAATGATTAGACATTCAACCATACAATTCAACCTTTAATGAAAAAAACATTTACGATAGTTGCTTACGATTTGATGGTTAATTTAAGCTTGAAGTCATTGGTGCTGTCATTCATGCCACGATGTGCCGAACTCAAGTGGGTGCACTCTCACGGAAGAATATGTTCCTGTAAAGTAGCAAAGACGTAGAGCTAACACGGCCTTATAAAGCCTATTGAAATCTAACATTTCAATAATGCTGACAGGATTAGCTATTTGGGCATATTCAATCAAATGAAATCATGAACACATTGGTGAATTCTAACTCGTGTCAAATAAAATTCTTAACATTATGTTTCCAATTACACATGGAATCCCAACTAAATTACACAGTTATGTACTAGTTATATACCAAATTACATGGGATCTAAACTAAATTAAAATTTCATTAACAAGCTCATTACATACGACATTACATCCTAAATAATTTTTTCTAAAATAAGAAAATCCCAAAATTACATTAACCAACTAGTTTGTCTTAAAAAAATGAAATATAATTCCAAAACATTGTAACATTCCCAAATAATAAAAAATCGCACAAAATCCAGAAAAAATTTGTAAAGAACGTTGCAACACCCAAAGAAGGTTTGCACCAAATATATATATACATATATATATAAAAGAGAAAAATTGGGGAAAAACACACAAAAATCTCTAATGACAAGCACTAATATTTCAAATCCCATGTCTTACTTCGATTATAGGTGCACAAACAAGCTAGATTGAAGGTTAAATCTACCACATTCCAAAGTACGAGAAAAAATCCTAGAAATACCCTAATTTTTGTAGGTAATGGCACTAATGCCTTGTACCCACAATGGTCCTTGGAGTTACATCACTTCAAGCATAGATGGCCGGATTAATGGTGGAATCGCCGGAGATTTGCACTTGTTTTCGCCAAAGCATGTTGAAATCTTACATTTCAATAATGGAAATACGTTTAGCTATTTGGACATATTCAATCAAATGAAATCATAGACACATTGATGCATTCTAACTCGTATCAAATAAAATTTCTAACATTATGTTTCCAATGAATTGAACGTGGAATCCCAACAAAATTACAGAGTTACATACTAGTTACCATACTAGTTACAAAGTTATATACCAAATTACAAAATTACATACTAGTTACGAAGTTATGTGCCAAATTACATGGGATCTAAACGGTATTTCATCTCATTAACAAGATAATTACATACCAAATTACATCCTAAATAATTCAAAAATACGAAAATCCTAAAATTACATTAACCAACTATTAATTTCAAAATCACACTAACCAACTATTTTTTCAATCAAAAGAAAAAAAAATCAAAAACATTGAAAATTCCCAAATAATAAAAAAATATCAAATGACATAAGAAAAAAAATCATCAAAACCGAAATTAGGATCTTCGCCCATAAAAAATTCAGAAAAAATGCCAAAAAAATCCACAAGTTAGAAAAAGAAAAAATTGCCAGAAAAACCGCTGCACAAAAGTAAAAAACCTACAAATCTGCAGAAAATTTCTGGAAAAAAAAGAAAGAAAAAAAAAGATCTATAATGAGAAGCACTAATGTTTCAAAACCCAAATCTTACTACGATTGTAGGTGTACAAAACAAGTTAGATTTAAGGTTTAATCTACCACATTTCATAATATACGGAAAAATCCAAGAAGCTCACTAATTTTTGTAGGTAATGGTACTAATACCTCGTGTAGCAACCAATTCGAGCTCCAATGGCCTGAACAATGCTCCAATCGCCGAAATTTTACCAAGTTCATCGAAAGGGAGGCTAGGGTTTTTTTTTTTTTTGCTTGCTACTGGTTTTTCACAATCTGGTGAGGAAGAAAGGGAAATAAGTGGAATACTTTATGCGGCGGTCAATGTGACCACCGCATAAAGTATTTAAATTCGTTGTATGCGGCATTCATATGGTGACCGCCACCGCCGTTTAAGTAGTTTAGGTAAAATTTCTTTTTTCTTTTTTATACACATCTATACTATATTAAAAAATGAGGATGTTTGGAAATCTTTTGATTTCCAATAGTGTCCCAACTTATAATTTATTTAGTCAATTCGACCCTTATTAAAAGAATATTTATACAAATAATTAATAAGTGACTCTTCATATTACATTGATAAAATTAAACTATACACATCTAATGTAATGAGATTTTATTTAATGTGTATGACTTTTTGTATAAAATTCAACAAGTGTAATTGTATGATAATCAACAGCTTTTGATTTATAATTATGTCACAAATATTTTTTTAATCCAATAATTCAAAAAGTATATTTATATAACTAAGTTTTCAGGATTTTTAAATTATTTCAATTCAATTAAACATGAACATTTAAATATATATATATATATATATATATATATATATATATATATATATATAATATACTTTCATTCAACCCATGTAACTTAAAAATGTATATTGTTCATTTTTGTTCCATAAAATCTTTTACAATTTTTTAATTAAGATATCATGTTTTCATAGTTTTAATATTTGATTGATATCATATTTAATTGATATCATATTTGATCGACTCAAATATCTTTATATTAAAATAACTGGAGTGCCACGTTGGCAAAAATATCAACGTGGCACACATTAATTTTTTTTTAAAAAAATTAAAAAATTAGTTTTGGAAATAATCCAACATTAATTGGTAGTAATGAAAAATATAATTAAAAATAAACCAATATGTAAAGCAATCATTTAATGAGAAAAAATTGATTTTGGAAATACTTTAAATATAACTTCATTTTTAAAAGTTCTAATTCAAAATAATAAATATTTTTTATTTATTTTCATCACGTTAAAATTATATGTTTTGATAGTTTTGTTTGGTTACGTGAATTGGACTATTTAAAAATAGTGGGTTTTTTTTTATTTTTTAAAATCAAATTGTGAGTAGTGAAAATTATAACTGGATTTATGTTTAATAATTTATCAATTTTTAAGTAATTAGTAATTTATTCATATTTCTTTATATTAAAAAATTGGAGTGTTAAGCTAGCAAAGATGTCAACGTGTCATACATTAAATATTTTTAAAAAATTAAAAAATTAGTTTTGGAAATAATCCATCATTAATTAGTAGTAATTAAAAACATAATTAAAAATAAACCAATATTTAAAAATAATTAAAATTTAATGATAAAAAAATTGGTTTTGGAAAGACTTTAAATATAACTTCATTTTTAAAATTCTAATTCAAAATATTAAATAATAGATATTTTTTTATTTATTTTCATCGTGTTAAAATTGTAGGTTTTGATAGTTTTGTTTGATTATGTGAATTGGACTATTAAAAATAGCGGGTATTTTTTTACTTTTTTATTTTTTAAAATCAAATTGTGAATAGTTATGTTGAATAATTTATCGATTTTTAAGTAAATAATAATTTATTAATCTTTATATTATTGCAGTTGAAGTGCCACGTTTGGCGGATACTCTATTGGCAGTGCTAACATAACACACGCTTTTTAATTAAAAAGTTAATTGATATTTTTCGTTTTTAATATGGCTGATGTGATATGTTCGCTAACTGGATTTTGCATTGCATGCATTTTTCCTTTTCTAAGTATATAAAATAAAAAATAATTTTTTTTTCTAAAATTAAAATACAGTTTACGTAAATGAAAAGAAATCAAATGAATTATGTAGATGCGAAAATTATCGGTATTACTACATATTTAAGTTACATAAAATTAAGCATAATACTTTTTATACAATTAAACTAAAATTAAATAGCAATTACCTCTAATCATTAAAAACATGCATAAAATCATAAAATTTATAGTGCATAATATCTATTTCAGAAAGAAAAAAGGCGTTCAATATAAATTTTATTTATACCAACAAGAAAGACAAATTTTGATAATCAAAGAATTTGTATATATTCATTTCCAATGGTTCATTTACAATTAATTAATCTCCACGATCATTGTTGTGCAATGCGATGTACGATAATTGGAATTAAAGTTACACCTTTTGATAAATTTCTTAATTATGCAATGCACGTGAATTTTTTAATTTGTAATTGTGAATTTACTTCATGTTTTTTGCATTAACTATAATATACAATATTATAAATTTTAATAATTATTTACAATTATGCAATCTCCTATACATAAATTACATCAATTATATAATTCAACATTCATATTCAATATATTTATAATATTATATCAATTATTTATTATACATAAATTTAATTATTTCCGTGCATCACACAGGTATAGTACTAGTATGTGATTAATCTTATTGATTTTTTTTCAATTAGATGTTTGGACCAATTTAGTAGAAAATTGATGTATTAATATTTCTACTTAGAGAATTAAATTATCTAAAATTTCAATCAGTTTCCACATATAAGTTACCGATACTCTGTTGGCTAAATTTTATACTTTTTGGAAAAAAATGGAGTTGTAATTTAAAATTTTTACTCAAAAAATTATTTAATTTATATAAAAATGCTCGGTGAAAAAGGGACTACATCTATGATTTAAAAGATTTATTCATAATATATTTTTACCAATTTAAATTTATTTTTAACAATCTCAGTTTACTTCAATTACTTTCATAAAGAATGTTAATACTTTAATTTTTAATTTTTTTAATGTCTTTCATTCATCTTTCGTATATAATGTGCAAAGTACGTTCTTATAACTAGTTTGTATAAGTGGCGGTTAACATAACCGCCGTTTACAGTAGTATAGGTGGTGGTCAACAGTAACTGCCTCCTATATTGTGCATTATAATCTCATTTTTACACATTTCCATTTAAATTTTGCAAATAAAACACTTTAAATGACTGTTATTTTGTTAACCGCCCTTCAAAATCTGCCTTCTAAGCCTTATTTTGTAGTACGATTTCTAAATTTAACTATTTTGCATATCAATACTATTTTCCCTGTTTCCCCAAAACTTGTAGTCATAAACTTAATATTTGAATATTTATGGGTTGTTTGATTGGGGATAAAAATTATCCGTGCGGTATTTATTGTAAAATATGTGGTTAATATTGTATTGAAAAATGTGTATATTGTTGAAAAGAGGAGAGAGAAGAGTGTGAGATAAAATTTATCCTTGATAGAACAAGGCCTTAAAAGAGGAGTACTAATTTTCCATAGTTGTCCTTCAACTGATTTTGCGTAACTTAGGGCTTGTTCTATCTACTGTCTTTTTCTACTAACTTCCATTAACTTTTCTCCATCATCATTTTTAACAACTCATGTAATTATTTTATATTTTTAATATATTTTTATCAATTTTCAACTATACAACTAACACGTTATTCGAATAAATCAACATAAATCAACAACACCTTCTATAAAAGAAGCCCTTAATTGTCCCATTGAATCAATATTTTAAGATCTTAAGTCAAAAATGACTTCGCATGATCAACTGAGATAATTAATACCATTATATAAACCGCTCAATAGTATTAATTGTATCGACGATATCTATGTCTAGACTTACCACACTTTTGATAAACCGATTTACTATTGCAATGTATAGGTTGTTAGGATGTGTGTAAAAATAAATTTTATGTGTTCTTTATGTGATATAGGAGGGAGAATGGGTGGAGTTGAATGGTTGAGATTTGTGTAGTACAGGTAAGTCCCACGAGATATATGGATGTGAAATAGGAGAGATGATTAATGAGGTTGAAAAAAATATATAAAAATATATAAAATGTGTAAAAATACGTAGAAGAATAGAGACTTATATAGTACGCTCTGGGTTAGGCCATCATGAAATATCCTCCATGACATAATGAAGTCGTTCTAGAAATTGTTACAGACTCGATCTCAGGGCAAAACGTTGAAATAATCACAAATTGCTTTAATTATTGGACACTGCACGACAAAACCGGAAGTCCACATCATTGTCCTTCGCGTAATCTAATTTCTATGATTCATATTTTGTTTTTCGCAATGTAGACCAAGAACATTGGAGTAGGTAAGCTCACCTCTATGGATAAGGAATTATTCATGGTTTGTGTGATTGCCCCAAATCTAGCGGTTATTCTTGAGGGGGAAGGGCAAGAGAGACAAAAGAGGGTTTTTTTTTTTTTTTTTTTTTGGGGCGTGGGGTTGATGGAGAGGAGACAATGGCTATCTTTCTTTCTAGTTTTCGTACTATTATTAGGGTATGCTTGAATGTCAAACAAGGACTTTATATTACTCAATGTACTTTAAAATGTAATTAAATGCTCACTAAATTTTATTTAGTATTGACTATCGATAATTTATTGACTCAATATTTAAATCTATTACTATAACACACCAACTTGATTGACAATATCTTACATGAAACCAATATGGTGTAAATTTTTATGAAGTTTTATGGCTTTTGATGTGAAATTAGATAGAGAATGAGTTAAGTTGAATGACAAGGATTTGTATAGTATATGTATGTCCCACAAGATATGTGAATGTAATTAGTTTGATCAAATTCAAATTAAAAAATATAAAAATATATGAAAATTTGTAAAGAAATATAGGCTAACATGCACTAGAGCAATTACTGGTGTAAAAAGTTCAATTGAATTGCACAAACAACTATATAAACCATAAAAATGAGGCATAAGTATTGTCTCGGAAAGTGGTATCTCTAATAGTTTATTTCATTTTTCCTTTGAAATGATCTTCATAGATGAATTTATTTTGCCAACAATAGTCTAATTGACTGTATGGATAATATCGTCAGTTATATGCACACAATTTATAAATATATTTAAAATTTAGGCTAATCAATGCTTGAACATTGACTGTGAACAAAGAAACATTTAATTACATTTTAAAATATAGTGAACAATTAGTTACATTACAACTTCAAAATTTGGTGACCATTTGCTTAAATTTACTGGTAATTCTAAATGCAATCACTTCTTTTACTAACTACACCCGCTTCCCCTAATCTCCCCATTCTATCCTCATTAAAAAAAAAAATTTGAACACAACTCCTTTCTTTTTCCTTTTTTTTGAAATTTTTAATTTTAATTTTATTTTTTATTGTGTTCCACCTTCACAGGCTTAAGGTGTAGTTCGAACACAATTTAAAAAAACAAAGAAGAAAGAAAGGAAGAAGAAAAATTGATGGAGAAGAAGTATCTTTGCTACCACTTTTTTGCTCAAGTTTTTTACAATTACTCTGATGAGGAACCTTGAAATTCCTTTGATGATATATTAATGATTATATTTGATTAATTCTGAATAGGGTAAATTTAATGAATGATCACCAAACCTTCTAAATGTCACTAATTACTCACTAAACTTTGAAATGTAATTGAATAGTCACTGAACTTTACGTAATGTCAACTAATAATCACTCTTTAACTCAATATTTAAATATATTTAAGAATTATGTGTATATGACTAATAACATTCTTCGTAGAGACAGTTAGACTAATTATTGGCAAAATAAATTCATCTACTGAACTTAAATTAGAGAAAAACTAAATAAACTATCAGAAATGCCACTGTCTGAAACAATACTTGTATTGCGTTTCTTATTGTTTATATAGGTTTTTGTTCAATTTGAGTAAGTTTTTTAAAGGAGTAGTTGATTTAGTTGGTCATATGTATGATATCGTCATTCAAATTGGTGCAATACGCTAATATAATAAATATTAAGTTAACGAGTGATCGATAAATGACGTTAAGTAAAGTTTAGTGAGTATTTAGTTACATTTCAAAGTTCAGTGAGTAATTAGTTACATCTTAAAAGTTCAATAATCATTGATTAAATTTACTCATTCTGAATACATCCCACCGAACACAATAAAAAAAAAAAAAAAAGAAAGGGTGTGGGTTTAGAATATTCCTTTCATTAAACCGAAGAAAAATGAAAAATGAAAGACAAAGGTCAGGGACCATCTTCCATTCAGTCAAACCCATAAACCCTAGTCGGTAGCACAAGGGCTTCAAAGTTCAAAAGAACCCTCCGAAAACAATCTACATTCTCTCTCTCCACTCCGCATCACAAATTAGTGAGAGAAAATGCCGCTAGGAGAGAGGCCAGGGGACAAGGGCGAGTCTCGATACTGCGGTGTGGAGACCGAATTTAACGATGACATGCCTCACCTCCTCTCCTTCAACATCCATGGGGGCTTTGATTTTGTCGTCGCCACTTTGGTTCGTCATTGTTTATTGTACTTTTCTTTAATATTTTTTTTCTTTGGGGGATTTCATCGATTTCCGTTTTCAGTATTTTGTTGGAAATGGGGGTCATTACTAGTACTTTGCGTGCTCTGCATTGCTTTAATTTCTCGCATTGAGCTTTAGGCCTTAAAAGCTCTCTCTTTTTTGGTTTACAGTGTTCACTGCTGTCAGTTCCTAAAGCCCTTGTACCTTTTGCTGCACATGTTGTACTTCTTGTCTGTCTATGACATTCTTGCACTGTGCTTCGGCCGAACGAATTTAGCTTTCTATGCGTTATAGTAAGACAAATGAACAAATATAAGTTCAGTCAATCGATTCTACAGCATTATAAATGATATTAAGATGTTGCACAGTAGTGTTCTTGTGTTCGCTTTGCTCTGTGGTTTGAATATTTGAACCTTGGGTTTGTGCATTCTCATGGTAACTAAAGGTGATCAATTAGCCAATCACATCATATATTCCATGTGTGAATGGTCAGTAAGTCACCTACAGCTTCACGTGTTTAATAGCCTTTACCTTTTGTGAATTGACTGTATACAGTCGTACTTATAGTACGCACATTGTACGCTTTCTATATCACTCAGGCTATTGGCACTACATTCCATATCTTGGTCATAAATATGTGCATAAAGTTGCTTGCTTTAATATGTTAACTGTAAGATCACTGTTTTCCGCTTATTTGATAGCACAGACAGTATTTCTTTGCACCCAGTAATTGCTATAGGATTCAAACCTAGAAACGCAAGCATCTCTTACGATACATGCGAAACTTAATGAGAAAGAGGTAAGCTTTGACTGATCTAAAGAGCCCATTAACCACCAACTTGTCACTATCGTCTTCTACTAAAATTCAGGGTTCGAAATTATGATAGGGAAATAATAATCCAAGGACATCCTCATTTTGTGGAAGAGCAGCTCTTTTAATGGGTACTGGGACAAATCTCAATATACTTAACCCATTTTCCAAAATAAAAAAATAAAAAAATAAAAAATCATACTTGTTTGGCCTATTTAATTGTGCGCCGAAAATAGGCATCATTACTCTGTTTTTATCCCTTCCACTAGGAAAGCAAAACCATGACTTAATTGTGTTGTTTGGAAATCTACTGAAACTAGCTCTTTACTTTTGTCATCTGAATTTTACTTGAGACACCTGGCTTTATCTGTCAACACGTGTTCAGTAGTATTGAGTTCCACTAGATCTTAGCTTTCGTCATAAAAGGTTAACCTTTAAGGGTGGCCGATCTTATTATATGCCTTCTTTTGTCTAGATTTTTTAGAAAGCTATAATTTTTTCCCGAGTCATTTTCAATCACAAATGCCATGGGATCTAAATATTTCCATTTTATTCGCACATTCTCTTAAAAAATCTACCTTAATCTGAAGAAAAACCTAGGACTAGATAAACACTTAGCCAATGCGGCAATTTCCTTAGCACTATCTAAACTCTTACTGAAGTTTTTGATTAAAGGATTAGAAGCCTTGATCCTACTTTTAATGACAAACTAGTTGAATTATATATGGGCAGAAAGAGATAGACATCACAAACCTTCTGCTATAAGTTTCTTTATTGCTGATCTTTTGGCTTTTTCTTAGGATCATATTAGGAGGTTCTCTCCCACCCTTCATTTTATGCTTCTTGTAGAAAGATTCTTTGCTTTTTTACCGTTTGGGAAGATTGTCTGATCGAAAAGTATGAAAATTAATGGAGACATGTAAAAAAATAATGTGTTTTTTGTACTATATGAGGTCGAAAATTGTAAGAAAAGTTGATTATTAAAAAAGTATTATCAAACAAGAAGTAGATGATATGTTTGATAATTTGATTGGGTCAGTGTGAGAGATGATGCACCTGTTCTCTTATACCTTCTTATCTTTACGTAACTCAATATTCTTTGAATTAGTGTTCAAAAAGGCGCAACAAGGTGATGAGACATTTTTTCTTGGCGAGATAAAAGTCTCAAGGTGCTTTTAATTGTAAAAACAAACACGACTAATTGAACATTTAATAAATTATAAACAAACTTTGAGATTCCCAAACAATAGAATAAGTTTCAGTACAAAAATGATGTTGCCATCTCCGGAGTTCGGCACATGTTTTGTCCGGTCCTCCACTCATCAATTTTTTTTTATTTTTTAATTTTTTTTAATCTTTAAATTAATGGCTAATGACAAAAAGTCAAAGGATTAAGGTAGTTCTTTTTTTTAACACAAACTATATATGACATTTGGGTAATTACTTTTAACAAAGCTAGTAGATTTGCAAATCAAGATGATCAATAATTTTGTTAGGTTTAAAAAGCAATGGCGCCCATGTGATTTGATAGGGGCCTCGCTTCCATTTGACTGAGGCTTACGACTTAATCAATGTAGCTATAAGCCTCAAGAAACCAATTACAAGAAACCAATTAAATAAACGTGCCTACCTTGACAAACACCTAAATACCACCTCTTTATTTTAACCATTCCTAGAAAAATATCAATTTCTTGGGGCACGTGCAAATTTTTATTTGGGGTCTGTGGCTAATTGGACAATCCTACATTTGCTGAATCACTGTTGACATGTTTGAATGGATGGAGGTCTCGCCAACCATTTAAATGGGTCAACGAGTATAGGGCATTTACCTTTGTGAGGACGGTCGAAAGCTTGGAGGCATTTTATGATGTAAGCCAGACACAAATACCTTCATGGGCATGCAGTAAGCAAACTGTCTTGAAAACCTATATTGAATCAATTAACAAACTAAAAGCCTAGCTTGGAAAAGAATTAGTAAATAAGAAATTGTCGACTTATTAACAACACGATGAAAATGATAGTAAACCTATAAAATTAGTCATCAATTCAAGTACAGCTGTACAAACTGAGCATCTAGGAATATACTGTGGAAGTATCTGATTTCATATTTTGATTGAAAGAAATGAATTCCCATTAATTTCCATTTAAATCATTGTTGAGTTCTTATTTTTGCATCATGATGCAGATTGATCCCACCTATAGACCTAGCTTAAAGGATCAAGACAGTGGTGCATCCGGTGCCTTGCCATTTGCTGGGTCGGACTTGGTTCTGAGCCCTTCACAATGGAGCAGTCATGTTGTTGGTATTTGCCCATCCTTCTGTTTTTGATACTTATTCCTAAGATATTTTACATATCAGTGTTGCCAATTAATGTGTCATCATGCCTTCCAACTTATCCTGACTAATGTTTTGCTGAGTGATTTTTATTTTCTTTCATATCCATTGCTGTTTATGCAATTTCGAGGACCCGTTGCAATTTATGCCAAGGGTATGTTTGACAATGTGTCATAACCACATTTATAAATCGGGTGTTTATGAACTGGGTAAATGATTGGTGAAAAAGTGGTTTGAAAAAATGTGTGTGGATAAAACTTGAAAGTGATTTGGAGAAATGTGCCGATGCTTAAGGTATTCCATGTGAGAAACACTTTGCCTAACATATGCTAACTCCAGACAGCATATAGTTTACTATGTCACGGTGAAAGACAAACTTGTCCCTTTCTGGAAGTCAGGACATGTAAACTGAGCGTATTAGCTCCAAAACTTTACTCAGTTTGTTGTCTGTATGCCTGTCATAGCAACTACCTAGCTGATGGATTCAATTGTTTGATAGGCAAAATTAGCTCGTGGATTGACTTGGATTCCGAGGACGAGACTCTCCGTAAGGATTCTGAAATTGCTTTGAAGCAAGAAATAGCTTGGGCCTCTCATCTATCACTGCAGGTGAAATTTTATTTTTTATTATTTGTGCAACAGATGTGATGTAATTGTTCTGATAGGAAGTATTATTCTGCTAGTTTTGATTTCAATTTATGTGCATATACTGAGGAATCCTCTGTACTGGTTGTGGGTTTGTCCCAGGCTTGTACATCCTTCTACTGTAGTCGCATTGATACTCCAGTTAGTCACACCCATCATTCACTTAGTTGCCTAAGAAGTTGTATTTTTCTTCACAGGCCTGTCTTCTTCCAACACCCAAGGGAACTTCTTGTGCGAATTATGCTCGATGTGTTAATCAAATCCTACAGAACCTAAACAGTATGCAGGTACCACCTTTGATATTGTTTTAGTAATATTTAGATGTAGCTTATGCCACTCCTGTTTCATCTTTTCTTATAATTTGTTTCTTTGTCGAAGTTGTGGCTTAGAATCCCGTTGGAGAAGTCAGACGACGACACCAGGAACCCTGATCATATGGTGAGTACACTTCAGTTTTATGTTACTTAAGTTAGACTATGTCCGCAAGGTAAGTTCGTTGTGGCAGTGTTTATATAGGTCGTTATCAACATTTGTTTAGTCGTGCAGATGTTGTAAATGTGTGCGCGGATAAGAATTGTATAAAAAACGTGGAGAGCGTTGATCAACGAGTTTCTGTAACAAAAACTACTTAAAGCAAATGCTAAATCTGTAGTTTGTTTTTATTTTGAGCCTCCCATTCTGTTCTCAATATATGGAATCATCTGGAAGGCTGTCTTGGTTTGCAACTGTTCTGTTTCTAAAAATATTGGCAGAAGAGTCAGAAATCCCAGCTACTCTTAGAATAATCATGTAAAATCATCCTCGTCTTGTTCATTTTTTATTGCCCTTTGAATAAAAGACAGTTTGGGCATAATGGGGAATGAAAATGGAGCATTCAATCTCAAGGGATTGGCGCAGCGGTAAGCGTGAACTTTAGATTGTGTGGTTAGGTGCATAGTCTCAGGTTTGATTCCCTGCAGCCTAAAAAGAAATGCCTCTTGGGGCTATTGGGGAGTCTCTCGGTCGAAGCTCTAGGGCCTCGTGGGGTTAGTAGGGCCCCTTGATACCCTCGGTTATTTAAAAAAAAAAAGAGCATTCAGAACTTTGACGAGCGTTTCATTTCACATGAAACAACTTCAACCAAGTTGCTTGTTTGGTCCAACTCTTTTCATTTTTCTCCAAACTCGTATGCACCCACACATCTAAGGGACCCATACCTTTCACAAATTTCAACCTCAAACTCCTCAGAAGATAGCTCTTCCTTGTAACTAGACCAAACAAACTCCGAATATCAATTTTGTTAATCTATCTCCTTTGTCGTCATTGTGGTTGGTCTTCCTGTCGGGAGGAGGAAAGTGGGATAATATCAATGTTGTTTAAGATCTCTCATGCCATCTGTTGTATATTATTTTGATTTCGGGTTGTATTATTGTGTGTAAAATGAATTTGTCCAAGTATCACATTACCTCCAATATTTACTTCGTTATACATTGCTTCTATTTTGCATGACAGGGCGAAGGACATACAGATACATGGGAATTATGGAATTCGTTTCGGCTTCTTTGTGAACATCACAGTCAGTTGTCAGTTGCACTTGATATCTTGTGAGTCTACATTAATTTTATGATATCTATAAAGATTTTTCATCCTCATATCTATTTAAATGCTGCATCTTTCTGTTTGTATTGTTGTTTAGGTCCACATTGCCTTCACCGACTTCTCTTGGGCGGTGGTTTGGGGAGCCTGTCAGAACAGCCATAATTGACACCAAGGTAAAGTACTCTACTACTCATTAATGCTGTTGGTAGTTTCTTTAAACGATGCAAGATTTCCCTTTCTACTTGCAAATTGACATGTTGTTTTTTGATGTTGAATTACTACCA
The DNA here is from genome assembly GCA_018223645.1 of Jasminum sambac. Classification (NCBI taxonomy): domain Eukaryota; kingdom Viridiplantae; phylum Streptophyta; class Magnoliopsida; order Lamiales; family Oleaceae; genus Jasminum; species Jasminum sambac. Next base: position 18,958,095 of record CP073649.1, read on the forward strand.
GTCTTTTCTGACCAATGCAAGAAATTATCCCTGTCTATCAAGGAGTCACCAGAGACTCACAACTGCTTTCTTCAATCACTCAATTCAGGTGAGTGATGATTTGTAACCCTTATGTGCAATTTATGCCCTTCTTTGATATTTATTGGCTTGCCATTGTACTCGTGATGCTGCAAACGATTTTTCCTCTCAAGTTCCTACTGTGCGAGTACAATTTAAATTCCATTTTCATCTCATTTTCATTTACACCTGTACTCTACTAGTATGTAGTTGACACATTCTACGTACACTGCCTATTGGATCTTTTCTTTCTCGCTGCCCTTGTTATGTTTTTATTTATTTATTTATTGAGGGTTGCAACTTGATGACTTAAGTGAACGAACGCCTTTGTTAATTCTTTTTGGTTGATGTCATTACCATTGATATTTTATAGATAGTGATATCTGGGAAGCCAGTTCATAATCTTCCCATGGAAAGTATGGAGTCAAGCGGTAGCGCCGATAATTATAATGAGGGTGAGAGCTCGAAAGTAAATTATAATCACACTGTGTTAGGAACCGTTGTAGTTAGCATTTCTTTGGTTCTCATTGTTGATTTCCAGATATGTTATGACTGTGTGTTTGTTGTTCCTCTTAGGTGGTAGGAGACATCCCTTAAAAGCATACTTGGACTATCTTGCTTACCTCTATCAAAAAATGGATCCGCTTCCTGAGCAAGAACGCTTTGAGGTGGAAGCCTTTTCTCTCACTCTTCCCTCCTCACTCTCTTACGTGATGCATTGTAATTTGTTATCCACATCTTGTTTGTCTGATTTCCTAATTCAATACTTCCAGCTTGGCTACAGAGATTACTTGCAATCACCCTTGCAGGTGAGCTATATGTCTGAACATAAATTTCATCTTACTTTTCTTATTTATTTTACATTTTTCAGTTGGACTTATTCCTCACATATAGAATTGTTGCATTATTCCTGAACTTTGCTCTACAGCCTCTTATGGATAATCTAGAAGCCCAAACGTATGAAACATTTGAGAAGGACACTGCTAAATATATCCAGGTTTGTTCTTTTAGATGTTGATTAATTGCTAAACTGCTGTTCGAGTCATTTTAATTACCTCCTTTTGCACTTGGAAAGGTCACTATAATGGTGTAAGCTTTTGGAACCTGCCATGCTCAGTGGAAAACCCGAAATGGAAAGGAAAAGAAGGAATAACATATGAAGTTTATTTAGGCTCTATGCTTTTAACTTATAATAATAATATATACAACCTGCTGTTATGATAATATCCAAATCATAAATGGCAGTATCAGAGAGCAGTCTCCAAAGCATTGCTGGACCGAATTCCTGATGATAAAGCATCTACAGTCACAACTGTAAGTTCATTTCATGACATCTTCTATAATGTAACATCAATAATATACCATTGTGGTGGTACTTAGCTGCTCTTTCTATCCTTTTCATTTGCTTTAGGTATTGATGGTTGTCGGTGCTGGACGAGGGCCGCTTGTGAGAGCATCATTGCAGGTCTTTCTAGAAAAAATGGAAACTGGCTGAGATCATGAACTTGACACATGCCAATCTCCACTTAATAATGCTTTCTTTTCTTTGATTAATTAGGCAGCTGAAGAGACCGGCCGCAAATTAAAAGTTTACGCCGTAGAGAAAAATCCAAATGCTGTTGTAACTCTTCATGTAAGTGTTAAAACTTCATCCTATATTTATTTTTCCATAGAATAAAATATGGTAGTACTGATGGCACATTTACTGAAACAGAGTTTGGTCAAGCTAGAGGGCTGGGAAAAACTTGTTACAATAGTTTCTAGTGACATGCGTCAATGGGATGCTCCTGAGAAAGCTGACATTTTGGTATGTGGGTGGTCGTGGAGTGAATTCAATGAGAAAATAATTGCATTTTTTTTGTTCATGCGCTCCACTTGAAATTATATCAGCTCAGATTGTTTCTTTTTGATAACCTAAGGTCAGTGAATTGCTTGGATCTTTTGGTGACAATGAACTCTCACCCGAGTGTCTTGATGGCGCTCAGAGGTTTTTGAAGGAAGATGGAATCTCAATTCCATCGTTGTAAGTGTTCATTTAAAATTCTGTTTATTTGCTACAAACTGTTGGCAACATCTGCCGGGTCCATTATTTATTGATTTCAAATGTATCATCCACAGCGTACAAATACTCTGGTCTTGTTTCTTGATTGCAGTTTATAGGCATGCTTATGTTTATCATTGTATATGTATCATGATTGTTTTGCCTTCTGATTTAAGAGCATCTGTTGGATAGAGCTATTTAGGGTTTGTTCTTCTCACATTAAATTTCATCAAGTTAAATTTACTTTTTGTCTCTCATCCTTTTCAACAACCCATACATTGATTTGATAACTTTTTTATATTTTTTAATACATTTTCTCGAATCCTCAGTCACACATCTAAAAGGAACTTTAATTTGAATCAAACAAGCCCTTGGGTAATTTATTATTGTATTTTTCAGTTTTTAATCTGCTTCTGGCATTGTACATTTAAAATCTATCTTGCTGCATTAAGCCTGTGTCAAGGGAAACTTTTATTTTGCTATAAAGTTAATTTCTAGTTTGAGTAGTGATGAGGATCATAAATTGTGTGGATAATAACGACTAGTAGTTTTGAATGTATGATTAAAATTATACTTTGTCTTTGACTGTGTACTAGAAATGAATATTTGTTATCTAGTGTAAAAAGAAATTGAGGTGAATACATTCTAATACTCTCATGTTCCCAGTCCTTGGTTATATCAAAATCTAAACCGGTGCTGGATATCTTGGTATTCAGCGGATTATGTCTCACTATTATTCTGTCTAATGTAATTGGATAAGAGTATCAGACTACTATGTTAAAGTCATGTTCAATACGAATTGATACACACACCCATGTGGAAAATGTGGTCTTCAGCATTCACCTGCTTATGTTATCTTCTCTCATACTCACCTGAAGGAGAATGTTTGGGGAATTGCAGTCTGCAATAAAATTTCTTAGACAATCTGCTCTGGGCTTGACATCATAGGTCCTTTTATTAGTTGCAAGGAAACAATTGCAGCGATAGCCAACTGTTTTCATGCCTTAACCACAATTTATTTGTAAACTAACTTCCTGACTACCTGGCTGCCATATTTATCACTTTTTCATTCCGTTATGCTGTGCTGATTTCAGGTATACAAGTTTCATTCAACCTGTGACTGCATCAAAACTATACAATGATGTAAGTGTGGTCTCTGTCTTCTGAATTTATAAATCCATTATCATGGGTTACCTGCAGATGCTTACCTTTTCTAGGCTCATGACTCTTACATTTTGGAGGCTTTATTTCGGAATATTACAGATCAAGTCGCATAAGGATCTTCTGCACTTTGAAACTGCTTATGTTGTTAAGCTGCACCGTATAGCAAGGCTCGCTCCAACCCAGTCTGTAAGATTTAGTTTTTCCTTTTAGCATGTTGATGTCTGCATGGTGTAAGTTTGTTTTGTCTATAGTGCTTGGGAATTGGAAATCCTAACAATTCATATCATTCTATTGTTTCCTTTTGACCAGGTCTTTACATTTAAACATCCGGAGCATTCTCCTAAGAATAGCAATGAGCGATATGTGAAACTTCAGTTCGATATACCTCCCGAAACTGGCTCAGCCATGGTTCATGGTATGTGGTTGAAAAGCCTTACTGTTTTTCTGCTTATATTTCCTGGATATTGAATTAGAAATGGAAAATGGTGAGGTACCCTTAGAACAATGCCGAGAGACGAGTTGCGTGTTGTCTGTTAATTGGAAGTAAGAAAGCAATGGTAAAAATGATCCTGAATACATAGCAGGAAGCAGTTGGGATTTCAGACATATTGATGGCTGTTGCAAATACTTGTTTGTTTCACCTCATTTCTGCCTGTCTAACAGGATTTGCTGGCTACTTCGATGCAATACTTTACAAAGATATCCATCTTGGCATTGAACCATCAACGGCAACACCAAATATGTTCAGCTGGTACATCCATAAGTTTCTTATCAATACATACAATATGTACACATCACAATTATTTCATTAAATCTGAATTATGTTATTTGACAAATGCTGCACTCTCCTCCCCTTATCATTGTTGCTGCTGGCACAGTCAGTCTATGTTATGTGTTCATATTAGTAAAGATATCATTGCTAAAGCCCAGGGAAATATTGCACATTCTCCTTCCCAACTGCCCAAAGGAAAAAGGGGGAAAACACGACAACTTGATTCTACGTATGAGTTATGTAAATGCCTTATATATGGTGCTGGAGATGTGATTGCTCTCTCTTGGTTTTCTCAATTTCTACAGGTTTCCAATATTTTTCCCATTACGGATGCCCGTTTGTGTGACACCAGATACTCCTTTGGAGGTCCATTTTTGGCGCTGTAGTGGTTCTACCAAGGTAACTCGCTGAACTGATATGTTCGCATATTTTGTATACCAATCTGCATATTTTGTATACCAATCTATTTATTCATAACCTTCTAGTGTTGGAAATGTTTCATTGATTGAACGGATATTAAAGTTCACATTAGACCAAATTTCACACATATATAAATCTGCCTTGAGCTTCATTAGGCGGCCTGTAACTGAAACAGAGTAGGTGCTTTGAAGCTTTCAGTAATATTGTCTGACTCTGCAGTGCTAATGTTATCGTGTTTAATTTATTTAATGGTGACAGGTTTGGTATGAATGGTGTGTATCGTCCCCGGTTGCATCTCCCATGCACAATTCAAATGGTCGCTCACATTGGGTCGGGCTCTAGGGCTCTCTTCGCATTTCTGTGGGGAAAAAAGATCCATTGCCAAATGGAAGCTTGAGCAAGAGGGACTCACACCCTGTTGTACTCTAGTTGAAATAAGAGCAGAATTTTTCTATATCCCATTTACCTGCTCTTATGTTCGAAGTATAAATTAGATATAGATAGATTTATATAGTTTAGTTGACTTGTACCAAATAGTACATCGACAATTTTCATTTTTCTCTCTTTGTGGCCATCTTAGATTGTAAAACAGTAGTCATGTTCTTGTTGGCAACGTAATGTGCCAACACCCCTATTTTGGGGAAAAAATATGGGGCTCACAAGAGGCCTCCGACTATCAGAGGGCAGCTATGTATTATTTATCTCATTTAACGTAGATTTCCAAAAAAAAATTAAAAAAATTTTTTTTGGCCCAGTGATGTGGCTCCCTCATAGGGAGCCACGTCACACATGTTGGCAACATAAGTTGCCAACATGTGGGCAACGGATCATTGGCGTGTAAAACAGTTAGTTATTTAAATTGTAACTTGTGTCTGGTATATCAGCTATAGCCTAGTCATAGATGGTTAAAGCGACTTTGTATTGATACATTGATTTTAATCTGAAATCAAATTCTTCATTGCCATGGTGGGTTGCCTAAGTTCCCACCGGATTTCTGGCTGCTTCCTTGCTGCCACCCACAGAGCCACTTCAGATTGCTACCCTTGAGACTCTTGGGAAATTGGGAAACATAACAGGTTTCCCCACTCAATAACGCATTGAAAATAATAAACACGGGAGAGAATAAAGAAACAATAATTAACGTGGCTTAGTGCCTTAGTTGATCGTCAACAACTACCCAAGAACACTTTTATTGATAAAGAAAAACTCCCGTGCGATTTTTCCTCACACTCAATTTCTCCACACAAATTGGACTAGAAGGAAAACAACACTTCTCTTTTCCTCTCTAAATTCTCCCTCTATTTTTCTTCGCACAAAACTGTTAGCCTCTCAGAGTCAAAGCTGCAATGCGCATTCTAATTTCCCTCGTCAATTGTCGCTCGCCACGTTCTCATCTCACAAAATTGCGGCTCTTTTGTCATCATATATATAGCAGCACCGAAGGTCATATTCACCCATGCCCCCAAATTCCAAAAAGATTCTTTCTATAACATTCTTTATTGTTTCCTTCACTCCGAGACTCCAACTTCGGCATATTTACTTCAAAGGTCCCTCAATTTATCCTACCAATTTTGAATCAATCTGGTGGCTGTCGTAATCAACAAATAATAAATATAATTTTCCTCACTCGATTTTAAAATAAATATAGTAGCGACAAGTGAGGATCGAACCTAAGAGAACGGTGTAAAACTAGTTAAAGTGTGCTAACTAATGATTGGGGGAAGTGGTTGGCAATTGAAGTAAAAATTAGATTTAAAAATAAATAACAATGCAAATAATAGAGAGAATCAATAAAGAGAAAACCACCTAATTCATCGGTTCAATCGAGTCTCCACTTGCACATCCAATTAATTATAACCCATTCCTACTCTCTAGTCAAATTAATAACCCTAGGCAATCAACAAGTTCTGACTACCCGAATTTTCCCTAATTCAATTAACTGAGACAATCTCTTCAATTAATCCTAACCAATTGAATAACCAAGATTAAACTCTCTAAGTTTAAGACAATTGTTGCATTTATCATTAGGAAAATAGGCTAAACTAAGCAACAATCACACAAGCTCGAATTGTTTAACTTAGGGTTTGTTAATCCTAACGATGTGTGACCGTTAGCTGCTACGTATGAATTAGAGAATCAACAATTACGGATTGAAAACTAATCCTAGCAATAGATCTAATGAAATTCACATAAACTGGCCAGATCTAAATAAACTTCAATAAATCTTTGAAATTCAGATCCGAATAACAAACCAATTTAATAATAGAGAGTAGAAAACAACGTTACTGAACGATTAATTGAATAACAAGCTTCAACTACGACATCCCCTTTGAGCTAGATGAATGAATTTAGCATCTCATGCTGGTGTGAAGATCCATGGTGATTGGTCTTGAATACGGCATCTAGATCTTCAACTTTTGTGGATTAGTTCTTCAGATTTCCTCTTCAATCTCTCCTTGGCTCTCTCTGTGATGGAATCTATGTTTGCTGCCTTCTTTTCCCTTTTTAATGATCAATTTTCGTGCATCCCAAGTAGGTTTCACAACCCTAGTCAAAGTAGAAGTCCGCGTGCGCATAAAACTGAACAGCTTGGCAGTGTTCGGTATTTTGTGCATAACTTCTTCGTCCGATATCCGATTGAGGTCATTCAAAATTCTGTGGAAACTAGACAAAACATATCAACAACTTTTCCTCAAATAGTCACGTCCAAATTTCACTTTTATCTGGGTCAAAACTCGTCCTCAATTTTTATCATATGTGCACTTTTTAGTCATTTTTTACTTTTCTTGATCCTAAACACCACAAATAACAAAAGGAAATAAAACAACACTTTTATATAAATAAAGTCGATAAAGACACGATACTTGGGAGATCTTTTAAGTGTATTTAAGCACTTATCACAATCCCCAACAAAGACTAGAAGGGTGATAGGATTGGATTTTTTTAATTATTTTTTTACTTTTTTTATGAATTTTTATGTAAACGAGGAGAGAAAATGAGTGAAATTGAATAGTGGAAATTTGTGTAATACATACAAGCCCCATGAGATATTGGATGCTATTGATTTGATTAAAAGAAATTATGGATAAAAATAGATAAAAAAAGGTGTTAAAAAATAGTAAAAATAGAATCCTATCACCCTTAGGTCTAGTCTCGAATTGTTTCTTCTACATTTTTCCAAATTTCTTAAGATTTTTTGTTTTATATATATATATATATATATATATATATATATATTAATGAAATTCATGTGCCAAATCATGTGACAAACTTTGATAATCAAGTTAACACCTCTGTACTGTGATCCACAATTCCTCTCCCTCGGACTCTTTCGAAGTTCATTCTGATACTACAACTATTCAGATTTGGTTTTAGAAAATCAACCTGAAATTAGGTGGTTCTAATTTCCCATTGATTTCAATTAGAGAAGTTAGTCCAAAGAGTTGTTCGGGAAAAAAATAAAAAATAAAAAAAATTCAAATACCTCAATGAATGTTTGATGACTTGTACATAAAAAACCACGGCTAACTAAATAATATCACCATCCATGTAGAGGGCCAGAGGCAGTGAGGCACAACTCGATACTCATGAATTACTTCTATGGTACTCAGACCACCAGAATTTAGGTGGAAAAAATTCCAAAATCAGAAATTAGTACATCCTCTAAAGACAGATATATCCACTATGTTAATTAGCCCGTATTATTCTACGTGTTTTTACACATTTTTTTCAACTCTACTAATTCTCTCTCCTATCTCACATCCACATATCTCGTGGGACCTACCTGTGCTACACAAATCTTTACCATTCAACTTCATTCATTCTCTCTTCTATATCACATAAAAACCCATTTTTACACATACACTAACACATGCTAATTCCTGCTTCCTACATTCTTAAAAACAGGAATTTTATTTTATACAATATAGCAACGTGTTACAATTAAAGATTCATATACTTCCAACTACATAAATTGCGCTTCATTTCTTCATCCTGCGGACAAAAAAGATTTTCCTATCTGTCAACCCACCACAAAATCAAGATTATTTCTTTAAAGAGTGCTTACAGATCAGCTGATCAGAGAGGATAATAATCCTTGGATTGACAGTCGAACTGAAGTTCTGCTCCTTATCCTACACGAAACGCAGAAGGTTAAGAATAATCTAGGATTCTGTAGCATTATCGAGCAAGTGCTTGTTTAGTAGAACTTATTCAAAAAAAGACGTTTCACAGAAATTAATGAAGTAGAAAAACTTACTTTGGAGTTCTATTGTAAACGAATCCCGTCGTTTGCGTACCCATTCTTCATAATCTTGCAGCAACTGTTGTACTAGTAGTGGTACCAACCTGTCCACTAGGGCCTGCATCATTCTATGCGTACAATTTGTCGTCAAGACTTGTGCATATACAATGTAGTTTGTCGTTGCTATAGTCCTATAATTATGACCTTGGAAAATGTACATGCATATCAATTGTCCGTCTTTTTAATACACTAAAAAATTACCTCTCTTTCGAAAAGGAAAAAAGTCTCGTCAAACAAGCTCTTAAATCATAGGCAATGAAAATATTAATTGTTGGTAATGAGTTCTACCACGGCCGTAATATGCAACAACTCAAAGTTGAAATATCTAAAACTATATCGAAAGTTCAGATATTATTTCTATTTCTCAGTTACTAAAAGATTTTTGCGTTATTTAATGTAAATAAGTTCTCATTACTTACATATTTCCTGGAGCCTCAACAGATGATACGGGCAGAAAGGTGAATGGCTGGCTATAAATCTGTGTAGGGAACAGAATTACATTTACCATCAACAGGAGTCGGAACAAAGGTTAAGATGCACAATGCGTTTTAACGTGATATAAAAATTTTTACATGCTTTTATGTTTCATCCCATATTTTACGTAGGAGTCACAAGTATTATTCAATTCACTTCTCTATAATTCAATGCTACGTTTTTAAACACTGGCCCAACTATTTGACGATAAACTGTAAGATGTAAACAAGAACGAAGGTACTAAATGAGAATATCTAGGAAAAGTACCAAAGAATTCAAAGAAAGATACTCAGCAAAAGGAGGATAATGACCTGAAGGACAAGATCTAACTTCACATCGACATTCAAAAATGGTTCAGCATCAATAGTTTCCCATGTTATATGGTTTCTCATTGAAGCTGCAAGTTGAAACAAATAGCAAGTTTAAACCTTAAAATGTAGGCCCATTCATCGGCGTGTCCTATTATGCAAGTGAAAGCATGGGTACATATACCAAAGAACATGCACCTTATAGCTCCATATTTACTCTGGCCCACTAAGAAATTCATTTAAATTCCTCGGAAATTGAATACTTAAAAGAACATACCTGAAAAATGCTCATTCTGCTGTTCAACTAACTTGGAGCCCTCAAACTGCAACAATGTTAGCAGTTCCAGAAGCTATCAGATATATCAAGTGTGTGAAGCCACAGAGGAAGTAATATGATAATGCATTTATGATTGGTGACAGTTGCGTGATGGAATCCTATTAAAAGTGGAGTCATTGAGGACATATTAAGTTTTGAGGACACAAACCGAACGGAAAAAAACTCACGTGAATTAATCATGAAATTATTTGCATATGAGAAACTTAGAATTGAACCCAATTTTAAGTGCTTGTTTGGCATATCTTTATTGGTGGAAAAATACAATTTTCTGATAAAAAATAGTTGAAAGGTCGATGATGAAATTATCACAGGTCGCTGAAAACAATTCCATATTTATATATAAACCAGCGGTTATGCTCCATGGTCCAATTACCAGTTAGATATTATTATAGCTGAAGTTGAGTTCCTTCGAGAAATATAATTAACATTGGTATGATTAGTGCTACTTGTTCTTCAACTCCTCGCCATCCCCTTCAGTCTTCTCTCTTGTTTCTGTTATACAAATCTAGGGATTTGGATTTCTAAACTAATTCCTAAAAAGTTAATGCGTAACATTTACTGATAAAAAAGATGCCTTTTACTAAGTGATTTCTTGATATATCCATAACATGCATTCTTGGCTGTTAAAGTAGAAGTTTACCCTGCAAGATAACATCTTGACTATGCAGTCTTCAGTACTACGAGTTAAAAGAAGTCTAACTGAAGACTTTCCAATTAATTTTATCAACCTAGTTGCTCAGATACACTCTTTGTGATCGAACACACACAGGGACTCCTTGCTAGGCAAGAAGCTCCTTTGTGTCGTAAGTCATAACACGGCCTTATCATGGAATAGTTCCTATGTCACTATTTATGAAATGAAATTTGTCCATATATATATATATATATATATATATATATATATATATATATATATGTATGTACCTGCAACTATGCTCCACGGTCCAATTACTAGTTAGATGTTATTATAGATGAAGTCGAGTTCCTTCAAGAAACATAATTAACATTGGTATGATTAGTGCTGCTTGTTCTTCAATTCTTATCCATTCTCTTCAGTCTTCTCTCTTGTTTCTCTTATATAAATCTAGGGATTTCTACATTAACTGCTGCAAAGTGAATGCGCCAAGTTTACTAATAAAAAAGATGCTTTATGGTCAGAAATTTATTGATCGACCCATGATATGCATTCTTGGATGTTGGGTAGAAGTTTACTCTGCAAGATAACATTTCAACTATGCAATCTTCAGTACTCGGAGTAACCCGTAAATCCAACACTGGTGCTACCTCAAAATTGAGAAGTTGAAGCTGCGGCAGAGTACACCTGCACGCACTTCGCTAACCTCAGTTAGTTGCAACATTTGACCTTGCAAGCCAGAAGAAAAGTACAACTAGTAACTTTTTAGTGGGGAATGTTGAGGACTAAAATTGTCACATCAGAGAAACAAAAATTCATACCAAGAACTCAAGCATAACAGTAAGATTATTCCAACAATAGTAAGATACTTCATTGAGAAGTTGCTCTTGGATTTGACTTGCATAAAACAGATTTGGGAATTACAAGTACTTATTCTCATTTTGGCATTTCATCAAACAGGGGGAGTGCAATGCAAATCATATGCAGTATTGAAAATAATAGTTAAAATGGTATATACAGTTCAGCATCAATATAGAGCAAAAAGAAAAGGGTGAATCTTGACCTGTAAACATTAGAATCAAGGGACTGATAACTTTGCAAAGCCCGTGTATTCAAGATAGCTTCAACCCCACATGGATGACAGAGAAATTCACTTATATGATGAATAAGATTTCCATCATCATCACCATAATCTGGTAGCCTTATCCTTTCCTTCTTTCTCGCAGAAAGATTAGCTCTCTTACAATTTGATTCTGACAATTTTGCTTTACATACACTTACTCTCCAGCCACCAATTCTCCTCCTAAAAAACCATTAATTTCAACGAAACCCCTAAAAAGCAAGACTATCACAACAACCTAAGAGTCATTATTCGCACAACAAAACGACTTCGTCTGGTGAATTTCCACATAATGCCCTTCTTTGTCAGTAAATATAATATATAAAAGCTAAATTTTCGACATTTGATCAATTATTACCTGGTAGCGGGGCCGGCGAGTTCTTGATACCTAGGAATTGTCGAAGTTGCAGAGTGGAACTTAGCTGCTGCCATGGATATTTCGCTATGTTTGCAGAGACATGGATTATGGACAGAGTTAGAATAAATAAATGTTTGATTTTTTCTGAAATTTTTGAGGTTGGATTGGAGATTCTCTTAACAGAAAAGGAAACCCACAAACATACACAGGCAGAGAGTTAATGGTGATGGGTTTTCAGCTGACAATTGGGAGAGCATGGAGGATACACGTATCTTTTAAACAGGCGCTACCTATCCGGCCAATTATATTGTATTGTTAATACGTGTCCAAACATCCACTCACCTCCCTAACGGTGGGGACATATAGCACTATTCAGATATAGTTGGTACCTTATGGTATCAATTATGTTGGCATCGGATCATCGAAAGTGCTCATTTTGAATTAGACAAAATGAAGAAATGGAACAATGAGTGAAACAAATAACGGTTTATGGTAGTTCTGTATTGATCACTTCATTTAAATTTTGATATTAATGACTTATATTCAATTTTGATATTAATAACTTTAGTTGTGGAATGCAAGTAGTTAATGATGGACGAACCTGGGTTTAAAGTGTATCATATTAGAAAACAAGTAAATCGAGTGGCTCATGTGCTAGCTAGAGAGGTTCGTTTTCACGCTTATTTTACTAGTTGTTTTTCTATTCCTCGTTGTATTGCTCGTTTGTTGAACGATTGGTGTAATACTTATGTTTAATGATAGTTTCGATTCACAAAAAAAAAAAAAAAAAAACAAGGACATCAATTATAATTTTGTTTAAATGTATGATCAACATGTCATGATTTTTAACTATATATTCAAATATACTATCAACCTATCATATGTCACTTATATATTGACCTTTTCTAAGTATAAAATTGTCTTTTCTAGTTTCCATTTTGAGTCGCTCTCCTTCCTCCTTAATTTCATCTCTCCAAAAAATTACCACACCGCCACGCCAATTGCTTCTTCCACCACATTGAACTACCACTGGCGGTGATCATTGAGTCACCTCCACCACATTGAACTAAAATCCCATTCTACCCATCATACCCTTACTTAGGATTAGGATGTGTGTAAAACATTTACATTCCCATCATACCCTCACATATTTCAGATATTGGCCATTTTACCCTTTTTGTCATTTGATGTTTCATTTAATTAATTATATATTACAATTAACCATTTCATGCACACGCATGCTCAATTTGAAAATTGATTACCCTTTTCATCAGTTACTTTACACTTTAATGCTTTTTTCCATTGTGATTGGAATCCCATTCCTCCAAACTATAAACTATTTGAAAACGTATCACATGTCCATTTCGTGGAGTTCTCTCTCGTAGTATGCATATATACAATGGATATTAAAACCGTTTCCATATAAATTTCTTTTTATTAAACATTATTTTATACAAAAATTATATATTACAATCAACCATTTCATGCGCATGCATACTCAATATGAAAATTGATCACCCTTTATTTCGTTTACTTTACACTTTAATGCTCTTTTTTATTGTGACTGGAATCCGATTCCTCCAAACTAAAAACTATTTGAAAACGTGTCACATGTCCATTTCGTGGAATCTCTCTCTCGCAGTGTTATCCATGCACATATACAATGGATACTGGGGTTGTTTGATTGGGTATAAAGTTAATGTGCGCGGTATTTTGTGTAAAAATGTGTGGTTAATATTATTTTGAGAAATGTGTGTGTGGTTGAAAATGAGTATGAGGTATACGGAATTGCGTGCAGATAAATTATATACCAAATAGAACAAGGCCAAAACAGTTTCATATAACTTTCTTTTGCTTAAGCATTGTTTTAGGAAAAAGGAATTTAATTAAACTTAAATGACTATTTTTACATTAATTAAACTATTTCATGCACAATGTGAATATCATTATCACTAATATATAAAACATTTGGTTTTCAATTTTGTCCTTTTTTTCCCCTATTATATATTCCCACTTTGCATTCTATTAAGTACACATATTTTGAAACTAATACAGTTGTAACTCATATCTCATTAATCGTAACTCTCCAATTAGTGTGGTTTAATCTCAATTATGTAAATGATATATTTTGTAGTTAACAATTGTAACTGTTGTTCCACTAATAATTGTTTTGGATTAGTGTTGTATGTGTTGACAATTGTGTTTCGTAACTGCCATTATTGTGAGATTCAATTATTTCATATAATAATCTTGTACTACATAATAATTTTGCATGCATTTGATCAAAATTTCCACACGAGTATGATTTGAGATGAACCTTTTTTTTTTTTTTTTTGAGAACAAGTAGAAAGTATTTTTGTAATAATATTTTCTAATAAGAAGTATATGTCTCAGGTATATTTATCGTACCATATAACGTGCAATGCACATTTGAATATCTTCTATTAATTTCCACATTGTCCTTTTCATCACACATTATTTAATACTTTCTATTAAGTACCCATGTTTTGAAATTAATACAATTCTAACTCCTATTTTGCTAATTGTAACTCTCCAATTGGTTACTTTAATCTCGATTATGTAAATTACTATATCCGTCCCATAATTATAGTCCACTATTCCTTTTTAGGCCGTCCCAAAATATAGGCCACCTTCCTTTTAAAGATATTGTTAAAATATTAGTTGTCTTATATGCCCCCATTTAATGTACATAGTTATTATAAAAATAATTTAATTGAAATAAAACATCCAATAAATGAAGGGGTATAATAGGAGAATAAGTTTAAATTTTACTTTTCCAACACTATTAACTGCAGTTTTCTTAATCTTTATGAAATTGAAAGTGGACTATAATTATGGGACGGAGGTAGTATATATTTCGAAATTAACAATTGTCATTGTCACTCCACTAATTGTTTTGAATTAGTGTTATATGCGCTGATAATAGTGTTTCTTAACTGTCATTAGTGTGTGATTCAATTATTTCATATAATAATCTTACAGTATACAATAATTTCACATGCACTTGTTCGAATTTTCCTCACGAGTATGGTTCGAATAGAGAAAGTAACACTTTTATAATAATATTTTCTAATAAGAATTATATATCTCATACATTTATCGTACTATATAATGTGCAAAGAATGTTTGCATGACAAGTTTATTAAATAGAAGGTTAAATTCATCATTTAGGCTTGAAAAGTCCTGATTTGTAAGGAAACTAAAAAAGATCTCTATTTGCAAAAAATCTTAAACATGCCTTCGTTCTATGACGACTCTAAAATTTGGATCTTGATTGCGTCAATTAATCTTTAATTATTGGTTGTGACTGACTCTTAGGATCAAGTGCTAGCTGCTAACATTAATTAGTTCTAATTTATTTACATTATCAACTATATTAATCAGTGACGATCAAGGCATTGTGGTGCGCGTTTCGCTAAGCGACTAAATGGTGTTCCTCGAATAGAGGATGTCGGAGGTAATGCACTCAGGTTGGATCTTCAATTTGCAAAATCTTATGGGCTGACTGACGATTGATATAGCGGACTGGGACTGCCTTCATTTGGTGTACACTTTCTTTCAATTCAAAATTTGCGTCCAACACTTTCTCTTATTAGCGAGACAAGATGGCTTTTGGTAGAGGTGAGTAGTGGTTTGTTCAAGCATGTTTCTCGTGAAGGAATTATGTTTGGAAGGTTTGTCAAGATATGCGATCATTATATAATACTCCATTCGCTCCAATTATATAGGGCTTGTTGATTTTTCACACATATTTAAATTTTTTTAGGAAAAGTAAATAATACAAATAATTTTCCAATTTTACCCTTATTAATACGCCAAAAAATTATTGGAACTAACAAAAGGTTTTAAGATTTTCAAATTAAATAGGAGTATCATAGTAAAAAAATGAAAGTTCTTATAAAATTGGGACATCCCAAAAAAGAATAAAGCTCTATATAATTGCGACGGAGGGAGTAATATAGTTTCTTTTACTCGAAGGTAAAAAAATACAAAAATAGATAAAATTATTCTTTTCTTTTTGGATTGAGTGATTATTCTGTTTTAGATTCCAATGAATCAATCTAATCAAAGCGACTTCAGGAATTGACTATAATCCTTGTATTCCGGATTGGCTCTGTTCCCCACTGTGGGGAACAAGCCAAATCCCACGCCGACGTGGCGCCACCAGGTGGCGCCACGTCGGCACGTAAATTTTTTTTTTTTTAAATTTTGTTTTAATTTTTTTTTTGGAATCTACGTTAAGTTAGATGAATAATACATAACTGCCCCCTAATGGCGGGGGGTCTCACCCGACCTCCAAATTTTTTTTTTCCCCGACTGTGGGTACCGTAAGGTACCCACAGTGGGTACTAGAGCCTTACTCCCTTGTATTCAAATAATTCTTAGACCGTACAATTAATCCGTGCACATGACTAAAAATTTAGAAACGTAATAATAGGTCCGTGGACTTGTGTGTTGTAACCAATCCGTTAAACTGCCACCAAGACTTCGTAGCACGGGTTTTTTTAGGTGTTAACTTTATCTTCATTAAGCTAAGTTAAGTAAATTATAATAACACGTGCACAATTTATCACTCCCACGGTCCCAAATATATACTACCTCCGTCCCATAATTATAGTCCACTATTCATTTTTAGGCCGTCCCAAAATATAGGCCACCTTCCTTTTAAAGATATTGTTAAAATATTAGTTGTCTTATATGCCCCCATTTAATGTACATAGTTATTATCAAAATAACTTAATTGAAATAAAACATCCGATAAATGAAGGGGTCTAATAGGAAAATAAGTTTAAAATTTACTTTTCCAACACTATTAATTGCAATTTTCTTAATCTTTGTGAAATTGAAAGTGGACTATAATTATGAGACGGAGGTAGTAGTATATTTTGGTATTGTACAAAGACTAAGATATTTATCGGAAATTTAATTATACAAC
Organism: Jasminum sambac; assembly: GCA_018223645.1. Taxonomy (NCBI): domain Eukaryota; kingdom Viridiplantae; phylum Streptophyta; class Magnoliopsida; order Lamiales; family Oleaceae; genus Jasminum; species Jasminum sambac. Next base: position 18,975,040 of record CP073649.1, read on the forward strand.
AAAACTTATTAAAGTGTCCTTATTTAATGTGGATGTTAGTAAACACTACCTATATTAAAGAAGATTCACATTTTACGTTCTCCAAAATTAGTTGGGGGTCTTTTTGCGAATAAATAAAAATATACTAGTAATAAAAAGGAAGACAATATTAGCATTAAATTTTAAAATTAAGTTTGTATACGGAGAACCGAAAATGATATATTTCTAACACTGAAATTTTATTAATATCTCAGTACTTTATGTGACAGTTGTTCCTTGTAGCTATGTCATAGCGGAGTCCAATCACATGCCTCTATTATTGCGTGGCAATGCCATAACTCTCTACGTCAGTTCTAGAATTTTAACAAAATTTCAGCACTGAAAATATATTATCTCTGTTGTGTATATAGTAATCATGGACAATGAAGATGTTGTGGTGCTTGAGATAGGCGTTGTTACTGTGTCTGCAATAGACGTAGAGGTAACTATGAATAAGAAAGATGATGGGGGTTTCCACAAGAGACGTGACTTGCAAATATCCATTTATACTTTTACTCCCTTCGTAAATATTTCTTCATAAAAATATCCAAATGATATAAATATCTAGCTCCATTGTTTAAATAGTTTTGCTACTCCCTTCAATTCATGCGTGCACCACACACACGCTCTCTCAAAATAATAATAATAATAATAATAATAATAATAATAATAATAATAATAATAATAATAATAATAATAATAATAAAGGCAAAAAAAAAGGAAAAAGAAAAAAAGAGGAAAGAAAGAAAGAAAAATCGTTGGATTCATGCGCAATTCAAAATGGGCACATTGAAGAAGAAATCGAAATCAACCCTGAATTAGCACCGATAATAATGCTTGAACCCTACAAATTAAAAAACTGTCATTAATTTTGTTAGTTAGAAACATAATTTTTAGTTATATATTTTTAAATATATTTTTCTATTAAATAATGATAATTAATTTAATTGATAATCACATATATTAAATAGGAATATATAAAGAAATTAAAGATTTTAATCACCGACCGAAAGGAAGGTTTTTCTACTATTGACCCAAAATTTCATTTATGTTTGTATTGGCCAAATATCACAACCGCATCTTCATCTACAAATTTTCACAAAACTCCATCCGAATCCACAATTTTTTCAACCAAAGAATGCTCCTACAGTCGGATTTCACCACGGCATACTAATATATTTTTAATTAAAAAAAAAAGGCTATAATTTGAGACAAGTAAAAAAGAAAAGATGTATACTTTTGCGGGTGCCTTGTGCTCTAATGCCCAACATGCCCATATATGGGCGGATGGAGGATAGGTGTCCACCCCCAATGGGAGGACACGTATTCCTTATCTGCCCATATGTGGGCATTAGAGTGGGAGCGTTTGCGAGGTGACGTATTAAATACAGCATTTCTTAACCTTAATTTGTAGATATCCGATTTATAAGCAATTAGCAGACCAGCTCACAAAGTCACAATGTGTGGCATGAAAATTTGACCAAGGTAATATATTATAGCAAGACAAAGACAATCAACATAATGAGTGACACGGAGATTAATATTATGATAAGTAACTTAATTATAGGATGATTATTGACTTCAGAAAACGTGTTGAAATTAAAGTATACAATATGTGAATTTTTATACAATCTATTATTTTTGGTAGTGTAACATTTATTATTATTATTATTATTATTATTATTATTATTATTATTATTATTATTATGTCTAGTATATGTAACTGTTGAAAATTTGTGTTGATAGTGTTTTCGTTTTCTAAATGAACAAATAATTGTATTTACAGGATCGCCTAGGTTGGCGCAGTGATACCTCCCAGTCGGATTACGGGCGTCGCCCGAGTTCAATTCTCATCCATGTCCCTTCCCTGAAATAAAAAAAAAATAGAAATTGTATTTACAAATATTGTGTCAACAAGGATACCTTGTATGTGTTACATTATTTGAAAAGTTAGTGCTATTAAATGACTATATCACTGTTTATAAAATGATTTGAACAAATAATATGTTCTCCGCCATTTATGAGGAAAAAATTATTCTTTCCGCCTATTAATATATCAAAAATGTTCCAACACCATCAAGTATTTCATAGTTATGGAACCATCACCCTATTTTGAGGGCCCGTCCGACCTCAGTTTTGAAATCCGGGATCAGATTTGGAATCAGCACGGCGAGAGGGAGCTCCAACAATTTTGAAAATTTTCCGGCGACGCCGTACCGGGCGCCAAAGTTTTCACAATAATTTTGGCCTTGGATGATTGATAAAACTTTGACCAGTCGCTACGGGCCGCCACGGTGTCGCCAGAAAATTTTCAAAATTTTGGAGAGCTTCCTCGCCGCCGTCGCGATTCAGATCTAGTCCCGGATTTCAAAATGGAGGTCGGATGAACCCTCAAAATAGGGTGATGGTTCCATAACTATGGAACACTTGATGGTTTTGGATCATTCTTGATTAATATATTACTAGGTGACTGGAAATGATAAGGAACCATCGATGGTTCCTTAATTAAGGAACCATCGATGACATTTGCGGGTTTGTTTGCTCCATTTGAAATCCGGATCATATTCTGGAATCAAGATCGAGAGGAGTAGTTCGAATTTTTCGAATTTTTGAGCTTTGCAGACGTGGTGGCCGGTCAACATTTTAACAACATTTTTGAGCAAAAATATTGTTAAAATTTTGACCGGCCACCATACAGACGGCTGGCGAAAAAAATTCGAAAATTCACGAACTCCTCCTCGCCGCATTTTCTTTGGGCCAGATCTGATCCCGAATTTTAAAACGGAACTTAAACGAACCCACAAATACTATCGATGGTTCCTTAATTAAGGAACTATCGATGGTCCTAGATCGGTTCTGACTAGGTGACACATCAATAATAAAGAAAGTAACTCCTCCGATGAGAACGCTACTTCCATTGAGGTAGGAATATCGCTAGTCTGTAACCATTTAGAACGTGTTGCACAAACATAGGCACAGGTGGAGAGGATCACGTCACGGCGTTGATTTATTAACACGGCACGCTACGTCTGCGTCATGTTACAATCTACCATATACAACATTCTACGCGTCGCAAAGTTTTTGACTTTGAAAATGAGTTCTTATCCCAGCAAGTTATATACTAGAAGCAGAAGAAGACACGTATATGCAGAGTAGCATTAGAAAAGGAGAAGAAAAAAATATTTGTCTGTTCAATTATTTTCATGTCGGCCTAGTAACTAGGGCTTGTTTGTTACTACTAGTGACGGAAAACGGGACGAATTAGTACCGGATTAGTAAAAATTGCTCTTGCTCCGCAAAAAATTTTATTATCAGTATCGTGCTATGATTGGAGATGTTGGGAATTTATACAAATTCTTCTATTTTACGTTGTAGAATCTTTTATTTAGAGAAAAAAAAATCTAACAGAAAAATAAGAAGAGAAATTTCGAACTGCCAAAGCTTTCACTATATGATAAATATTACAACCATATAGAATTTCACTCGCCCAACCCTTAAGTATTACAAGAAAAATAAGCCGAGCTACTACACACCTAGTTTTCTACCCTTTGAATAACACCCAAAGAGTTACAAGAAAACTCTCTAAAAATAAGCTCTCAATTTTTCTTCTATTAGATTGATGATGCTTAGAAGAGAATACAAGACTCTATTTATAAGAAAGAAAATACATTGATAAGGACAGTCTTGGCCTATAAATCACACTTGTAATTTAGGTCAGTTTCTTAAGCACAATTTTCTTTTCATAATTTCAATTGGTATATATATTTTTTTCGATTATTTTTGGCAATATTCCAACCGGAGAATCGCAAAGTGAATCAAATTGGGACAAATTATAGAGCAGAGTAGATCTGTTTCCGATCTGCGAAATAATTTGCGGCTTTCTTTTAAGGATATAAATGATTTCCCCAATCCAGTTACGTAATAACGGTGATGATCCAATGCCCACTAGTGGAAAAAAAATGTTTGGGGCTATAAGAGCCCCTGCTTTTAGAAAATATATATTATTCATCTAACTTAACGTAGATTCTAAAAAAAAAAAATTAAAAAAAAATAAATAAATTTGCACAACATGGCGCGCCCACAGTGCGCCACGTCACACAGTGGGCATGATCACCTGCCCACTGCGTGGCCAGGTGATCATTGGCATACATAATAATCAGCTAAAATAATAATTAAAAAACTATATAATTTGCCAAGCATAATTCTAACAAATTAATATATTTCCACACTTTATTATAAGTTTAAGAGACAAATGGTTTGAGGAATTCTGAGTTTTTGACTTTTTATTTTTCTCATTGTGTTTCGTCGTTGATAAACGATAAAAGACTAATTCAACATTGGAATTTGAAATTGGACGATTGGGTTGGGTCGGGTCTCTTGCTCATGTGACTTACTTATTCCAATATTTTGCACTTGTTATTTTATTTTACTAGTATCACGTTCGTGCGATGCACGGGAATAATTAAATTTATACATAATAAATAATTGATATAACATTATATATATATTGAATATAAATATTGAATTACATAATTGATGTAATTTATGCATAGGAGATTGTATAATCGTAAATAATTATTGAAATATATAATATTATATATTTATATAGTCAATGCAAAAAAAGGAGTAAATTCACAATTGTAAGTTAAAAAAATTTATGTGCGTCGCATAATTAAGAAGTTTATCAAAATGTGTAACTTTAATTTCAATTACAGTGCATCGCATTACACAATAATGCTCGTGAAGATTTATTAATTGTAAACTAATCATTGGAGTGAATATATAAAATTTTTTTGATTATCAAAACGTTTCTTTCTCGTTGGTACATATTAAATTTATAGTGAACACTTTTTTTTCTGAAATGGACGTTATGCACTGTAAACTTTAACTGTAATTGCTACTTAATTTTACCGTTATTGTATAAGAAGTATTATACTTAATTTTATGTAACTTAAATTGTAGTAATAGCGAAAATTTTCTGCATCTATATAATTCATTTTTTTATATTTACATAAATTGTATTTTAATTTTATAAAAAACTTTTTATTTTTAATTTTATATATTTAGAAAAGGCAAAATGCTTGCAATGCAAAATCCAATTAGCGCATATCACATCAGCAGTATTAAAAACGAAAAATATCAATCAACTTTTTAAATTAGAAATCATGTGTCATGTTGGCACTACCAATGGGGCATTCGCCAAATATAGCACTTTAATTATAATTATAATAATATAAAAATTAATAAATTACTATTTATTAAAAATAAATAAATTATTTGACATAAATCCAGTTATAATTATAACTACTCACTATTTGATTTTAAAAAATAAAAAAGTAAAATATACCCACTATTTTTTAGCATTCCAATTCACGTAACCAAGTAAAACTATCAAAACCAATAATTTTAATATGATAAAAATAAATAATAAATATTTATTATTTAATATTTTGAATTAGAACTTTAAAAAATAAAGCTATATTTTCAGTAATTCATACATTTAATTCATTTCAACTATATACATAGTTCAAAAATTAATATATATATATATATATATACATACATATATATATACACACACATACACACTAAATAAGAAAAATAAATTAAATTAAATTAGAAAAATAAAATTATTAAAGGTACATTTAGTGTTTGTTTGTGAATTAGTTATATATATATATATATATATATATATATATATATTTATAATAAATGAGTGTCAACTTGAAAATAAATAAAAAATAGTAAACATGGAAATAAAAATAAATTAAACAAGAAAATAAAATTATTAAATGTCATTTAATATTTGTTTCTAAATAAGGTTTTTTTTTAAAAAAAATTAACAAAAGGAGTACCAACATGGCAATGTGCTTAGGTGGCACTCCTCTTTTTATAATATAAAAATTTTTCATCGGGTGGACCAACCTTGAAATATTATTGCCCTACAAATTTCATGGACCAAAAATTTGATTGGTATTGCCCCAACGATCCGTAGATCAGAAAACCTCTTTACTGTTGGGGGTAAATATTCATTGGATTTTGTGTGAATCGAATTTTCTTTCCATCTCTAGTTGTCATCTTTTGGCTTCTATTTAAAAGAAACACTTTTCTTTGCAAATATTATTTTTATTTCTCAATCAGCTATTTATTTGATATCATAATTACATTTTTTATAACTTATTTCTATTTTTGGACTTTACATCTAAAAATGATTTTTTTTCCATAATCTTTTTGAAACATACACTAAAAATTTAGCATTTAAGTGAGAAAAATTATATAGTGAGGTATTAAAGTTTTGATATCGAAGTAATCAAGTTAACATGATAGAGCTTGTTTGGAAGATTTTTCAAAACTATTTTTTGCCTTACATTTTGTTAATAAGTCATGCTGCTTAAACACAATGATCAACACTATAGTTGACAAAATGTGATGTACTGGCGTATTACAATCTTGTAATGTGAAATAATATTGACAAAGGTATGAGACATCTGTTATTAAAAAAAAAAAGGTATGAGACATCTAACTTTACAAGATTTTGATGCACTATAATTATGCCAATCACTATTCTCAAAGAGAATTGTCACTTTAATAATTTCATTTTTAACTTTTATCAACTTTTAATTTTAACCACACTTTTAACAGAATCCTTCAAAAATCTCTCCAAACAAGTACAAACACTTGACAACACTGAACAGTGTATATAACTATTATGTAAAATGGGGAATGAGTATAAAACATTAATTTTTTCATTTTGCCCTATAACTTTTGCTATTTGACAAAATTATCCTTACTGAGGGGTTGTTTGATTGGGGATAAAAGTTATCTACGCGATATTCCGTGTAAAATGTGTGGTTAATATTGTATTGAAAAATATGTATGTGGTTGAAAAGAGAAGAGAGAAGAGTGTGGGATAAAATTTATCCTGAACAGAATAAGGCATGAATGTCATTTATTAAGTATTTTCAATGTCATTAAGCATTTTGAATGTGATAATTAATAGTGTTGTTATAATTTTTATGTCATCATCTTTGTTGGATTAATTTAATTAATGTTATTTTTAGTTATAATTATAATTATAACCATAACGAGTCATAGTTTTCCAGCAATCAAGTTTAAAATTTTTAATTTCTTAAGTTACCAGTAAATCTTTTGACATTCATACTAGCAATTTTTATGGCTTAACCCTCACAAAAATAACTGAACCACATGCAAACTTTATAAGACAATATAATTAATAAAATGAAACATTGTCAATAAGAATCATATTGAATTTATTTGAAAAATAAGCGATACCCTACATTCATAATTCTTCCACACCGTAATATAATAAGTCCACTACTGCATCTAAATTCACATATGTTATTTTCAACATGGTAGCAAAAATATTATGTTAAAATATGTGGATTAATCCAATGGTGTAAAAAATTATTTGTTGGACACCGAACCATACAATATTTAGGCCTGTAATTTTTTGTAATGGATTTTTTTAAGCAAATGAATTATCTGTTGATTGTGTCATGTTTGTGGTGGTTTCCACCATATATTAATAATTTTTAGCTAACACTTTAATTGAAATAATTATTGCATATTATAATAAATTTTTGGAGTATTATTAATTTTCGAGTTTTGAAATTCAATGAAACATTGCTTCATTTTGATAATATTCTCTACTAATTGTATGCTTTGTAATGATTTAATATTTTATTAATGATTATTTGATAATTGGCAATATGAGTTTCATCTATTTCAGAAAATAATATAGTAATTTAACATTTATTTTCAAACTTAATATATCAAATAATTTTTTTTACATTGTCTTTCATTTTACATTAAGATTTCTTTATTGCGTAGTGTTAAATATCACATGCAACGCACGTATTACTTACTAGTTCGTATAAATGGAATTACATTATTGTGAAAAATATTTTTTCGTAAAAATACTGTGAAAAAGCGACTAAACAATTATATTATACGAACTAAAAATATGAAAGGCGGATGGAATAACTTTTGTTGGAGTGCTTATCTTCTATTGGAATGTTGATTGAGGGTTTTGTGCTCGTAGGGTCCACATATGAGAGTGAAACAGAGAAAAAAAAAGAAAATTATTATTTTAATTGAGTAGGAAGAGAGAAATTTGAAGAAAAATGTGGGGAAAATGAAGAAGAAAATAGAGATAGAAACTATTTCGAAAATAATAATAAAATATTAGTGAAAATGTGTGATTTTGGACATGACACGAGATCAATCGATGAAAAAAAATGATTAAAAAATTTGTAAAACAAGCGAAAAGTGATAAATTAAAAAAAGAGAGAGAAAATTGGGACACATTAAATTCTTGTGTCACTCTGTATTACACACTAAAACACTTTGGAAACATATTGCATTAGAGATGTCAATTTAATCTACCTACTTTTACCATCTATATTTTTCTTTGAACTCACTTTTACTTGCATATTTATAAGATACACCTATTTCGAAAAGGGAACAAAACAAGACTCTTTTTTTGAATTGGACCAATTTTATTTTTAAAAATTTATTTTTTCAAATATGTAACTTACCTACTCCTTTATTATTTATTTTCTCTCAATAGATAAATCAATTTATATGCGCTAATGAAGGAAGTATTCGTCAAAATAATTAAGGAATATTATAAAATACTTCCTTCAATGGATGGAAATTTTTTTAATATTTATAATATGAAAAAAGTTTAATTATTCACGATGAAATGATATTTGTCTCTTTTAATTCGATTAAAATGATTTTAGTTATTATTTCGTGACAAGTATTTATTAAATTACTCATTATTATGAAAACATAATTTTAAATTGTAAAACAATTATTGAATAAGATTTTTAACATGGAAAAAGCATTTCTTTTTTTTAATGGAAGTATGAAACACTTAAAACAAAATATTAAGTTTTTTTTCAAACTAATAACATTAGATTATTAAACCAAATTATATTATACTATTATTCAATGTGTATCTTTCCTTACAAAACCCAATATCTAGTCATTGTCAGTTGTACATTATAATTTCTAGAGTCGCAAGTTGGGTTGGTTTGAAAATTCATATTTGTGATAAAAAGACAAATCAACTAACTACACAATAAATGTTGTGCTCAAAGAGGTGTCCTGAAATTTTTAATTACCATAGTTGCATTGCAATTGTAAATTTTAATTATTCTAATTTCATAACCTCAATATATTATGCATAATTTATCTATTCTTTTATTTTAATTTTTAATACTAATATTATTTTCTATTGCAATTTTTTTTATCATCAGCCCATCACACGGGTGCACTAGTACATATATATATATATATATATATATATATATATATATATATATATAAAAGCTGATTGCTATTTCCTTATTATTTTTTAATTGTTTTCCCACCAAAACATATAGCCGAAAATTAGTGTATTCTTTTTAATTTAAGTAAGTTGATATAAATTCAGTTTTGGTGGTAATCTATATATATATAAAAAGAGACTTTTTTCCCGCCTTTGCACATTTCCTTTTTTAATTTTTTGATTTCTTTATTCATTATATTTTCCTCTAGATTCCTGATATGGCCGTGTATCTACCCAACTTTAGCGCCAAAAATTGATATTCTTTGGTCCCCGGCAACGGCGCCAAAAACTTGATAGGCGTTTATACACACGCACAAATTGAACCGCAAGTGCACGGGCCATAATCAAGTAATAAAGTGGGACTCGGTTAAGAGTCCGGATATCGATCCCACGAGGAATGGTGTTTGTAGTTAAGTTACTTATTCTAGCACAAAAACACAAATAAAGAAAGGAGAAATAACTAACCTAATCTATACTAAGAAAGCAATACAAGAAAGCAAGAAATGGGCATGATTGGAGATACACTTGGATGAATGGATAGTCGGGATTAATGAAGCCACTCAATACTAGTCTCGTTAATCCGTTGTTGAACTAAACATATTATCTACCTTCGATGTTAGATCCGATTTTCCTTATATAGCTCACTCCGCTCTCGCATGTCAAGCTAACCCTAGCCAATTGGTTCAACCTACTACATTTCTGTGTCGATGTGTTACCAATCAACCGCATGAAAGTTTGTGAAAATAACTCACTGGATCATCTAAGGTTAGGGGTATATCTCTATCCCCTACAAGAACTTAGAGTGAATACTTCGGGGTCTAACGTGCACATTCTTCTCTCGAAGCCTACACACGCCACTATTGCATATACGTGGTGATCAAGCACATACATGTATCATACTCAAAAGCATTCACACAAGAGATCGACAATCCAATACAAATCAATTCCAACAACTCAATTGGATTAACTAAACATATATTAAGATTAATCAAAAATCCTAACTTACAAGATTAGTTCATAGTAAAGGAAATCATTGATACATATATAATCAAAGCATAAATAGAAAGAAAATGAAAGAACAAAACAAGATTAAAGACAATCTCCCTTTTGAAGAGTAAAATCTTGTTCTTCACTTCCAATCCATATCCTCTTGATCTCCTTGGTTTCTTCTCCAAGTGTTCAATCCCCAATCAATACCCCTAAACTAGAAAAGGAAAAGAAAAGAAGAAGAAAAGAAGGAAAGAAAGAAGAAGAGAAAAGAAGAAGAAAAGAGAAGAAGAAAGCAAGAAAAACCTAAGTTAAACTAAAACTAAGGATGAAGATAATATGATGATGATGTGATTTGGGGGAGATTGAGGGTGTTATAAGGCCCCAAAATCGTGCTTGACTCTTGCCCAAAAGACCCTCAAGTCGTGTGAAAGTGAGGTAGAGAAAAGAGAAAAAGCAGAGGAGAACTCGGATTTTGATCTTGTCTGATTCACGGCCGTAACTCCTTAGGTTCTGGCTAGTAATTCTGATTCTGGCCGTATCTAAATATGATCTGACCGTAATTTGTTCTCTGCATGAATAGTGCATACGCGCTTTAAGGTTACTGGCCGTAATTACATGGGTTACGGCCAGAATAGCGCTGACTTTACTAGCCGTAACTTGGATTCTTACGCCGCATAATATTTGCACGCAGAACTCCCTCATCTTACGAAATGTTGCACTTTGGTCCCGATCTTGACCGCCATAACTTTTGATCTGGAACTCGGGTGCGATCGTAAAGCGTTGGACTCCATATTCCAAGCTCTTCCATGTTAGCCCAAGAAACTCGACCAAGAAGATCTTCACCAATATTGCACCCGAAGTCCTTCAACTTTGATTTGTTGCATTTTAGTCCCGACTTCGGGTTTCTTGACACTTTAAGCTCATTATTCCTCCTTTTCGTCTCATTGCCTCCACAATGAGGAATAGTACCTAAAAACACAACAATTATACATAAATCTCAGTAGAAGTTTGCTCCAATTAACAGTATAAAGATATAAATAAGTGTCAATTTGGACACTTATCAATTCCTACATACATGTTTTTTATCATTAATTTGGATCCTTCCTTTTTTAAATTTTTTATTTTTAACTCATCATTTTCCTCTACATTACTCTATATTATTTTATCATTAATTCTTTATGTCACTAAGTTCAGTAAACACACTCTTTTAAATTATTAACGGAAATTTTTGCATTAATAATTTGTTAATTTTTATTTCACAATTTTAAATCTTTTTAAACTTCACAAAGTTTAACATTGTACAATTTAGTCCTAAATCTTTTTAAACTTCACAATTCTAACTTTCAATTTAGTCCTAATTTTTTAATTTCACAATTTCAACATTATTTTTGGAAGATTGGTGGAAATGGCCCATAAATTGTACGATTGCTGCGAAATTGATACGAAATAAAAAAAAATAGCATGATATCATCAAATTAATTAATTTGATATTAATTCATTTGGTCTATAATTAATTTTATCGTATTTATTTGACACCAATTAGATAATGTTTATCGAAAATTTTCAACATAATAGAATCTGATCGCATTAATATCATAATTTTTCAAACAAAATATTTAGAATTAACCACATGCATATTTTAATTTCAACCAATAGTTAATAGTAAATATAATCTATAAAATTTCAGTAGGGAATAAATCACTATAAAAAATAATCTGAATATAGAACAATAATTAAATATAATTAAAACAAACTTAAAAAAATAATAAAAAATAAATAAAAACCACAACCCCGCATCCGCCGCACCAAACCCAACCTCTAACCAAATCCAACAACACCTACCCTACCAGCGATAATCCGGGTAGCTTTTCCCTGACTTTGTTGCCTATAGGCGAAGTCGTCGGCAGACGACAACCTACTGATTGTACCATTGCTTGGTACAACCAGCTAACTGCTGATGGTACAATTAGCTGATTGCTGATCAGCAAATTCGAAGGAAAGCCCATCAGAAGGAAAACCCCTTGATCTGTTGGTATGACAAGCAATCTCAAGCCCAGAGGCTTTCCTGCAGTTGCTCGTGACGAAATCATTTGTCATATTCAGGGTTTTTTATTTTTAATTGTAATTTTTGTTATCTTATTTTATTATTTCTTTATATTCAGTATAGGTTTTATAATGATAAATTTCCACTAAAATTTTATAGAGATAAAATAATTATATTAATTATTAATTGTTAGTTAAAATTGAAATATACACATCTCGAATGCTAAGGAAAAGCTTGAGAAGTTAGATATTAATATGAAGAAATGTTATTCTGTTGAAAACTATCGATAAAAATTATTTAATAGGTTTCAAATAAATTCAATATAATTAGTTGTAGACAAAATAAAGTTAGTATCAATTAATTAATTCAACGAAATTAATACAGTGCGACCTTTTTTTCATTTCGTACCAATTTCTTAGCAATCACAAAATTTATGGACCATCTCTACCAATTTTTCAAAAAAAATGTTGAAATTGTAAATGAAAAAAAATTTAGGACTAAATTGTAAAATAAAGTTAAAATTGTAATGTTGAACAAGATTTAGAGCTAAATTGTACATTAATGTTAAAATTTGTGAAGTTTAAAAAAATTTAAAATTGTGAAATAAAATATTGTTTCAAGTTTTACCTCCAAACTTTAGTACAGAAAATTACAAAGAGTTAATTTAACGCTAAATTGAATGGAATCAGTCAGTAGGGAGTACAATGACACTTAATCTAAAAATTGGGGGGTTCCACATTAAAAAAATGGGATGTAATTGCAATTTTTGCAAACTCGAAATATTTGGGGATTTTATCAAAATAACCCTTAATTATTTTTAGAAATAATTAGCGAAGAAATAAAAAATAATTAAAATTATGAATTTCGTAAGGATTAAATTTTGGTGTGATACAAAATTTAAAATTTTTAATTTTTTGCATAGAAATTGAAAGAAACGTGTAACATTAAAATTAAAAAAAAAGATTGGACCCTTTAATTAATTTTAGATATGATTAATTATTATTATTATTATAAAATTAATTAAAAAGTAAAGATTAATTAAAACTAAAAATTTCTTCCAAAATTTAATTTTTGTGTGATAAAATATTAAATTAAAAATTAATTAAAATTAATTATATTGCTAAACAGTAAAGAAATACCTAAATTATTGGATATTTGCAGGATGGAATTATCCGAAATACAAGTGAAACTCTGTCAAAATTGTTACAAAATTTGAATTTGTGTTATCTAAATCATGTAATGTTCTAGATTGTGGTGACTTTTTTGTAATCATTTTTAACACTATTAATGCTATTCTATTTATATTTATGGGAACCATGCATTAATAGATATGTCTCCCCGTGCCGCGCACAGGGGTTACTGCTAACAGTCAAAGTATCCAATTAAACGATCACTATGGAACGTGGACGGGAATGAGAAGTTTCTAACAGGACAGGGACAAGGAATAGGAGTCTCCATCCTGTTGCAATTCTTATATCATCTTCAGTCAGCCTCAATTAAATGAGGATGCGGCGGGGTTGAGGATAAGTATTTCCAAGCGGGGACAAGAATAGGGTATTGGACTCTATACTTGTTATATTATCATTTATATATTGTATCTGTATGTTAATTATATTTCATAATTAGATTTTAAAAATTTATTATTCACACATTCATTATCAGTATCGTGCATCGCACGGGGATATAAGTAATACCTCTCAAAAATTGTAGTTGCATATAATAGAATATAGAAGAATATTAAAGAAAAAATCATTGGCTCTACGAAAAGTTTAGATGAGCTGGGATTACGATAAGTAGGCCTGCTTCATTATTGGAAATTCCACCATCAGGAGCAAGTTAGATTAATTATGTCTGACTTTTGATACTATATCTTCATATTTTTACGGGTTTGTCATATAAGGCCATGAGCATTTAGGTATATTTGAAGTTCGAGATAAGAATGTATGTTATTATCATATTACGATGCATTTGACAATTAACATGAAGTTAATATTCTTGGGGAAAGTTAGCGTTGAGATTTAGATTTAACTGACTCAATTCTGGTATTGATGGTGTTGTTTTTCTATTATGTGCGTTGTTGCGGACAATTGTAAATCAAGTGTTTTTGTTGTTGGATATTTGTTCTTTGCTTATTTTATAGGTACGATTTGTACGATATATAAGGGAAACTCTGCTGAATTTTTTCTAAAATTCTCTCATAACTTGTATTAATTTAGAAGTTTTGTGAGCTCACGAGTACTCGATTTATTATTTTGGTGGTACTATTAATATAGTATTAATGTATATCCAATCCTAAAATTATTGATACATTAGTCTCTCGTGCAACGCACGGGTGAAAAAAACTAGTTGAACTTAATTTGAACTCTTGCAAAAATTGATCCGAACGCTTAATCCAAACCCAAAATTCTTTTTTATTTATTTAATTAAGTAGATATAAAATCCATTTTTGGTGGAAATTGAGCTTAATCTGAATTCCTTTGAAAATTGGTCGATAGCTTAATCCTAATTGTTTCGAAAACTGATCCGAGTTTTGTTTTTCCTTTTATTTAGAGAAAATGTCTAATAACTACAGGTCAAACTTGATCCTTACCTACGTAAATCAAAATATCTTATTTCTTAATCATTAACTGCAACTTATAAAAAGTGATTTACCAATTATTCTTTTTAGTTGGTTATGAACATTTTTACCCCCATCTTTCTTTTTCAACACTTTCATTTTCCCTCTATCTTTTAAATTGCACAAGAGGTCCTCCAACATTTAAATTTTTCATTTTGGTCCTCAACTTTTAAGCTTTCTTTCAAAAATACTCCAAAATATTTGCACCCAAGGTCTTTTGTCTTTTGGATTGTTTCATTTTAATCTTCAAACTTTTAGATTTTTGATATTTTTAGTCCTTTTTGCTCATCTTTTTCCTTATTTTCTTCTATATTTATGAAATTCACATACAAACACAATATTTAAGATAACATAAATAAATAAAATTATCATGATTAAAAAAAATATTGCAAGCATAAAGATAACTTTATACTTCATTTAATACTCTTGATAGCAATTCATAAATATCAATGGACGTACAAATATTATCTTCCCAAGTAACATGCATTATCACACCAAGTAATACACATTACCTACCCTAGTAATTGCGACAAATATCCAACTTCTTTATTTACTCGTCTCTCAATTTATCTCTCCAAATTACCACCCTAGGTAATCTTGTAAAATATTCAACTTCTCATTTTCGTCGTCTTTCACTTTCTCTCTCTACGCACTCTCTCTCTAGATTATCACCTTAGGTAATCTTGACAAATATTCAACTTCTTATTCCCTCACCTCCGACTTTCTCTCTCTACGCATTTTCTCTCTTTAGATAACCACAACCGATAATAACATTATCGGGATAGGTAATATTATTATTGTGGTAGGTAATGATATTATCGGGGGCATGTATTTGTATTATTGGTATTAGTGGTGGTGGTTTGGTAGGTAATACTATTACTAGATAAGGTAATATGATTACCAGGACATGTAATAATATCGATAATAGTATTACTCTAACAGGTAATAGCATTATCGGAGGTAAAAAATGATTGCATAGGTGGTGGTGATGGAATGGCAAGCGGCGGTGGCAGTAGTGGAGGTGGTGGTGGTTTGGTAGATAATGCTATTACTAGGAAAGGTAATATGATTATCATGACATGTAATAATATCGATAATAGTATTATTGAATCAAGTAAAAGTATTATCTTGGTAAATAATGATGGTGGTAGTGGTGGTGGAATGGTGGTGATGGTAGGGGAATGGTGGTAACGGTGGAGGGATGGTGGTGGCGTCGTGGTGGGGGGTGGGGGGAGGGGAATGGTGGTAGTGGTGGAGGAATGTTGGTGGTGGTGGTGGAATAGTGATGGTGGTGGCGGTGGTGGTGGTGATGAAGGAGGAATGGTGGTGGTGGTGGGAGAATGTTGGTGGTGGTGGAGTTGTAGTTATGGTTATGGTGGTGGTGGAGTTATGGTTGTGGTGGTGGTGGGAGAATGTCGGTGGTGGTGGAATTATGATTGTGATGGTAATTTAGAAAGAGAAAGTCGGGGATGGAGGAAGTGAGAGTTAAATGTTAGTTGGAGTACGTCATATTATTATTTGGGTAGGTAATAAAATTATCGGGGTAGGTAACATTTTTCTTACGGTATGTAGAGAGAGAAAGTCGCAAACAAGGGAAGAAAAAGTTGAATGTGCATACTATGGAATATATGACAAATTTATTTATTTATGTTATCTTAAATATATTAGGGTGTTAGGATGCGTGTAAAAATGAATTTTTATGTGTTATTGTGTGATATAGGAGAAAGAATGAGAAGAGTTGAATGGTGGAGATTTGTATAGTAGAGGTAGGTCCCACGAGATATGTGGATAGAAAATAGGAGAGATAATTAGTGGAATTGAAAAGAATATGTAAAAATACATAAAAATATGTAGAAAAACATGCGCTATGTTTGTAGGTGAATTTTCTAAGTGTAGAAGAAAATAAAGAAAAAGATAAATAAAAAGGACTAAAAGTGTCAAAAATCCAAAAGTTTGAAGACCAAAATGAAACAATTCGAAAGATGGAGGATATTCACTGCAAATATTTTGGGGTGTTTTTGAAAGAAAGTTCAAGACTAAAGTGGAAAATACTTCTTATACAGTAAAGTTGAAAAGTATAATACTTCTTATACAATAGAGTTAAAATTAAATAGCAATTATAGGTCATCACTAAAAGAACGCATAAAATCACAAAATTTAGAGTGCATAATGTCCATTTCAGAAAGAAAAAAGGTGTTTTATATAAATTTGATATGTAGCAACGCGAAAAATTACATTTAATAATTAAAGAATTTTTATATATTCATTCCCAATGGTTCATTTATAATTAATTAACCTCTACGAATATTGTTGTGCAATACTATGCAGGGCAATTAGAATTAAAGTTACCATTTTGATAAACTTTTTAATTATGAAATTCACGTGAATTTTTATAATTTATAATTGTGAATTTACTTCCCATTTTTTGCATTGATTATAATACAGAAAATTATAGATTTCAATAATTTTTTACAATTATACAATCTCTTATTCATAAATTACATCAATTGCCTAATTCGAGAGAGAAAGGGTGGGAGAAAGAGAGAATGGCTTGCTCTCAGTTTAATTAAGTGTGTATTTAGTAAGCACAATAAGTTAGGTTATAACTTATTTGGGGAGCTTAGAAGCTCTTCCTAATCAAATGAACTCTTTTTGATGTTAAGAGTTTATTGAAAAAGTTAGAGCTTAATTGAAAAGTTTCTTTTACTGATTTTTCAAATAAACTTGTGAGTTTTTTATGTTTTATTTCATTTTTACCTCTTTATTTGTGTAAAAAAAGAAATGTTATTATTTTAAAAGAAAGTAATTTCTTGGGAAATGTTATTATTTAATTAATTTCCATCAACGTGTTAAGTTGATTTGATCTATTTTAATTTCTTTTACCCACTTGGAATAGGTTTACTTTATTTCATAAGTTGGTAAATTCTTGGGAATTTGGTTCTATTAGTCGGTGGCACGTGCTTTGCATTATGATTATACTATGGTCTTTCAATAAAATTATTTACCTCTTATTTTCGATTTTCATTTTCTCAACTGTTGAAATTTTGATAATAGTTGAAAGTTGAATAACTTACAAAATAATAAAGCAAGACATGGAGTTGGGGTGCATGGGATTGCGACCGCCCCCGCCATATTTTAAATTTTACTCCATCCGTCCCATTTTGATAGGCTTGTTTTCCTTTTTCATCCGTCCCAAAATATAAGCTACTTTCCTTATTGGTATAAATTTAATTTCTTCATTTCCTAATCTACCCCTATTTATTATGTATGGTTATTAGTAAAAGTAAGTTGTTATATTTAATATAGGGGTATATTGAGAAATATACAAGCAAAATTTACCTTTCCAATAAATATTAATTTCAAATTCTTAATCCGTGTGAAAGTCAAACCATGCCTATCAAAATGGGACGGAGGGAGTATTTTTATTTTATATGTATATTTTGAAATTTCGTTTAAATTATGTTAATATCTTATAATTTCATCCCCGCAAATTAATTTTATATGTATATTTTGAAATTTCATTTAAATTATGTGAATATCTTATACTTTCGTCCCCGCAAACTAATTTTATATAGTTTGTTAACCGTGATTTAAGAAAATTAATTTTTATAGTTTTTTAATCATTTTCTAAGATTTACTTATCATAACGATGAACAACCCCAATTTGGAGTCACAGCAGCTTTCAGCAATTCAACCCCAAATTGGTCATTCAACGAGAACAACCCTAAATTCTGCAAACTCGCCCATCTCAGTTTAGCCCCAAATTGGAGTCACTGTTGCGATAAATCCCACACCACAAGTATACGGGTCGCGCAAGTAATAAAGTGGACATGTTCGAGTGCGGGTATCGTACCCACGAGGACAGTATATTTCAAGTTTAATTAAACTAACCTTAATAGAAACAAACGGAGGTAATTTGATTGTGAGAAACTAGAATTAATAAAATTAAAGTGCAAAATTAATAAAGGATTGGGAATTAATAAATACAAGAGTGATTGTGGTTTTAAAATTCAAGATTTAGAACTAATGCTAAGGTTTTGAATCCACTTGTTAATTTGTTCTTACCCAAATTATTTATTTGATAACACAAATTGTTTTTTACGATAATTTCACAAAAATATTGGAAAATCTTGCTCAAGTAAATTCCAACCTATTCCTATGCATTGTTAAATATCTCTCTACGATAACAACAACTCAAAAACGCATTAAATTTCAGGAAATAAAATATCAGACAAACCATAGAGGTATTCTTATTCCTATCGAGCTTTATGGTTTTCAACTTTGGTCAAATCTATCCTAGATTCTCGATTTCTTAGAATAGATCACAAATTAACTCTGGCCACAAGTTAATAAAAGTAAGCACAATACTTGAAAACTTAATAACCAAGAATATGTCTTTATATTAAATAAATGAACATCAAACCAAAATCCGGTTTCAAACAAATTAACAAAGCTTCATCTCAACTCTAACGTTAAATTGGATCTAGCCTAGGATATTGTACAGAAGAAAAAAAGAAATAGAAGAGAAAGCCATAATCGGATGTAGAATTATCTTGGTGTTAACTTCACTCATCGCCTCGCTGGGAAATCCTTCCCCAAAGCTCCAATCTTTGATCTTTTTTTGTATAGAAAGCTCGGTGGTTTACTTGTCCCTTATCCCCCTTTTATAGGTGTAAAAAGGTCCCTAAGAAGCCATAATTTCATGTGGAAGAAATAGTCCCAAGAATACCATAATTAGAGTTTGAAAGGAATTAGGAAACTTGAATTCTTGGGAGTTACGGCCGCAACTAAGGGAGTTACGGAGGTAACTCCCTCTCTGCATAAATTTTTCAGCAAGCGCAATTTTCCGTATTTTGGCCATAACTTTTGATCCCGATGCCCTATTGAGATGATTCAATTGGGCTCAAAACTAGACAAAGAGATCTACAACTTTGTGTCAAATATAAAGATCCAAAATCAATTTTTACCTTTGTCAAAATCTCTCCTCAACATTCCATTCTTTTTCAATCTTGCCCATAAGTTCTTCAAATTTTCTCTGATTCAACTTCTTTTCGTTCAATATTGATTTAAACATCATCCATGTTGGTTTTTACCTAAAAACATATGAGACAAAGCATATCTAAGTAAAATGAAACTAATTAAATGAGTTTAAAAATATAAAATAAGTGTAGATTTGATGCTTATCAGTCACAATTAGCTTTTATCTTTTCTACAAATCGACAAAATCTGCTGCTAGGTGAGGAGATGAGGATCGAGGAGGAAACCTGCTGAGAGAGAGACCTTCTTGTTGGTGTAAGAGACCTCCATCGAGTTCGGCTATCCTCTGTGCTGCTTCAGCGAGAGAGCTTCAATTGCCAACGCTGCTTCTTCGGCCAGTTAAGCCTCCTCCAGTCTTTGTTGTTCTTCCACTTTCCAACGAAGAAGTTCTAGTGCCTGTAAAAAAAAAGTTTATTACTAGCGAAGCCATACAAAGAAGAGAACATTCAAGAAGTTTAGCTTCAGGGTTGTAGATCTTGATGCTTTTCTCAGAAAGAATTGCAAACATCAAAGAATCAATATTCAAACCAAATTTTCAAATTTTTAAATTGTCTACATCTAAAAATTTCCATACTCTAAGCACTATATTATGTTTTTACATTCTCCATCAAATCAATTGAAACAAAATCATTATTTACAAAGAAACAAACGTCCAAAAACTCTTCACGTATTAGAAGTTGTAAGGGAACTACAAAATTCGAGCCTTTAACTTATAATTCCTTCGCCTTTCTTTTCTTGCGAGAGATAGAGATAGAGAGACACTGACACAGAGAGCATAGGATTCGCCATTGTTGATAGCAATTTCTACTCTTCGTGTATTTGTGTCTCTCTATGTCGTATCCTTTAATGTAGAGAGAACAATGAAAAAGTTAACTCTCAATAGATGCATATGTTGATGTGAATACCCATCTATATATAATAGTACAAAGAATCCTATATTGATGTGAATTATAGATTTGCAAATATAATCCAATATATTATCTGATATTATCTTGAGACACACACAATCCAATAAATTATCTTTAGGATTTTGCGTTTAATTTAAACTATCAAATTGTTATTAGAACTCTATTTGTTGTATATAAATAATTTTTACATTAATAAAATATATGTAATATGTTCTTGATTAAGGTTATACATATTAACCTTGTTATTAAAAGTTTCATATGACATTGAATTCTCCTTTAAAAGATATGAAATACATTTCCACTTTTTAATCATTCAAAGTTTTATTCCTTTTTGAATTAAGAATAATATTAAATTAAATCAAATAAGAATTATAACATTAATTGCAGTAATTCTCATTTAGCACCCTCAAAATATTTAATGATATTGACTTGGGGCCATATTTGATAAATAATTTTTTTAAAAATTGTAAGGGTAAAAGTAGAAAATAAATGTTTTACATATATTCTCACTTTTATATATTAGTGATTAGTAATGATTAATGATAATGATTAGTATTGTTTCTGAACGGGAAAACAATGACTTTTATTAATCAGCCCGCCCCTTCAGATGGGAGATAAAAAAGGGCAAACAATCATTCCATGTTTGATTACGTCTTAATGAAGACGCAAAGGCCGCTAAAGAATGAACTATTCAATATGTGGAATATACACACATTTAACACAACCACTCCCCCCGAATGTCTTCAAGAATGAGGCCGCAAGAGGTTAACAAGGATTTGGAGTTAAGTAGATGTATATATAACCCATACAACATTGATTTCTGCCCGAGTCACCCTACAATAGTATGGAGGAGTTTAATAAATACAAATTGATCTAGCTTAATAAATTGAAATTTTGGTAGCTAACACTGAGCTAGTGTTCTCTAAATATGCAATGACGCACAGAAAATTGTAGTAAATTGATATAAAATTATTTATTGACATGACTAGTATGTCTCATGGTTTTAATTTGACTTTAAAACCTTGATTTACTATGTTAATCTTTGCCCACTTTTGGAAAATGTTAATAGCTCTTACATAATGTATTCCCCGTATGAGTGTAACTGAAAGCAATTCTTTTTCTCTTTTCTTTTTTTTTAAAGTTTTGTCAAACAAATTAATTAAACTTGAAATCAAACATTATTTCTTTATATTGGAGACACTTAAATTTAGATTGAATTTTGATTTATTTCATTTACAATGAGAGAATCATGTGCTTCACTTATTAGCTAGATAGTAGATATATGCATTTTGTTGGTCATTTGCTCCAATGGGAGCACTAGATCATGAATATCATTAATAATTGACAAAACACTCTTGTATTGGTAAATAATTTTTTATGCTAAAAATGTACTTTTTAGTTTGAAGAGTGGCTAGAATCAAGAGAAGACACAAGTGAGTGAATAAAATAATTTTTGTTGTACGTTGTAAAGTTCCGCTTTTTCATAAATTAAAATAAAAAAAAAACAACATTTAAATGAAGTACACGAACTACAACTCCACAAATTAATAATTTAAAATGTCAGTAATAGTTTTCACAACTCGCTAAATTAGAGTGTTATTTCTTAATATTTCACCGAGAATCCAATTGGTCTGAGCACAGCAATCTAATTGGCTATAAAATAAACGATACATAGTAGTTACAATAATCACTTGCTAATTTATCCCAGTTAAATTGATCCCATTGCATCAAATTAATTACCTCATTTTGTTGGCTTCCTCTTTGAGGTGATTAAAGCCACTATTCGTCTTTTTCTAAAATTCTCACCTTCACACTACTTCTTCCACTTGGTTAAATCAAACTTTGAAATAAGTATAGAGCTAATGCTAATTAATAATCCACAAAAATTTCATTTATTTTTCAATAATCTTCTTTAATTCCTTACCATGATTTTTTCGAGAAGATCATTTTCCGTATGTGTCAAATTAACAAGATCAAGCTATTTTCTTGTGTAAAAAGATTTATTTTCAATGCTATTTAACAAAACTAGCTATTTCACTCGTGCGTTGCATGGAGGATAAATTTTTCAACTAATAACGGTATTGATAAATGTTAACAATATTAACGTAAAACCTAAAAATTAATTAAAATAAAGAATGAGTTACAATGATAAACTTAATTAATTTAACTCGAAACAATTCTATAAAAATTTCGATAGAGTTTTTCCTATATTTCATACTAATCTATCCTATAAATATGTTAGGATTAACTCACTAAAATCCACATAACTTAATTTACTATTCTCCATGGAATAGTAACTTAATCAGAATTTACATCCGTGCTTTGCACGGGATGACAATTCGTGGTAAAGGTTGTGATAATATATCACATTTTACTCATTGTAAAATTAATCTACTAATATAAACCCAAAATAAAATAGTATTAAATGTAATAGTTCTCAAAATAACCATACTAAAATAACTCTACTAACATTCATAGAGTTCATGGTTTTTTCTTTAAAATTATTTTATATTCTATTATATATAATTATAAATTTTGAGAAATATTAATTATATATCAGTGTCATGTACATTATTAACAATTAACATGTAAATAATGATTTTTAAATTTTAATTGTGAAATATAATCAGCATAGAGATATATTATAAAAATAATAATGTAGTAGTACAATCCCGACAGATCCTAACACCTTGTTCATGCCACACTAGGAAACACTTATCCTCATTATGATCCATCCTCATTTAATCTAGGCCGAGCCAGAATCATATTAGAATTTGGGATTTGTCCCTTGCAAATTTCTACAACTTCAACTCGAACTCGATCTTGCCACACTAGATTGCAGGCCAAGAGCATGAGACTTCATATATATAATTGAAACAACAGTGGTCTCATATCCAGCCAATTCTTACAATTATCAATAATGAACCTATCAAGTAAATCTGGACTTAATTCACTATTTTTGCTCCTTCAAGCATCATTTGCAATAAGTCCTTCTCAAACGCAGCTTTCATTTTTTTGTTCACTACCTTAAGAATTAAGGTATGGATGTCCTTTCCTAGTGCCCACATTTCTCTGTTGCTAGGAAGATATCTGTCACATCATACATATGAACTTGTTAACACAGTTAGAATAATTGATCTCTACAGGTTCCAAAGTAATCTGTATAAATTGTTTAATCGAAGTTGAAAATTTGATGTGCATGCCCACCTCATACCAGGAATGCCAGTAGCCAAAACTCGCTTAGAAGCAACCTCTTGGAGAGCTCTAAGTTTGAAGAAAATCCTTTATCCTTTTGAATAATTACTACCAAAACACACTTTTGATATTACATCTCCTGAAAAAACTTCTCATGCATTGATCAATTTTTATGTCTGCAGTCCCACCCTTAGCCTCGATTATTTTCTTCTACGCATTTACTAATGTAATCGCAGACTCCATAACTATGATCATCAATCCCTACACAAACAATATCATTAACTTGCAAATTAACCTTGGGTTAATGGCATTGCACACGTGACAGGCATTGACAAGTGATAAATGTTATTCGTCGTCACTGTTCATCCATCATCAGTGGTGTGATAATAAGTTGATAGTAATTGATATGAGTTGTCATCTTAAATATCGAGTTTAAAGATAACAACGATCATCATTTATAAATAGCATTACTGGATTTATAAAGTTAAGTACCTTCACTTTCTCCATGTACAATAATTCAACTGCAGTAACTTTATGTTGGTGAGGTAATACAATCCGTTGGATGTCAGGATGCTTTGTGACAAGAAATCAATATACTGATTTTCTCAATTGAATTCGATGCCTTTCATTGAGATTTTCTCTCCATTTAAATAGAATTACAAATATAACTTATAACCATAACTTTCTTAATTTACAATGGGTTCCTAATTTACAATGGACCTATTCTATTTCACAATGGGCATATTCTATATAATAAACATGCATGTAACACCCTCCCTCAAATTGATTTGGGAAGGTCTGAGAGTATCCATTTGCCCACCAAGAACTGATGATGATGATGAGATATCGTCTTGGTGAAGACATCTGCTGTTTCAAATTTTGTGGGAATGTGAGGAAGGTTGATCACACGTCTATCAAATACCTCACGAATAGAATGACAATCGACTTCAATATGTTTAGCACGTTAATGGAAAACAGGATTCTCTGCAATTTGAATAGCACTAGTGTTATCTGCATGCAATAGAGTAAAAGAAAACGAAGGAATACCAAGCTCGCCCAATAAATCATGAAGCCACACAATCTCTGAACAAGGTATGGACATAGCACGATATTCTGATTGCGAGAGGATCTAGAAACCCGTTCTTGCTTCTTACTTTTCCAAGAGATAAGAGCATCTCCGAGAAATATGCACCACCCTGTAATAGACCTACGGGTATCCACCAACTAGCCTAATCTGTATCGCTAGAGTTCACCAATTTTAGTGGATTCTTCTTAGAAAAAAATAATCCCCGACCACAAGTACCCTTAAGATAACAAAGAATAAGTCGAATTGTTGCTAAATGTGGCTGTTGAGGGGCCTTCGTAAACTAACTGACTAGCTGGACGGTGGAAGAAATGTTTGGGCATGTAATCGTCAAATAATTTGAACTCCCAACAATTTTTCGATATAACAACGAATTAGATAACAATTCACCATCCTCGTGGCGAAGCTTTAAATTAACCTCCATTGGTGTACGAACTAAATTCGCAGACAGGAGACCAGCTAATGTGAGAATATCTTGAGTGTATTTGTGTTTATGCAGGAGAGTACCAGTGGAAGAAGAAAGAACTCCAAGGCCAAGAAAGTAATTGAATGGACCAAGATCTTTCATGCGGAAAGAAAACTGAAGATGTTGTTGTAGTGCCCTAATCGACTGATAGTCAGATCCAGCAATAACAATATCATCCATATAGACCAACAGAACCACAATCCTAGTAGCAGTCTTCTTAAGAAAGAGAGATGAATCATATTGACTTTGAGTAAAGTGGAACCCAAGGAGAGTGGCACGAAATTTCTCAAACTAGGCACGACATGTCTGTTTTAAGCCGTATAATGAATGTTACAAATGACAAACTTCAGTAGATTGGTTAAGAAACAACCCAAGAGGTAGGACCATATAAATCTCCTCCTTTAAATCCCCATGAAAAAGGCATTCTTTACATCCATCTGGTGCAAAGGCCAACCTTGAGAGGCAAAGGCAGCCATAATAGTCCAAACAACAGTCATCTTGGCAACTGGAGCAAAAATCACTTCATAGTCAAGCCCATATTCTTGGCAATTGCAAAGTGCTACCAACCAAACTTTGTATCTGTCAGTAGTTCCATCAGGCCGGAGTTTAATCGTATATACCTACTTACAACTAATGAGTTTGACTCTTTCAGGGCGAGGTACAATATCCCAGGTATGGTTCTTCAGAAGTGCTTGAAGTTCTTCATCCATAGTTTGTTGCTAACAAACCTGATCGGTTGCCTGTGAATATGACTTAGGAATAACAATGGTATCCATAGTAGCCTGATTCGCAGTGTGAGACAATCCATACCTATCAGGTGGTCCGGATATATGAGAAGTACATCGTGGTGCGGGTGGGGTAGAATCAGACATAGGTTCAGGATTTGGGAGGGGCATCGGTAGCCGAAGAGGACGTCTTTGATACACTATTCCTTTCCAGCAACTAACTATGGATGTATCATGATCAAACGTAGGAAGCGAAGTAGTCTCATATGGTGGAGAAATATGAGACTGGAAGAAAATATTGATTTTTAAAGAAAACAATATTTAGAGAAATGCGAAGTTTATTAGCAGAATAGTCATAACATATATAACCCTTATAAGAAAGACTGTACCCGAGAAAAGCACACCTTGCCGCTTGTGCAGTGAGCTTGTTTCTTTCTGTAGGAGACAGGTGAATGAAGTAGACACAACCAAAAATATGAAGAGATTTATAGTCAGGGATGACACCAAAGAGACGATAATATGGAGAGTCAAATTGAAGAGCCTGGGAAGGCAATCGATTAATCAGATAGACCGATGTAGACAGTGTTTCTACCCAGAAACGTGAAGGAACAGAAGATTCAAGCAATAGAGTACGAACCATATCTAAAAGGTGACGATTCTTACGTTCGACTACTCAATTTTGTTGTGGAGAATATGGACAAGATCATTGAGACAAAATTCCCTTAGATTTAAAAAACTGGTGAAACTCGATCGACATGTATTCTGCCCATAATTAGATCGTAAGATCTTAATATGAGCGAAAAATTGAGTTTGAACAAGAGCAAGAAATTCTTGAAATTTGTAAAACACTTTAGATTTAGAGCGAAGAAAATATATCAAAGTGAAACAACTGTAATCATCAATAAAAGTTACAAAATACTTATATTGAGCATGTGAAGTAATAAGACTAATACCCCAAACATCTGTATACACAACTTCAGAACATGCAGAAGCACGACTCCCATGAGCAAGAAATGGTAAATACTTATTTTTACCCAATTTACAAGTAGTGCAATCAGAAGATATATCAGAAAATGAAATTTTATTGCCCAAACAGTCAGTTTTGACAAGATGAGATAAAACAACTTTATTAGGATGGCCTAATTTCTTATGCCAAACATCATTATTGCTATAACAGCATAACAACCTACTAAATTAAAACTATAATTAACAAAATTGGAAAACTGGAGAGGAAATAGACATCCAATTTTAGGCCCTTTCGCAATCACCTTCCCCGATGTTTGATCCCGAACACAACAACCATTATGATCAAAGTGAATTTCACAATTATTATCCACCAATTGTCCAACATAAATTAAATTTGAAGATAACTTTGGAGAAACAAGAACATTATCGAAGGTGTCTCCAAGAGATCCAATAGCAGCGATAGGAAGAGCACTACCATTTGCTATTTGAATAAATCGATTACCCGTATACTTACGAATATCATGTAAGATGGTAGGATTTTCGATCATGTAATTTGAAGCTGCTGAATCAACCATCCAAGGTGAACTATGAGATTGATTCGTACCTTGGATAAGGTGGAGATAATCATCTATTGGACCATTTCAAAAGTCAAAATAGAGGGAGAGTTGGGTGGAATAGGCTGGTTCTGAGTATTCGCAAGAGTAATTTCTGCAAGATTAGACTGAATGATAGAATTAGAATTTTCCCTTTGTCTATTTTGGGGCCGGATTCAACAATATTTGATGAGATGACCATCTTTCTTATAGTAATTACAGAACTTCTTTATGTAGTGCTTTGCGATGTGCCCAAACTCTTCCCAACCATAGCATTGTATCTGTGCATTAGTTTTTCCTTTTGCTTGAGATGCATATGCAACATTCATCAACTTAGCAGGGGCAGAGTCTTTATTAAGACTTATTTGAGTTGCTAAATGCTGTTCGTCACGTAATAATTCACTTAAGCAAGTATTTAAGGATGGAATAGGATGGCGATTGATTAACCCAGCACATGCAGTCTCAAATTCTTGGTGAAGCTTTATCAAAAATTGATCTCTCTGCCTGCCATCATGAATTTTCTTTAACGATTCCAATGCCTTCTATGGAACTGCGGAAGAAACAATTCCAGAATATTCACTCTAAAGTTTTCGAAATCCAAAATAATACTTCTGAATAGTAAGACTGCCTTGTCGATAATTAGAAATATCTAACTCCAACTGATATTTCCTAGCAGTGTTATCCTGATAATAGACTCACCAAATATAATTCCACACCTCCTTTGATGTTGCAAAAGATCGGAGATCATTTATCATATGAGGTTCAATTGAACCAAGCAACCAAGTTATAATCTGTGCATCTTTAGTCACTCTCTGAGCACGCTCCTTCAGATCCGGATGAACCTTCGTAGTACCATCTAAATGACCCCACAAATCTTTTTCCTTAACATACATTGAGAATTGAAATTCCCAAATACTATAATTCTTCCCGTTAAAACGAAGAATATAGATCTTGGCTTCAGCCATTATATAATTACCAATAAACCACAAATATTAAATCGACGGGTCAAAACAGACAACTGATCAAGTCTGAATTTCAACTTTTCACACCAGAACGAACCTAGAACACAATCTTGATCCCATTGGAACACCATAGGTTCACCTAACAATCACAAGACAAAATCTCAAAGAACCAAATGAGAACAACCATTGAGAATGGGCTAAAACACCCAAAATAATAACTGCACACAAGAAAAAATCCCTCCATGTCACAAACGGATAGAGATATTGTTGAAACAACCCTAGATGAAGGTTAACAACACGTATGCCAATAGACAAATGGCAGCTGATACGGTTTCCGATGATGCAATGCCTGCTCATGCGCTATCGAAGGCAAACTGTGCAGTGGGAGCTTCACGCGTCTGGCGGCGTGTATGGTGGCGGATGGCGGTGTAACTCCGGTCGAAGGTTAGCGAGGTCGAGGCAACTTCACTGGTGTAGTCAATTTCTTGATCAGAGGTCGAGAATTGGATGGATTTAAAAACAAAGGCTGAGGCTAGGGTTTGGATTAATACGGTGAGAAATTTTACCAACAATCGTGATTCTATTGATCAACATAGAAACTTGGCTCTGATACTATGACAAGAAATCAATATACTGATTTTCTCAATTGAATTCAATGCCTTTCATTGAGATTTTCCTTCCCTTTAAATAGAATTACACATACAACTTATAACCATAACTTTCCAAATTTACAATGGGTTCCTAATTTACAATGCGCATATTCTATTTCACAATGGACCTATTCTATACAATAAACATACATATAACATTGGCCGAGCAATGAATTGTGTTCTCTAGCTTGATACTAAGGCTCTCCCAGGTCCAAGGATGTGCATGTTGTTATTTCTCATACCATGTTTGGTTGAGTTACATGTAATATTTGTACGGTGCCAATAGAGAACATGAAAACATCACCTATACATTGAATAATGATGACAAATATCTAAGACATCAATTTGTGCATACATAATAAGAAATAGGGAAAAAGTGATTCATATAGAAATTAAATCTTCTCAACCAAAGATTTACCATATTTCTTTTGTCGTTGCTCAAAGAAGGGAAAAAGAGCATTAGCACAGTCATGGTTGGTTAGAGGGGTACTGCATGTTGCAAATTTTGTCGTCTATAATCTCTTAATCTCCAATATATTTCCAATTACCGGCATGGTGATGGCCCACTTATTCCTCTTATTTCTTAAGTATCGACCTGAATTTCTTTGGCTAAATGATCAACGTATTATATAAATGTACGAATAATCCCACAAAACCAATCAACATTAGGGATACAAATATTTTGATTATATGTTGAACTTCCATGGTCATTATTGTTTTTTGGGGAGTGTAAGTGTTATGTTTATATAATGTGATCATCGAAATAAGTGTGGACACGATTGGGATTTGAAAGATCGGTTCATTTATTATAAAAGTGGAAGAATGAAGAACATGGGATAATAATAAAAGAGAAAATGGAGAACATGGCATATTGATATTAAGATATATTGTTTTGCATTTGCCTTTGTCAAACTATGCATGTTTGGCTATAAATTATAATAAGATCAAATCAAGTAGATATTGTTTAAGTAAAGCTAATTGCCATGTGAACCCAATAGTCGAAGTCTTGTGAAGTGATATAACTTTAACGTTAGACACATCTATATATGTCGATTATCGTGTGAAATAACTATGCAGCAATATTGATATTGTTTTAATGTTAGACATATCTATATATGTTTTAAGGATCATAGGACAACCTTTGACTATATATGCGTGTAAAAAATTCAAAGTTATACGCAAAATCAGAAACAACATGGTTCTCTTATTCGTAGGGGATACTCTTGTTAGAATCTTAGATGTTGGAAACACAAATGAGATCCTTTCAGGTCATGACGAGTGCTGAGTTTTAAAGTCCTACAATCAAAACTTAATTCAAGCCTTGAAAAATTTTGTAAATCTTTTCTTGACGCCTAACAAAACTTGTCGTAAATAAAAAAATGCAAAACCAAAAAATAAATAGAAAAGGAAACACCAACTTTGGTTGGTTGCCTGACTACGGGTGTCCCTTTGAGGCTCTCCAAATCTACAACATAAATTTTTGAACTAAGAACCATGCTAATTGTACTATTGTACATGCAACTAAATGATATATCACAATCTTGTAAAATGATACATCACTATTATTCTTGTGATACTTCATATTGTTATACTGAAGATATCATCACCAACTTCTTTCCTAGAAATTTCCAACAACAAATCAAATTTAATGCTAGAGGCAAAATATCTAGATTAATAATCATTTTGTTATAATAGCCAGAATGGCCTAGAAAGTTGTCAGCGCCTTTGCATCACTGACATTGAACGTCTATAAATATAAGTTGGTGAGCCACGCTTGTGCGGTGTGTGAGATCGAATAAGAAATTATGTAAACAGTGGGTGTGGAGAGAGTTGAGTGACGTAAATGCATGAATGATTTGGCATTGTTGGAGTGCATAGTAATAGGTAGAGAAATAAATAATGCCAAGGTTTGTTTGTTTGTTTGTTTAGCTTATAATGAATGTATGCATGTTTGTACGATAAGTGGGATGCTAAATTCTTGTAAAAATATTAAATAAAAGTTATTTTGGTTAGTGTGTTCATTTTGTGTTCATTTTAATGCTTTGTTAATAAAAATATTTTCTTTTGAGTGTGTCCAATATTCAACAACTGTTATATGAGCAAGGTTGAGCGAGGGCCTAGTGTTTCCAAAGCGAGCCGATTAAGGAAAGATTATTTCCGAGCTTCTAGAGATTATGCACACATTGAGGTTGTGAAGCTATATTAGCTTGCTTGGTAACGAGGAGGTTATCCAAGTCACGATGGCCGATCCACAACTGGTAGGTGGAATAAGGAAGCTCAACAATCAAAACTACACCACACGAAAAACGTGCATGGGGTCATATCTTTAAGGCTACGACTTGTGGGATGTAGTTGACGGTGATGAGGTGGCAATGCTGGAAGACACCGGAGCTTTGAGAAAATGGAAAACCAAGGCGGGAAAGGCTTTGTTTTCACTCAAAACAATTGTTGATGAAGAGTTGTTAGAGCACATACGAGACACAGACACACTGAAGAAAACATGGGACACCCTAGCGGTGTTGTTTGCGAAGAAGAACGAGTTCATGCTACAGCTTCTCGAAAATGAGTTACTATCACTCACTCAGGGGAGATGACGATAAATTAATACTTTAACAAAGTAAAGTCTCTTTGTCGCAAAATCTCAAAATTAGATGCTACTAGTAAAGTTTCGAATTCTAAAATGAGAAGAATAATTATACATGGATTGAGACCTGAATTAAGAGACTTTATAGCAGCAATACAAGGTTGGCAAGCAATTGTCACTAGTCAATCTCAAAAATTTCTTGGCGTCTAGAAGTGTTGACCAAGCAAATGTTGGGGGTCACAATAAATGAAGATGAAAAATTGTTATTCAGCTATAAAAAGGAAGGAAAGAAACAAATAAATTATGAGGTAAGGGGGCTCAACATAATTGCGATACAAGAGACGAGTCGACTAGACGATTTAAAAAAGGCTCGTGTTTTGTATGTCGAAAATGTGGTCATTATGCTAAAGATTGTAGGTATAAGAAAATGCCAATGGAGGGGAATATAGTAACCTACAATGAACAAAATGGGCATGCAAGTGAAGAAGAATGGGATTTTTAGGCATTAACTGCAACAATTGAAGAAGTTCGTGAACATCAATCAGATTCAACTATGAATAAAGATTATGATGGAGTTGTGTTTCTACGTCTAGCATTAGGTGAAGAAATGATTTGGATTGTCGACTCAACACAAGAAGATAAATTTGGTGAAGTATTGTTTGATGATGGCTGGTCAAATGAATTAGATAGTGAAGAATTGTTCGAAGAAGAGTCATTCAACAAGAAATTGGAGAAGGACGAATCACTAGAGCCGGATATCATAAAAGATGAGCTACACGAGAAGAAGGAAAAGAAAATCATCAAAAATAGCGAGAGTCTCAAGGAAAACAAGGTTATATATAATTTCAAAGATAGTGAAGAGTCGATTGGAAGAGAGCAAGATCTTTGTCAAATGAGGCTACATTATAACATACAAAAAGAAAAGGATGATATCTTAAACCAACAAGAACAAATCGACTTGATCATGTTTTTGCAAGAAAAAATCAGAAGAGTCACAACTTAAACTTGTTTAGATGATAGAAGGAGATAGGGGTATGAGAAATATAAAACTATTAGAGACACTGAAAGAGACAGAAAAGCATGAACAACCAAGAACGTCAAAAATAGAAGAGTTTGAGGAATTCGACACTAACAATAATGAGAGATATTATAATGCACCTCGAAAGAATTGGAAAAGAACGCTTAAGACTAGAAATCAATGCTGAAGGGGAGAATTGAAGATATCATCGCCAACTTCTTTCCTTGAAATTTCCAATAATAAATCAAATTTAATGCTAGATGTTGATGTCGAAATCAGTTAGGACCGATTAATTATCAACTGGAGTGAGTGTTAAGACCTGATTAGCAGTAACAGAAGAAATATAGAATGTAAATAAGTGTTTATATCCGAGCTCGAGCTAGTCCCAGATTACAGAGGATTTTTTCCGTGTCCAAATGATCACTAAGTGTTCTATTTATAGTGCAAGAAAGGGGTAGGCTGAGGTAGGTCATCATGAGGCCACTGCATGCAGCGCGAGTAGCCGTGATGATTACACCTGCAGCGCCTGCAAGCCGTCTTGCATTTAAAGCGTTGACCTTGGAACTTGTGGACAGCCGCTGTTGCATTTATGAGGGGAGAAGATGCTCTGTCGGTTGCAGATGGTGTCAGGGTGTCAGATGACACATGGATTGTCCTTGTTGTCGGCCACTGTAGCAAGCGGGGCTGGATGCACACCATGGCCGAGCTGACCTCGGACCCTCTGTCAGAAACTATAATGATGGGAACAACTCTCCACTGTTCGGCCGACCTGGGCCCTTGGCCTCGAGTCTGGAGGTGACCAGTGAGCCGGGAACTACCACCGATTCTCCAGTGAGGTACATTCCATTGTTGATCCGACCTGGGACACTGGCATTGAACTTCTATAAATATAAATTGGTGAGCCATGTTTGTGTGGTGTGTGAGATAGAATAAGAAATTATATAAAGAGTGGGTGTGGAGAGAGTTGAGTGACGTAAATGCATGAATAAGTTGTGAAAACTACTAAGTCGTGTTTTGGAACCTAGATATGTCGAGCAAATAGTTACTATTTTATACTTATACAAATATGTGAATTAACAATAGCCAGATTAATCTGTGAACCTCGATTTATGGAAGGCATGTTTGGACAAATGGCGAAACCTGAAACAAGTAAATAAGTAACAAAACACCAGATTTAACGTGGAAAATCCGTATGGTGAAAAACTACATGCTTATCGCCTACGAGTAAAAACCAATCTACTAAATCCAAAGGGTTTAAATCTTTACAAGAAATCCAAATGCTAATATACGCATATATTAAGCAACACCTAAGAAAATAAATTAAAAAAACTCCATGTTCTTTCTTCCTTAGGTGTAATCGGAGTTGACATCCCGTCACTCATTATTGGCTTCTTGTAACCGCGATCCCGCAACAGATCTGCTCCTCCCATGTTGATCTCTATACGTTGTGGCCTCTTCTATTAGTGGTTGGATTCCTCCCGGAGATTTAATCAATGAATTAATCAATGGTGGGTATGCTTAAACAAAATCAAGCTCTTCTTGGCGTTTAATGCATGAGGAGAAGCAATGACATGTTTCTAGCATATAGAGGGGGTATGCTTTTTACGTGTACATGGCTTCTCTTGTTGTGGTGTTTTTATTGCACTTGGTTGTCTTGTTGATCAAGAAACCAACTTATCTTGAAACACCCAATTCTACAAAGAAACATAGATTATTGTTAGTTGTAGGATAATAAAGATAAATATAATGGCAAGAATGTGAATGAATAATTTAAAAAATACTAAAAAGTCAACTAATATTTACATTTGCAAAAATAATAAGTTTTTTAAATCATATAAAAAAATTACCAAAAACCCCCACCCACCCACCCACACCCAACATCACCCCCTCCAAACCCCCTCCCCATGGTTTTCCATGGCCGGCCATGGAGAACCATGGAGAATTTCCATGGATGGAGGAGAACTGATTGGTTCTCCATGTGATGATGGAGGAACATGACTGTCCTCCATCTATGGAGGCCAAATTTGGATTTGGGCTCTCCATAGATGGAGGGACTTCGAAGGTTCTCCATACATGGAGAACCATATTTGGTTCTCCATCTAGAAAGAAAGGCCGAAAAAATGGAGCTTGTCAGAGAAGAAGACTGGAGCTTGTCGAAGAAGATGACCGAGTTAGTTAGTTAATCGGAGAAGATGACCAAAAAATAGAAGAAGGTGCCGGAAAAGATGATTGGAAAATAGAAGAAAGAAAGGGAGTGAAGTGGAAAAATGAAAAAGTTCAAGGATGACTTGGTCACATTCTATTTTTTGTTGATAATCTTGCAAAATGATTCTTTTTTATTTTCTTTCAATTACAACCCTAATCTTGCATATATATGCTAATGCCTTATAAAGATCCTACCTTATCATAAAGATAAGATAGAATAAAGATGAGGTGCAATGAATGTGAACACCAATTGAAACCCTAGGTGTGTAGAATAGGGTTTCCATGCCCACGTTAGACTCTTTGATAATTATACATGGACAATTAATATAAGATAAAGTCCAACAACAAAATAATTCATAATTAAATTAGTCAGATATAAAACTTAATTAATTTAATTACAAAAATGGAAAATGGAAAATAGAAATGCCAATAAATTAACTTGATTTGTCATCGATAAATATAGCATTAAAGTAAAATTCCTAAATGTTATCCCCTCCTCCAAATGAAGTACAAATAAATAATTGATCAAGAAAGAAATAGCACAAAAGCAAATCGACCAATGAAAACCAAATTGCACATGCAAAAGCAAATAACACAAAAGCAAATCAATTAATGAAAACCAAATTGCAAACATGAGATTTGCTTACCACTCCCCTAAAGTGGACGAGAGAAATGAGATAACCTACGCCTCTTCTGGTAAAATAGGGAAGTCAAAGCTTGTCGAAACAAATTTCCATCAAAATTCAATTACCTATTAGAGAACAACAAATAGAATACTATGTTGTAAGGCATCCTTTTTCGTCTACAAATGTACCATTAAGCCTTTGTATCTTTGCCATATGTTAGTTGATAAAATTACATATGAAATTGTGATCTAGATGCATCTGGATACCTAATGCGTGAGGAGATTGAGATACAACTGGGGTGCTGTTAGCCTTCTTTGAGTCGGATGCCTCTAGGCAGTGTACATGCCACCACGCTTAAAGTTAAAGTTGAATACCCTCTATGTGTGATTCGGACAACCTTCATTAAAACACATACTGTCAAATACCTTATAGTTGCACTGACTTATTGGTTTTCACTATAATGTACTAGCAGGCTGATCCTAATATGTGAAAATGCAATTTTCATATCCGAGTTGCTGATTTTTCTATGAAATGGCATTGTCTTTTGGAGGACAAAACGACTACGTACAATCCCTAGAAGCTATCTTTTCAATTATCCCTCTTTCTTTTTCAATTATTGCTCATTTTTCACAATTCTTCAGATTTTTCTTCATTTTCTTTTCTTACGCAAGGGATGAGCTTGATAAATATAATTATTGTATCTGACCCTCTTGGACAATCATTTAGTGCAATGCTAGAAACAAGATTTAGATAATACAAAGAATATAAAACCTCAAAAATAACCTTATAGCATACGTAGTAACTTATTCTTGATTGTCAGACTAGATAAATTTGATTAGGATGGTCATGTTGGTGACCAATAAAATTTTATAGTTAGCTTCAAATATATCCTACAAAGAGATGATCTACAGTTAGATTGACTCACAAACACAAAATAGGATATATCTAACATATATATATATGCATGCAGAAGATGCGAAAAACAAAAATGCATGGCAATGCAATTTTTTTTTTGGTGTATCATATGCATGATCTTATTAGAGTGGAGTGAGACTCCGATTTGTTTTCTAAAGTTTTCAAATTTGGCAATATAGACGGCCTTAGTAAACAAATCCACAAGTTGTAGATCAATCTATGTATGTTCCATGGTGACAATCTCTTGTTTCACCAATTGTCAAAAGAGATGGTCTCTGAAATCAATGTATTTCATGTTGGAGTGTTTGGTAGGGTGCTTTTCCATGTTGATGACACTTATGTTATATCATTGTGTGTCAGATCCATCTCTTAAACTTGATGGTGTTTTTAGATTGATGCGGCGCTAACTTTGAAAGTAAGAAAAAAGTCAACTTAGTAGTCATACAAATTTAGCATGATTCAAATACGTAAGCAGTGGGAGATCTATACAATACAATCAAACATCAACCTATAATTTAGACAATCGTATCTTACTTTCTAGAAGTGAACCCGCTCTGATACCATGTGAAAATTACTAATTTGTCTAAATATGTTTAAAAAGTTCAATATTATTTTGTGACCTAGATAATCTGCTGGATATTCTTGTTTTATACTTAAGCATATCTTGAATTAGTATAGTCAAATTAATTTGTGGGCATGATTACTGGCCTCTGGATACATGGCGTAAAACAATAAATAAGTAACAAAACATGTCCCCGCGGTGAAAAACCATTTTGCCTCTAAATAGAAAGCGTTTAAATCTTTACAAGAAATCCGAAGGCTAATATACATGTATATTAAGCAACGCCTAAGAAATTAAATAAAAAACTCCTTGTTCTTTCTTCCTTAGCGTGTAATTCGAGCTGACATCCCATCACTCATCATTGGCTTTTTGTAATTGCGATCCCGCAACAGATTTGCACCTCCCATGTTGATCTCTAAACGTTGTGGGCTCTTCGATTAGTGGTTGGTCTTTTCTCGAAAATTTAACCAATGTATTAATGGTGGGTGTGCATAAACAAAATTAAACTCTTCTTGACGGTTTAATGCACGGGGAGAAGCAATGACAGGTTTCTAGCATATAGTCGGGGTTGAATTTTTGTGCTCTTCACGTGTACATGGCTTCTCTTGTGGTGGTGTTTTTATTGCACTTGGTTGTCTTGTTGATCAAGAAACCTACTTGCTTCGAAACGCTCAATTCTACAAGGAAGCACATACTATTGTTAGTTGTAGGATAATAAAGATAAGGTAAATAAATAACAAGGAAATAAAATCCTACCTTATCATAAAGATACACACTTAGTTAAGAAGGAATAGAATTCTTACCATACACTAAGTGCAATGAATTGGACACCAATTGAAACCCTAGGTGTGTAGAATAGGGTTTCCATGCCCACATTGGACTCTTTGATAATTATCACACATGCACAATTAATATAAGATAAAGTTCAACAACAAAATAATGCATAATTAAATTAATCAAATATAAACTTAATTAATTTAATTACAAAAATGAAAAATAGAAAATGCCAATAAATTAACTTTGACAAATAAAGTTTACAAGTTGGCATTGTTGAATGTAGTAATGTGAGAGAGCAAATAATGCCATGGTGTGTTTGTTTGTTTGTCGAGCTTCTAATGAATGTATGTGTGTGTATATGGTACAATTCTTGTAAGATAATTAGATAAAGTTAAAAATCACAATACAAATCGTTAATGAAAACCATATTTTCTTTTGAGTGTGTCCAATATTTAACATATACAACTAAAATTATTTTTGAACATATATTTGAAGTAGCAAAAACGCTTTTATAATAAATACCATAAGTGATGAGTAGCAAATGAGATAACCTACCACTCCTTCATGGTTTCACGGTTGTCAAAGTTTTGAGAAGTGACAAGCAATTGTCCACAAATTCTCCAATGTAAAAGTCTGCGGGTAATCTAGTGTTGATAAAAGACAAATTGAAACAAAAACATTATTATCTCAAAGAAGTCAAAACATTGTTGTGATTGAAGAAAATACAAATACTGAGGTTTTGCTAGATTGGCGGAAGAAATTGAGAGATTAGGTGCAAGTTGTGCATTTCTTACACATTTGCAGCCTCAAGTTTGCCTATTAAATTGAATACACATTTGTGTGTGATCAGGACAACCTTCAGAGAAAAGACATCTTGTGTAGAATACCTTATATTGTGAAGCTATACTTGTTGGTTTTTCACTATAATGTACTATGACACTAATAGGTGAAAAAATACAATATCAGGTATTTTTGTACCTTTTTGTGATAGTGAAATATATTGGTGTGGAGTCCTTAGGGCGTACAGGTTTAGCCGAACCACTTTTCAATTATCTTTTCATATTTGTACTTTTCACAATTCTTAGATTTTCTTCATTTTCTTTTTCTTACGCAAGGGGATGAGTTTATATTATTTTTGTGTCTCTTGTCTTGGTGGACAATTAATTGCGTCAATGCTAAAACGAATTTAGTATCTGAGTCTACACTAAGAATATAAAACCTGTGATATAACCTTATAGCATTGACATTAGTATGCTTATTCTGGTAGGTTGCGTTATTCATTAATTTGATTAGGAGGTCATGTTGAACGACAATCAAGCCAAATTTATTCCCGTGGTTAGCTTCAAGTAATGGCGTATCCTACAAGAACGAGAGGTATTTCCAAAACAAAATTGGATAGTTTGATGGCAAAATATATGGATATTGGATATATATATATATATATATATATATAGAAAAGGACCTATATATAAGCCGTTGAAAAGTTAATATTGCTCAACAAAGGCGGCAGTGGGAGGAATTTTATTAGGCTTAATTAGATTGACTATCAAAGTCGGTCTTTCAATATTAAAAATAGAAGAAACTTGGCGTCTCATTTTAGCTCTATCGGCGTAATTATATCAAAAACAAAGTTCATTTGATCAGAAATTGTTCAATATGAAAATGATTCTGAACGGGAGAATTTGGAGAACATACCTACTTGAATTCATATGAGGTAATAGACCAATTACCCACGGTGGAAATATTTACTTTTAGTGATGAAGTTCGATATAACAAAAAGTTAAATTATCTATCATTCAAAATTAGAAAAATTAGGATTTATCGGAGGATGACAAATCGAAATGAAGTTCGATGGCGTTGCCAAGCATGAAAACTTATTTGAGGAGATCCAGGCTTAAATAATGCTTCAATATAGACTATGATCCTTTAGATAAAGAAGAAGTTTAAAAAAGCGAGAGCATGAGATGAAAACAGCGAGGAATAAGAAAATCGGACCGAGATCTAAAAATCCGCAGAAATTCAACATAGTCAAAAGTTTGTTGAAGATGTTGCGTAGTCAATATTGAAATAAAGATAGTTTAATTAGATTAATACGGAGAACAAAGATTTTTAGTAAATTTGATTTAAAAAGCAGTTATCATATGTTAAAATTAGAAGAATGATTGGATAATAGACTCTGGGCATCTTTCCATGCCACCTCAGAAGGACATTTTGCAAATTATGTGTTGGGAAACTTAGAAGTATATCTCGAGACGATCATCCTTTGGTGGGCATAGGAGATTTATGGATCAATCTATATTTTTAAAGTATGAATTTTGGGCGTGAGACATATATAGATGATATTTTAATTGATAATAGTCATAAAGGAACATGAGAAGCATTTACAAATAATATTTAAGATAATTGGAAAATCACCAAGGGGCCAATGATATAGTAGTTAGTAGAAGAAAAATGGAATTATTTATACACAAATATCCTTTTAGGTTGCTAGAAATAGAAATGTGGCACCAAAGATTTGGGCATATAGCTAGACCTCATACATGCATGCAAAAAATATCAGAGCTGATCTATTGACATAGACTTATACAAGCTTTTTGAAGGATTACGGTGAGTTATGCTAATACAATGAGAACTCTAAAGAATATGAGAAAATTGTCCCACGGATGTATAGTAACTAGCAGTTTCATCGATGGCGGAAAGAAATTTTAACTAAAGAAAAGATATAGAATTAGTTACAAAATTCGAAGAAGAAGTCAAAGAAAAGGCCATTAAAATGAAACCTTTTGCAGTTATATTAGATCAGAAGCAGATGGATGTAATACGAAGGCAACGCAGTGATGCTTTGTAAATGGCATCAAACTAAGTATTTCGAACACCAAAATCAATAGAAGAATAGCGACTTATACTAGTGGAGAATACATTTTGAAAAGCAGTGAGGTAATCAATACCTAGTTAATTAGTCGGTACCATTTAGCTTTAGGATAAATGCTTTGAATAAAGTGAAACTTTCTCATTTGAAACAAGAATTTCGTGTCGATATGTGCATATTAGTGATAATTCCTACAAATGCTAATAGACTCCAAAAGATAAATCGAACTTAGATGGTTAAATTTACAAATTTAGCACAAAGGACATGGCAAAAAACTCATCGAAGCATATAAATGAAAAGGTAACTGAGGGCAATCGATTCTTGTCAAAGACACAACAAGCAGCGATCAACATATATTCTATACTTGAGGTCATGAAGAGAAATAAAATAATAAAGGCGCTATCTCGAGTGATATAACCTCTCAATCCGACTTCCGATTGTTAGGAGAGTCAAGTCGATCTCATGAAAAAGAAAGTACAAAATGAACTACATGTTGCTCTGTGTGAAATTATGCTTCTCACGAGGCATTCTGGAGATTCATTAGTGGAAGCTTGCAATGAAAGATGAGGTAAAAATCTCCAATGAGACGTGGAACTAGCTTTGCCCAAAAAAAAAGCTATAACAACAAATGGGTGTACATGATCTCTGAGA
Source organism: Jasminum sambac (assembly GCA_018223645.1). NCBI lineage: Eukaryota > Viridiplantae > Streptophyta > Magnoliopsida > Lamiales > Oleaceae > Jasminum > Jasminum sambac. The sequence goes on from CP073649.1 coordinate 19,016,857, forward strand.
TACAAAGTTTAAAGGTTTCCAGAAGAGAATTGAAAGTGGTGAGACAGTCCTACTTATTAGATAATCTACTAGCAATTGATGACGAGCACAGCGGCGGACTATACAAGCTAAAGCGAGGTTTAAATGCTCTATCCTTTTATTGACTTAGAGGAGGACAACAAAAAGCGATATAGGAAGGCCTTTTCTCACTCGTTATATCTGAAGAAGGTTTATACGAGACAAGCGCCTATCTTTCATAATTATAAGATACATTTAGGCGAAAAAATGGCTAACCATGTGTCCTGACCAATTTGGAAAGGGTATTGAGTCGACTATATCATTTTGCTACTTTAAGCGATAGACATGATTTGGGCCTAAACTTCGGACATAGATCAACCGAAGCAGTTGAAGAAGCAACTTAGCCCAAATTCAAAATGAAAACTTACGGTCATACAACAAGCAAGATTCTAGATAGAATTTCGAGCCCAAATGGTGTTTTGCGGTTACAACAAACTATAGTCCAACAAACCCATTAAATATAGCCCAACATTACAAAGCCATCAACACGCTAAGCGAGATCATTTTGATCTATAAAGACCACTGTCTCCTAAGGTTTATTAGAAAAAATATGCAGGCTAAAATTTCCATATGCCTCACCATTGGAAGTTTGATGTATGCAGATCTTTTGAGCGGCTATGGGCTCGATTAGGTTGACTGGCGGATATGAAGTATTACGACCTTTATGAGAGCGGTTTAAAGAGTGGATATTGATATTATTAAGCAGGGAACTGGGCGATAAATGCTTACGCTTTAGGCGGGTGAGGTGACACTCACGAGGTTTAAATCGATCTGATTATAGCTATATTTTGGAGAAGTACGATTATGTCTTCACGGTTGGAATAAGAGTGATACAAAAGAAGCGGTTATTGGAGGCCACGAGAAGATTGTCTAAAGCGTTCAAGTTGATCTCAATAGAAACGTGCAGTGCTCTGCAAAGAGATGATATGGTTACAAGGTTTTTAGCGATGGGTATGGAATGGAGAATAAAGTTTATTTAGATCTGAGTGCGATACATAGAAAAAATTTCATTCGAAAAAACATATTGGGAGAAAAATATCATTTCATCGGATAGCGTTAGAAGATGGAGTATTGAAGCTTGAGAAGATATATGTACATAGAGTACATTACAAAAATAGAAAACCGAAAGGAAAGAATAAAGCTATGCTAAACGGTTGTCTTCGCAATGAAAAGACGAAGGTTAATGAGCCTGCTTGTATACAGTTTCTACAGGAGCGTCTCACGGTAGAGATGGGTTAATCTGGGAGATTGTTGGGATATGAAGACAAATTGAAAAAGAAAGTTAATAGCAAATTTTGTCTCAAAGAAGTTCAAAGGGTGGCGCCTACTTGAAGAAAACATTATGTTGCAAGTATTAGGCAACCCAAGATTAGGTGCAAGTATGTCTCATTTTCTTACACATTGCATAGTTTGCATAAATTGAGACATTTGCGACACTACATAGCCATAGAAAAAGAGCATCTTGTGAAAGCGATAGTAGCAATTCCGAGATAAAAGTGAGTGGAACACAGAAAAAGCGAGATGTAGGTAGTCAGTGTGGTAACATTTCCTTTTACTATTTGTCCATTTAGTGAAATATAGTGTTGATAGGTGCACTCGGATGATGCGGCTCGTATCTTTCGTTTAACGTTTGTAATAATTAAAATACTTGCTTATTTTGATGTCTTTTTCTTTTCCATCCTACCCCTCAAAATTTGATATAAAGGCGAGAAATCGTAGTTGTAAATCAAGTGTGTGTGACTGATTGCTCTTTTTCTCAATATCAAATCCCTTTTCATAAGATTTTTCATTTTGCTGCTGCTATGGCTGATTATTTGTAAGTTTGTTTTTGGAGGTTTGGTATTGAACTTAATTTCTACGTATCTGATCCTTGGATAGCGAATAGGCTTGTTATAAAAATCTGTAAAAAAAGCCCATCTTAAAAATGTTTCGGATCAATCCAAGCACAAAGCCTATGCCTAGGTGAACTTGATACTGGTTTTGATTTTCACCTAACTTGTGGACAGTACGACTTAGCGACTAATTTGTCACACCTAAGATCGGAGAGATATCAAAGGTTTGTCACAGAAGTTTATTTATTTGTCGTTCATGATTAGATATTGTTTACCTTGTGAATGTAGTCAAATCATATGTTCACTATAAGAATTATTTGATAGTTGTTCGTCATATCTTGCAATAGCTGGAAAAAAAAATCAAGAAATTAGTATTACCAATGCAAATTGCATATGTTCAAGTGTTCAACGGTTGATTGTAAATCAGCATCACAGCATCTCTAGAGCATCTAATTGTCATTTTCGTATATGTGATAATTAAATAAATCAATGTATACTTTAGGAGACATTATATTATATATACAGAATATACATTCAACATATCATATCCAATAATTCCATCTACATTTTATGTAATTAATGTATTCAATTTTTCTCTTATTTCCTACAATAAAAATTAAATATATGTTTATTTTTCATGGAAAATTAGTAGACTCGATGAGATTGTTAGCTATTTCAACGGTTCTCTATCTTCTCGAACATTACCGTTGTTTCGAATATGCATTACTATCTCCGTCTAACAAAGATAGGCTTGGTTTGACTTTTACATAATTTAAGAAATTGTAATTAATATTATTGAGAAAGTAAATTTTAGGTGTATTTTTTCAAATATACTTTTGTATTAAATAATGCTAACTAATAACAATGTATATTAAATAAGGGTACAATTAGAAAATGGAAGAAATTAAATGCAAATAAAATAGAAAGTGACATATATTTTGGGGCGGACAAAAATGGAATACAAACCTTTATGGGATGGAGGTAGTATTATTAAAGGGTTTTTTTTTTGTTTTTTGAATTAAAGTTCGATTTTAGCACGTTGATTTTTAAGTGAAAGATACTCGCCTTAAAATTTAAGGTCGAATGCTAAAGAGAATCAAAATCTGGTCTCTGGATTCAATGGGATCTGCTGCGAATCCTCAGTCCCCCATCCACAACGTCTTCGTCTACGGCAGCCTCCTATCTGACGACGTCGTTCGAGTCCTCTTGAATCGCATCCCTGCCTCTTCCTCGGCCACCCTACCCAACTAGTAAGTCCCCGTCTCTCTCTGTCTCTCTCTCACAGAGAGACTTCGTGTGTATCTAATATATCTATCGATTCAATTATTCACGAATTCCCTTAGATTGTCACAATTTCTGTAGAGGTCATTGCGGAGGTTGAGAATTGGAATTGTATTGCCGCAAACTCCGATTTCGTTAATCATTTGATTGATTTTCTCTTTTTACGTTTAATTTTTGTAGTCACAGATTTAGCATCAGAGGACGTGTTTACCCGGCAATTTTACCTGTTGAAAATAACAAAGTTATTGGGAAGGTTTGTTCTACATCACTACCTTTTCTTATGTGATCTTATTGTTCAAAATGGATAATAGATACCTCTTTTAACTCTCTATATGTTTATGTGTACTGAATTCAAAATGCGACACATCTTTATCAGCCTAAGCTTACGCGGGTAATTCAACAATATATCAGATGCTCTGAATGTTTATGTCATGAATGCAGATCACAAACACACAATTCCTCAGCTCAGATTGTGCATTAAAAGAGAAACAAAGGAATTTTAGCTAAATTAAGGAACCCGTAATCTCATTACTGAGATTCAAATGCAATTACAATATGGATCCAAAGAGAAAGAAAATGAAGAAATACAAACTCAAGACCCCCATATTCAAATGCTTTAGTCATTAATGACTGTTGGCCCTGCTGCATCAGTTTTATTCTTCCTCTGGCTTCGACTCTGTGTTCTTCCCCACTTATCTTTGTGTGTTTGTATAAATTCATGCTTGTGTCAATGGTTAATTACTTGAGGACACATATAAAATGTTCTTTATCGGAAACGAGTTATTAGAGTCCTAAAAAGGTTACATTTAACTGAAAATGACTATAGGATTGAGAATTACATCTTGTGTGGTTCTTATCCAAGAATGTGTTACATATTTGATTATTCACCTTTTGTAATTATTTAATTTGCAGGTACTCAGAGGGATCACTCCTCCTGAACTGCACATTCTGGATGAATTTGAGGATGTTGAGTATGAAAGGAGGACTGTCGATGTGTTCTTAATGGTTTGTATATTTGGCTTCTCTCTTTGTTTACAATAGCCGCAAAGTAATTTACAGTTGAAAAAATTGCAGGTTAAATGTTATTATTATTATTATTATTATTATTATTATTATTATTATTATTTACTTGAAGTTGGATTGTATTTACATCAGACTCTAGTGTGCTTTTGGTGAAAACTGAGCAGTTATCGTTAGCTTTAGCATCTGATGTCTTGGTAAGAATCCATAAGCCACAGAAAAAAAAATGTCAAGTTTCTTAAATTTTGCAGGGTAGTTCTGAGAAGTTGGAGGCCTATACTTATGTTTGGGAAAACAAGAATGATCCAGACTTATTTGGCGAGTGGGATTTTGAGGTTAGTTTTCTTTTCTGGAAGTTAGAACACCTGTACAAATGGGTAATGTTTTTTCTTTGAAAGATACAGCAACAAACAAATCTTTATTCTTGATATATTTGGGTTGGTCTCTGGTTAATTTGTAAGTCAATTGTTTGAAGCAAAGTTCGTTAGGAATTTTGTTTGTTCTGCTCAGAAATTCTTTGGTAGATTTCTAGTTCATGGTTAGCATCAAGTAGTTAATATTTTGATGGAGGTTGGTTCACTTCCATTCCTGGAGGAGTCAATCATGTTGTTGGCAACATACGCCAAACTCTGCATAGGCCTAGTGTATAGAAGAGTTGCATGCAAAAGCAAACAACTATAGTGTTGAATGGGTATTAATCCCAAAAGGAAGAATATGTGTTTGGGGTCCACTGACAGAATGCATTTTAACCCTTTCTTTCTCAAGTAAAATATTCCTTTTTATAATAATTTCATCTAGTAACATCTGTTGTTTTGAATTTGGGCTAGCTGAACATTGTAATAAGATGTCACTTCTTCAGATCTCTGAACTAAATAATTTCAAGTCAATGCTTACATGCATTTGATATCTTCATATTAGGTATATAAATTTCATTTGCAGTTTCTTTATGTCTTATATTTCATTAAGGATGTTCTTTTTCTATGGCTGTACTAGTTTTTTGGCAAATAAAGTTGATAGAAGTTGGGAGGTCTCACACATTGTGTGGTTAAAAGTAGATAAAAGTTGTTGGTGGAATAGGATTTGCATTGAAAATGAATGCTCAAGTTTGATTAGTCGACCAGCTTTTTAGGAACTGTCAGCTTTGCCAGACAAGCTCTATAAGGCCATCTCCAATGGCAACTTTAATTGCATGCGTGGGACAGTAGAGAGATGTTGGAGAGCGATAGGAAGAAGATGAATATTTTATTTAAAGGTAAATGAAAAGAAGTGTAGGGAAAAAAGAGAGGGAAAAGGAAAAAAGCGGAGTGAGATAGAAATAAATTCAAAAATAATAATAAAATGGTGTTGAAGAATTCTGAACGGATGTGTATTTCTCGACGTGGTACAGGGAATTTATGAAGAAAAAATGGAGAAAAAGTGGAATAATTGAGATAAAAATAATTTTAAAATTAAAAAACATGGGCCCCTTACTTTTTTTTTCCTTCCTATCTCTCTCTACTCTCTCTACAGTGCATGGGTGCAATTGATGGCATCCATTGAGTTGGGCCTAAGTTGAACATCAAGGCTGGGATGTAAAATTAACCACTGCCTGCAGCGGGTTGTAAGCTGCCAGAGCTTGTTTGACACAGTTTTTTCACAAGATCATTTTATTATTATTTTTTTTAACGTCATTTTAAAGCACCCATTTCTCCATTTCAAGGTGTCATTGAAGATCCTATATCAGATGAAAGTAGTCTATAGACTTTCAGTATTGCTTCATTAAGCTTTTGTAGGTTATAAGTTGTCAGTCCTTTGAAATGTGTGTATTGTAAGTTGAGTAGGTATAGGTCCTACTAAATTAGAGGTATTTTTACAGGCTTGATCATAATTCATGCTTCTCCAAACATGCAATATTCTCATTTTCTTCTGTAACCTTCTCTTATATGTTGTTTTTGTACTAGACGTGGAATCGCTTGCACAAGGAGGATTTCTTGAAGATGTCAGCAGATTTCGTGAAGGAAGTGGATTCAAAGAGTCGAGTCGAGACCTATGAATCCTTCTATCGACAGACAGATAATAATCCTTCAAATCCTTAGTAGTATTCCTTCAATTTATTCTATTGAAAAATGTTCCTCAATTATTTATTGACCTGCTGCAGAATACATGCCCAAATAAGAAAATAGTCTGAAGAACATAGTTAAGCAGAAGCTGTGTTGTGCATACGATCAATATTACAGAATGATTCCTTCTAAGTTACAGTTGATCCCATTTCTTGCACTTAAGATTTAGGTTATTGATTAGAATGCAATTTTAAATGGGAAAGAGCTGTGTTTTTAGAATATGCATGTGTTAAAGGTACACTTATTTTGCTAAAAAGTTGTGGAGACTACGAAATGCATAGATAATAATAAATAGTCATGAAATGTGTGGTTTATATTGATATTTGATTTGAAATAAGTAGTATATGAGTTAATTCTTAGGTAGAAAAAAGTGGAAATGAATAGAGGGATGATCTTACTTCATGTTGGTCTAATATCAAAAAGGCGCTACTGCTCCAATGCCCATATGCATGGTAAAATGTCCAAGAGTTGGTATATTGGGGCACTGTCCCTCCCCCCCGAATACATAATTTGCCAATTTGTGGATATTTTATTATGACCGCAAGTGGGCATTGGAGATGACTAATTAAAAAGGTTAATGGTAAAATATTTGGTTTGGTTATCAATCACAATTCAATATTCATTTTAATAAGAGAATAAAGTATCTTCGAATGGAGAGATTTTAGGTGGTATTAACAACTGGGGAAATAAAGTGTCCCGAGAGTGGGTAAAGCCTATGTTCATAAGAAGTAGTTAAAGTTACATTTCATTGAACTCGCGAGTTTTATTACTACATCAGACTTTAAATCCAGCCATATGACAAGCTTAGGACAATTTTTACATAGTTCTACCTCAAAATCATTTTCAGCCACGAATATATGTGATGTAACAATTTTTATCTATTTTCTTTTTTTTCCTTTGATTAAATATATCTTCTTAACTCCCATGTGCCATGTTTCATAACCTTTTAATAAGAGATTAAATTTTTTTTCCAAAAATCTATACCAAACAAACACTTGACTTTCTTTTCCTTTTTCCTGTTATTTGTCTCTTCTGTTCTTTTCTATCGTCTAGTAAAGATATTGGAAAAAAAAACACTTTGTAAAATATTTATTGTTTGTGTTCTGTAATTTTATCCAACTTTTAACTTACAAATTATGCGTTTTACGTAGAAATCTTGGGGTTTTTATTTTCTTCCGTTTTATAGACTTTTTTTTTTCCATTTTTATTTGATACATGTTTCTAGACATATTAAGGACGCTTTGCACTTTTTCCACAATTCGTGTTGAATGTGAATCTTAAATCAGTGTCAATAATTGATAGACGAATTTAAATGGTTTAATTAAGCATTTTATTCTGTTAAAAAATATATTTTGTTTAATTTAATGGTTGTGAAAATGTTTTGATAATAATTACTAATTATTTTGATTTTTATTGAGTATTAACTCTTTTGGTCCAACAAAGATTGACATAATGTGATTTTTACATAGAATAAGAAATTCTTATTAATATTATAACTGGAAAAGTAAATTTTAATTACAAATTGTCAAATATATCCCTACATTAGAGCAAAGCTAATGCGGGTAGTGTTTTTCCCCCATCTCACCCCGAATGATGTATCATTTGAAACTTGGAAGGCATAAATAAATTTATGACTAAATTTGGAGAATATGCCTCCAACATGGCCAACAATGTTTGATTCATTGTCATGTGGACAAGAAAAATGTTACACTTGTAACTTTGGTGATGAATTCATTTTTTATTATTTATTTTCTTGGAAATTAATTTGCCTAACAATGAGTTAGAATTAAGTGGTTGACAAATAGTCTAGATTAATAGATTAACAATATTTTTTAAGCTAAATGATTAATGGTTAATGATAAACAATCTAGACTCAATTAAAGTAATTTTATTTTTTATTTTTGACTTAATGATGCACATATCAACGGCTGTTTTGTAAACAATTCACATACCAATGGTTACTTTGTCATCCGTGCACATATCAACGGCTATTTTCTCGATGGCGATTTTTTTTTTTTTCCTATAAATTTGATGTACGTTTTTCTTTAAATCGGGACATCCTATTTCATTTCTTCACACAAACATTTGCGGTTATTTGAGAATATTATTTGAGGATGGTTTTTTCCTCTTGATTTTTCCCATAGTTAAAAAATTGTGAAATTCGCCAAAACCCAAATTTTGCCTCTAACTCTTCCCCCGAACATTATTTGAGAATTGCTATGTTCCCTCTGTTTTTTCCAACTAACTTTTTTCTCCTTTGTTTCTTTGTCCCAAATTGGTTTTCTCTTAGATGATGATAAATTGGTAATGTATTTTTATTACTCAATAACAATGCACAATAAATAAAGACATGATAGGAAAATCAAAAAATTAAATGAACATTAATAGAGAAATTGGCCTCTATACTGTGACGGATTTTTTTTTTTTTTTTTTTTTTTCAGAAGTATATCTTTGTGAAATGGAGGCAGTAAACTGAAGTATTAAAGTGGCACAAATCAAATAAACATAAGCTAATTTATAGGAGTGTGTGTTGCTTCTTATTTTCATATTTCCCTTAGGGCATCCACAGTGGATGTGTTAAGTCACATGTTAAGGATAACAAGTCAACTATATATATATATATATTGACTTTATGTCTACAGTGGATGTGTAAATACTTAATACATATGCTATAACTAAAAGAATTTTTTAGGTCACATGTTAAATTTTTTATTAAATTTAGTTAAGACTTTAAAATGTGCTGTGACATATTGTGTCCAATGAAATGTCTTTCTTCATTACTACTTTATTGCTTACTTTTTTATCTAATAAAATGATAACACATAGCTTATGATGGTTAAATTTAATATATATGTTCATTGTAGATGTTAAGCATTAATTAACTTTAATATATTAATGTGTCAATTTAACATGTTTTTTTTTTTATCTATGTCACTAGCTAAAGTTAATGTATTCACAGTGGATGCCTTAGTCCCTTTCAATCAATATTTTTCCCCACTCATTTTACTTTTACTTGTAGCTATGTCGCCGCAGATGCTAGTTCCCTCCTGCTGAGGAATTTATTGTCTCACTTCATTAACAACGCCACTAGCAGTAGTTGAACAATCAAAGTATGACCCCATGACAATCTTATCAATGCACAAGTGACAACTTGGCTCGGGGACCATGTGACCTTCATTTCGTTGTGGAAAATGGCGTGCATATACACAGTTGTGTACATATAAATATTTACGAACCAGAATGAAATCATGATTCTATATATCTTTCCTGTTGGGGTTAATTTACACTCATATTAATGTGTAAATATTTGCATGTATACGTGTGTATATGTAGCATATATCTTTAACTGACCCTTACCAAAATTGTAGAATTTGACTTTCCGTAAAGTTCTTTCACTTGATAAATGTGTGCTCAATGCTTTGTTTGCTGAAAAATAAGTTTAACTATTCTTCGTTTTTATTCAATTATTCCAAACTTTTTTTTTTTTTTTAGTAAAATTCCGAACTCATTTTTAACTATACATTTTTATGAGATTTCTTATTTTCTGCACTCCAACTATGTACATATCTACTAAATTATTAATTTACCCAAAATATAGGTAGATTAAATAAATTAAACACTCACTTCCAGGGAGCTGGTGCCCCTTGGATCACGAAGACAATAATCAATCAATATGGGCACCTTTCGTATATTTGTCCTTTGGGTTTTAACTAAAATAGTTCTTTTACAGTAATTCAGATTTGTTGTCTGATTTTTAATCTTTCTAACAGTTTTTATTTATGGCACATAAAATTAATGAAATAGTATATCAGGATTTGTTTAGAAAATATATATGTAATCAATGTTAATTGGTTTGAGATACCAAGAATACTATCTTGGAAATGATCATCTAAAAGAATTGAGTGCTTGTTTCAGTATAGCTTTTATTTGTCGAAAGCTATTCCAATTTATTTGTCCAATCACGCGTTTGTTAAATACTATACTCCCTTCGTTCCACTAAGATAGGTTTGTTTTCCTTTTATGTCCATTCCAAAATATAAGCCATGCACTTTCTTTATTTCTTTATTTGTATATACTTAATTTCTTCACTTCCTCAGATGCCCTTATTTAATGAGTTGTTATAAATGAAAATAAAAGATGATATATCAGCACATGGATATAGTTAGAAAAATTATAGTAAAATTTAATTTTTTTCATAATATTAATTATAATTTCTTAATCTATTTGAAACTTAAACCGTGTCTATCTTAATACTCCCGCCATCCCACTAAAATATGCTGGTTTTTTATTTTCATTTGTGCAAAATTATAGTTTAGTTTTCTTATTATGAGTATTATTTATTTTTTAGTTAACTAAAATACTCTATTTAAGATAATTGGAATACTATCGTAGAGATGGAATACCTATCTTAGTGGAGGAAGGGAATAGTACGGAGGGAGTAATTGCCTTGTAAAGGTATATGGGACATTGGTTTCACGGTTTTCACAATTTAGTTACACACCTTTTGTTTCAAAGCTGTCATGCCTATTTATTATGGACGGTTGCCACTTCCAACCTCAACTTTGAAAATGATAGCCTTTCCCGTGAGGCGCCCAAAAAGATCACTTTTATGTACTATTATCTCATTCCCCAGCTTTGCACATTTATTATTTCCTTATCTCTCATCCTCCCCATTTCTCCCAAATTAATTGCAAAAGTCCACCAAAGCTTTCTATTCCAATCTAACTTTTGAATGTACCCACTTGTGGCTCTAATGCAATCACACTTGACAACCTTTATCATTAAAATCGGTCTAGGTTTATGAGCAACGCTACCTTGCTTGTAGAGATCCATCACTCTCTTTACAATTAATATTGTACATTAGTTTTAAGTATTACTAATTGATAAGACATTTTAAGTATTGAAATATGTTACAATAAATGATAACAAAGTTTTGATATTGATATTTATTCAAAAAAAAAAAGGTTTTGATAGTGATATACAGTGTTACTATTTTTTTAGAAGCTCTAGAGTTGAAGGCATGACGACAACACTCTTGAGGGAGGTATTTTATCTTAGCTTTAGAGTTCTTCAATTCTACAAAATCTCATAATGACTACTTCATGCTTGTACTGACACTCCAGATGACAATAAATTAGTGTTGTAGCTTGTGTCAGTTGTGTGATGACATTGATTTAAAAACGATGTGATATGTGAAATAAAATATTTGCTGAAATATAATATGGTCATCCGAATGGTACTTATGACATGGTTGTTACGCTTGTTGGAATAAATTTTTTAAAGTGTAGTGAAATTCATTTTAAATATTTTTCACTATGCATTTTTTTCTAAGAAAAACTACTTTTTTTCTTGGAAAAATGTATGTCCAACAAACAGTAAATATGTCGAAGATAATATTGAATAATTTACATTTCCACAAAAAATGGTATTTGATAAATAACTACATTTATAGGGAAAGCTTGCCCACTAAATTCTGCACATCTCTTTTTTTCTAATGGACTTATCTTTTACACAATAAGACCAAAATAGAATTTAAAAACCACAAATTTACAATAATATCACTTCAATAAAATAAACATCCAAATTTATAACAATAACACTCTAATAAAATAAAGTAATAAACATTCAAATTTACAACAATACCACTCTAACAAAATAAACATTCAAATTTACAATAATGCCACTTTAATAAAATAAACACATTTTCTCTCTTCAAATTACCATTACAAGTAATTTTGCTCAACATTCAATTTTTCCTTTCCCCGTTTTTGACTTTCTCACTCTACGCATTTTCTCTCTCCGATTACCGCTACAAGTGACATCGACCAATATTCAACTTCTCCCTTTCTCCATCTCCAATTTTCTCTATCTACACACTCTGTCTCTCAAGATTACCACCCAAGTAATTTCGATCAACATTCAACTTTTCCCTTCTCTCATCTCCGACTTTCTCTCTCTATGCATTTTCTCTCTCTAGATTACCTCACCAGGTAATCAGATTACCACCACAAGCAATCTCGTTCAACATTCAACTTCTCATTTCCCACATCTTCAACTTTCTCTATCTATACATTTTTCTCTGCAGATTGCCGCCACAGGTAGTCTCGATCAAAATTCAACTTCTTCCTTTCTCTATCTCAAATTTTCTCTCTCCAAATTACCCCCAACTAATATCGATTAACATTCAACTTCTCCCTTCCCCCATCTCTCACTTTCTCTCTACACACATTCTTTCTCTAGATTATCTCACCAAGTAATCAGATTACCACCACAAATAATCTCAATCAATATTGAAATTCTCCCTTCCTGCCTCTGACTTTATCTCTCTACGCACTTTCTCCCTTCAGATTATCTAGCCAGATAATCAGATTACTATTACAAGTAATCTCAATTAACATTCAACTTCTGCATTCATGTCTCTGACATTCTCTCTCTACACACTTTCCCGTTCCAGATTACCTTGCCAAGTTATCAGATTATACTACCACAAGTAATCTCGACCAATATTCAACTTCTCCACCCCACCACCATTTCGCGCCACCACAATTACACCACCACCTTCCCACCACAATTCTACCACCACCACCACCCCTCCGCCACTACCACCAAACCACCATCACCATCACCACTTCACCACAATTCCATCACCGCCACTACCGCCATTTCACCACAACTATCGCCATTTCACTACAACCACCACCGCCGCCATTCCATTACCACTACCCACACAATCATTTCTTACCCTTGATAATACTATTAGCTGCCAAAGTAATACTATTATCGATATTATTACATGTCCTGGTAATCATATTATATTCTCTGGTAACAGTATTACCTACCAAACCACCACCACCACCACCACCACTAATACAAATACATGCCCCAATAATATCATTACATTTCCCAATAATAATATTATTTATCGTGGTAATCTGATTACTACCATAAGTAATCTCGATCAACAGTCAACTTCTCCCTTCCCATCTCCGACTTTCTCCCTCTCCGCACTTTCTCTCTCTATGCATATTCTCTCTCCAGATTATCTCGTCGAATATTCAGATTACCACCACAAGTAATCTCAATTAACATTCATTTTCTCCTTTCATGTCTCCAACTTTTTTCTACACACTTTCTCTCTCCGGATTACCTCGCTAGGTAATCAAATTATTACCACAAGTAATTTCGATCAACATTCAACTTCTCCATTTCCGTCTCCGACTTTCTCTCTCTATGCATATTCTCTCTCCAAATTACCTCGTCTGGTAATCCGATTACCACCACAAGTAATCTCGATCAATAATCAACTTCTTCCTTCATGTCTCAGACTTTCTCTCTCTATTCAAGTAATCTCGATCAACAATCAACTTCTCACTTTAACATTTCATTATTAGCCTCCACAAGTAATTTAGATCACTACTCCAGTAATTATTATCTACACGCACTATCTCTCTCGATTACCACCACAAGTGATTTAGATCACCACCCCAATAATATTATTACCTACATAGGTAATAATATTAACTACATTTGTAATAGTATTACCTACCCCCTTAATACTATTTGTTGATGTCGAAATCAGTTAGGACCGATTACTTATCAACTGGGGTAGGTGTCAGGACTCGGATAGTGGTACTGAAGAAGTAAAAATGTATGAATGTATATTGTCCGAACTGGGCTGTGTTTACAGAGAGTTTTTTTTCTCCCTTTCAAATACATGCTAAGTGTTCTATTTATAGTGTGAAATCGGGTAGGGAGCTGTAGATCATCATTGCGTCTGAAGACCTAGGCCCTGGGTAGGTGTAATGATGTCTCTGCAGCACCTGCAAGCCGTCAAGCATTTAAGGCGTTGACCTCGGAATCTGGGTACAGCCGCCAATGCATTAATGGAGACGAGATTCTCTGTCGGTTGCAGGTGGTGTCAGGGTGTCAGATGACACGTGGATTGTCCTTGTTGTCGGCTACAGTAGCAAGTGGGACTGGGCACGAACGTGGCCGAGCTGACCTCGGCCCGTCGGGTGGTCATTTGTGATGGGAAGAGTTCTCCGTGGGTTTGCCGAGCTGGGCCACTGGCGGCGGCAGTAATGGGCTTAGCCGAGCTGGCTGGAGCCTTTCCGCCAAATCACTATTGGGGTGAATTCTGCAATTAATCCGACCTGGGACACGTGACCGCGTCATGGCCCTGGCTCTCTTATGCGTGAGATCAGGGTCCACGTGGGAAGCGCAGCCTGGCGCACTCGTGCACGTCCACCAGGTGCCAACAATTGTCCCAGCGTTAATGCCCGACCTAGGCCTGAGTTGACGCTAACCGCCTGGCGGCACACGCAGCGGCACGTGGGCGAGGCTGGACCACGTGTCCGTCGGCGATTGGATGAGGTCACGTCTTTTCATCTCCGCACATCGCTTTATATACCCCTCATTTCTTGATTTCCACTTCTCCGTTCTCAACACTTGTCAAATATTCTCTCTCGATCTCAAGCTAAGTTAGAGCATCGACCATAGCTCCTTCCGACCTAGCTTTAAGGTAGATTTCCTAACTCCATACTTTAGCAAATTTTACAAAATGTCGTCGGGTTTAGAAGAGGTATCACGACTACGGCGAAACCGATCTCTGGGCCCTCCCCCTCTCAAGACAGACAACTCCCGGCGTGGAGGAAGTCCCGAGGCGTGCACATCTGCAAGCCGTCAGAAGCTACGGTTGAGTCCGCCGAGCTTGCCTCTCGGCGACGGGCACGCCGTTCGTCCAGGCGGTCTCCCCACAACCGAGCCTTTCTCAAGAGGAAGAAGAAGAAGTGGCCAAGCTGGCCGGTCGAGGCCGTGGGGATGTTCGGTTCCAGTGGTCGGCCAGGAGGTGCTGAGCTCATTGCGCCTGATGCCTGGTCTCACCTCGGGTGCAAGGTTAAGTGGTGCCGAGGCGGATGAGCTGGTGATTACCCCTCCGCAGGCGCGTGGCGGTGAGCCAGGCCACTCGAAGCCGGTGAGGCTACCGTTTCGAGGGCGGTGAAGAACTTTCGGTTGCTTGGGGGTGGCGCCTGCTCGGCTCACCCCTAACACGTCGGAGGACCGTCCTCGGAATGATGGTTTTGTGGCACCAGCCGCCTGAGCGAACCCGGCGGTGTGGGAGTTTAACCACGTACACCTTCAAGTCGGACGCGGCCTTCGGGCCGGTACTATTGCTCGATCCGGCGAACTTCGGGAGCTTTCACGATCCTTTGGGCTGCCGGACTCGGTAAAGGCCTGGAAGCCGAGCAGTTACGGGCGGAGGGTGCCCGGTCGGCCGGACGATCGAGAGGGAGGTCGCCATTCTGTGAATCGCCACGAGCTCGTGAACTATTCTTCCGATCTCGACCTTATCTTATTTCGAACTGAGCCAACTCTCTTTCTTTTGCAGACTTCAAGGAGGCGAGACCGTTAGAGGGCTGGACTGAGCGTGCTGCGATCGTGAGATCGATCTCAGATCGGGATTGGCGACATTGCGTAGGAGAACCTATTCGGCCGACTTTCACGAGCTCGTCCTCAAAGATCTTCTTCCTCAGGTCGGGTCTGGTCTGTCTTATTCCATTTCTTTTTCGACACAGGGGGCCTTTTCTACCTTACTAACGTTTCGACCTCGCAGCTCAATCATCTTCCCAACCGACCATGAGGGGACGTCAGCCCTCCCAGCCCCCAGCGAAGAAGGCACTGGCGCGCCGACTGAAACCAACCGCCAAAGGCCAACGGGAGTCCGCCGGTAGCCGGGCTTCCGGGCCAAGACGGGGCGGCAAGGGCCTCATGGTGGGCCCGAGGTGCCGAGGCCCCCTTGACATCGGCGCGCCGCCTCGACGAACTACCCTACTTGGGGCACCACGCCAAGGAAGGAGGAGGCGTGACGCCTCGTCTAAGGAGTCGACCCTCAAGGTGCTCGAGGGACTTCTTCCTGCTAAGTCCCCACTGGAGGAGATCGGCCGGTCCATGACCTCGGTGGATCGCTACGCCGTGGCCTGTCGGTCGTGGACCCGGCCAGAACGCTACCTGGGCATGCTCGGCCAGGAAGACAACATGCTCACCGCCATGGCGCATCGCGGTCGGCCATGGTGCACATGATCCGAGTGGCGGCTGATCCCAGGGCGGCCGCTCTGGGAGAAGTCCGGCTGGCGAGTCCGAAACTCCGCCTTTGCCGCTTCCAAGTCCGGTCTTTGCGGAGGCCAGGCCAAGATGAAAGAGGCCCAGAAAGAGGGCTAAGGACAAGGCCCGTGAGGCTGGAGGATCGAGAAGAAGGCCCGCAAGGCAGGTGGACTCCCTGCGCAGTGGAGACTCTGGCGGCGTCCAAGTGAGCCCTCGTCAGCGGAAATGACGATTGAGGAGTTCAAGGCCTCGGATGAGTATGCCTACTGAACTCAACTTTTTGTTTGCGGCAGGGCGTCATGGCCGACATCTCGAAAGCGGCCAGATGGGATGCTCGGGTTCTGGCCAGAAGGTGAAGAAGCTCAGCGCAAGACGGGATGCCCGAGTCGAGGGCGGCCGATGAGGCCTTGTACTCTTTGTTGTCTTCTCTTTTTTTATTTATACGTAATGCCACTTCACCAGTCGGCCATCTGCCGATCTGGATTTTGTAACCTTTTTGGGATTAATTATAATGAAGTTTTAAGTTCGGCTCTTTTTGTTCTTGTTCGGCCTTTTCAATTTCTTGTTCAAGTTCTGCACAATCATACATAAATCTCGGCGTCGCCGACTCATCTAACTAGGTCGGCCCCTTGCTACCGGTCATAGGAATAACTTAATAATCCAATGATTTTAAACAAGTGTTAGTTCCTCAGGTGGGTTCGTATCGATGCACCTCGTGAGGTCGGCATTAGTTGATTACGACCCTCGTGAGTTCCGCTCGGTGTACCCATTTCATTCAACTAAGTAATCAGGTCGAGCTCATATGGCCTGGTCCGCAAGGGATCTGTCCCAGGCCGGGCCGATGAGGTCGGCGTGTCAAGGAGTGGGTCGCCGTAGCGGACTAGTCTGTTTTGGTTGGCGCCACCTTGGTGGGGTCGTCCCCTGCATGGACCACTTAGTCGTCGCTTCGGGAGTGGGTCGCCGTGGCGGACTGGTGGGTCGCCGTAGCGGGCCTAGTTTGTTTGGATGCCCGCGTGGTGGATACGTGCCCCCGGTGCCTCAGGCCGAGTCGGCCCTTCAGGGAGTGGGTCGCGTAGCGGACTGGTGGAGTCGCGTAGCGGGCCTAGTTTGTTTGGATGCCACCGTGGTGGATTCGCCCTCAGGCGGACGAGTCGAGCCGCTTCAGGAGTGGGTTCTTGTAGCGGACTGGTGGTCGCCGTAGCGGACCTAGTGGTCGTAACCGTCAGCGGACCTAGTTTGTTTTTTTTTTTTTTTTTGGTTGGGACGCCAGCGGTGGGTCTGTCCCGAGCCCAGGACCACTTAGGTCGGCCCTTTCGGGAGTGGGGTCGGCGGACACGGGTCGCTCTCTCTCTTTTTCTTCTTTTTTTTTTTTTAGCCTTGGTCGTCCCAGTGCCGGACTCGAGGTCGGCGGCCTCCGGATCACCGGCATGTAATAACGAGGCACGATTGCTATGTCTTGAACTCCGAATTCAAACAATTCAAAAACTTCCATTCATTACTAGTGAAGATATTACAAGTCGACTTGCCATCATTTACAATTTTGAGATATTTTACGACTCAGCTATTGGAAGTATTTCTTGGTGCTCGATGTTCCAGGTGGGGGAGTCGGCTCCTTCCGCGTCCCAAAGCGAAGAAGATCCGCTTGCCAGGGGCTCGAGGACTACTGAAGGGTCCTTCCCATTTCTCGCCAGGGCTCTGCCTGGTCTCGGGTAGCGAGGAAGACCTTCACGAGTACTGGTCTCAGGACCTGGAAGTTTCGCTTCTTTACTCACGGTTGAAGTACCTAGCAACTGCGGCGTTTGTATAGGCCTGCCAGGCTCAAGGCCCATTCGCTTCTCCTCGGCAAGTCGACCTCGAGCATAAGTCCTCGGCTATTTGTTTGCTCGGAAGAAGTGCCGAAGTTCGGTATGAGGGAAGCTCGACTTCGGCCGGTACTATAGCATCCACCCCATAGGCGTAGCGAAGGGGTCTCTCCGTCTTTGGTCCTACATGTAGTTCGGTAGGACCACAGACGGCCGGGAGCCTGCCTCGCCCACCCTCCTTTCAAGTCCTCGATCGGGTCTTGAGTGTGTGCTTGATGATCTTGTTCACGGCCTCCACGACCGCTGGGTGGGGTGGTTAGAGCGTAGAGTAGTGCTTCTTGATCCCAGATCTGCGAAAGGACCTCAATCGCTTGTCCGAATTCCGGCCATTGTCCGTTACGATGGACTGCATGCCGAATCGGCATATAATTGACCTCCGGATGAAGTCGGGTCGCTCGCCTGCTGTGATCCGAGCTAGGGCCTCACCACCCCACTTGGTGAAGTAGTCCACTCGCCACTATCGCGTGCTTCACTCCCCAGCCGATTGGCATGGGTCCTATGAGGTCGATTCCCACTTGCAAAGGGGCCAGGGTGAGCACATGAGTGAGCTCGGCGGGAGGAGCCCCGCCAACCTGGGCGTGTGAGGCGAGGCAATGGCATCCTTCTTGAGGTGGGCCAGAAATATCCTTGCCTCAGGGACCTTATGCGCGCCAGTGGCACTGACCACCGTAATGGTTACCACAAGTCCCGGAGTGGATCTCGTCAGTACAAAGGTCGCTCCTTCTGGTCCAAGCACCGCAATGTAGGGCCTGAGAAGGCTGCGCTTGTAGAGAATGTTGTCGATGATGGTGTAGCGAGCAGTAGCGATGCAGAATCGTTCGCCGACTGAGGGTCCTTCGGGGCCCTATCATCCTTCAAAAGGACAAGATTCGTCCGTCCATGAAGTGGGGCCAGTGTCCTTTGTCGTGACAAGGGAGGGCCGAAGCTATGGCCGACCTCGTCAATCGGTTGATTGGTACAAACTCAGTTCCTCTATCCCCTGCGGTGGCGAGCCGAGCGAGGCGTCGTGAAGTTAGTTACGAGTTCGCGGGAAGGGGGCGCGACCTCATCGAAGTTTTTCATTTCATTGCCGGCTAGGTGAATAGCGGTCATCCGCTCATCCTTAGCAAGGTAGGTGGTTGAGTTGGTTGGCGACGCATAGCCGGGAGTCACTTCGGACCTGGAGGTGAGAGACACCCATCGCCTGGGCGTATCTAAGGCCTGCAATCAAGGCCTCGTACTCAGCTTCATTATTGGATGCCGGAAATGAGAATCGCAAGGTGGCGTAAAGACTCAATGAGGGATCAGTGGAGCACGAGCCCGGCTCAGTGAGGTCCGACGAGTACAAAGAGCGTCCAGTAATCGACCTCGGCACTAGGACTCGGTGGTGGCGGGCTGAACTCGACTCTGAAATCGGCCAGGGCCTGGCCCTTGACCGCGAGCCGAGGTCGGTATGAGATGTCGAATCGTCCGAAGTTCTACCGCCCATTTGGCGAGCCGACTGAAGAGTCCCGGAGCCTGCTGGGCCTAAAGGGTAGTTAAATCACCAACCTCGATGGAGTGCTCGAGAAGTAAGGCGAAGCTTTGCAGCTGGTGACGGCGCGAGGGCTAGTTTCTCCATCGGGATGTAGCGCCGCGGATCGATGAAAGACGGCTCGTGTAGTATACCGGGTAAGCCGGACATCCCTCGATGCGCAGTAAGGATCGAGCTCCTTGCATGCTTTCTGAGGCAGGTAGAGCGAGAGGACGCCACTCCTGCGCCATGGCAGAGGAGGTCGGGCTAAGTGCTTCTTGAGCTCAAAGCTTCCACTGGACTGAGTCCATCAAGTCCTTCCCTTTCTTCAGTGGCTCGAGAAAGGCGGCACTGTCGATGGCCTTGGACACGAATCGGTTCGAGGTCGCTATCCCACGGGTGAGACTGGACCTCTTTAACCTTGGTGGAGGTCTCAGGTTCAGCACGCACTAATCTTCTCGGGTTGGCCTCAATGCCTCTCGAGCTCACTACATAGCCGAGGAATTTTCCGGACCAACCCCAAATGCACACTTTGTCGGTTCAACTTCATCCTACATTCCCTCGGGAGACTGAACATGTTACCACAGTCTTGGACGTGGTCACCGCTCGACACTCTTCACCAACATGTCATCGACGCATTACCTCCATAGTAGTTCCGATCGGGATGAGAACATCTTATTGACCAGCGCCGTATCGCCGGCGTTCTTGACCGAATGGCATGGCTGGTGCTCAAAGACCTCGGCCTGCTTACGAAGGCCGTGTGCTCTCGATCCGGGGATACATGGGGATCTGGTTATAGCCCGAGCGCATCCATCACATCGAGGAGCTCGTGCCCGGCCGTGGCGTCGACCATCCGGTCTATCCGAGGTAGGGGAACGAGTCCTTAGAAGTTTGCGCCTTGTTAAGGTCGGTGAAATCTATCGGATCTCTCCACCGGCTCTAGTTGTTCTTCTTGGACGACGGGTTGACCCAGGCCTCGGATACTTGGCTTCCCGATAAAATCGATTTCAAGTAACTTATCCACTTCGCCAGCCAGGGCCTCATAGCCGCCCCTGGTTCGGCCCGCGGACGTCGTCGGCCGAGAGAGTCTTACCGCTGGGGTCGATGTTCACGGTGATTAAGCCAGCGCGCAGTATGCACGCCATGCGAGGGCTCCCACGAAGACATCGACACTACCGCGGAGGAATTCAACAAGGGCAGCGCGTGGGCTCGGCCCGGTCCCTTCCGATCTTGGGAATCCGTCCGGTTGTCTGGCTCGACCTCGATGGTTTCTAGTTCTTCCATAGGTCGGCGCTCCGGTCCTCAGGTCGGCCACGTGGTCGTCGAGCTCGGCCGAGCGACGGTCACCCCGGGCCCACCTCGGACAGAGGGTTGGGTGACGCCGACGGCGGCGGCCTTATCTCCGGTGATCGCCGCTATCCCCGATGGGGGTGGGGAACTTCATGGCATAATGGTAGATGGAGGTCGTGGCCCACGAGCTCGACAGAGGGGCCGACCTAGGAGGGCATTGTAATTACCTGGGAGGTCTACCACGATGAAGGTGGCCATGACGGCCGTGAGACATGGCTTTTCCCGAGCTCTACCCAAGATCGATATCTCACGCCGGCCCGGCTGATGAGCGTGACGGTGACTCCAACCACAGGCCAAGGGGCGCACGGCTCAGTGCGCTCGCCGAGGCCCATGTGGGTAAGGTCTGAGGTATAGCAGTTGACCCGCTCCTGTTGTCGATCGTTGGTGCGCGGGTACCATTGAGGACCATATCGATGACAAGGGCGTCTGGGGGTGGCGGACGCGAGCCGCCGGCCTCGATAAAGCTGATCTCTGGTGCTCGGACGGTCAGCTAGGTCCTTATCCTCTCTGTGAGATCGGTAGTTGTTGCAGCCTCTCGCCAACCTCTTGCGCCGGTTCCTTGACCCGACGGCGTTGGTTACCCATGACCAACGATGTGGACCTGGTCATTCGCAGTGGCGGAGGTGGGGGTCCTGGCCGAGGTCGCCGGTGATCGTCAGGCGATGAACTCGCCTGCGCCTGGAATCAAGCCTCAACCTCATTCCTAGGTCCCTACAATCATCGATGTCGTGCCCAAACCAATCGTGGTAACGGCAGATCTCTCCTGGTTCTCGGCTCGAGGAGGGGTCCTGATCGGTCGTGGTAGGACCCCGATCCTTCACATGCATCGACGCTTCCAGCCGGGTGTTGAGGACGTGAAGGACCGGAACCTCGGGAGGCTGGTCGAGCGACCTCGCGCCGCCAATGGCCGTGTCTTTGGCACGTGGCGCTGGCCAAAGGGCGTCCTCTCCTTACCCTTCTCTGGGGATCCTGGGCTTCGTCTCGAGGTCCCTGACGCCTCCGGCCGATATGCTGCTTTCAGTGGCGAGAACTCATGATATGTCTCGATTTGTTCTCGTGGATCGACCACGAATCTGACTGCACGGCTAAGCCGCCACGGTTTTCATCGACACGCGCTCGATTTCAATGTATCGGTTGTTGAACCGCTCCACATAATTCTTGAGTGGCCTCATCCTTCCCCCGCTAACGCGTCCACTAGTCTCGCAGGGAAGTCGACCTCAGCGGGACCCCATAAAGTCGCTTGGAACCTGGTCGCGAGGTCTCCCCACGCCTTATGGAATGCGTGGGAGCTTGAACCACTTCATGGCCTTATCCCCTAGCGTCGGAGGGAAGGCCTTGCACATTACGAGCCCATCGCTCACTCCTGTAGCTCCATGAAGGCGGTGTACTGTCGACATGACTCGTCGCCGGGTCGCCGACTCGTCGTAGTTCCCTTGCCAGAGGCAACCGGTTTCCTGGCGGCATGAGCTCGGCCTGGATCTTAAGGCTCGGCGGAGGTTTCCCACCCGGTGCGGGACCGGGAGCCTTCTCCGGGCCTCCTAGCCGGCGACCCTCTTCGCGCAGGAGCTCGAGCTCGGGTGCGGAGGTGGGGTGCCCGCAGCGGTGGGTGGCCGTGCACATTTTCGCTGTCCCCTCGTCCAGTTCTCTTAAAGCTTGTGGTGGGGAGGCGATCGGCGCCGGGGGTCTTTCCGGATGATCACGGTTCCCGAATGCCCCGGGGTGTTCGGTGGGGCGATGGTCCGGTCGATCTTAGAGATCGGCTGAACACGAGACGGCGCTGGAGTCGAACCAGCGCCGGTGGGTGATATGACGCTTCGCCTCGGCTTGGGGCCTGTCTCCGACCTTGAGGTCGGCCACAACTGGGTGAGTCGATCCACCGCCTCAGGACCTGGGCGGGAGGACCTCACCGGTTGCGGCGATGCCCCGCCTCCGATCGGGTCGCCACTCGATTGAGGGGCGTGTTAGTCTTTGGGGTCGGAAGTCCGGCACTCACCCGCGCGACGGGTCCCATTGTGACTATAGTGCTTGGGTAGAGCTGGGATGTGTTCTTTGAATACAAAGCGGAGGCCCTCCTTCTAGCTCCAATTGTTGATGTCGAAATCAGTTAGGACCGATTACTTATCAACTGGGGTAGGTGTCAGGACCCGGATAGTGGTACTGAAGAAGTAAAAATGTATGAATGTATATTGTCCGAACTGGGCTGTGTTTACAGAGAGTTTTTCTCCTTTCAAATACATGCTAAGTGTTCTATTTATAGTGTGAAATCGGGTAGGGAGTCAGATCATCATTGCGTCAAGACCTAGGCCCTGGGTAGGTGTAATGATGTCTCTGCAAAGACTGCAAGCCGCCAAGCATTTAAGGCGCTGACCTCGGAATCTGGGTACACCACGATGCATTAATGGAGACGATTCTCTGTCGGTTCACGAGGTGGTGTCGAGGTGTCGAGATGACACGTGGATTGTCCTTGTTATCGGCTACGAGCAAGTGGGGACTGGCACGAGCATTGCGTAGTGACCTCGACCCGTTCGGGTGGTCATTTGTGATGGGAAGAGTTCTCAGTGGGTTTGCCGAGCACGCCCTAGAGGCGGCAATGGGCTTAGCCGAAAGTGAACCGGTCTCCGCCAAATCACTATTGGGGTGGTCTGCGATTAATCCGACTGGGACACGGGACACGCGTCATGGCCGACCTCGGCTCTCTGTGCGTGAGACGAGGGGTCCACGTGAAGCGCGAGGCGCACACTGGCGTCACGTCAGGGTGCCAACACTATTAACAACCCCAATAATCATAACAATAACCAAAAAAAAAAAAAAAATCAGAATTTCAATCTCATCCACAAAAATTCTATGCACTTTCTTTCTCTAGATTACCGCTCCCGATAATCTAGATTATCATTCATCTTTATGCTTTCCTTGTGTTCAACTTTTTCACTCTAACCTGCAACTAGACCAAAATATAAGATTTACCACAATTCTCCTTCTAGATTACCACCTTTGTAATCAATATTACAACTGTATAATTGTCAAATAAACAAAAAAAAAAAAAAGAAATCATACTGTAAGAAAAGCATTACCAATTCGGTAATATTATTACCTATCTTGGTAATCTCAATCACCATTCAATTTCCCGTTTCCTTTGTGTTCGACTTTCTGTCTACTCACTTTCTCTTTCTAGATTACCATATTGATAAAATAGATGAGCAGTCCACTTACCGCTTTTACCGTCTTCGATTTTCTCTCTTTAGATTATCATCCCTAATAATCTAGATCACCATTCACCTTCTTGCTTCCCTCGTCTCTCACTTTCTCTGTTTGTGCACTCTTTCAACATTTCCATCCTCGGATAATCTTAATCGCCGCCCCAATAATCTTTGAAATTGGTTTAGAACGGGAACATCTTGGTAACAATATGTGTAATGTACAAGTTTTTAGCGATAATAATAAATGCCATGTGAGAAAAAGAAATAGCAATAACAAAATTAATTTTAAAATATAAAAAGATCGAAAACTAAACAAACCATTCAAACTCAATGCAACAAAATGACTTTTAAATTTCATTTATTTAATACCATATCCCAAAACATATATAAGCTGTAAAAGTGTCCACAAACACTAAAATGGAAAGATTACCACCCCGAGTAATAAGATGACCACACTCGGTAATCAAATTATTGCTCGGTAAATTGAAATTGTCTTATACTATAGTGACATTATTATTTGAATCTGTAGTACGGAAATAGTCTCTATTTAACCAAATTTAAAAACTCTTCATACTATGCAGCGATTCCTTTCCAAGGGCTTCTATAGGTCATTCTTTCTCCCTTCTTATTATCCCAAAAATTCTCAACTTGTCCAAATCGACATCTAATAAATCTCAGCTTGGCTAGTATTCATTGATTTATGAAAGGCAGACAGTTTAACTTGTGATTATCGAGAGGATATGAGATTTATATATATTTGCTTGGAATTTCATGTCATAGCTTCATTTTTGCTGCCTTAAGTTTTATAGCTACATAAATTCTTGAAGCTTTTAATTTCAAGATATCGACGTTTAGTATATGACTCTAGCAGTTATATATAGTCATCGTTTTCCCATTTCCTCTATTTTTATTTAATTAACTACTTAATTAATTGCTTTATTTTTTCCTTTTTCCACACTGAGATCACACTTAGCATCTGTAAGGATATGTTCTTTGTCTACAGGATTGTGTGTGCCTAGTATGCTTGATCGCACAAGTTAAGAGTGATGGGAGCTTGGGAATACAAAACAGAGTGATTCTTCATGATATTTTTAGAAAAGTTACTCAATTGACGGTGCGTGTGGATGAATCAAAA
The DNA here is from genome assembly GCA_018223645.1 of Jasminum sambac. NCBI lineage: Eukaryota > Viridiplantae > Streptophyta > Magnoliopsida > Lamiales > Oleaceae > Jasminum > Jasminum sambac. Next base: position 19,042,283 of record CP073649.1, read on the forward strand.
TGAATGTTAACATGTTGGGCAAAAGTGTCATAAAAATGTGAAATTAAGTAAGTGGTAAAAGAGTTCATAAAATATTGTAGTTAATGGGCAAAAATAAGATGATCTGTAGTTAGTGGGCAGAGACTGGCTTTGACCTGTATTTATTGGCCATTTTCCCAAAAAAAAAAAATGTGATCAGGAAAACGTGGTGCATTTGGCTTTTGGAATTTTAGTCTGTGTTAATTTACAATTAAAAATCAATTAACTAAAGCATTATGTATCTATTCTATACGGAAGTAAAATTTTCCTTTTTTTTAATTATATTATTTTGAAAGTTGGAAGTAAAACTTCCTTGTCATGTATGAATATACTTCTTTGCCGTAATATAACCTTGAATAAGTTCATATACTTGATTGTAAAATAACAGGTGTAACAAAATCAACCTTCTACAAATACCAAAAAAAAGGGGAAAAAAAACGCATTAATTATCCTTTTTAAAGGAAAACAAAGCTAGCAATGGATATGTCCAGAATATTATAATTCCTCTCATCCTAGACCTATAATATTTCATCAACTCCTCATTTTGTCGCCTACGAGCATTAGCCCCAACCTAATTTAGAATCCTATGACTATATTGAAGGAGATTCGAGGAGAAAGTATCAGGAATGATCAAGCACAAGCGCTAGTACCGTAGTTACGGCGCTAGCGCTGTGTTTTCCGACTACATACGATTTCCGTTTTAAAATTCGAGATCAGATCTAAATTGAATATGGCGAGGTTATATGTGGCCGAAAAATACAGTGCTAGCTCTTGTGCTTGATCATTACCAGAGAAAGTATATATATGAACATCAGGTTAGTCGATTGAGATCGAATTAGACGGACTTATGATAAGACAATTTCTTAACTTTTCTTCTTATATGAAACTTATTGAAATGTGGTCTTTTTAAAAATTTACCCTAGAGTCTTCAAATTTGCTCCCCCGCCCACGACAAATGTGGAGGCCACGTCAGCCTAATGTGGCCTCCACGCTAGGCGTGGGTGGCTGCATTGCCCACAACGTGGGCAAGGGAGCATTTCCCCTTGAGCTTGGCTTCTCCCTTGGTGTTAGAGTAGACAAAGATTCTTGAGTTCCAATTCACCTACCAATAACTTCAATGAATCATTCGCACGTCAAAAATAAATCCTGCCTATTTATAAGGAGATATATTGAAAATAAGAAATCTTTTTTTTAAGTACAAATTAGGAATGGTAGAGGTGGAGCGGTGTCTCAAAACCGGGCAAAATGCCGACAATAGAATGTTTCTACCACTAGGCAAAACACCTTGAACTAAAAATAAGAACTTTGTTTGTTACACCTTTTTCTCAAAAATTATTTTTGTCAAATACTATTAGTTTCTACTCCTCATTTCATTAATATGAAAAGTTTTTCTCTTATTTTTTTAATTTCTCCTTACTTTCAAGCGCATATTAAAAAATCATTTTTCTCATAATTAATTTCTCCCAAACATAGACTAAAGAGATTGAAAATGATTTTATAACTATCTTTGCTAAACAAACTCAAATTGACTTCCACCATCCATTACATTACACACATTCAAACGTTTGACTTTTACCCAAGTTTGACAAGCCCTATATTTTAGGGAGGGGAGTCCAAGTTTTGTGCTTAAATTACTCCAGCGAAGGACCATCTAGTTGCTAACAATATATGGACACAAAAGAACACCACAATAATACAAGTTGTTTGAATAATAGATATGAGATGAGATTGTACATTTTTTAGCTTTAAAATTGCCAATCCATATATGTTGACTCGTAGGGGACTGTTTCGCCACAAATTTAGAGATGTATTCCCATGTTGAGTTCCAATAATAATAATAATAATAATAATAATAATAATAATAATAATAATAATAATAATAATACGGAAGTTCTAAATAAAACTTAACCTTTGTTTAATTATACACACATATTGTTATATCACTATGATAATATCTTAAGCAGCCATGTTAAGGAACACCCGGGTGTTTCGTAGCTTATGGAACGCCCAGGGCATTTATGGTCCAGTCCGGTCTCTATTTTGAAATTCGCAAATATGGCTAGATTTAGCATGATGAGGTGGAGCTCCAACAATTTGAAAAAATTTTTGGACACTGTAGCGACCGGTGGCGGTCGGTCAAAGTTTTTGACCAAAATTTGGTCAAAAATTTGACCAAAATTTGGTCAAAAACTTTGGCCGGCCGCCACCGATCGCCACGGTATCGAATTTTTTTCCAAAATTACTGGAGTTCCGTCTTATCGTACTAAATTTGGACAAATTTTCAGATTTCAAATCGGAGAACTTACGGACCCATAAAGGCCCCAGGTGTTTCGTAACTACGGAACACCCCGATGTTCTTGATCATTTTCAATATCTTAGGTTAAGTAGCAGACAAAGATCAGTAATTCAAATAAGGCCTTGTTCTATTTGGTGTTAACCAAATTCGCACGCAATTCCGTACACCTCATACTCATTTTCAACCACACACACATTTCCCAAAATAATATTAACCACATATTTTTACACGGAATACCGCGCGGAACAACTAAACCCCCAATAGAACAAGGCCTAAATAAGATTGAAAAACTTACTGCTCATTCAATTACTATTGACTCAAATATATATACAATCTTATATAATCAAAATGGAGCATTAAAGCTTACAATTCATGGATTCATTTAATAGAAAGTCAAATTTAAAGAGTCACGCTCCCTTTCTAAATGAAAAATAAAAATACAATAAAGAGTCCTATGAAAGCTATTTCTAGAGAATAAGTCTTTGAAATACCGAGCATCTCAAATTTGAAGAGTGCTTTTTTGCTCTCCCAAGAGACTAGTCTATAACATGTGCGTTGCACGTAAAATTGCACCTTGGGTATGATATATTTTGTATTTTGTAAATAATATTTGTACATAATTATTCAATCTACAAAGGCACACTATTTAGCCACACACACACACACATATATATATATATATATATATATATCAAATTGTGAATAATGTGCAATAAAAAAGTTAATAATTAATAGAAAATAAATAAAGAAAAAGAATTATCTTCATCCAAAGAAAAATTAAAAAAATGTCATAAATAGAAACTCATTTTTTATTAAAAATAGAATAGCTGAACGTGTAGAAAAATAAATTATTTTTACCGTATATATTCAAGGGAAAAAAAAGAATCATTACTATTAATTACTTCGAAATAAATATATAAGGTAGAGAATGAAAAGCCCAACAAACTAAATAATACTTAATTCAAAATAATTATTACTTAAGTGGTTATGAATGATAAGGTTTAATGGTATATTATGAAATATACTGATAAAATGTGATAAAATGTGACGGAAAAAGTGGAAAATCAAAAATTTCACTCCATTCTCCTCCCTTTTTTATAGTAGTCTCTGACAACAATTTATGAATCAAAATAGTTTAGAAACTACCATGTAGTATTATTTTATTTCTCTATTTTAAAAAGTAAAAGTTCAAAAGAAATGACGGAACCTATATAGTAGTTTATAAATAAATAAATAAAGTTCAAAAGTAAAAGTCAAATTGTAATTATTTATATAAAAAAAATGCAAAAGAAATGACGGAACCTATATAGTAGTTTATAATCTAATTGATATACCACTGGGTTTATAAATAGTTGTACACATTGTTTCAATTGATTATTGAATCATGTACGTCTAAAATTATTTATTTATTTTTTAAAGGTCTAAAATTATTTATTAGAAACTTAAAAAAAGTAACATATATTGAATAAGGATTTTAAAAAAAAAACAAGTTGAATTTTAGAAATAATGGAAATATTTGGGAAGTATAATGACAATTGTGAGAAAAATTCACAATTATAACTTACTTATGTTAAGGTAGTTCTCGAAATACAAATATATCTTCACAAAACATATATTCAATTTTTTATTTTAGATCTCAGGAAGTGTGATTGTATTTTTACTTTTCACAAAATTAAATGAACTAACGTTTGAAAATCTTGTTAACTTAAATTTAATTACTTAATAAATTTGCTTGAATGAAATAAAATCAAATGAAAACAAGCAATTTTCTTTGACATGAACAAAATTGATCGAGATTAGAACATAAAATTAATTATAACTTGATTATATTATTTTTATAAAGTATGGATATTAATTTAATTTTAATTTAAAAAAAGAAAATCAAACAAAAAAATAGTGAGAGGCTAAATTGCAATACATTGATAAATAACAAATCTTATTTGGACTCAATTACACGAAAAATATTAGACATTGAGTTAGTTTTGAAAAACTATAAAATACAAAAGTTAAAACTTTTACAAATAATTTAGTAGGTTTACGGTGGGGTTGTATGTTCATAGTTAGATGTTGAATGTTAGTTCTTATTAAACTTTAGGTCGGGGTCGGTGATATGAAATCCTAATTGTATATATATATTTTTAATTTAATACAATGTCAATTGTTTAGAAAGGAAAAGAATGAAAGTAAGAATTGTAGAAGGGGACAAAAAAAAAGGAAAATGAAAAGGTTTCATTTTAATTAATGAATTAAGGGCAAATAAGGAATCCAAAAAAAATATATAAGGGCATAACAGGAAAAATCAAAAGTTTTCAGACATCCACCCTTATATATACTAGTTAAAACTAAGTGCTTTGCACGTGGTTTTGTAACACGTGTTTTGTACATAATATTGTAGAATAATAAAATATTGTGACAATTTTATCATCACCAATATATATATATATATATATATATATATATATATATATATATATATATATATATATTTGTTATAATCTCTATAGATTCACATTTCATAATTTATAATCCGAATAAATATTAAGTTATTCTACCATTAAAATTTTGAAACTTTGTTTTACCCTATTTTTTCTTCAACTAACGTCTATCTACCATTAAAATTTGTAGTGATCCCCAAAATATATCCTTTAAGTGAATTTGTTGATTTACAACTTAAGTTTTGTTATATATAATATTGGACAATCGGATTAAAAGATGAAAACACCAAATAAAATAGGGATATTAATATAAAAATAAAAAGACCGAAATAAATTTTACGGACTAAATTGGCAAATTAAAAATATAATTTGGACCTAATTTAACAAAGTATAAGGCTGAGTTTTTGATAGGAAATGCAAAATATAAAAACTAAATTTTACTAGTAGTATTTGAGACCTATAAAAAATTGTACATTCATAATTAGTTCTTAAAAGTGAGCTCATATTAAAATTCAAATTGAGACCTTTAATTTGACATTAATATTACATACTGTTCACTTAACTATTACGTCGATTTTTTCAAAAGAAAAACATGAGAGCGAGAGTTAAAAGAATAGAAAAGAAAGATAATAAAATCACAGGAAAATAAAAAGTTTTTTTCTCCCCAATTAATAAGGTAAGGATGGATTTGGAATTATAAAATATATAAAAGGGTAAAACAAGAAAATCAAAAGATTTCAATTATCTACCCTTATATATATATATATATATATATATATATATATATATATATATATATATATATATATGAGGGACTAGTGATAATGATAGTGATAGGCTAAATATATTCACACCACCTCTTTTAATATTGATACCACTTTTTATTTGCATGCAGAGTCCTTGATTTTGGCTCATTATTACAATTATTTCTTAAACATTTTTTTCCATCTCATTCTTTTTATTAACCATCAATTAATCAATATAACTGGTCCATAATACATACAAAAATTTAAATCAATATTTTTCTCCAATTCAAAGTAAATGACTAAAATATTTAAATAGGAATCATCTGACAGATCAAATATGTTGAGTCCAAAAACATCAAAATTAAATATATAAAAAAAGGGTTAAAAATATAATTAAAAATCTAAATAAAGATTGAGGACTGTCGATACAATAAAAAAAAATGGTGCGTGTATTAAAAAATTTGGTGCATATATAACCACCTTCATAGATGTTGACTATTTTGGCTAATTGTTTTTCCAAGGATGTTGCAGTGCTGTTTTTACATTTGGTTTGTACAAATTTCCTTTTTCTTGTTTCTTTTGGTCGTCTTACCAGATGCCTACCAACACGAGTTTCAAAGGAATATATTTGAAATGCATATTTTTAATTTACATGTTGATATGTCACATCTTGATTGAACAATAAATGATGCATGTGTGCTTTATTACTTAATATATTTCTTCGTCATTTAATCAAAAAGTGTCAATTTAACTGTATTAATATCAATTTTAAAGTCACTTACATCTTAGTATCTTATGAGATAAAATTCAAGTCTCTTATCAGTTTAGTTGTTTGATTGGTTGTTTCATCGAATCAGAATACTACACATAGATGTGACAAGCAAAAAACAGTGAATGAGACACCAGATTTGGAATCAATAAAATATGCTCACTTCGTCCTATTAAAGACAAATTTGGTTTTTTTTTTTACTTTCACATGGATTAAGAAATTGTAATTAATATTATTGAAAACATAAATTTTATGTGCATTTTTCCAACTCCGCCCCTACTATTAGGCATGTCAAACAAGCTCAGCTCGCCTAAGGCTTGTTCGGGCTCAGCTCGTTCTTTAGGCAAGCCGCTCGCTCGAGCTCGTGAGCAGGGCGAGCTTGAGCCGAGCAGCTCACCAATAATGGTGTTCGGACTCGAGCTCGAGCTTGTCTTTATGCGAGCCCGAGCCGAGCTCGCGAGCTTTTCCGATTCGTGAGCTTTTCCGGTCGCTAGCTTTTTGGACATGTCTACCTACTATAAAAGATAGTGTTACGTGGCTATATTTTCTAGCCAAAGGTCCGAGGCAACCCACAAAGCACTATGTCTCTTACCAAGGCAAGACCATTGTAGACATATGCCTCTGAGGCAAGCACCTCCAAGGTAACACGCATTCTCATATCAAAGCATCCCTGCTCCAAAGATGTTAGCTCGGAGTAAAGGCACCCTGATCAATATAGCATAACTATGTAGGAGTTGACATGGCACCACTATAGATTGTCTGATTTTATATTTGGATGGCTGACAGAAGATAAAGTCATCATAACTTAGTCAGATCAACTAATAAGTGCAGCGGTCGAGGAGTCTCCAAACTACTCCACATTACCACCATTCCTAGGACTTGATCGAAGATCAATGTGCTTCCAACACGTGGCAAGTAAAAATTGCACAACCAACCACGCGATGCCCTATAAATACTCTCTATTTCAGATTCAAAGGTAAGTAATCCAATATTCTCTACACTAATTGTCCAAAGCTTCTCTACCACGTGGGTCTTCAAAATGCCTTGGTTCAAGCTCCACTATACACCAACGCTTATGATCTTCAACCATGCAATGGCTAAAGTTGATTTGACTGTACGAGTGTGTGCAAGCACAGTACTCCCTGCCTTTTATATGAGAGGAATCCAATTGTCAAACGCCCCTAATGAGCTTTTTGTGTGCAGGTGGAAGGGGAGAAGATAGGAGCGTAGAGTTAATTATTGGCTTGATTTTGGAGATCAACTCATAATTCATTTTTGTTTATAATAATTTACATTAAATATGTTTATATTAAGAAGTGAATAAATAGTATATATATAAAAATAAAATAAAAATTCTATACTTTGAAACAGACGGAGAGGGAAAAAAATCCGAATGGGACGGAGGAATTACCTTTAGCACAATCAGTACACATGCACCGTGCACGCCGGGAATGTTATGTTAAGAGCGCTGGAAAATATTGGGAGAAAAAATGTGAGAGAGATGTGGGCGCGGGCCCCCCGGCCCCACCACATTCAGGGGGGCTGCAAGTGGAATGTGAGACGCTGGGAGAAATGCTGGGAGAATAACGCTGGGAATATAACATTTGTGCCGTGCACGCCTCAAAAAGTTTTGAAGTTTAAAATGTACCTACTCTCCAAACTCTAGCACAAAGCCGGCTAATATTCAACTCAGAGAAATATATCCATAAACAAAAATAAAAAAGGCACATTATTATTAAATTACAAAAGAAAGAAGAAAGAAAAGGTAAACGCATTGATCCATCCATCCTTTACTAGCATCCAACTTTTGCCTTTTATACCTTCACCTCAAATTCTCCACATGTCCACAAGCCACACAAATACAAAGGATAACACAACCCCACGCCATCCCACTCCAACACCTTTAACCCAGTCCACCACCGCCCTCGCCCACCCGCCTCCCGCATTTCAGATGAGACATCTTGGTCCCCCAAACTCCTCCTCGTCCTCCTCCTCCGCAGACACCGAATCCACCACCAAAAAGCAAAAGCTCCACCACCACAGCACGGCAGAGCACCACCGCGACAACCACCAGTCCCAGTCTTTGTTGACTGGACTTCCAGATCATATAGCCCAACTTTGCCTTTTCTCTGTTCATCCTTCAATTCTTTACTACGTTTGCCGTTCTTGGCGTCGCCTTATCTATTCACCATCTTTTCCACCATTTCTCTCGATTTACACTCTCTTGACTTCAACACAAAATCAGGGAAACTCCATTCAATTCTCCTCCTTCGATCCCATTTCGAATCAATGGCGGTTCTTTCCTCCGCCACCGCCGGACCCGCCTCGCCGCTTCATCCTCCGCCACCGCTCTTTCATCTCACGTAAACTCCCCATACAATCTGTTTCCGTCTCCGGCAAGTTAGTCATCCTCGCCGCCACCACCGACGAATTCCACCCCGCCCTGTCGCGGCCCCTCATTTTCAATCCTCTAACCCAGAAATGGACTCACGGCCCACCACTCTCCACCCCTCGAAGGTGGTGCGTCGCCGGAGTCTCCGGCGACGCCGTATACGTCGCCAGTGGAATTGGGTGCCACTACAACACAGAGGTAGCTCGTTCCGTCGAAAAATGGGCCCTCAAAAACAATAACAACAGCAATTTCAATTTACGCCACAGAAAACTATGGGATCTTGAAATTGATTGGAGATGGGAAAGAATGGAAGGCCTAAAACACGGGAAATTCAGTCGAGACGCCATTGATGCGATAGGATGGAGGGGGAAGCTTTGCATGGTGAATGTAAAGGGAAACGCCGCCAAGGAAGCTGCAGTCTACGATGTTCAGACTGATGCGTGGGAGGAGATGCCGGAGGGAATGCTTTCGGGGTGGAGGGGTCCGGCGGCGGCGATGGAGGAGGAGACTTTATATATGGTGGACGAATCGAAGGGTGCATTGAGAAAATATGATCACGTGACGGACACGTGGTTGGCGGTTTTGGAAAGTGAGAGGCTTAAAGGGGCGCAGCAAATGGCGGCTGGTGGTGGTAGAGTGTGTGTTTTAAGAGGAGATGGTGTCAGCATTGTGGTGGTAGATGTGGTGGCGCCGCCGTACAGATCTTGGATTGTGGATACTCCGCCAGGGTTACAGGCTGTGACTATAAATATATTGCCAAGGTCAGCCACCATGATTTCCAATTGTTAGAGCATTTCTAGTCATTGATGAAAAATCGAAGGGCGAAAGGGAAAAATTCAAATCATGGCTGGAAAAATCCAAATGGGATGCAAACCCCAACAAATGGGATGCAAACTCCATTTGGGGTTTTTTACCCCAACTGAAACAAATTTTGCCCCTGTACATCAGATAGGTTTGTAGGAAAGTGATGAGTTTCGATCCTATAACCAGAAATGTTCTTAATACGAGCTATTAACTATCGTTTTTTCGTAGTGAATTCGAACATAAAATTTGATTTTGCCATATTAGAGCGAAGAATTTGAAGAGAACTTGAAGGATTTTCTTGGTTTTGAGTTACATTTTGATTCAATGGAACGCCTATTACAATCGGGATAACTTTCAAGGAATTATTAAATTAAAAAAAAAAATTATTTCATACTACTTGCGTCCCAAAAATATTGTCCAGTTTTCCTTTTTTATTATTTTCAAAATAAACGTCACATTTCTTTTAAAGATGTAATTAAAATATTAATTATTTTATATGCCTTGATTTAATATATATTGTTATCACCAAAATAGATTAGTTAAAATAAAATATTTAATAAATGAAATGGTGTATTAGCAAAATAATCTTAAATTTTACTTTTTCAATACCATTAATTATATTTTTCCGAATCTTTGTAAAAATGAAAAGAGGTTATATTTATGGGACAAAGGTAGTATTATTCTTTTATCACAATTAGTATATATCTAGTTTTGATTCAATGCTCAATTTTAGTACTTTAACATAACCAAATTATGATGTGGTATCGTGCCACATTATTATTTATTCTGCAAGTAGCATGCTACATCATGCTGTTATATCACAATTTGAGCACTTTGTGCCCAAATTGAGGAATTGAATCAAAATTAATAGTATATCATTGTATTTGATTTTTTCCCCTTTTTTTCCCTCCCCATTTTTGTGGAAAAGTTATCCAGAACACACCACAGTAGTTTTGGTTATCTCAATTTTAGAAAATATACATGATTTGATTTGAAAGAAAGTGTAATTTAAATCGTTAAAAGGTGTACTCATCCAAAAAAAAAAAAAAAAAAACAGAAGAAAAATGTGTCTCTCCTTAAAAAAATGTTAAAATGTGTCGGTCCTTTTTTTTCCCCTCTTTTTTCTTTTTTAAAGGGCCTATGAGAAATACAAATGTATTGGATTTGCATAGGAAACAAAATAGTGACAACCTGTTTGGTAATCTTGCTTGGAAGCAAGTTTGTATTCTTTGGACAAATTTGTGGTTGAAAGATGTTAAAAGTGATTAGTCTAATAAAATAGAATGTATAGTCTAGAATATTTTTTTCATTTTCATTTTCATTTTCTTTTTGAAAAATTAATAGCAATAGTAGAAAGGACCACAATTGGTTCACTACTTAATTAAAATCTATGTTATTTATCATAATTTCCTAAAATGACACATCAGTATTATGATTATACCATCATTTCGCATAATTATAATACATTATTTTGATGACAATTATAAAGTGAATCATGATGTACATATTGTATTGTTCTTTTCAGTAACATATTCTTTAATAAGAAAGTGAAACTACGAAACCTTAAAAAAGGAGATTAATGGATCAAAATCAAACATCTACAATAGTCAAATTACATAGCAAAAGAAGGGCCAGACCTGATGAGGTGGCCACGGGCACTACTTAAGGATAAGGAACTCGAAATTTTTCATTTTCTTTACATGAAATCATTTATACATTAATTAATTTGATAATTTTTTATTATTTAGTTTTTAATTTATTTTTGTCGACTTCTCAGTTACAAACCTAAAAATTATTTTCTCAATCAACTCTATCAAAATGTACCCTTGTATGTTGCACACCAAGTCTTCCAAGACAGGCATTCAAATAAATAAATAAATAATGTCTTCCAAGACATTCCTATTCTAACATATATTTCTTTGACTTTATAATTACTATTGTTTATGGATTTTTTTTTTTTGTTGATTGAGCTTTTATTTTTATTTTTTGAAGGGTCAGAAACATCATCAACCAACAACAACAAAAAGAATATTGACAAACAATCGAGCCGATGAAAGCTAATAGTCGAAGCCATAACAAAGCTAGTGAATCTATGCATGACTCGATTCATGGTTCTAGCTACATGATTACAAAGACCACAATCAATAGAGTCAAATAACGACAAAATGGTTTTGAGAAGATTACACCGTTTGGATTGTAAGAAACATCTTCATTGAATGATTAAATCCTTTAATCATATCACAAGAGTCGGCCCGAGCTTTATGAACCTTGATGTTAGCTAGAGGAGACGAAGGCCATACATACGTCAAAGCAAGAGCTTCTGCTGTAGTGGAGTTGAAGGAGCCCAACAAATGAGCGACAATCACGACCTTCCGCGGTGGTCGCTTTTTGTGTGTGAGATAACTTTAGTGATCTCTTCTGAATGTGTGAAGAACAAACCTATTGAGATAAAATACTAAAATGTGCAATCATAATTGTGACCAGTATTCAATCGCATAGGCCCATGATTATAATACTTAAATAAAGTTGTTGGAAACCATAAACTACATGAAAACATATTGATACGATGAAAGAAAAAATCAACTGCAAAATTAAATGATAAATGAAATGCATCTATATATTATATATTTTTAGGTTTTAGTTGGAAGTTGCAATTGAAAAGTAGTTATTTGGACATCAATTCAGTTATGATGGTTTTGGACATGTGTTTGCTCTTTATTTTTATATGTGGCAGGTAGTTGGGTTGGCCAAATAGTTTTTTAATGGCCAAATCTACTTTCCCACTGTACTTAATTAGAAGTTCTATTTTTTTAATCACCAATACTTTTTTTAATAACACTTTAATTGCCAATACTTAATTCTATGATTTTTCATTTTATGAAATATACTTAACTCTACGAATTAATTATGCCATATTTCTCCTTCTACGTATTTTTCTTTTTTCATTGGGTCTTTGGTATTTTAAATATTACACAAATACACTCAATTATTATAAATTATTTATTTATTTACAACAGAAACATACAATTACAAGTTTGATAAAGGCATTCTTGTGTACGATTTCGGATTTGGTATAAATGAAATTGGAATTTGTTTTTGATTGTTTCCGATGAAAGCAACCTTTGATCTACAAAACAATGAAAGAATAAATTCATCATAAATTTTTATGTCTAATTTGTATTACTATTATTAGTGTGAATGTTTAAATACGCATTGCCGCATGAAAATTATATTAGAGAAACCAAATAATAAAAATAGTAGAAATAATATACATATTTTGAGAATTTCAAGAGATAGTCTTTTCATCATTCTTTTTTTTTCTTCTTCTTTTTTTTTGTGCAATTTTGAAAATATAATTTTTTTTTTACAAAAGGAAATATAATGTTATTTTTATTATGTTGTTTGATTATTGAAAAAATCAAATTAAAGCTCTGTCTACTCTACTCATTTTTTTGTATTTGCTTTGAATTGAGAAACATAAAAGTTAATATTTAATGAGTATATACATTAAATTTATTGAGACAAACAAAATAAAAGAATTGGAATAGTTAATTTTATATATATTACGTGTTGTATCATTTTGTATAGAATCAACTTCTCTAATGTGAATTTTAATCTAAAAATTTTGATATTATATATATAATAGCCATAGTTTTGCTGATAAGCAGGATTATATATATGTTAGCCAATAAGCATGGTTCTGTACTAACTTTAATAAATATGGTTCATTCTCATTTGATTATTATTATTATTATTTATACTTTCAATAAATATGATTCATTCTCATCTGGTATTAATTTTTATTCTTATTTTTGTTTGTTTTTTGTGTTGGAAGCAAACGTAAGTGATAAGTGCTAGAAAAACACTTAAATAACTCTTCTATTTTACGTATTTGTGTGTTTTATTAGTATTATATGTTTCTTTTTATGTATTTTTCCTTTTATTGTGTGTTTAGAGTCACAAGAAATCAAAAGGAGCCAAAATGGATGAAAACGGAGCGAAAACGGAACTTGGGACCGAAATGCAAGCAAATTCAAAGATGGAGGGCATCCGATGCAATTTTATGAAAAGTTGTTTTTACAATTTTTATTGTGCCAATATCAAAGAATATTGAAAGAGGATTTCCACATTTTTGTCGGATCCCAAATCGGAGTTTCCTAGTGAAAGTTATGGCCATTTGAAGAGAAATAACAAAGCGTAAAAAATTCAGCAGCTCGAATTTACTGCCTCAGTTCAGTAATTTGACCATAACTTTTGCTACAAAATTCGGATTGACCTGCACTTTATATTGTTGGAAAGGAAACTCAGAGGGCTACAACTTTGATGTTGACCACGTCAAATGATTCGGATCATATCATGGTCAAAAATGGGCAAAACCGAGAGTGATGTGAATGGAGGATTTCTTGGGCCATGTTTTAGTAGAAAATTCATAACTTTCTATTAAAATATCAAAAAGAGGAAACTCCAATTGCATAATTCAGCCAAGATGCTTACCTACACCATGATGCAATTTCAAGATCATATGATTTGGTGGTTACAATTTGATGACTCATGAAGATGCCATGTCAATATCATGACTTGGTGGTGACTCATGATGGAGTAGTTGTACATTTTTTATCATATTTTCTTGTGAAATTTTGCCTATAAATAGAGGCACTTGTAAGGAAGGAAATACACAACTTAGTACACAACTTAATATACAACTTAGTGGAAGAGAATTAGCTAGTAGTTCTCTCCAACTTTCTCTTCAATAAAATTCTCTTTTTTCATTTGTTCTTAGTTTTAGCTTGAAACTTTTATTTTTAGCATACAAGAGAGCTTGATAGAAAGGAATTTTGTCGAGAAAAATACGAGTGAAGAAAGAACTAAACACATTCGAGGAGCGAAGGAAGGGAGACAACACCGGAAGCTACACATTCATTTCCACTCGTTGTAATCCGGTTATGTATCTCTTTACTTTCTCTATTGAAATTCTCGTATTTAAATTTATGGGTAACTAAGTTTCTATACTTGGGACGAACAATGAATCCTCTTTGTGAACTCTAGTATTTCGTTATTGGATTTAATAGTATGTGATTGATTTGTCGTTAATTTTATGTTGTTGAGCATATTAATTTATCTTTTCGATCAATTGGTAAATTATAAATTGGTTTGTGTCGGATTTGAGAAATGAAAACACAAATTAGAATAAACAACATAGAACACTAATTTAGATAAGATTTAGAGATAAACTTGTGGTTAGTGCGATCTTTAGGTCAAGTTTCGACGGAACCTATTTGAATTTATTGTGTAAATGCGTTCTAGAGGGTTGATAACGAATTTATTTAGAGATAAATAAATTGGCCTAATAGAATAGAATTATTTATCCTCGAGAGAGGTAAATAGTTATTTTGGTAAATTCGATCGTTGATGAAAACAAGATCACTATTGAATCCAATTATGATACTAGAGGGATCAAAGTTGGTGAAATTGTAAGTCCCAAGTCTTATAATTCCCATTGTCGTTACATTATATATTAAATTCTTGTTATTTAGATTCTCTTTAGTGTTTATATTTGTAAGATTTTATTTTCAAAAACACACAAAACAATTTTTCGACTGCCTTTTTCAAATAAAGTATAAAATTGATAATTTTGGTAATTAAATCAAGTCTCTGTGGGATCGATACTTGGACTCAAAATTCCATTTTACTACTTGTTAGAATTCGTACACTTGCGCATTTATTTCACACATTTCACAATCGAACAAGTTTTTGGCGCCGTTCTTTGCCGGGGACTTAGATTTAATATCAATACCAATCAATTTTTGCTTTAATTTGAAATTTTTTATTCTCTTTTATTTTATATATTTTATTTTGATGCGATTTGCATGCGTAGTAGGAAGTTTAGTCCATTAATTCCCTTCGACCCAAAAATTGAACGAACCTTTAGATATAGATTACGAGCTATAAGGTTAGAAAGAAAAATGGCCGAAGAAACAGAAGATCGAATGATTGTTGCGAATCGTCCTTTGAAGGACTATATTATTCCCACGATTGGGGATAATTTCACTTGTTTAGTTCCTCCAGCTATTCCCGCAAACAATTTTGAGATCAAACCTGGAACTATTCAATTAGTTCAAAATTATCCACACGAACACATCAGAAAATTTTTAGAAATTTATGGCATGTTCAAAATTAACGGAGTGCCGCCAGATGCGATAAAAATGAAACTTTTTTCATTTTCATTGACAGGAAAAGCAAAAACATGGTTTTACGATTTACCTGCCAACTCGGTTACTAGTTGGGAAAGTTTATGCCAAAAATTTATAGAAAAATTTTTTCCACCGGGTAGAATGCTGAAAATTAGGACGGAAATTTCCGCTTTTAGCCAACGTCCAGGGGAGTTTATTTCTGAAGGTTGGGAACGTTTCAACGAGCTATTGAGACATTGCCCAAATCATGGGATACCTGAGTGGTTGATAGTCCAAACGTTCTATAACGGGTTGGGAAACGAAAACAAAAAGCATGCTGACTCAGCGGCAGGAGGATCGTTGATGGACAAAACTTTCAATGAAGCATCGTCAATCTTGGAGAAAATGGTCGCAAAGCGACCATCAATGGTATTCGAATCGTGCAGTGCAAAAACATGCTGGAGTTCATGGAGTAGACGCCATCACTGCGCTCTCTGCTCAAGTTGCAGCATTGTCAAAGAAAATTGAAGGGTTGACTGTTCCAACGGTCAATATGGTTCAATCATCTGGAGGGTGCGAAATTTGTTGCGCAAATCATGCCACTACAGAGTGCCCTGTCACGCACTCAA
Source organism: Jasminum sambac (assembly GCA_018223645.1). Classification (NCBI taxonomy): domain Eukaryota; kingdom Viridiplantae; phylum Streptophyta; class Magnoliopsida; order Lamiales; family Oleaceae; genus Jasminum; species Jasminum sambac. The sequence goes on from CP073649.1 coordinate 19,058,542, forward strand.
CTGGGCCTACTGAAGCTATGTTTGTTGGAAGTAGTCAAAAGCCACAATTCGGGCCTTATGCTCCCACCTACAATCCGGGGTGGCGACAGCATCCAAACTTTTCATGGAAAGATAATCAAGCACCGGTGAGACCACCTGGATTCTACCAGCCGCAGGAAAAGAAAATCTCGCTCGAAGATGTGTTCGCAAAGTATATGGAGGTTAACAACAATTTCATGCAGAAAACTGAACACACTCTCCAAAATCAAAGTGCTGCGATAAAAAATTTGGAGACTCAAATGGGCAACTAGCATCGGCAGTTGCAGGACGAGCGCCGGGTAAATTGCCAAGTGATACTGAGACAAACCCTAGACAAGTTAATGCCATTACAACGAGAAGTGGTCTACAACTTCCGGAGAGAAAAGTAAAGAGAAATGAGAACAATGAGACCACAGAAATGGACGAAAGAAAGGAAAAGGCAAAGGAAACAAGTGGAGGTGAAATATCCTCTGAAAAATTTCAATTCGAAGAGGAAAAGGGGATTCCAAAACCCGTGAAAGCATACGTCCCTCCTATCCCATATCCTCAAAGGCTGCAAAAGAATAAAGTGGATAAACAATTCGGAAAATTTCTTGAAATCTTCAAGAAATTACACATCAACATCCATTTTGCAGATGCTTTAGCACAGATGCCCAGTTATGCAAAATTCATGAAAGAAATTCTTTCTAACAAAAGAAAGCTGGAAGAACATGAGACAGTGATGCTCACTGAGGAGTGTAGTGCCATTCTCCAAAAGAAACTACCTCCCAAATTGAAAGATCCGGGGAGTTTCAACATTCCCTGCACCATTGGGCCATTCTACTCTGGATTTGCCCTATGTGACCTTGGTGCGAGTATCAATCTCATGCCCCTATCTGTTTATAGGAAGCTTGGATTGGGAGAATGCAGGCCTACCACTATGACTCTACAATTGGCAGATCGATCTATCATATACCCTAGAGGAATTATCGAGGATGTGTTAGTCAAGGTTGATAAATTCATTTACCCGGTGGATTTCATCATTCTAGACATGGAGGAGGATAAGGAAATTCCTTTGATTTTTGGAAGGCCATTTTTGCGAACTGGAAGAGCTTTAATCGATGTCTACGAAGGCACACTGACGCTAAGGGTGGATAAAGAAAAAGTAACTTTTAATGTCTTAAAAGCATTAAAACATTCTTCTTCTTCTTCCAGTGATGCATGTTTTCAAATCGATGTCATTGACCGAACAGTGAAAGAAACTTTTGAAGAAATTCTACCTGTAGAACCTCTTGAAACTTGTATTGTCAAATTGGAAGGTACTGATACGGAGAATGAAGTGCGAGCTGAGATAGCTCATAACTTGGAAGCATCACCTACCATGACTTATAGAAGAAACTGGATTTACGAACCTTTGGGTGAAACCTCGAAAAAATTCTTGCCAAGGATTCAAGAAGAACTGTCAAGAAATCAAAACACTCGGAGAAGCCATCGAAAACAAAGTGGAGCTGCAATGGATTTGAGGAATCCTACTTGACAAATGGGAACTGTGTCGAGCTAACGAATTTAAACAAAAGAGCTTCTTGGGAGGCAACCCAAGCATTTTTCTGTTAATATTTGCATTTTTTTTAATTTTTACTTTTCATCTAACGTATTAAGGAAGATATTGCTTTATTACTGTAGAACGAAGACATCTCGAGACTCAATTATTTGGGAGGAGACATGATGGCCCATAAATTGGTGATTAGCGATAATTACGGATAATGGGCAGGTAAATTATTGATAACAGACAAATCCGTCAAACGCGTTTTCTCGGATTCCCACTTCAACGTTCTCTTTCCAGCACACTATGCATGAACGATTGTCGGTTGAAACAGTGCCTAATTTGACTATAAATCAAGATCATTCTCCACTCGAAACCACAACCACAATCTTCAGTCTCTGTGAGTACTTCTTTCTAGCAGTGATTAGGTAATTTCTTTCTTCTTCTTCTTCTTCTTCTTCTTCTTCTTCTTCTTTTTATTTTGTTTTCATGGACGTATGTGATATTTTTATATTTATATGCCTTTTTCTTATAATAGTAGATTATATAGTTCAAATTTTGTTATTGTTCTTTCTTATTCAGTATTTTTAAAAAAAAAAAAAGAAAAAAAATGGAAGAGTATGATAGTATATTTTACTTGGTAGTTTTGATGATTTTAATTTTATTATTTCAATTTTTCTTTTTCTTTCGTGTGTTGCGTTAAAAAAAAAAGGAAAAAATCTTGAATTTTCAATGGATACCAAACTTTCTAAAATCCACAAGTATTACCCGTCACTACCTTTGAATGCTTTGAAAGAGATTTATTCTTCTAGAGTAGGACGGTTAAAATTGTTGATGGAAAAAGAAATGCCTGAGGATATTCGGTGGTTGATTGAAGCAAAGATCTGATTAGGCGGTGAAATGCCGGCTTTTAGTACTAAATATGCACCAGGGTTAGGCAAAAGTAATTTTGCCAAGAAACGACGAGCAAAAAGAATGAATGTGTGCTATAAATGTGCTAGATGGCCTTATAAATGCACTCGATGGACTTGCAGATCAGGTAATTGTTCTATTGGATTCGTGTCTACAAATCAAGAAGATAAAATATGTTTCATTAAGAATGGCATGAGTAAGGAGTCTTTGGATGATATCCATCAGACTCTTGAGACGCATCCTAGTGGAATGGTGCAGATCGAACTTCTCAATTTGTGGCACGAATTTAAAAAGGAACGGGAACGATATAGTCTTGGGAATCTGACTTTAAAAGACCCTATTTGCCAGTTTGTAAGAAAACTGGATGGGAAGCCTATCCCCGACTCATAGAAGGCGTTTAAGCCGTTTCTGGACGTAAAACCAGAGGAAGATGTGAGCCACAATCACAACTACGTGTACATATTGTTATTTTACATTTTTTTTGTGTTCTTGTGTAAGTTTTTAGTGTGAGTCAACAATCTATGGATTCTATTACCATATTGGAATTATTATGGGGCTGTTCTTTATTGAATGGTAAACACACCGCTGTTTAGTGAAAATATGGCTGACCCTTTCATTAGGGTTGGTTGTCGAACTGTTTTGTAGAGAGTATGCTGACTCAGATAGTTTCCATGCGGGTCAGTCTTGATGGAATCATGTCATTAATTTGATGTGAATACTACTGCAAGATGTTCAGAGGGTCGCTTGCTCATGGATTGTTGACTTATTCCTCAGAAGTGCTTCATTGTGCATCCACCTTCCACATCGGCACGACTCATTACAAGGGGAGTTTTTCTCTTTCTCCTGCTATCTTTCCTTCTACATTGGGGACAATGTAGAATTTAAGTGTGGGGGTGTGTATATTGTGATTTGCTTGTGATTTTTTTTTTGTGCCAATAATTTTGCATGAGATAGCAACTTTTGAAAATGATTGAGATTAATTTGCGTGACTTAGCTGAAACCACACGATCTCGTTCTGTTCTTCTCTATGCACAACTGGCTAATTTAACTGAGCACATTTATAGGTAATTTACTATCATTCTCTGGAACACAAATTGAAGGTTGAAAATATTGATTTTTTTGAATTTTTAGACCATAGTAAACTAACTTTTTGTTTTTGTTTTCTTCTTTTCTATCCAATTATCCTACTCAAAGTAACCTGGAAACATCATTTGTTAGTAAGGTGGAGTTATAATCGCATGGTTTCTGTTTTTTGTGAATGTGTCTTTTATTAATGGAGTCTAAAAAGTTGGAAGGAGTACTGACCTATGCTGAGAATGAATTTTACTTTTGTATTTGAAATAATGAGAGGGACCACAGGAAAGAGTTACCTACCTTAGAGTGTGAAGCCGTCACCTCGAATGGGTGAAGAAGGCTGCCTCCATCGTAAAGGGGTAGTGTGTAAACTACCTGTGGGATAAAAGTTGAAAAGAAAATTGCAAAATCCTCTTCAAAAAAAAAAAAAAAAAAAAAAACAACAAAAAAACAAAAAAAAAAAAAGAAAAGAAAAACAAGCCTTTTACCCAGGTGAGCAGTGAGATAAATAAAATTCCTCAGTGGTTTGAAGTGCTCCATCTAACACTCTTAAAATTGAAGATGTAATGGCGATAAAACACCTACCATGCCTTTTTTTCTTTGCAGTACTAACAATTGATGATTCTGGGTGAACTGAGTAATTGTTAGGATCCCTGGGAATCATTGTAAAATAAGAGTGGATCACGAGAGATGAAAGGAAATATTTGACCATTTCGGGTCAGGAATTGGATAGAACATCGTAAGCTTTCATTTGGTTCTAGTTAGTGATGGAATGATAACCTCAATTGCACACACTCACAAGCCGTTGTGTGTTTGAGAAGAAACATGATTCGGGAGAATGTTTATTAAGCAAGTCACTATCTGTAGTAGAATTTCATTATTAAAAGTTGTTTATCTCATGTAAAACCAGTGTATTGTTTTGTGTCATATGATTGTTGTTCGATGGCGAACAACGATCTAAGTGTGGGGGAGTTTGATAAGTGCTAGAAAAGCAGTTAAATAACTCTTCTATTTTACGTATTTGTGTGTTTTATTAGTATTATATGTTTCTTTTTATGTGTTTTTCCTTTTATTGTGTGTTTAGAGTCACAAGAAATCAAAAGGAGCCAAAATGGATGAAAACGGAGCGAAAACGGAACTTGAGACCGAAATGCAAGCAAATTTAAAGATGGAGGGCATCCGATGCAATTTTATGAAAAGTTGTTTTTACAATTTTTCTTGTGCCAATATCAAAGAATATTGAAAGAGGATTTCCACATTTTTGTCGGATCCCAAATCGGAGTTTCCTAGTGAAAGTTATGGCCATTTGAAGAGAAATAACAAAGCGTAAAAAATTCAGCAGCTGGAATTTACTGCCGCAGTTCAGTAATTTGACCATAACTTTTGCTACAAAATTCGGATTGACCTGCACTTTATATTTTTGGAAAGGAAACTCAGAGGGCTACAACTTTGATGTTGACCATTTCAAATGATTCGGATCATATCATTGTCAAAAATGGGCAAAACCGAGAGTGATGTGAATGGAGGATTTCTTGGGCCATGTTTTAGTAGAAAATTCACAACTTTCTATTAAAATATCAAAAAGAGGAAACTCCAATTGCATAATTCAGCCAAGATGCTTACCTACACCATGATGCAATTTCAAGATCATATGATTTGGTGGTTACAATTTGACGACTCATGAAGATGCCATGTCAATATCATGACTTGGTGGTGACTCATGATGGAGCAGTTGTACATTTTTTATCATATTTTCTTGTGAAATTTTGCCTATAAATAGAGGCACTTGTAAGGAAGGAAATACACAACTTAGTACACAACTTAATATACAACTTAGTGGAAGAGAATTAGCTAGTAGTTCTCTCCAACTTTCTCTTCAATAAAATTCTCTTTTTTCATTTGTTCTTAGTTTTAGCTTGAAACTTTTATTTTTAGCATACAAGAGAGCTTGATAGAAAGGAATTTAGTCGAGAAAAATACGAGTGAAGAAAGAACTAAACACATTCGAGGAGCGAAGGAAGGGAGACAACACCGGAAGCTACACAATCATTTCCGCTCGTCGTAATCCGGTTATGTATCTCTTTACTTTCTATTGAAATTCTCGTATTTAAATTTATGGGTAACTAAGTTTCTATACTTGGGACGAACAATGAATCCTCTTTGTGAACTCTAGTATTTCGTTATTGGATTTAATAGTATGTGATTGATTTGTCGTTAATTTTATGTTGTTGAGCATATTAATTTATCTTTTTGATCAATTGGTAAATTATAAATTGGTTTGTGTCGGATTTGAGAAATGAAAACACAAATTAGAATAAACAACATAGAACACTAATTTAGACAAGATTTAGAGATAAACTTGTGGTTAGTGCGATCTTTAGGTGAAGTTTCGACAGAACCTATTTGAATTTATTGTGTAAATGCGTTCTAGAGGGTTGATAACGAATTTATTTAGAGATAAATAAATTGGCCTAATAGAATAGAATTATTTATCCTCGAGAGAGGTAAATAGTTATTTTGGTAAATTCGATCGTTGACGAAAACAAGATCACTATTGAATCCAATTGCGTATACTAGAGGGATCAAAGTTGGTGAAATTGTAAGTCCCAAGTCTTATAATTCCCATTGTCGTTATATTATATATTAAATTCTTGTTATTTAGATTCTCTTTAGTGTTTATATTTGTAAGATTTTATTTTCAAAAACACACAAAACAATTTTCGACTCGTCTTTTCAAATAAAGTATAAAATTGATAATTTTGGTAATTAAATCAAGTCTCTTTGGGATCGATACTTGAACTCAAAATTCCATTTTACTACTTGTTCGACCCGTACACTTGCAGCATTTATTTCGACACATTTCACACCGAACAGTAAGAAAAGAGTAAGTGGATCGGTTTGCCATAAGTTTGGATTGCTTTTATAAAATGTGATTTGTTGTCCTACTTTGTTTGTGTTGGAAGCAAACGTAAGGAAAGATTTTTTTTTGAATTTTTTGGAAATGGGGATGTAAAAATATTATTTGTTATTTAGTTTTAATAAATTTATTTCTTAATTATGATTAAAATTATTTTTTATTATGTTTGTTTTAATTTTTTTTATCTTTCTTATTATAAATATATAAAGTTAATGAATCATACATGTTTTTTAAAATAATTATAACTTGAAATTTTAATTAAATTGTTTTTCAAATAAAAAAATTAATACTGTGATGATTCAAACTTTATTTAATTAAAATAAAGTAATCGCAAATGTTTGGCATTCAATAGATTTATACGATTAATTTCCTTTGATAATTGTATTTTTCTTTCTTTTGGTATATATGTATATGCTAATGGCTTATAAAGTTACATGTAATTTGTCAATTCATTTGTGATGCAAAAGTTAAAATTTTAAAAATCATAATCTAAGTTGTATTTTTTCTGTGTCTTACCATTTGTCTCTTACAAGATTCAAAAAATCATATCTCTTGCAAAAATTTAGAAACAAATATGAGATATAATTGTAAAAATAGCATTGTATTATACACTTACATGCATAATTATTTGATTTTAAATGCTGTCTTCAAAGAAGCATTCCAAATTTTATTATATTATTTTTTTAGTAAATAAATTTTCAACTTATTTGTAATAATATAAATACCATTACATTTCACTTTTGCTTAACATTTTTTCATTTATATCAATATATTTATTTAATTTGATATATTAATTTGATATATTAATTAAATATTATTAAGCTTTTCTTTCGCGCAACACGAGGGCAAATACTAGTTTATCTAATAATAATAAGAGTTTAGTTGTCCGTCCTTGTAAATGTAATGATTTCTTCATTTTATAGGCTTCGTTGCTGCACATTTTAGTTTTGTAACCATCAATCCTTTCTTTGTGTAGCCAATTAATCTATATTAGCCATTAATCCATTATGCGAATTTTCTTGATAATTGCATCTCACTTCTCTTGATATGTCCTCGCTAATAACTCTCCTTTAATGGGTAACTTTTAGTAGCTTCTAGATTGCGGGTAACTTTCACTTGCGGGCTCATCTGTATTCGGATGTCACGTCACCTACTTACATTGTTGTCTAAATTTGAATTTTCATTTTTACCCTTTAACAATTACAGTAATAATTTTTGCGAGTCAAGATTAACATTAGCACATATTTTTGATTCAATACCCAAATTATAATATGGCAGCATAATAATTTAAGCCATAAATATCATATTATTCATACTGTCATATCATAATTTGGACACTTTAAAATACTTAAATTAGACATTGGATCAAAACAACATTAGCATATGTTTGTCTAAACTATTTTTCATTTGATTACTTCTACATAAAATCAACCATATCTGACATCACTAGTTATTGCCATATACAGCTAACATTAGCATATGTGTGTCTAAGTTATTTTTCATATGAACTAGTCTTTTTCACCCGTGCGTTGCACGGAAGGCTAATATAGCAATAATTACATATTTCGATAGATATTAATTATATATCAATAACACCACCAAGATAATAAATCGAGTATTTGTGATTGCACTAAACTTAATAATTAAGATAAGTAATGAAAGAATCCGATGAAAATTTGTAGAGTTTTTCTTGTATATCGTGCAAATCCTTCCTGTAAAATATTCAAGGAACACCTCACCAAAATCTGCATAACTAAATTTACAATTCACTTGAAAATCTCATAACTTAATTTACAATTCTATTGAAAATCTCAACAATAAAAGCAATTTAAAAATAACACCATCAAGTATTGTCAACAATATAAACACAAAATGAATAATACAAATTACTCATATTTTTCTAAGAAACAATGAATGGACTTAAATATAAATCTTAGCCCTAATTTTCTCCAAGAAAATTAAATTCCTATTAATTTACCAATGAATTGTAATAAGACAACAACATGTATTTTTTTACGTAAGCTTCTCGAACTCCGAAGTGCATTTATATGAAAAACCTTTAGAAATATAAAATATAATACAATAGTTCAGATAGAATAAATTTAACTTACGCAAAGTGTAATTTTCGACAGTAAAGCAAGTTGAGCTACCTTAACTCGAGTACAATACTACTTATAGATAAGAGTTGCATATCATTAATTTGTATAATTCTAGCAATTATCTCAACTGGACATTATCTTCAAACAATGTAATAGTAGAAAACCAATAATATATAAGTACAGTTATTCACTTCTTATATCAACATAGATGACATGAAGGGTTTGTGTAAAAAGTTAAATAAAGCAAACAACATACCTCACATGATCAATAAGTGTCAGACTATACATTACTACAAACTTCTTTACACACGGCATTCGTAGTAGCTTTGGTTGGATGACCATCGTTATAACAGAGCACAAACTTCAAACCTTACCTATTTGTCGCTTTGGAGACTGCAAGACATAATTCGATAATGAATACGTAAACAATGATTCTTAAAATTTGATTGTGAAATATAATTAATTTACAGATATATTATAGAAATGACAATAGAGTGGGTACTCCGACACCCTATTTCTGTTATGCTAGGAAACGTTTTTCATCATCACCACTCCCATCCTCATTTAATTGAAGGCAAGCGAGTATAATATAAGGATTGCAATTGGATGAGATTCCCATTGGCCGTCGTGCCCCGCTAGAAAATTCACATCCATTGCACTACCCATCGTGATTATATTGTTGACCAGAAGCTTTTATTTATATTTTTTTAATATAAGTGATAATGACATCTAATTTATTTTATAAATATTTTCTAAACATACTAAACACATAAAACATATTTGGTGAAAACTTAGCAATTTAATATATTCGGTATATTAATATTCTATTTGAACTCATCAATTTAGATTTTTACTTTAAATAATTTAAATTGTATAAGATTTTTAATGTGGTTGATAAAAAAATCTTATAGATTTTACATTTTCTTAATCAAATATTGAATGATTTGATATTAAGTTTAAATTATTTTGGATAAAACAAATAAATTGAAATATATGTGAGTAACAATTAAAACAAACAACTTGATCTATAATTTTAAAAAATTAAATAAAATCTAAACTAACAAAAATCAGTATAAAATAAATAATTTAAAGTAGACAAAATTCTCAATATTTATTTAAAAGATAGAATTATAAATAAAAAATATTTATCATAGTCGAAAGCCAATTAAAAATTTCTAATTGAGTTTCATAATTTCAATCGTCGATAGAGTCAATAGCCAATTATTTATTAAATATATAATTTTCAAAATACGTAATTTAGATATTTACTTTTATTTTTATTAAATCATTATTGCAAAATATTTAATTTATATATTTACTTATTTATCACTATAATTAGATTTTTAAGTTAACTAGTTTTCACACCCGTGTGTTGCACGGTGGTAAAACTTTGTAAATTGAAATTTGTCTTAAAGTTTAGTTGAAAATAAATTATTTAACATATATATAGGTCACAATTTTATTTAATTGATAATAACATAACATTTGATAAAATGCATAGATTTGATAGCATATATTGTTATAATTTTATTTTGTTTTACTTTTTTGTTTTTAATTTTGTTTGAATGAATGTTAGTTAAAGTCACCATTACATGTTTTGACAATTTGGTGTTATATATTATTACAAATTTTCTACGTTAGGCTAGTGATGTGTTCACGATTAAAATGATTAAATATAAAAAGTAGCAGATTAATTTAATAAATTATTTCATTTGTGAATTAATAAATTATTTGATATGTGAATCACAGTGGTAAAGTCATCCCTTTATCGGCGGTTGATCCAATTTGATATACTACTCACTCTTACAATCCCAAATTTGTACTCAAACTAAAAAATAAAAAGTAAAAAATACTGTAGTAATTAGAATTACAATCGGACAAGTATTTAAATGAGATCACAGTTAATGAATTATAATGTAATATAATATAATTATTAATTTTCAAATTCTATCAATGGTTTTAACAGTATCAAATACGTACATATAAAAAATTAAATAGAAAAAAAATAGAAATAAAGTATTATATATATTGTTCTAACACAAACATGTCGTGCAATTAGATTGTGTTAGATCCTAATCAACCACATCTTCCTACGAATCTAATAAACCATTATAGAAAGATCAACAATTTTCCAACTACAAAGGAAACCCAACGGTACCATTAAAAAAAAAGGAAACCCAACCGTATAATAAAAGAAGAAAGGTGCAATTTAGACTACCACGTCCCATTTGTCCAACACATTAATAATCACGTTACAACCCAATTAGTTCATAAAATCAACAAAATAATAGGACATTAATAAATTTATTTATTACTTAAAAAATAAAATAGTCAAAATAATAAATTTATTTTAATTAAAATGAAGTAAACAAAATTAAATTTACTTAGCTGTTTAAGGTAACTAAACATATGGCTTTTGGTTAAAAGTGATATTTTGTATCAAAAAGAAATTGCTAAGAAAATTAAATGAAGGGTGTAAAAAGGTATATTTTATAAGATAATTTGGAAATCACATTTTAGCCAATACTTTAAAAAGACTGGTGGGCGCGTTTGTCGCGGCGCGCCAAAGTTTATATTTTTTATTTCCTTACTCGGTTTTAAAACTACAATTAATGTAGTAGTGGTAAGTAAGGGTCGAACCCAAGAGGAACGGTGCTTGATCTAGTTGATTTTATCAATTAATATAGAAAGGGGGGTTTGTGAAGTTAAATGAAATTCAAATGACAAAAGATAAGATCGAATAAAACAATTGAAATAAATATCTAGTTCTCGGGTTCGGTTGTGTCAACAACTTGTGTTTATCTTTCCCATGCAACGTGTTACTATTCCTTCTTCAATTTATCAACTCCAATTAATCAATACGCTCTGATTAACGAATTCTTCCTTAAGTGTATTAAATTAAAGTGAGCTCTTTAATTTAACATCTAGCTATTGGATAACCCTAAACAAGCTCTTAGGATTTAATGCAAAGCTAGTATGAAATGAACGAGAAGAATGAGTTGAATTAGATGAATAATTTCACAAGCTCGAATTAATACATCTAAGTTGATTTGTTAACAAATATGCACGATATTCATTTGCTACTGTGGATTGGAATCTAGTGAGAATTACGGATCAAAAGTTCCAATCCTAGCACATAACTTGAATTTAAAGATTAATTGATTCAATTGGCCAAAGTGAATGCAATAATCACATAAATTCAAAATGGGTTTAAAAGCATAACAAATCAACAAATTGAAGTAGAGGAATAGATAAAACGTTACTAAAGAGTTAGAAAAGATAAAAACATGTTAGTTGAACACAACGCCCCCCTCGAACTAGATAGAAAAGTCTAACTACTCATATTTATGGGTTTCATACTTTTTAGCGAGTGTTCGCCTTGTATCACCACCACAATATGATAGATTATACAAGTAATTTACACAAAATATAGAAAACAAGTAAATAAATGCTAAGAAATAAATAGAGAAATAAAAGGGAAAGAGAAACTTAGCGAAGAATTGATCCTTGAATATGGAAAGCTAAGAGCTTCAAACTAAAACTACGAACAAATGAAGAAGAAAATTTTATTGGAGAGAAAGTTGGAGAGAACTACTAGCTAATTCACTCCTACTAAGTTGTGTTTTCCTTCCTTACAAATGCCTCTATTTATAGGAAAAATTTCACAAGAAAACATGATAAAAAATTGTACAACTACACCATTATAAATCCACTAATTGGTAACCATCAAATCATGATCTTAAATTGCTCCATTAGTTCAAATATTGTATCATGGTATAGGTAAGCATCTTGGCTGAATTGTGCAATTGGAATTTCCTCTTTTGGATATTTTAATAGAAAGTTATGAATTTTCTACCAAAACATGGCCCAAGAAATCCTCCATTCACATCACTCTCGGTTTTTCCCATTTTTGACCATGATATGATCCGAATCATTTGAAGATGTCAACATCAAAGTTGTAGCCCTCTGAGTGTCCTTTCCAACAATATAAAGTGGAGGTCAATTCGAATTTTGTAGCAAAAGTTATGATCAAATTACTGAACTGCGGCAGTAAATTCGAGCTGTTGATTTTTTACGCTTTGTCATTTCTCTTCAAATGGCCATAACTTTCACTAGGAAACTCCGATTTGGGATCCGACAAAAATGTGGAAATCCTCTTTTGATATTCTTTGATATTGGCACAAGAAAAATTGTAAAAATAACTTTTCATAAAATTGCATCGGAGGCCTTCCATCTTTGAATTTGCTTGCATTTCGGTCCCAAGTTCCGTTTTCGCTCCATTTTTATCCATTTTGGCTCCTTTTGATTTCTTGTGACTCTAAACACACAATAAAAGGAAAACACATAAAAATAGACATATAATACTAATAAAACACACAAATACGTAAAATAGAATAGTTATTTAAGTGATTTTCTAGCACTTATCAACTGGTCATATTCAATACTTCATTTTTACCACTTAATAAATATTTTAAAAAATCTTCATTTAACTATAGTAATCATAGTTTAATATTATTTTATAACTTAGTATGTTTTACAGATTTTTTTCTTTTTCCTTTCTTTTTTTGAAGGAGATATTTTCATAGATTTTCATAGATATTTTATAACTTATATCTTTTAACTTTAGATATTCTTATTTCATTTAAATATCTTATATCTTTCGACACAATCAATTTTCATTTCAAGAGATTTTATATATTTTACATATCTATAACTTCAATAGATTTTAACAAATGTAATATATTAATTTGTTTTGCATTTTAAAATTGTCACATTAAAAGAAAATATGTTGTTTATAAGAGAAAATATCATTTAAACATATAATCTCATATTAAAATTAAATTAAGAAACTACACTTGTAAAAAAACTATGAAAAAGTTATAGCTATTTTACTGAGGTCTCAAATTAGGTCAAGAAAAAGTTTGGAGGGTCAAATGGGTGGAGTCTCGATTGCATATGTTGTTGAAGCCATAATCAAGCTCGGATTCCATTGACCTGAAGGAGCTTTGGTTCAGCAGATTTTATCTCTCTCAAGGCCTAGCTTTTCCCATGTTGAATTCTCACACGTGCACGAGCTAGGAACTAATTTGATCATGTGCTAGCTAAGTTTTGCGAGGAAAGGCCATGTATGGGTGATTGCGCACCAAACTTTCATGTCTTTGCACCTCTTATTGATTTGAATAAATGAATTCCAGTGTCAAAAAAAAAAAAACAAAACAAAACAAAACACAACTATGAAAGTATGATGTCATGTTACCTAATAAAATTTAATAAAAGACATTCCAAGCCGATACTAAATAAAAACTCACAATTGGGTGGAACAGTTAAACTAAATCAATAAGTCCTCATAAAATTAAAAAAAAAAAAATCACTTCAGGAAAAAAAAAGAAGTTAAAATTTTATTATCAACCATTAATATGATTTACAAATTCAAAAAAAATATAAAATTATAATTTTGTACCTTGTGAGGATGACATCAATGTATTTTGTAATGAAATTTGTTTCCATGTTTCTTCTTTGCTAAATATGAGTATTTATTGTTACCGAGGGTGCCAACCCAGGAAGACCTTAAGATGTCTATGGTATATATATCAATTATCAAGCAAAGTTTCAAATCAAGCTTTGAGTGGAATAATAAATAGTACTATGTACGTAATATAAGGACCGGAAATGATGAAACATGTAAAAAATAATGCACAAACCTAAAGGCCTCACTCATAAAATTAAATCTCTTACAACGGACTATGAAACATTAATTGTGTTAATAAAAAGTAGTAAGTACTGTGTAAAAGTTAATTGTTTTAAATAATCTAATCATAAAAAATGGAAAATCTTATTTATGACTATGGTGTAATTAATTATCATATTGCCTAATATTTATTGTCACTTTTTTATGTTTTCATGGCCAAGAAGCAATGTAAAAGAAGTTGATTTAATTAGAACCTGATATAAAAGAAATCGAAAAAGTGAAGATTTGAAATAACAGGTACGTAACTCACTCTTAGTTTATCATTTTCTACCTTTTTGTGAAAATTTAATTATTACACATCTAATTAATTGTGAAAATTCCATAAGTTTTATAAAAGCTATGGTGTTTTTTTTTTCCTGCGATTGTGCTTCAATAGTGTTGATTTCATAGAAAATAAACAAAAATTCGCATTCGAAAACAAAAAAGTTGAAACTTAATCTGAACCATTAATATGATTTATAAATTCACAAAAAATTATAATTCTATACCTCGTAAAAATGACAACATGCTCACATGCATGTGCCTTATTCTTGAATTCATTTTCTTGCTTTAGTACGTACCACTATCCATATTTCTCCTTCAATTCACTGAATCTATGAAAATAACAAAATGAGAAAGCTCGAGTTTTGAAAATGAATCTTGAATGCTCAAATCAAAGTTTGTTCGTAGTCAAATGTAGGCGATGAGACAAAATATTTTTTCCTTACAATTCCATCTTTATGAATGTAGGTTCTTTAATTTGCAAAGACGTGATGAAGAAGAGATGAAGATTATAATTTTGAGAGGCAGACGTTAATTTACATGCTTTTTAGAAGAAATATGAATGTGTGCAGTTATTTTGTGGTACGTAGGAGAAACTAAACTGGAAAAGAAATGAAATAATAATAGTTCCATAAACTGCAATACCATTATAGCATTAGGAATTCTATGTCGATTATATATATATATATGGTGATTATATATATATATATGGTTTGTAATGCCCTGTTCGTTTTCGTATGTGATTATGATAATATGATTATGTTAAATCGGGCTTAATATGCGATTAACATGTTTATGACGCGTGGTTTATGGTTCGGTACACATTAGAAACCTTTACGGCCTTGAAAACGAGCATGGAAAACATAATTTTGGATAGGTCGAGATTTACGGCCGTACATAAGTTGTGATATTACGGCCATAATTTTCGCAGGTTTGAAATGGCCAAGTTTCGGTGGGCCGCAGGCCCAGAGTTGCGGCCGCAGAGGAAGTGTTACGGCCGTAAGAAGTATGGGTTACGGCCGTAAATCTAAGTCGGCCAACCTTTGTGGATAAGCTTTAAAACCGATTTTTTGGGCATTTTCCATCATTTTCGACCTCTAACACTCCCAAACACTAGAAATCACTCCCAACCACATCTCTTAGAGTTTTGAGGCCAATTTCATCTTGGAGAAGGTATTTCCTTGGTACTACCCGGTGTTTGGGCGATCTAGGAGTCGTGGACATTGCTTGGAAGTTACCCTCCACTTCATCCTTTGCTCCACTTGGATTGAGGTAGGAAAGTGATGTGTTGTGTAGGAAAGGGATGGTAAGCGTTATTTAAGAGTTTATGCGAGGAATTCGTGATTTCCCGCAGCGTATGACTTGTTTGGGATGTGTTGAGTATCCTTAGGGCTAGTTCATGGAATTTCCCTTGTGAGCAGTGCCTTATATGATTATGTGCATACCCTAGTATACGAATAAGCATGGCATTACATTCTTTGTACGTTATTGTGTGTGGATATGCATGGAATGTTAGCTATCAATGTGTTACGCTTTGTGAATTATGTGATCGGTAGAACTCGGGAGCTAAGTGCTATACGGGGCAAAGTGCTACACGAATTGTGGGAGCCACATCTTGAGCCCGTAGGAGCCACCACTAGAGTCCCCGGCCGAATGAGTCTCGGTAGGGCCTGCAACCCTAAATGTGTGAACCGAGACCGGATGTGATATGTACGTTTTGGCACCGTGTAACACATTGATTCGTAACGAACCCAATTGTGAATGTGTTAAGCATCTTATATGTCATCCACTCCTACTGAGTCCACGTGACTCATGTTTGTATGGTGTTTGTGTGCGTAGATGATGCTAGGAGTCGGAGACGTCCGGGAGACGGAGGAGACTCTTCCCGTGCTTAGGGCGAGGCGGTGCGCATGGGAAAAGGGAAGCCGAAGATTTTGGGAACGGAAATGTATTGTATATCTTTTGGAAACTTTGTAGCGGACTTTCTATATTTTGGGGACTTTTGAACTGCTCTTGTACATACACTTTGGCCGGACTTGGGCCGCATTCAAGTAACCGTATTATCGTTTTAAAACATCTTTCAATTACCGGTATTCGTCCGTACGAGTAATGTCCTCTCTAATACGGCGTAATGATATGACTTGACGTGACGTATTGGGGAGGGCGTTACAGGGTTGGTATCGAGCACGGTTTCCCTTATTTCCACACACCGAGGAATCTCTACCGTTACCCTACGGTATATGTGTTTTGTTGTTCTATGTGAGAGGTTCTATAGTTATCGTTGGGTATCATATTGTTTCCCTATATGTCATATGCCTATGTGTTCTGACAACCCTTGCCATCATGAATAGATGGCGGAGGATCAAGCGGTTGTTATTGAGAGACTTACCCGATTGGTTGAGCAACAAGCGCAGATGTTGCAACAGGCTATGAGTTCGGCTAGTGCCAACCAACATGTTTCGGGTGGCAATTCAGTGAGTTCATCTGGTATGGATATGTCACGAGAGGATCGGGATCGTGATATGGCTTCGGATCGTTTCCGAAGATTGAATCCGCCGGTGTTTGAAGATGCTAAGGACCCCATCGAGGCGGAAAACTGGATTCAGACGATTGAAAGGATGTTTGAGTATGCTCACATTCCAGAATCCGAACAAGTGAACTATGCTACTTTCATGCTCCGGGGCACGGCCGGATTTTGGTGGGATCTTGTGAGGAAGGAAGGGAATGTAAACATTGAGACATGGAATGACTTTTGCACTCGGTTTCGGGCCAAGTATTTTTCAGAGGCGGCTAAGAACGAGAAGTTGAATGAGTTTATTCAGCTTCAACAAGGGAAGATGTCGGTAACCGAGTACAGTAGGAAGTTTGAGGAGTTGGCACGGTTTGCCACTCATATGATTGATACTCCAGGACACAAGATAGCTCGGTTTATTGCGGGTTTGAAACCCGAGTTGGCTCGGGATGTGCAATTGACTACCACCTCGACCACGAGCTACGCCGAGATCTTGGAAAGAACATGTGTGGCCGAAAAGGCGGAGGCGAGAATTGTTGAGGCTTGTCAAGTGAGTGTACAATCAGCCCCGCCGACCCAATCCATTCAGGCTTCGACCCAATCGGCTCAAGGGTCATCCGTTGGGAACCGAGGAAGGGGTTCCAACTTTCGGGGTCGAAGAGGAGGTTATAAACGGCCATCGGGGAATGTTTCTTCGTCTCAACCTTCGGCAAAAAGGCCATTATGTCCGTCTTGTGGTAAGAATCATGGTGGCAGTGTTTGCTATTACGCCATGGGACGATGTTACAAGTGTGGCAAGGAGGGACATCTTATCCGGGATTGCCCGGAGATGAAGAATTCACCTCCACAGTCTCGACCCGCCGGGCGTGTCTACGCTATGGTTCAACCGAAAGCTCCTGAGAGGGCCGATGTGATCGCAGGTATTATGTATATTTCTACCTTACCTGCCTATGCCTTATTTGATTCCGGTGCTACGCATTCATTTATTTCGTTAGCATTTGCTTGTAAATTGCCTATGACTCCGGAACCGTTACGAACCCCTCTTGATATTATGATGCCTTCGGGGTCGGGTCAATGTGCCTTGTGGTTGTATCCGTCGGTTGTGATTCGACTTAGGGATTGTGACTTGTTGGCCGATCTTATTGCTTTGGAAATCCGGGACTATGATGTTATCCTTGGTATGGATTGGTTAACTCAACATGGTGTGATGCTAGATTGCCCTCGTCGTTCTTTGAATTTTCGGGAAGGTGAACCTATTGCTTTTCCCAAGTTAGAACGACCGACTAGGATGATTATTGCGGCCATGAAAGCGGTAAGGTTGGTTAGTCAAGGATGCCGGGCTTATTTGGTTAGTTTATGTTGTGTAAAGGCAAGCGAGTCATTGACACCGTCTGCAGTCCCTATTGTGCGTGACTTTTTGGATGTATTCCCGGATGATCTTCATGGGTTACCCCCGTCACGAGAGGTCGATTTCTTTATTGAGCTTGTGCCGGGTACACGTCCCATTTCTAAAGCCCCCTATCGAATGGCACCCGCCGAGCTCAAGGAACTCCGAACTCAATTGGACGATCTATTAGGCAAAGGGCTCATTTGACCGAGCACTTCACCTTGGGGTGCTCCGGTTTTGTTTGTCAAGAAGAAAGACGGGACCATGCGGTTATGTATTGATTATCGGGAACTGAATAAGGTGACAGTGAAGAACAAATAGCCTTTGCCGAGGATTGATGAATTATTAGATCAGCTTCAAGGTTCCGCCGTTTATTCGAAAATTGATCTACGTTCGGGTTATCATCAATTAAGGATTAGAGATGAAGATATCCCGAAGTCGGCATTTAGTACTCGGTATGGGCATTTCGAATTCCTTGTCATGCCATTCGGACTCACTAATGCTCCGGCAGTGTTCATGGATCTCATGAATCGTGTCTTTAAGCCCTACTTAGACCGATTCGTGATTGTATTCATCGACGATATTTTGATTTATTCCAAGACCCGAGAAGAACATGAGAAGCATCTTCATACTGCGTTACAAACACTTCGGGAGGAGAAACTATTCGCTAAGTTTTCAAAGTGTGAATTTTGGATGGAACAAGTGGGTTTTCTCGGGCATGTAATACGGAGAGAGGGTATTTCAGTCGACCCTAGTAAGATTGAGGCGGTATTGGGATGGCCAAGACCGACTACACCCACGGAGGTCCGGAGTTTCGTGGGTTTAGAGGGATATTACCGCCGGTTTGTGAAGGATTTTGCTAAACTCACGGTGCCACTCACACGTTTGACTCAGAAAAATGTTCCTTTCCGGTGGACGGATGAGTGTGAGCGGAGTTTTCAGGAGTTGAAGACTCATCTCACAACGGCACCAGTTTTGACAATTCCCGATGGGGTTAGTACCTTCACTATCTATAGTGATGCGTCTTATCAAGGATTGGGATGTGTGCTAATGCAAAACGAGAAGGTGATTGCCTATGCATCTCGACCGTTGAAGAACTACGAAAGGAATTACCCGACTCATGACTTGGAGCTCGCCGCCATTGTGTTTGCTTTGAAGATTTGGCACCACTATTTGTACGGGGTGAGGTGTGAAATTTATACGGATCATAAAAGTCTGAAATACTTCTTCACCGAGAAGGATCTCAATATGCGCCAACGTCGGTGGTTGGAGTTGGTAAAAGACTATGATTGTACCATTCAGTACCATCCCGGGAAGGCTAATGTTGTAGCCGATGCTTTGAGCCGAAAGGAACCGAAAATAAGACCCCGTGAGTTGCAACGGGAAGTGGAGAGATTCGATTTGGAGATTTTGGAACGGGAGGAAGCTCGTTTGGCGGCTATGACTATCTGGTCCACCTTGAATGATCGGATTAAGGTAGGACAAAGGGAAGATGACCGAGCCATAAGGATTAAGAAGTCGTTGGTTGAGAAGCCCAATCCGGATTATGAAGT
The DNA here is from genome assembly GCA_018223645.1 of Jasminum sambac. Taxonomy (NCBI): domain Eukaryota; kingdom Viridiplantae; phylum Streptophyta; class Magnoliopsida; order Lamiales; family Oleaceae; genus Jasminum; species Jasminum sambac. Next base: position 19,078,546 of record CP073649.1, read on the forward strand.
GCAAGACGAGATTCTTAAGTATAAAGATCGATATTACATTCCGGTCACGGCCAATCTTCGACATGAAATTTGTGATGAAGCTCATACGACTTCGTATTCGCTCCACCCCGGCTCGACTAAGATGTATAAGGAGATTAAGGCATTGTATTGGTGGTCGGGCATGAAACGAGAGATAGCCGAGTATGTGGCTAGATGTTTGGTATGTCAACAAGTAAAGGCCGAGCACCAACGACCGGCAGAAACTCTTCAACTGCTCCCTATCCCCGAGTGGAAATGGAACGATGTCACAATGGACTTTGTGAGCGGATTACCTAGGACGAACAAGGGATGTGATGCTATTTGGGTGGTCGTTGATCGACTCACCAAATCGGCTCATTTCTTACCTATGAGGATGACTTTGAAGATGGAACAATTGGCTCAATTGTATGTACATGAGATAGTCCGTCTTCATGGTGTGCCGGCTACGATCACTTCCGACCGAGACCCGAGATATTTATCTCACTTTTGGAAAGAACTACAAGACGTGTTGGGGACGAAACTTCATTTTAGTACGGCATTTCATCCCCAAACGGATGGGCAATCGGAGAGAACGATCCAGACTTTGGAGGATATGCTACAGGCTTGTGTGTTAGAATTTTCGACGAGTTGGGATCGGTATCTTCCTTTGATCGAGTTTGCGTATAATAATAGTTATCACGCCTCGATCGGGATGCCACCGTATGAGGCTTTGTATGGCCGAAGGTGCAGGTCACCCCTCCATTGGGACGAAGTCGGCGAAGTAAAGGAGATGCGGACCGAGATGATATAAGATATGATTCTGGCGGTCGAACGGATCAAGTCGAGAATGAGGGCTGCTCAAGATCGCCAGAAAAGTTATGCAGATATGCGGCGTCGTCCGCGTGAATTTGAGGTGGGCGATAAAGTGTTCATCCGGATTTCCCCTATCAAGAGGTTGCTTCGGTTTGGCAAACGGGGAAAGCTCACGCCTCGGTATATTGGTCCGTATGGAGTTCTTGAGAGGATTGGAGAAGTAGCCTATCGTTTAGAATTACCCTCACACATGAGCCGGATTCACAACGTGTTCCACGTCTCGACTTTGAGGAAATATATCCCGGACCCCTCTCATGTTTTGCCAACCCCTCCGGTTGACCTTCAACCGGATCTGTCATTTGAGGAAAAGCCCATTCGAATTATTGCTGGGAGTGAAAAACAGTTGAGGGGTAAGCAGATTCCTCTGGTTCGGGTGTTATGGCGTAGTGCAGCCGTTGAGGAAGAAAAATGGGAACGTGAAGCGGAAATGCGGAGCAAATACCCCGAGCTCTTTTCAGGTATAATTTCGAGGATGAAATTTCTTTAAGGGGGGTAGATTGTAATGCCCTGTTCGTTTTCGTATGTGATTATGATAATATGGTTATGTTAAATCGGGCTTAATATGCGATTAACATGTTTATGACGCGTGGTTTATGGTTCGGGACGCATTAGAAACCTTTACGGCCTTGAAAACGAGCATGGAAAACATAATTTTGGACAGGTCGAGATTTACTGACCGATACATGTACTATTACTGGCCGTGAAGATCGATATTTACTGGTAGTAAGTTAGACATTTACTTAACCGTAAGATCGATATTTACTACCGTAATTTTCGCAGTTTGAAATGGCCAAGTTTGATCGCAGTCCGTTCTTGGCAGAGGAAGTGTTACGGCCGTAAGAAGTATGGGTTACGGCAGTATTTTGAAAGTTACGGCCGTAAGTTTGGATTTACAGCCGTAAATCTAAGTCGGCCAACCTTTGTGGATAAGCTTTAAAACCGATTTTTTGGGCATTTTCCATCATTTTCGACCTCTAACACTCCCAAACACTAGAAATCACTCCCAACCATATCTCTTAGAGTTTTGAGGCCAATTTCATCTGGGAGAAGGTATTTGCTTGGTACTACCCGGTGTTTGGGCGATCTAGGAGTCGTGGACATTGCTTGGAAGTTACCCTCCACTTCATCCTTTGCTCCACTTGGATTGAGGTAGGAAAGTGATGTGTTGTGTAGGAAAGGGATGGTAAGCGTTATTTAAGAGTTTGTGCGAGGAATTCGTGATTTCCCGCAGCGTATGACTTGTTTGGGATGTGTTGAGTATCCTTAGGGCTAGTTCATGGAATTTCCCTTGTGAGCAGTGCCTTATATGATTATGTGCATACCCTAGTATACGAATAAGCATGGCATTACATTCTTTGTACGTTATTGTGTGTGGATATGCATGGAATGTTAGCTATCAATGTGTTATGCTTTGTGAATTATATGATCGGTCGAACTCGGGAGCTAAGTGCTATACGGGGCAAAGTGCTACACGAATTGTGGGAGCCACCTCTTGAGCCGGTAGGAGCCACCACTAGAGTCCCCGGCCGAATGAGTCTCGGTAGGGCCTGCAACCCTAAATGTGTGAACCGAGACCGGATGTGATATGTACGTTTTGGCGCCGTGTAACACATTGATTCGTAACGGACCCAATTGTGAATGTGTTAAGCATCTTATATGTCATCCACTCCTACTGAGTCCACGTGACTCATGTTTGTATGGTGTTTGTGTGCGTAGATGATGCTAGGAGTCGGAGACGTCCGGGAGACGGAGGAGACTCTTCCGGTACTTAGGGCAAGGCGGTGCGCATGGGAAAAGGGAAGCCGAAGATTTTGGGAACGGAAATGTATTGTATATCTTTTGGAAACTTTGTAGCGGACTTTCTATATTTTGGGGACTTTTGAACTGCTCTTGTACATAAACTTTGGCCGGACTTGGGCCGCATTCAAGTAACCGTATTATCGTTTTAAAACATCTTTCAATTACCGGTATTCGTCCGTACGAGTAATGTCCTCTCTAATACGGCGTAATGATATGACTTGACGTGTCGTATTGGGGAGGGCGTTACATGGTTAGTTGCGTGTAAACATGAGTAATGTACCCAGAAAATGTGCGATTAAATGTACATATTGACATAACTGCCCTCTTTAAGGTTGATGCAACATTGGATAGTTCAAATTTGAAACAATTGGTGAGTTTGGTATTTAAGCGTGAGTTGATTTCAAATTTACTCAACTATATATTGTAGTAATTGTTATTTACAAGTACTAGAATAAAATTTAAAAAATAGCAAATGATGTGGCAGAATTTCATTGGTACGTACAACAAATCACTAATAGAAATTTTGTACGATAACCTTAAAATATATAATACATAGACATGTAATAATTAAGTACATACAATAAGAAATTGATCAATATTTATCAATTGTTCACTTCACTAATAAGCAACAAATAAAAATAACCACCAATTTCCTAATTAACACCAATAACTACAAGCACACTTGGCAATACCATACAACTCCACCATACCAACTACCTTATAACTAATTCTTAATTAATAACTTCCAATAAAACTCTATTTTATATAATATATAGATATGAAACTGAATAATATCGAAGATGGAATTAATCATTCAATCTATAGATATTTGAAAACAAAGGTTTTAGTTAAAATAAGGATTGTATTTTAAAATATATAATTTTAGAAGTAAATATTATCAAAATTAAATATAGGTTGATTACATTCAAGCCAATAATTATCACCGTACAGTTGAATAATACGATTAATGGATAAACTGATTTTTAACTAAAATAAACTATTTATTTAGAAAAATATTATTATAAGATAAGGAATTCAAATTGATATGAAATTAATATGCCATAAAAATCAAAATCACAAATATGACTTGGACAATGTAATCGGAATATAATTACTTGTCTTTTTTAATTGGATTTTTTTTGGGATTTTAGCAAATTATCTTATCTGAGCGAGTTATTAAGTGATTGATTTCAGGTATTGCATGTAAATGCTATAAAAAATTTTGTTTCTTCTACTTTTTTCTATAAAAAGTTTTAAACTGGAGAGTTAGGACGATAACTTCATTTTATTAGAATTATGACTTTCTTACACAAGATTTTTGTAAAAAATATTAGCAATTAATATAAAAACTGAATTGAGAAGATATTTTTTTTAAATTAAGGTATTATGTTAACTAATTTTTAATATACATTAATTAATTTATATGAATAAAAAATTAATTTATATTTATGTAGAAAAATATTTTAGAAATCCAATATTCTCATTTTATTGGTTAAGCAATAAAATAAGTTTTTCTACTTTTTTTTAAAGCAGAAATTATAGAGTATGTTTACACATGGAATATATGCGTACGTCTTAATATATTATTTTTTATAAAAATTTCATCCCTTGAGATTTCCCACAAATGCTGACCAACGAGGCAGGAATGAGGTTAGTATTTCAACCCTTGAGATTCCTCACATTCTTTACTTTGATAATCAAGTCCTACTTAGACAAATAAAAAAAAATTCAATCATAAAAGAGTTATTTTTTAGTAAATTATGTAAATTATAAAAAAAGGAAATTATGGAAAAACGTACATTTACTTTTCAATTTGCTAAAATCAAGTGCCTTGTTTAGAATTTAAAAAATTACGTTTTCCAAAAACATGATTTTAAAGATATAACTTATTATTATGCATCACATGAAGTATACCTAATATAAGAACTTAAACTTTTATTTTGAAATAATATGTCAACTCAATCCAATGATATTTAAAACATCATAATAGAAAATTTATCAATGCAGAAAAGTAAACATGTTTGTTCACCATAAGCAATTCAAATTAATGTAAATCAAATGGATATAAATTATCTTCCCTGATGTATAGGAATATTTCATTAGATGGAGATGCTAGGAGTGTCTCGTCCAACGCATGGAAATTATTTGGCTATTGAGGAAAGAAAGTAAAATCAATCCACAAAATTACCTTCACAATTTTAAAAAAAAAAGTGGAGTCGGTTTAGTGGTATAAAAAGTTAATGATAGCAACTACAAAAAAAGGAAGAAAAAATTTATTGGTAAGAGGGAATAATTGTTTCAATTATTTATGGCAGACAATTCATCGAATTCTTTAAATTTATACTTTAATTTATTTCATATAATTATAAACAAAAATTATTGACCTCTTTTCAACCTAATGATCAACTTAGGAAGAAGAAGAAAATGACTATTCTAAAAAATAACTGTATTATATATAATAATAATAATAATAATAATAATAATAATAATAATAATAATAATAATAATTATATCAGAAATTTGTTGGATAAAAAAATTGATGATACTAATGCAAAAAATACTAATAGTTTGAAGAAAGTAAAATCAATCCATGAATTTGCCTTATAAATTAATCATAGCCAAAAAATGAGGAAAAAAGATGAAGACGAAATTTTTTAGTGGAAAGAAAAAATAATTATTTCAATAATTTATCATAGATAATTTGTTGAATTCTTTCAAGTCATGTTTTAATTTATTATCTATAATTGTTAGCAAAAATAATTACATTGGAGATTAGGTTAGGTAACAAATAAAAAATATAATTAAATTAAAAAAATATTAATACTGAATATAATGATGGTCTATATAATAAAAAGAATATCATTAAAAACGATAACGTCTATTTAAGGCAAAGATAATGTCTATTTTAAGAAAAATACATTGGGAGGAAAAATATAATGATATATGGAATTAAAAATTAAAAATTAATTAAAAATTTCGGAAAAATGATATTTTGGACAGAAAAAAAGGTTATTTATATATATATATATATATATATATATATATATATATAGATACTTTTACGGCTTATTTAAAATTATTTGTATCTCGTTATTTGTATATATATATAGATACTTTTACGGCTTATTTAAAATTATTTGTATCTCGTTATTCCAAATAAATAAATAAAAAAATATCTCAAGCAATATTTAAATGTACGCATGTCGTAATCCTATCACTAAACACCTACTGTATCCCCCCTGCCCGCCCGGCGTTTTTTGAATAGTAGACCTACCGTATCTTAAAGCTATGGATTTCGTTGAATCAAATGGATTGGTCCGATTGGATGAATATTCGGGTGGGATACTTGGATTGTCACTTCATATGCAGACAAAATCTAGTGAATTATTATTATTTTTTATTTGAAAATAATCTACTGAATTTGTTTGTTTATAAACTGAACATTTTATTTCTAAATTTGAATTGAAATACACCCAAAGTATTTGCATGTTCATTTTAATGGTGGGGATTTAATAGTATAAATAAATCATATGAGATATGCAGATGTGATTTATTTGACCAAAATTAATTTTTAAAAATAGGAGAAAGTAGGAGGAAAAATTAGTATGCAAACACATTCTTATTGCACACACAAAAACCCCACATATGATTGAATAGGACAGCGCTTTCTGGCCGTGCATTGGCACATAACATCTCCCATGCAAATTTGGATTGATAGATGTTGAGAAGACATAAAAAGAATATAATTACTTTAATTAAAGATAAATGAAAAGTAGTAACAAATAAAGAGATCGAGAGGTGAAAATCAGAAGAGTGCTATAAATTCAAAAAATAACAATTAAATAGTAGTCTGAGATGTTTATATTGATGTGGAAATGTTGTAGGAAGTGATGGAAAAAAAATTAGAAAAACCATACAAAAGTGGTTTCTTTTCTCTTTCTCTCTCTCTTTTTTTTTTTTTTTTTTTGAAATGAAATAATTTTATTAAACACTCTCCAAACCGGCGGAAATAACAAACGGCAAGCAATCAAGCCAATACAAATTATTTCTCAAAGCAACAACATACTTGGCTAGATAATGCGCTACCCCATTTCTAACCCGTGGGATGTAATTGCACATCCTACATCTTCGACCGAGTAGAGCCTCCCGGACTTCACGCACAACAAGAGCAGTCGTGGCATGGTTATCGTTGGAATTCAAGGCTCCAATAACTTGTTGAGCATCGCACTCGACCTAAGAGCACCACTGCGGGCATTTTCAAGCCGAATAAGGGATGAGAATGCCTCTGTACATAGGATAAAAATATACGATCAAAGGGGACATCCCTACCGCAATCTTCTCGATGGAACCACCCGTTCTTGATAAAAACCATTGATAGTGAATGTGAAGTCAATGGTGGAAATACAATCCAAGACCCGAATAATCCACTCATTAGGGAAATTCATATGTTTGATGACTGCACTGACAAAATCCCATTCCACACTATCGTAAGCCTTGCTGATATCGATCTTGAGCACAAAAATTCCCACCCCTTCCCCTTTTACCCATTGAATGTAGGAGCTCAAAGGCCATAACTGCTTTGTCTGTAATCAACCGTCCCGGCACAAAAACACTGTGGTTCTACAAAATCAAATGAGGCAAGATAAACTTCAATCTATTCGCCAAGCACTTAGAAACCAGCTTATAAAGCACATTACATATGAAAATAAGGCGATAATCCATAACAGGCACTGGGGACTTCTTTTTCGGAATGAGAACAATTGTCGTCTTATTCACTGGTCTTACCGGTACTTCATCATTGAGTACACTGAGGCAAGCCCTAGAAATTTTGCCACCAATCTCTTCCCAATGCTTTTGGGAAAAAAGAGCATGAAAGCCATCGACACCGGGTGCTTTATAGGGTTCCATTCCAAATAAGGTAGTTTCACATCATCGGTCGTGAATGGCTGCTCCAAACCATTGATATCATCAACAGAAAGTCTACAAAAGTTCCCGTGGGTACCCTCAGCTAGGTATCCAATAGAAGGCCCACTTGAAGTAAAAAGGTTATTGTAGTAAAATTCAATATGCGCTACAATATCTACATTCTCAGTAAGACAATCCCCATTAGGTCCTTTGACGCTTGATATGGTATTGATATCATGACGGTGAAATGCCTTAGCATAAAAGAAGTGAATGTTTGAGCCCCATCACGCAACCAATCAACCCGGGCCCTTTGACGCCAAAACATTTCATCACGCCTATAAATACTTTCGATTTCACCCTCAATTTGTTTAATTTCCACCAAACAATCTCTGGCAATCGGCAAACGTAGCAAAAAATCAAGTCGTTGTTTCAGCCTTTCAAGTTGCTACTGACATTCCCCAAACCGCTTGCTGCTCCAGGCCGATAGCTTCTCTTTGCAGCAAACAAGTTGCTCTTTAGCACCAACAAAACAATCGGCATTACGTACCATCATTACCAAGACTCCAATGCAGTCCTTCCCCCACCACCTATTTATATTCATCATCATGGATCTAAAACAGTTCAAATCGGAAGGGTCGTTTCTTACGTGAGATGACATTTGATTGTGCTTTCGATACCCCTTGAGAGCAAATAAACAAACGCCAATGATCAGATTGTGAAAAGGCCAAGTGTTGAACTGAAGCTGAAGAAAATCGAGACAACCATGGTTGAGAACAAACTGCTCGATCCAACCGTGCCTGAATATGGGCTTCCCTTTTTTGTCCATTCGTCGATGTCATCATCGGCCCCATAAAACCCATATCATCATGTCCACAGTCAAACAAAACAACACGAAAGAGTTCCATAGAAGTAGAAGTTGGTCTTGAGTCACCACCTAGGCGCCCGGAGGAAGACAAAGTCTCATTGAAATCACCACATACAAGCCAAGGAAGGGTTCCCATTTCCCAAACCCGATAGTTTGCGTAAAAGTTCCAAAGACGATTGACAATCAGTCAAACGGGGATTGCCATAAAAGCAAGTAAGTCACCACGCCTCCATCTCAGTAGATGACACAATGGCGTCTATATGTCCTGGTGAGACCCATTTAAAAATTTGGTGTCTTTAGCATTCACATTTTTATATAAAATATGAGAGAGAATGAATCGAGTTAAATGGTGGAAATTTGTATTAGTATATGTAGGTTTTACGGGAGATATGTGGATGTGATTGGTTTGACTAAATTTAAATTTAAAATAGAATGAATTAAAGTTAGAAGTATAACATCCACTATCTCTCTCTCAATGTACATCCATAGTAGACACAAGCATTGGAGATACTCTTCATTGGTTCAATGTAAATTCTCAATGATATGGGCAAATAGAATGAAAATGAAGAGAAAACATTTCCAATAGTGGGTGTGAATTATAATATTAATTATGTGTCTATAAACTATTGACTAAAGAAGAGAGATAAAATAAAATAATTAATTCAAAAAGCAAATAGACAATACCATGCATACCATCTACATCTAGACTGTGTGCTAGACATTTTCTATTTTTTAATACGCTATGTAAGCATTTGACAAGTGGAACTATATTTGGAATATGCACTAGTCATTGGAGATGCTCTTATCATAAATGATAGGCTAGTACAAATCTTATCAGTCGATCAATTCATGGCACAAAAAATTAGAGTACAAAAATTTGTAAAATTATTTTAGACATATTTGATTTTATTATATGATGACTCTAATATACGTATTTTGTATATTATATATTGTTTATGTTTGTGTTGCGTTGTTGATTCAATTATATGTATAAAAAAAATTCTACAATTATTTTGGGCATATTTTAAAGTTTGACTTGATATAAAAATTGTAGAGTCCAACAATAACTTACACGAAAATAAATGAAAATATTCCTACTTTTATTCATCAATATAAGAAAATCTTTAATCATTAATGAAAAAGTCGATAGAGCCAAACAACACCTATGGAGGGAATATGTGTTTCTAATAAAGTTTTAAATTCTACCACCAAATAAAAGTTTAGTCCAATTTAACATGCAATTAATTTTCCCAATTAACCATTTAACCTATCGAATTAATAAATGCAAACTGGCTAGTTTGCCAAATAACAATCAATCAATCAAAGCAGTATAATATCGATAAAAAACGCAAATACCGATTATGACGATAGAGGAAAAATTGAAGAAAAACTTTTCACTTGGTTTAAAAGATCTCCGGGCAAACTTGCCAAGAAAATCCATCATAAAAGGTTAAACATATAGAGATAGTCAAAAAAATGCTAACCTAGTCTTACTTCAAGCCTATAAACCATGATGAATCTCGTCACATTATGTGACTCACACCCTCCGGTAACTTTGACTCATTTTCCTCACAAGTGGATCTTCTGCTATTAGAATTTTAGTTAACATTCACCAAACTCCAAAACTCTAAAGGCAAATTGTGTAGGATTTTAGATTTTGGAGTTTTTGTAATGAGGTTTTCTTTGATCAATTAAGGTAAATGAGGGTAGGTTTAGACTTTAGATCAATAAAATAACAGAGAAGGAAGATCGTTTTAATTGCATTTTGGCTCTCACAAAGCCCTTAAAGACAAAATAGGATTGTATTGGTATAAATAGGTAGTGGAAAATAAAGCTGGAGGGACGAACTAGGGCACACAAATCGAGACCTCCCCAGCCAACCTATATGGGCTGCTGATGGCGGCCCTTGTGCATCTGTGTCTTTATATTTCATGCTTGAGCTATGTTTAGCCAGTCGTCGAGCGAACCTACTCACGAATTTCTTATAATGGGCCCGCAAATGAGTCCTAAACCATCCACGGATTGACTTAATAAATTGATTTAATTTACAATTCAATTAATTTAACTTTTGTAAACAGAATAGCTGGTTACGAAAATCCTAATAGTTAATACCTTAAATGTCTAGATAATTTTTTTTTTTTTAAATCCCCTTTAAGTTGATTCCAAACTAGGACAGAAGTCATTATTGTCAAGTCGAACAATTACATGAACTTGTGAAGATAGAGTCAAAATCTATTGTTTTGTTCTATATCCTCTAAGTGTCGCTTCAATTAACATAATCAATATCACCAATTCACATGTGATAAAATGGAATGGAGACTGCAAGTATAAACTCCAAAGTATCTTATGCTGATTTTGTACACTAAAAAGGCAGAATAGACATTTAAAGGTATGCTGTAGTGACTGCAAGAATAATTGGCCAAATGTCCCTATCTTTAGACAACATTTTCATTTTTCCATCAAAATCCACTCACCTTCAATATTTTGTTACAAACATGCCTTTTCTGTCGCTCTTTTTTCCTTTTTTTTAGGAGGAGAATTTAGGAGAGCAAGGGTATGTCAAGTAAAAATTTTCACTTTGTCCCTAATTTCATCTAATCCTCAACCGAAACCCGTTTTCTCAAATGAAGAGCAAGGGCCTAGTAAAAAGAAAGTTTTAGTAAGGCTATTTGGACCCATTTCCTCTTCGTCTTTTTCCACTTCTCCCAACTATGCCCAACCCAACCATACCTTGTGGTTGTCAGAATGAATCTCCAGTGATAAACGTTTACACCACCTCCTCGGCAGCGGTTGCTTCCATCGACAAGTCTATTTATACTTGCCAGTAATTTGTCCCCATAGCTCACCCTTTAAGAGTAAGATACACTACCCCCGTTAGTTCATGGAAAAAACGGTTATTTTTCTCGACTTAGACCAAACATTGCTGAATTCTAAGCAAACCACCCCTCCCCCCCTCCCAAAAGCTTAAAAGTATTGATTTCATTGCTTCACGGAGAAAAAGTTGAAAGAGAGAGTTTTCATTTCAAATCTCGTTATCCAATTCATTACAAATGGATCATATTTATAGGAAAATATTATGGCATCTCGTATTATAAATATTGATCCGGTACACAGTAGTCATTCACACAAAGATATATACTATTATTGAAATATAATATATTGGGTTGGTGGCCGACAATCGCCACCAACACCATCATTTTCCATCATTTCAGAACACTTCTCCTTGAATGACTATTCTAATGGTTGTCTTCGGAACTTGTTTGCGAAACCTGTTCGAAGAAAAACCCAATGGCATAAAAATTTCCAAACTGAGTGTCGTAGAGCTTGGGTTGATCATATACTGTTTATTTGTGACATTGCCAGGAAAATCTCGTAGGACATAACTTGAGCAATAAGAAAAGAGTTTGTTCCCCCTGATGTCGATCATTCTTATAGGAGTACCCATATGCTGCCTCATTAAAACCTTGTCAAGAAAATTCAGTGGGAAAAAACTTGATCGAAGGAAAAAGAGTACAGTTACTCCATTTGATTTCATATCTCGAGGAATGATATATTCATTTCTAGAGAAAGATTTCAATATCATCATCTTTTGGATTTGAATTAATGTCTCCATTATGATTTGGTCCAATAGATATATTGTGTCAATTTCTCCTATAGTCCTCAATATACCATCGATATGCCTCATTAAAACCTTATTAGGAAAATCCAATGGGAAAAACCCTAATGAAGGAAAAAAGAGTACATTATTTAGGTGAATATGCTATCAAAAAATGTTTTGTTAAAAAAAACTTGTTGGAAAAATCAGGTGGGATAAAACTTCAATCAAGGGAAAAAGAGTATAACGCGTATTTTCAACAAATATGCTTCAGGTCTATAAAAAAATCCTCAAGGGATTGACATATTCCACGTGAATACAGGTCTTATAGTTCATGGCATTTATTACTTTAGATTAGATAGTATCACGTCACATCAGTGCTTATCTGATAACCGGCAATCTCGAACTTATATTCTCATTGTATCGAGATCTATACCCAAATCTCTTCTAGAAATTTCATATTGGTTGTGATTAGGCTGACTCATTAATAACCTTGTTTCGGAAAAATCATTTGGGATAAAAAAAATCTCAATTAAGGAAAAGAGTATGCACTGTTATCTTGAATTTTTTCATTCTTTCTCATCAAACCCGTATATTAATACTTTTATTATAAGAGCATATATTTCAATGTTGGTATTCTTCGATATATTTCAATATCCTCATTATTGTTGATCGTATGTAGCGCTACATTTTCATGGCGTGTTGACATTCTTCAATTTCATTTCTTTTTCCATAATAACATAACGATTGAGATATTTCATTATCAATCCTGTTTTAGGATTACACAATATAGTTATGTCTATATACTCTTCAAGAGTGTGTGCCTCCTTTATTAAAACAATCTTTTATCATTTGCTTTGTTTTATATATATATATATATATATATATATACATATATGAGAAATTCTTATTTGCATAATAATATCAACGCTTTGAGCGTGCTTACTTATCAAAGCATATATAGTTGGTATATGAGATCGTAATAGTCTTTCATGCATATTTGAACTTCAAGTTCATATATCAATTGCAAGGATATAACATGATGTATTTCATATATTATTTCCAAATATTAATACTTTCCCTCATTTTGAAAACCAAACTCACACAATTGGTATGATTTCCATTATATATATTCTTAGTATTTAGCCTTAATGGGGGAATTTATTAAGTTTGTATTTTGTTCTCGATATTGGTAGATTGATTGGAAGATTTTAAATAATTTTCCAATTATATCCCACTTGTATGTGCATATCCAATCTTTCAAATTTTTATTCAAGTGATTGGTGTATACATTTACTAACTTTATCGTTAGATCTGGAAATCATGCTCATATTGTGAGCAAATCTTTTCTTAAATTTCCAATTACGAGTCATATACACATGTGACTATCTAGTGGATCCATATCAATATATCTAGTAGTCTATATGGATGGTGAGTGGACCCATATATCCCATCCTTTATATATATATTCCAGATATGTTATGGATTTATTCCCAATATTGGCTAGTAATGATTTTATCATTTATTGAGAACAAGTATTTGAAGAATTCTTTTGGTTCTTCATTTTAAATACTGATTTCAATAAATTCTGTACATCAATTGAACCGAGACGGTCAATCCGATTATGCAAACTAAAATTATTGAACTTCTAGTTAAGTAAATTCTTATATCGATTTCACTAGTATTATAGTGCTCAACATGATTTATTGCTTTCTTCGTATGGACAACTCACTGATCTATCCCATCATCTTTCGGCGGCATTATTGTGCACTACTGTTCAAATGTAGAGTCTTAACCCTTACGTTTCATGTTACGATATTGTTCAAACGCAGAATTGTACCTCGTACGCGTTGTGTTGTTCTATAAATAAATCATTCGGACATTTGCAATGGTCACCCTAACAAGGGTCCATATATTATAATGGATCATGTGTTCTCAAATGTTCATAAATACTACCCATTACTACCGATCAATATGTTAAAAAGAATTTATCGAGGTAGACTCGAAAGGTTGAAGATGCTAATGAATAAGGGCATCCCAGAAGATATCCGATGGTTGATTGAAGTACAGTTTCGATTATCTGGTGTGTTTTCAAATTGCTTTAAACATATGCCAAGTATAGATAAAAGTAGTTTTGCAAAGAAACAGATAGTAAAAAAATTAGGAGGATGTTACAAATATGTTCGGTGGACATGTAACACTCGATGTAAATCTTTGGGGTACTTATCCAGAAATCAAGAAGATAAAATAACATTCATTAAGGATAGATTAAGTAATGAGTCTTTGGATAATATTCAACTAGCTCTCAAGACACATGTGAGTGGATACGTGCATGGTGAACATATGGTCTTATGGGCCCAATTCAGAGATGAACAAGCACATTATAGTTTTGAAAAACTTATTTCAAAAGATCATGTATGTATGTATGTATAGTAAGCAAATTTTGTATTGTAATTTTCTCACATTGATGCACAACAAATCAGCGGAATAGTGAAGATCAATGTGTTTCTCGCATTTGTAACTTTTTCAATCACTGGAAGGTGTATGCCATTTCACTTAAATTTTTCTGTCGTTCTCTTTTTCATATTGTCAAAAAGTAAATGATGAAATCTCTTATGGGTTTGGAAATTTACCTTTAAATAGAGAGTTTCATGTATTTTTCATCCATATGTTAAAACTTTAGTGCGAAGAGAGATAGATGGAAATTTTAGAATCCTCACGTACAAGTTAATCTACATCTCATCAGCTTAAAATCATATGTGTTCTTGGTGGGTCAAGATTGGTGTGTCTTATCTAATATGTGAATATGGTAAATCAACTTGTAAGAGAATTAGGCAAAATATCAATATAATAGATGGAGGGACTAACAATAGACTTTTATATAGTCTTATAGAGGCCGCACAATTATAGAGGATAAAAGTGTCAAGTGTAATACCTTTTCATTGAATCGGAGTTGGTACCATCGCGAGTTCAACTGGACTAATGTTACGAACATAATCTATTCATGACTGCATGATGTAAATGATGAATAATAATAATAATGCCTTTATCGTCTTTCTAGAAGGTTATAGCACACTGGAGGAAATATTCAATATAATGTAATGGGCACATTGAAACTTTCATGCCTAACCCATAGGTTTGTTGAATATTAATAATTTCTTTGATGGCTTGCTACCGTTTCTAAGTCAAGGTATAGATAATAAGTTTATTTCTCATTCAACGAGAAAAATACTTATTTATGCTAGTAGAGTTGCTAAGCTACTCATAAAGTTTCAAGCATATGTTCAAGAATCTTGGGAAGCCAAGGTCTATCAGTCACAGACTATCGGTGTCAAGTGAAAAAGAAATTCACATCTTTTAGATCTCTCATTATGAACTTTGATGCTAGTTAGGGTGGTAGAGCTACTGAGTATTTATATTCTCGAGACGCATCCCTCCTCTATGGGTTCAATATGCATTTTCTTTTCGTATTTCTGTATTTCCGAATATTTATTGCCAATTTTGATATTCTTAATATGTTCCACTTCAACTATTTTGTACTTCTTCTAGAATAACAATAGTGAAATCATGTTGACTTTATTTAAATACAGACTAGCAATTATGCTTCTTCAAGAGCATTTTATTATCATATCAACTTGATCTCATATCATCAGTGAGATTACTTCATGTGATCTCACCGTGCGATATATTTTCTTTGATTTATCAACATGGGATCTATTGAACATTTTACGTTCATCTATTTATCCAATGGTAATTTCTAGTACCACTTGCTCAATTTTCTCCATTAATATTCAATAAATTTGGAGAATTTATTTTCATCGTCTTTTTCTTCGAGAGTGGGATAAGAAAATTCAATCAACTACTCCTTCTAGAGTAGGATTAATTTTAACCAATTGCATGGTATAAATCACTATATTGGAAATATGCATTCCAATATTGTGGTATAAGCCACCACATTGAAAATATACACTCCAATCGCATGGTATAACCCACTACATCAATAGATGGTCGAACCTACCATATGAAAATTATCGCAGTAAATATAAATTTTTAAAATTTAAATTGGGAGAATTAAATTGTATAATAATTAACTACTTCTTTAGGAGTACACTTGTCCTTTACATTCCGTAAGGGTAAATTTGTCCATTCCAATCCGTAAGGGTAAAATCGTCAAATCATTTACAACACTTTTATTGCCATGATCGTAAAGTCATATAATCATGTTTCTCTTTCCTGTTTGCCGATGATTTACTTCAATTTTTAGGATAATGTTATTTTAATCTCAATTCATTGTTGATTATTAATTTATTTTAAATTTCACAAATTACTGAACAATTGAGAGTTATTTCATCCGTCCATTATTATTCAGTATTTAGCAATTAAAAGAATTAAATAATTAATTCGGAAGAGAGAATTACATTGCACCTGAGTAGAACAGAGAATCAGCCAACCTTCCTATCGACACCATTGATGCCACTTTGAGCACTCTCAATCTTTCCAACTCTCACGGTTTCTCCTCATTAAAAGTATCTCACAAACTTCTGATATGATGTGTGGAGGTTTAATTCTTGAGTTAGCATTAATATCTTTCTCTAAGCATTCCATATCTGGAGTTACATATTTCGTAAGTATTTCCTCAATACAAGAGAGAGTTTAATGTTTTCTTCCTTCATCCGCAAGGAAATGAAGGCCGCATACAAAAAGTTGATGGTGTGAGGTTTATCATTTATGGGGTGGAGGAATTGTACGAGAAGAGGGTGGACAAAGGGAATCTTCAAGGATAATTGGAGAGAGAAAGTTAGCTAGGATTAAGAATGAATTCATGTGGTGTTTTGTGTTTGAACAAATTAAATGCAGAGAAGTATATATAAAAAGAGAGCCATTATAGTGCGGAACGTATTTTAAGACCTTGCATCTAGAGAGGAAACTATGTAGGGAAAATTTTGATGGAAAAAGGATGGATCAATTGAAGACTCAATCAAATCAAGGTTGCATAGAATTATTTTGCAAACAAATTCTAGGGCATAACGAGCACAGACTCGTGCTAATAATGTATTAAAAACAACAGAGTTTTCATTTCAAACCTCGTTATTCAATTCATTACAAATAACCTTTATTTATAGAAAAATATTACAACACATCATATTACAAATATTGATACAATACACAACCTTCATTCACACAAAAATATATATATTAGTATTTAAATATTTTATATTGGATTGATAGCCGACCATTGCCATCAACACCATCATTTCCCATCATTTCATAACAAATTTAAGGACTAAGTTAATAATTCAACTTTCTAAGGACACCTGCAATTGAGTCAAATGCTCATATCCAAATGCATGTCATTACTAATAGATAGCATTATTCTTTTAATTAATGACTAATGAGGACTGCCTTTAGCACGCAGTACCAAATATGCAACGTAAATGGAAACGGAGAAAAATCTTTCAAGCTTTTTCGGCCCCGAAATAGGTTTAACAAACAGCAGTCACATTATTCAAAAGCAATACATGCCCAACCAAAGGTTTGTTCGATCTCACACCAGAGAGTAATAAATATCCAGACACAAATAAAGCAAACATATATGATACATGACAGTCACAACATTCTAGCATTGGATTTATCCCACAGCTAATGAAACCAGAGAGCACCAAGATTCATGTAAAATCAACCCTGCTTCAGTTTCAAGAAGGCATGCAAAGAAGCAACCGTGTAAGAGAGAGTAAAGCATCAGTTCCCCGAACTGTAGGATGCGTCGCTAGATGAGGAGCTATCCAATTGTAAGCGCTTCATCTCTTCGTAGGCCCATTCAAGGCCAGGGCAATAATGGACAGGCGGGTTGAACCTTGTGTCATTGATGTCATCGGGCAGAAATGCCCCATTTCCAACCAGGAACTTAATTGCTTTTCTGTTTCTTTCTTTAGCTGCATTGTGAAGTGGGGTCCCTGCATCCAACAAATAAAACCAGAGGTTAAACAAGAGAAGCAGGGTGCTTGGCTAGGTTCTATATCTACATCCGGAAAAAACCACTTTTAAGTAACTTTTAATCCAAAAACTACTTTTAACTAATTTTTAATACACATAGCATATACTCACAGCCACATGCACCCTTGGTTCGTGCATCAATGTTGGCACCACGCTCTAGCAGTTCATCCATGACCTTAAGATGACCCCCCTTAGCAGCTAGGTGGAGGGGGGTCACACCATGTGACTTTGGCCCCCAAGCAGCCACATTAACATCCATTCCTTCATCAAGAAGCTGTTTCACCTTCCAAAGAAGAAAATAATTTGTGTAAATTTGGAGAGCAAAAAACAGACAATATCATGATGGAAACTGCACGTCAATGTTTAAGAAGGCTTACTAAGGAACCATAACCCTAATAATATATCCTTAATAGAAGTAATTGAAAAAGAAAATTAAAAGGCACAATATGTAAACAAACATAAAATACATTGAGAAGATAGAATATAATGTTTTCAATAGTAATCAGTAATCACCTAACAAAATTATTATATATTATACTAGAGGTGGATGCAACTGAGAAAAATTCTTAGATTTCAACGCTGCTACTGAACAAATATATGATCTTTAATGGAGCTATTCATACAACTAATTACCACATACTTTTTTATTCTTTGTCATATTACAAATGCAATAGTGTATTCTCTTATTCATTTTCCTTCATCATTGGAGGTTATTGAAAAAATTAGGTAGAAAAAATAAAATACCGATCAAAATATTCTTAACAGAAGGCAAAGGCCCATAATTAAGCGGTTAAGAAATGCAAGGCAAACTTAAAACACCTTAATTAGATTGAGGCTCCGCTTTGAGGCATAGGCCTCACAAATGGCAGTTGCACGCTTACATGTGGGTTTGAGGTCTTTTACGACATCTTCAGCTAATGCAGGATTCTAGGCATGAGTGAAGAAAACCAATATATTTGTCTTCTATAACAAGGGTTTGCTAAGCCAGAAATAAAGCGCTGGGTTCCTTGAATAAGTTTATTGTTGTAAACAATGATATCTACTGTGGTGGGGAGACCATTTCTTGTTAAACCATACAACCAGGATGATTACCATAAACAAATATCTTTTTGAGTTTCTGTTCCCTATTTTAGGCCCTCCCCCACGGGGAAGTTGGAAGAGCATTAAATATTGCAAGAAGTGGTCTAAAACAGATAGATGCTAAATCCACAGCCAGAATGACATCTCTAATAGGAAAAGAAATTTTGCAATTCATCTAAAAACTGGGGCATTCAGATAAATAATGATCCTGTTCATTGGTATTAATTTCTGATAATATCCAATATAAGAAAGTTATAATCCTTTGGAGCCTTGAAAAAGCTAGTAAGGACAATGTGGTGATTATTGACGTAAGACACAAGGACAAAGTAAGCGTCAATTAAAAGTTTTGGAATAGTCCCTCCCAAACAAGTTCTAAATATTTAACAGCAAATACATCCATTAAAACCTTTTTCCTACATCCACACATTTTAAATAGTGTGATACAGATTGATAAAAACACTATACTTCTGAATTACCTCATTCTACTTATATTTGGTAAACCTTTTCATTCAATGTTGACACTAAGAGGACACTGAGGTCATCCATGATTGGCTCTCCACTCTTGACCATCCAGGACATATACACACAGTACTTGCGTGTCAGTGTGCATGAAACATCAACTAAATAAAAATCACACAGTGCAAGTGACAATTAGCAAGACGTTCGAACCATTAAGAGCAATTGTAGCACTCTTTTTAAAAATGTGAATCCCATGGTCTCTTTTCAATTCAGCCGTCTTTAGATATTGTGTTTGTATTTCATAAATGTCTTTCTCACACTAAATTTACAATTTCATGTATTCATTATTATCCCTCCAAACATAAAGAAGTCACGTTCTGATTACAGCCCAGGTGTCTCATATAAGCTGATTTCTCAGTTCATAAATGTCTTTCTCACATTAAATTTACAAGTTTATGTATAAGTTATTATCCCTCCAAACATAAAGAAGATACATTCTGATTACACCTAAGGTGTCCTATATAAGCTGATTTCTCAGTCACCAATACTTGTAACTATATATTTGGCGACTCACGACCCATTAACTTTCCATCTCCGAATATGAGGGATCACTATGGACTATAATAGTTATTGCGATGTAAAGTTTGAGTCATCTATCAAAGAAACCAGTCAACAGTCATGTGTAAGTCACATACTAAATCCCTATCTTCCCCCATGTCTAATGAAGAATTTCATAATATAAATTATACCAAAAATGAAGTTCACTGGTGAATCTGTATTAGTGGTTGAATTTCAACAGCATACACACATTACACAACAAAATTACAGAGAGAAAGAAGTAAAATAACCAAATATTGATGAATGCAACCAGTGAATAATTACACGTATATTCATGGAACACAAGAAAATATATCTGAAAGAAAAGAGTGGGTTTAAAATATTACCTGTTTGAGGTCACCTTTCCTAGCGTAAATGTGAAGGGGGGTCCAACCGCGATCATCCCTATCGCCTCCAAACCTTCCCAACTGCCTGCCCTTCCTGATTGGTCCAGTCTCAAACTCCGGCATTATTCTTACAAATCTTATCCTCACAAGGTTAGCTTTATATTTTTTCGATCAAGATGTCTCAAATTCTCAACCTTTAACGTTGTTCAAAAGCCTAAAGAAGAAAAGCCCAGAAAGCTTTTCCTCGTCCAAATTCGGAGACAAACCCAAGGTTTTACATGAGCAGAAAATACCACAAACGATTAAGGCAGAAATTTCAAATTTATCTGTAAATTTGGTCTTATCTTTAAATTACAGGAGAGACACGAACGAATAGTTAAGATCCAATTAGAAATACCTGAAATTTCAGAGCTCCTTTCTATTCAGAAACAGTTTACATAATTTTGGAAAAAAAGAAGTACAAAAAAAAATTAACGAGAGAAGTGATTGGCCAAGTTGTAGGGGGCAAACGGATTCAAACCAGGGCCAAAAGCACGGAGATTTGCAGAAATCTTGTTGGTGTTCGCATTCGACAATGATGAGAATCGAAATCTAATATAGATGATCATTATTAATTCCCAAACCTTGATATCGAATGGAAAAATTCAAAAGAAATTTATCTGAATGCTGATGGGAATTGGAGTAGGTTTGGGGGTTGCATATATGCTATGTGAATCAGATATTTCGGTGAGTGCACCGGAGAGAGTGGTGATGAATTTAGGAAACCCTAGGGCACGCAGCAAAGGAACGGGAGCAAATTGTAGGAATTGTTGAATTCTAATGCTCCAGAGATTTACAGGTCACTGCTTTTCTAATGAAGATATATACGGGTTAATTACGCAACCAATGATTGAAATTTTGGAATTTTTGGACCGTTTTAGGGTTGTTTAATTCGATTTGCCTAAAAATTATCTTTTCCCGATTACTAGTATTTCATCAGTGCGTCCGACGGATATAAATAAAAAATAGAAAAAATACCTTAAATAACAAGTTAGAAGATACTCATTCCCGGTTTTGTTCCGATACTCACAGTGGGTTTGTACCCACGCCATGTAGTGGCGCCACGTTACCCCTCCAAAAAATTTTTTATTTATTTTTATTTATTTTAATTTTTTTGTATCTACGTTAAATTAGCCGAATAATACATAATTGCTGATTGTGGGTGGCTCACCCGATCCTCAATGAATTTTTTTCCCCACTTGTGGGTATCGACTTGTGGGTACCGTAACGTACCCACAAGTGGGTACCAGAACATTACCGTACTCATTCCAGTAATTTTGCCAATCTAGCCTCAGGATTGATTTTCTATGAGGGAATCTTACTACCTCCAATAATGAGGGTTATCTTATCCCGTTAAAGGATTGAATTCGCTGTGTGCTTTAATTGGAACTGTATCTATAGCCGCATTTGTACTATTATATATGCAGAGTGTATGTTTGTATTATATTGAACACTTTCAAAAAAAATTTCATTATTTTTTTTTTCCGAGTTTGAGATAGAATTTTATAAATGTAGAAGAATTATTACAAAGAAGGGGCTTAAACCAAACCTCCCAAAAAAAAAAAAAAGAAAGTAAATGCATATTCTATACAGGTCAAGACTCAATTGATATGATGTTTGCTAGTCCTGATCCATCAAGCTTCAAAATGCCTTTAATGCGACCCACTAAATCATTACAACGCAAAATTGAAAAAGCGTTCTCAGAATGTGCAAGCGAGACAAAGTAGTCCACGGCCTTGTTCCCTTCTCTATGAATGTGACGGAAGATGATCGCCATTTGAGTAGATAGCTATGTAATTCTATCAACCAAGTATTGAATAGTCCAAGGGTTAGTTGAGGTTGAAGAATAGAAGCGAATCGCGGTTTGTGAGTCAGTTTCGACCCAAGCTTTGGTAATCCTGTGTCTAAGGCAAATCTATGAATGAGTTAAAATGGCTTTTATCTCTGTGTAAGTGATGGTGAAGTCTCCATAATATTCGTGGAAAGCCCATAACATATTTCCATTTGCACCACCAAATAAGCCCTTAACAATTTCTGCTGAATTGATGACTGAACCGTCCATATTAAGCTTGCATCAGCCATGGATTGATTTGTCCCATTTCACCATTTTCAACTGAATCTGTTTCCCAATTTGCATTCTAAACCCAACAACTAATAATCTTACAATCAGGAAATCAACTCTCTTAATAGTCATCATTGCAATAAGTTTGATTCCCTCAAATTTGAACTAATTGTGACCATTCTATAGCATCCATAAAATTAGCAAAGGGATAGATGTCTCCGAGTGATCCCTTAAATGCCGTGATCAAAAACATCAAGATTTGCTGAGGGTGAGAGCAAGCAGGCATCGATTTATCAAACTTGTGCAAGAAGTGATTTCAAGTTGCTTTACCAATAGGGCCATTCAAAAATATATGCTCAACAATCTCAGCATGATTGCAACAGTGGCAAACAGAGGATAGGCAAATGTAAAAATAAGTTGAAATCCAATTATGACATAATCTCCATGCAAAGAAAAATATTTATGATGCCATGTTAGTACTATCTTATAAGTGCCACTCTAGATTTTACTATTCCTACGACCATTTCAAAATGACATCGTTTTCAACACATGCAAACCAAAACGATGCTGTTTTACACAAGATGTTGCGTTTCGAATGCCTGGTTACTCCTTTGACCCGAATACAACTTGCGGGTCAACACCCCCCGGCGTCCCTAGCCCTAGATCTACCTCGGAATCGTCTTCCTTCCAACTCCACTCCACTTTCCTTTTCAATGCCTTCTCGCCACCTTCTACTGTGGAAATCCCTTCTTTGTTAGATCTCCTCTTGCAGTAGTAGATTCGAGCTCCCATCACCTATATCTACCTTTTACCTACTATCACATGCTTCCATTTACCTATTGATGCTTGAATTTTGTTACAAACAAAGGGATTTCAGCTTCGGTTCTTATAGTACTCACAAAAATTTGGATCTGTTTTTTATCTTTCCTTTTAATCGAAGTTTCTGTAGGTTTCATCCTCTCCTATTCTTACATGTAGCATTTGAACTGACCACTAACCAAATACACCAGAAAAATAAATAGACATATATTGGTGTTTTTGTGTTTCTCTTCTTTACATTGCTTGAAAGTTGTTTCTTTGAGGTAATCCCCATTTTCACACTTCTAATTTAATGTCCTCAGCTGTTATTTTGCTGAAGGATAATAGATTTAGGGTTCTGTTGTTTCCTTCATATTTGGCTGTTCAAAGTAATGATTTTTAAGTTGGGATTTTATTGTGGTAGAACTTTTCCTCCTTACCCATGAAACAATTTTATCGTTACAAGGTTTTTTAGCACTTTCCTTTGGGGAAGGGCAGTTCTAATTGGCCTTTTTTTTACAATTTGTTTTTTTGGTATTCTTCACAAACTTGAAGTTCTATGTTTGCAGCTGTAGCTTATTAGTTAGATATATAACACCTGTGGGTGTAATCGTTTTGCTGAATATAATGGTTGTACAAATCCGAACCATAATGTTTCTAAGTTTTTGTTTCCTGCAGATACATATCATAATAGCCTTTTGCTTTGGGTTCAATCGAGGGTTGGGAAAGGCCACGTCTTATATTTCAAAATTAGTGAGGTTTGTTTGTAGTGTAGAGAATCTCTTTTGGATCAATTGAATTTTCTGAAGCTCGCATTACGATCTATGGTAAAATCCTTGTGGATATTATTTGATTGCATGAACAATGACTGGTGTTGACCCCTTTTTTTTCAAAAAGAATAGTATTCATTTATATCTATGTTATCGTACTTGATTGTTTATGCCAAAAAATTTAAAAGTAATTTTCATCGAAACTTCAACAAACAATATCTGTGTTGTGGAATGCTTTAGTTCACTGCTACAAAGGTTGCTTTTATTATATTGTCATTATTTCTGAAACTTTGAAATTAAATAAATTTTCTTTTGGTTTGTAAAAGATTTTCCAGCAATTTAGAGCATCTCAATTGCAATTGTGGATTGGGAGGTGTCATGGAGGAGAGGAATGGAGAGAAGATGATTATTTTAATTGAAAAAAGAATAGAGGATGTGCAGTAAAAAAAAAGAGAGAAAAGTAAAAAAAGTATGAGAGATGTTAAAAAAATTCAAAAATAATAACAAAATAATAGTGGAAGATGTGAAAGGTGGATGTGAGAATGTATGTAAAAGGGGCACGGGAACTTATGGTGAAAAGTGAGGAAAAAGTAAGGAATGTGAGAAAAAGAGAAGAAAATATGAGACGACAATATTTTTTTTATGTCAAGATTTTTCCGCCACGTAGGACGTCTAAGCCACGGCTGCAATGGAGATGCTCTTAAATCAATAATATCATTCTGATTTCTTGGTTGGCCACTTGTTTCAGTAGAAATAGGCATAATATTGTCTTTTTTCCCACAAAAAATATGGTTATATATGCTTTATCTCATTGATAAATTGATGAAAGAGAAAGCTTTCTTATTTGCTTATAGTTCTATCTTATAGGCACCGTCCTACTTAGAAATTGCTTGTACAATGTGGTTTCCAAATATATTATGGTTGAATTATGAACTTGTTTTTACTACTAGAAAAAAATGGAAATATTGTTTGGTTTGAAGAATTTGCCCAGCCTATTGTACTCCAATAGTTTATATTATAATCTATGATAATTTCGTGCACTTTGCTGCTATATCTTTGTTTATCACTAAATTTACAAAGTTGTTCACTACTTCATCTCTTCTTCATTCAAAGTTTTTGCAATAAAGTGAAATTTATCATAATGGAAAAGAAGATAACAACAAGAGATGTAGAGAACTCTACACCACAACAAAGGATCATGATAACGAACAATGCCAAAGGCTGCGTGCTAAAAAGAAAGCAAGGAGAGATGACAATTCTTAATTCCCATCCTATAGAAGAACAAGAATTTCGGTTATGGAAGGTATACTATTCTTCTTCTACGTATCATAGATTAGTAGTTTTTTTTTTAATTGTCATTACTAATTGGTGAAACTCCAATTTATGCTTTGCAATAAGATGAAAATATTTTCTGTCCTAATTTAGGACCACTCTTTCTTTAAAATGTTATTCAAACATAGGCTGTTCAGAAATTAATATCGAATTTTCTTTTATATAATGTAAACCGATGCTTCCCATTTTTTGGATGCACATAGAACTGAAATGTATGATGTTCCTGACAATCCACAAGGACCAAATCCCAGTGAACTTGAACTTATCCAATGCTTTGCTATTATTAAGGATGTCACAATTGAATCCTTTATGTTACCTTTTGGATCAATTTGTGGCCATTGTAATGCTAAGAAATTTTGGAAGGAGGTAGACAACTTTGTTATATGGATGGCCAAGTCAAATTACGCTCAAATGAAATGTCCAATGAACTTGGAGACTTGTTCATTGCAAGTAGAAAGAACAAAAGAATTTCAAAAATAAGTCGAAGTTATAACAACCATTTTGCTTTTACATCTTTTGGTGTTAACTATGATAAAGATTTGTGTTGATTGAATAAAGGTATATACACTTTTAGAGTGCAAGGTTAAGTTCTTTATTACATTAACACATTATTACCAAGAGAATGAAAACCTTCGCACTTGCAGTTATACTTTTATGATACAGAACATGAAATTGACAATAGAGTTTGCTTGTTTGAAAAATTTGATGTTAACGTTATCAAGCAGTTAATTGAAATTTTACGCATCAATCATTATTTTAGATTTTTCGCTCTCTTGTCGAACTTGAATCTTTAGACCCAGTTAATATAACTTTGCGAGCTAACCCAACCCCTGGCCTAAGGGTTTTTAATAAACCTTGTGCATCCAAGTTACAGCCATTTGGGTTGAGGAGGGGTCCTCTAAAGAAGTTTTTACCAACGACATTTGTGTTAGAAGCCATTTGAACGAGACAAGTCGCGTCAAATATTATTATAGATGTTATGATCCTTTACAATACCCTCTTTTATTTCCTTACGGTGAACCTGGCTGGCATGAATGTATAAAACGATTGTGAAAAACTCATCGTACAAAAAAACAAACGATAGCCAACCATTTGTCTAATATGAATGCATTTGTTCATGATCTCCTTACACAAGAAGAAACATGTGGTTCATTATTTTCCTACACCTAGCTATTTTGTACATTATTTTTGCCATCAGCTCTTTATTATTTTATTTCTACAATTGGATTTCTTCTTTTCTTTTCACCTCCAACGAAACATCAAGCAGCTGATTGCTTACTTTCATGTTTTAGTTCTACAAAATAATGATGCGCAAGGTCAAATTTCCCTAATGGAATACTATGCATACAAGTTACAAATTCATGATTGCGGTATGTTTGTTCTTCTCCATACTGGTAGATTGTTGCAACAATATGTTGTTGGCATGTATGTGAAGATTGAAACTGCTAGGCTAGATTTTTTCCGAAGAAACTAAACACAGATTAGAGCTGAACTTTATCAAGGTGTTGTAGATTGTGTTAACGATTGTGAAATTTTAGGCCAAAACATAGGTAAAAGAATAGTTTTGCCACCAACCTTTATTGGTGGACCTAGAGATGCCTCTAGATGACATATGAATGCAACGATTTTAGTTCAACACTTTGGAAACCAGATTGGTTCTTTAAAATGACTTGTAAGCCTAATTGGCTTGAAATTCATGAAGAATTGCTATACAATGATGAACCACATAATCAACCAGACTTAATTTCACATGTGTTTAGAGCAAAGTTGGAAGAATTGAAGAATAATATTCTAAAAAAGGAAATATTTGGCCCAATAGCTGCCTATATCTATGTAGTTGAATTCAAAAAAAGGATTACCACATGCACATTTCCTTATTATTTTGAAACACAATGCTAAAATCTCAACTCCGGAGGCAATGGACAGTGTTATTTCTTGTCAAAATCCAATTGAAGCTGAACTTGTATATTTACGTGCTCGTGTGGTTAAACACGTGATCCATGGATTGTGTGGATCTCTGAACCAAAAAATGTGTGTATATATAGTACATATAAATGCAAAAATAAATATCCAAAGGAGTTTATATCTCACACATCCATTGGGAAAGATTCTTATGCAACATATAAACATCCAAATGATGGTGAGGCACTTAAAATTCAAGGACATTATTTAGATAACATATGGGTTATCCCGTATAATCAATATTTATTCGGAAAATTTGATTGTTATATTAATGTTGAAATATGTTCAACTGTCAAAGAAGTAAAATGCTTGTATAAATATTTATATAAAGGTCATGATAGGATATCTTTTTCCATTGGTGCTAATGAAGAAGAGCAAATTATAGATGAAATTAGTAAATTTCAAGGTGTGCGATGGATATTAGCCCCATAAGCTATTTGGTGCATTTATGGATTTCATTTATTTGGACATAGCCCTACTGTTGTTCACTTACAGGTGCATCTACCAGTCAACAAACAAGTAACCTTTAAGGATGGTGACAACTTAAAACACATTGTAGATAATGACTTTTTACAATGTACTATGCTAACTCAATACTTTAGGATGAATGAAACTGACGCCTTTGTAAGAACCTTGCTATATAAAGATTTTCCAATTTATTATGTTTGCGATAGACACGGCAAATTTTGGCAATGGAGGAAACAAAAGCTTATTATCGGTAGAATTGTTTCTGCATCACCTAATGAAGGTGAATGCTACTAACTACGGGTTTTATTAAATCATATAAAAGGAACTACTTGGTACGATGATTTTACAAAAGACACTGATATAATTGTTGAAAGTTTCCGAGATCCTGCAAAATTCCATGGTTTGCTTCATGAAGACAAAAATTGTGAACAATGTATGGCCAAAGTAATAATCTACCAAATGCCTCATTTACCCCGCCACTTATTTGCTACAATATTATTATTTTTGTGCTCCTAATAATCCTCAAACTCTTTGGATAACATATACGGATGTTATGATGGAAGATTTTATTAAACAAGAAATGTCTCTTGTAATAGCTGAACAAAATACATTGAAATGTATAAGCAATACTCTTGAACTCTTGAAATGTATAAGCAACACTCTTGAACTCTCGGGAAATGATTTAAATGACTACAATTTAGTATCATATGATGTCTCTTTAAATGAACAAGAAAAATTTGCTAATATGTTTGTTGAAGAAACTAGCCATTACACTATTGGGAGAAACGGCGAATCAATAATTGATAAATTAAATACTCAACAACGAATTGCATATAATACAATCCTAGGCAAAGTATTCCACAACCAAAGTGGCACATTTTTTATCGATGGTCCAAGAGGGATAGGGAAAACCTTTTTATACAAAAGTTTATTAACATTTGTTGGAAAAAAAAATGGACTAATTGAATTAGCAACAGCCTCTTCAAGAATTTCAGCTTCTTTACTGGCTGGTGGTGGAACTGCACATTCTCAGTTCAAAATTCCTCTTGAGTTATTAGAAGACATAAATTTCTCTATGGCAAAACAATCATCACTTGGTAAGCTAATGGCAATGGCTAAATTAATCATATGGGACGAAGCACCAATAACTCATAGATTGGTCATTGAATGTTTACATAGATTATTACAAGGTCTTATATCTAATGATTTACCTTTTGGTGGAAAGTTTATTGTATTTGGTGGCAACTTTAGACAAATACTACCAGTGATTTCAAAAGGTTCTCAGAGACATATAGTCCAATCCAGTTTAATCTTTTCACCACTTTTGGCCATTTTTACTCGAATTTCTTTAACAGAAAATATGAGGGCGCATGATGATATAAAATTTTCCAAATATTTGTTACTTATTGGCAATGGTAAAACACCGTTACATTCTTGCAATATGGTTGAACTTATTCACAATATAGTCATACCATTTGAAGATGAAACAACTTCTTCACCACATCTTATTGCACAGGTCTTCCCAAACAATATCTCTTATAAATCATGTGGTTTATAAAATATTGGTAGGATTATTTTAACACCTAAAAATGAAATTGTCGATCATACTAATAACATGTTATTAAAAAAACTAGAAGGAGAGAAGCAAACATACTAAAGCTATGATGAACCTATTGATCGTATAGATTGAGATATACATGAAGATTTTTTGAACACATTGACACCTAAAGGGATGCTGCCTCATGAACTTGTCCAAAAAAAAATTGCCCGATATTATTACTTTAAAATATAATCCCTTCAGAAGGATTGTGTAATGGTACTAGATTACTATGTAGACATTTTAACAAAAATGCCATTGATGCTAAAATTGCTACATGGGAATATAGTGGGAAGCGTGTTTTCTTACCAACAATTCCATTTATACCATTAGACACTGAAAGAGGATCTGTTCCATTTAAACGAACATAGTTCCCCATGAGACCGTGTTTTGCCATGAAAATCAACAAAGCACAAGGAAAAACGTTAAATTATATTGGACTATATCTACCAGAACCGGTTTTTTTCCCATAGTCCACTCTATGTAGCATTATCAAGAGCTCATACAAGTGCAAATATAAAAGTTTTAATTATACCATTAAATGATACACATAAGAAGAAGCACACATTTTGCACCAAAAATGTTGTTTACCGTTAAGTATTAAACACATTATAAGCTATTCGACATAATTCATACTGCAGGTAACTTAACTTTATCTATTCAGCCACGCTCATTGCGCTTCATTTTCTTTTGAAGATCCTATTCAAGAAAATCATTTTAACATTTCATTCTTTGAACAAATGCTGCTCCTTTGTTGAGAATGAAGCAGTTTGATTCCTAAATTAAAGATGTAGAAATCTTTAATATGATCATTATGATAAGAGCATCACAGTGGCTAAACATAAATTTTTAGTCTTTCAAATCGGTCGTTATTGTGAAACTAAATTCTCCGTACTTGATTATTTTCTTTTGAACTTTGACATGTTGCAACTCATACCACGTAATTAATTGTTATGCTTTGTTAATTTTGTTTCACATGAGTTACAAACTCATAGTACTTATCAGTCAAGTACAACCCTATAGAGATTATAATTAGAGACATGTATAGTTCCTCACATAGAACATTTCAAAATTCCTTTTTGTTTATTCTAAACATCAAAAGATGACGTTAGCTTTATCTTATAGGTCTTTTTGCAGTTACTTCTAGATTGGAAAAAACAACTCCTATAGTCATGTCAAGAGATTTTTATGACTTTAGTACCGTCTTTTGGGTTTCTTAAAGTTAGTTACTTTTCTTAACATTTGATTAAACAACTTACTAATGGAAAATGAAAACTTAGCTACCGTATGATTAAGAGCCATAGTTTGTATTTTTCAATCTACCTTCGAACTTCTACTTGAACTTTTTCATACTTTCATTGGATTTTTATTATTTCTATATTGAAATATGCAAATTAGATCAAAATATTGCTTATAGCATTGCTATATCATTTAACAGCCATGCTTATAAATGCAGGCCCAGAAAACATGAAGGCTAGTTTTTCAAAAAAATATCGAAAGATGAAACAAGTTCACGCTGAACTACACAAGATTGTCGCCGAGCAATCCTACATAGAAAACAAATATGGAAAGTGTTAACTTTAAGTTTTTAAAGTTAAATTTATTTATTGGCATTTTTATTTTTCCATGTGAAATATAGTTAAATTAGTTGAATCTTTAATTTGGTTAATTTAGTTATACGTTAATTGAATTTATCACATGATTTTATTTTAGAGTTTTCTTAGGACAATTCTTGATTTTGTACATATGATAAAATCTTGGGGAATCATGGAGATATATTTGAAAGAGTCCAATTGGTAAGACTTTGGAAGAGTACACATTAGAAACTTTCTTGGACTCCAAGATTTTGTCAACTTGTCAATTTGGTAAGAATTCTTATTTTACAATAATTGGTAAGTATTTTAATTCTCATTATTATTCTTACCTTATATTGATTATTTTACTATTAATCAATGTATTCTTTTCCTTATAGGACTACGTGGTTTAATGGAATTTTGAGTTTCTTGCCTAACAAGACTTTTGAGGACATTAAATACACATCAATTGAATCAAGGAGGACACGTGAAGAACTAGAGGAAAAACACAAATTTAAGATCTCCTAACTCAGGTAACCATGAACACACATTCTTACTAGGAAATTTCGAATTCACACTTTCCATCGTTCATTTTACAAGAACATGCCTTTGCTTCTACCCCGTGCATTACACTGTCAAGATTAGGTTGATATTGATATAGAGGTGTAGATCTATTGCGGGATCGCAGTTACAATAAGCTATTGAAAAGTAACGGGAAGTTGGCTCATCCTAGGAGAGAGTAACATGGAGTGTTTCTCCCTATTATCCTTGATGTTGGTTAATTTATGTGTAAATTACCCTTTAACTTGGCTGTAAAGATTTAAACTGATTGGATTTAGTGGATTGGTTTTGCTTGTAGGCGAAGAATACGTGGTTTTTCACCTTGTGGGGTTTTCCACGTTAAATAGCGTGTTCATATGTTTATTTACTATTTTATTTTCTACATTACAAACAATTGCATCTGGCACTATTAGTTTAGTAGGACACATTTGACTAATGTGCATTTACAGATTGATCACACAGTTAAACAGTAGCTTTCACTAGATGAAACTAGATCACAGAACGCGCTTCAGACGCGTCTCACTATTTTAAAACAGATTGTTTAGATAACTTAGAGTTTTCAGAAGGGACAATTCAAGCAAGGTAACATTTCTTCGGTTATATAGATGAAAAATAGTTGTGCTTACTGAAATATTTCAAGATTGAAAAACTACATCCACCATTAGTTCAATCTTTTGTCGATTATCAGATAGTACTTTTTTGACATGTTTTTTTCTAATAACTTGTTCCCAATTCATACCGAACTCAAAAAATTGAAGTTGTTGGTTGCTATTTTGGAAGTTTGCTTACTAATTTAATCTTTTCTTGAGGTTGAAGTTTCATATATCTTGTGAGATAGAGATTTTAGCTAACTGAAGATTATATTTTTGAGGTTTCTCCAAATCCAACAATTATTGTTGAGCAACGAAAAAGAGAGTTTAACAAAAGATCAACAACAAAGATGTAGCAAAAGATTAGTGCTTCGCATGCGAAGACAAAGGTGGACACTCCGACTATGCTATTACATGTGAGTTTTACTCTAACAACCTACTTTCTTCTGCTAGCAGTTAACCTTTAGTTATCAAACATTGCGTCTCCTAACTTTGACACTCTTACATATATAAAACTTACCTTCTATTAACTTCTCCGCCTACGGTATACACCCAATTGCCTACTAAAAGAAAGCTTTTACATTGATTACTTGAACCAGGCTCTTCTTTAACAAATAAAACTTAAGATATTCACAGAAAGTACATAGCATCATATATTCAACCAGAAAGAGAGTGTAAAAAGTTTTAGATTCATTACTATTCTTGTTTTATTCAATTACATTTTTTAAGATGTTTGTTAAAACATCATACATATATATGTGTAACATAGCATTGTAAGACTTCTCAATAGTATAATATAGATTTTGACTTTCGTTCTTGTCACTTAATATCGTGAACATTTCTAATTATACATACATTTGTCTGTCACGTAGGAATGTCTATCTATGGCATTTCAAGTTAAACACAAAGAAAAGGATTTTAGGGTCTCCAATCACCAACGACCATCATTCCCATTCCTTGCTTGAACTGTCCTTTCCCTGTTTGTTTTCCTTACAGATACGATATTGTTAAGGAGCAAAATAGACAATATAGTATTTGTCAAGGAAACAACTCGGGAAAGGATAGTCAAGTATGGAATGGCATGATGGTTGTTGGTGCTTGTGCACTCTTAAAATTGAATTGAAGCCATCACAGTTATACTCTTACAACTATTAGATTTTCAATGTTGTTGATCATTCATTGTTCTCTCAAGTTGTCAAAGATTACTGCAAAGGTTAGAATTCCTACTTATACTTCAAATTTTGCCTGAATTTAAGCTTATAGTGGCCTCGCATTGTACTTCAAATTCTCTATGTGACACTTCTAAGTTATCTATTTGAGCATAGAGCTACACATATTGAATTGTTTTTTAGAGTTTAGTTGGTTACTCATATTGATTAAGACTTTCATATTGTTACTCTGTTTGCAACTGCTACATATTTTAGCTTCAAATGTATCAGAACTTAAAACAAGTTCTTCTTTGTTATTCTACAAATTCTAGGGATCCTGCTATTCAATGAAAGCTACAACTCAACCTGAGACAACTTTAAACCAATAAATCCACTTGAACTTGACGAATGGATCCCGCAATCCTAATACTACTACCAATTTGTGTCAGACTTATTACTATCACAAAGGGCATTATGTTTTCTGTTGAAATCCTACTTGATTCAAATGACTCAACTCCTTAGGAATCATTGAATTACTTATTTTCCATAATTTTTGTTGTTCATGGTGGATCACTAAACATATCTTTTGTAATTTTTGGCCCATATCTATGATTGGCTTCTGTACTTTATTAAATCTTAATTGGCCATATAAAATTCTTAATTTAGTTATAGGAGATTCTATGTACAAAAGGGTGCTAAATAAGGATTGAAACTGTGTTGCGAACTTTGCAGTTGAAGAAGTAATCAAAACTAGCCTTTTGCATTGTTGATCTACCCGCAGTTAATGCGTGAATGACTGAGTTAGTGAACCAACTTCTTTCCGATTCTTATTTGTAGTCTGGTACTATCGAATTTTCTTCTATTTTCTTTTTGTTTTCCTAAATTATTTACTTATTTATTTTGCTTTTCATTGCAAGCCTATTTTTGTTTTGTTTTAGAACTTCTGATGACTGAATTCATAATGGAATTCATTGATTTTGAGTTTGATCCCTTTCTTTTCTGTTTATTGGATATGTGATTTTGAATTATGTTCTAGTGAAACTCACACATTCATTACTGCTGCTCCTTTTTCTATGCATTTCTAGGCTAATGAATATGGTGGATAATGGGTTTGTCATGTGAAGAGATAGGTCATAGGTATCTGGCACTATCTTCTTGCTTGAACTTATCTGCGATTTGCCATGTTGATGGTTTTGAGTGCTTCGGATATTTAATTCTATTTAAAATTGGACTTTGGATCATGGCATATTCATTACAGGGATCATTAATGAAACTTTCAGTGCTTTTTATGCATAGTATGATTCTTTTCTTTTCTTTTCTTTTCTTCTCTCTCATTTTTTAATAAAAAGCTACCAATTGGTTGATTAAAAAAATCTCATAAATTAGTTTCTACCCACCCTCTACTCAAAATTGATAATCATGACTATGATTCAAGTGTTCACCATAGTAATAGTCTTTAATGGGTTTTCCATAATTTGTTAATTGCATCTTTTAGCTCCTCTGTGGCTTGTAACTAATATAGTTGTATTCGTCAATATAAGGGTCTATAAAGAGAAAGAAAGTAAATTTGGAGGAAATTATTTTATGCTAATAATTTCTGTTAACAAGACTTGTTAGTTTTTTTATTATCGACGATCGATTTTCCAAAAAATTGCTTCGTTTTCGCTGTCTTTGTATGTCGCTATTTAGATCTCGTTTACATTATATTAATTACCAATTATTGGCTATTTTCCTCGCCGTGTGAATGGTTTCACTCATTGTTTCTTCAATTTGTATGCTCGGTTTTGTAGAAGTCACATTGGATGTGCTTAACATCTGCCTTAGAGAATTGTCAACAGTCTCAACACAGCCACAGCATTCCAATCAATTTTTAGAATCTTCAAACTGCCTTGCCTTTTTCTGAGAAAAACTCGCTATCGCCTCTTGAAGGTAATTTCCTGCTCATCTTTTAGTTGTGTTTTCCATTTTAGTATTTTGCCATTAACTTGCATTGAACCGACATCCTCCTTGCATGTTTAATTCTTTATATAACCCACTTTAAGCATTTTTTTTATATAAAATGAACTCCTATTCTTTTATCTATTTTTCTATATTCCAATTCACAATGTGCTGGTTGCAATTCTCTTGTAATGGATCCGTGAGTTTTCCTGTTAGTTGAAATCTAAAGACCTCTTCAATTCTGTTGATTCTTGTTTGAGGAATTTTAATAATTGGAATGAGGATCTCTATTTGTGTTTTGAGTCTTACTCGAAACCTTTTAGCAGATTTCAACACATCAATATTTTTCAATTCAACTTAGAGTTTGAACCTTTTATTGTATGCATTATGTTATTTCAGCTTATGCTTCTGGATATTTCTTTTATCCTAATTATGTTATTTTTCAACCATATGTACTATTTTAAATATAAATATAAATTAAATTTTTGTCAATATTATATAACTTATTATATTATATTAAACACTGAAGTTATAAAAATTATTTGCCTACTTAAACCACAAAATCTAATGCTTGAGTTACAAATGAACAAATAAATTTTCCTTTGCTAGGGCCAAGATGTCAGTACATAAGCCAATATGGAAACATAAACATAATAAAAAATTTGAAAATAACTAGCCACGTTCGTTTCCATCACATTTTACCAATTAATATGTATTTTCTCGTAAATTTGTCTTATTGCAATTATACCATATCACTAAATCATAATACATACTATGTCCAATGTTAACACCCTTCAAAACAAGCCATAAAAACTATACTCAAGTTAGCATACAAAACCAGCCCTTAAAAAGGAACTTCCTAGCTGAAAACTCACCTATCTATCACAAAATGGCTTGCAAATGACATCTTACCATGTGCAATTGTTACAAGTTATTTATGCAGGCTTCTAACGCACCTTTTAGTATCCTCTTACATGTTAGTAATCAACAATCTATTTCACAAAACCATATCTCTGGGTAAATGCAACATCCCATCATCAATATAATATTATTTGTTTGAAAAAATATAGTGCTCTTTGCCATTTCAGCTTTCACGTGGTACACTTCGATCAGTAAAAGAAGATTTTGCAACACTGTTTTCTGAATATATATATATATATATACACACACACACACACACATAGAAAGTACACTATACAGCCACCAATATAACCTACTTTTCAGCATAGACATCAACAGTTGCACTCTTACAAAGCCTTTCAATCAAGTGTTACTAAAAAGTTTAGATAAATTCACAACTAAGAAGACTAATAAACATTTTTTTAATGAAGAAAACTAATAAACTAAAACCTGTTATGCAAAACAAAACAAACCATTGCTTAAATCACATTAGCAAGTTCTTTTCTATTCATACATTTTATTT
This sequence comes from Jasminum sambac, assembly GCA_018223645.1. Lineage (NCBI taxonomy): Eukaryota > Viridiplantae > Streptophyta > Magnoliopsida > Lamiales > Oleaceae > Jasminum > Jasminum sambac. The sequence goes on from CP073649.1 coordinate 19,115,320, forward strand.
ATTTAAAAAAATATTGTCACAAAAATTAATTTGTCTCCTATATATATAGATATAAAGAAGGTAGCAACATTTTCTATTATCCTATTATTAGCATATGTATATTTTGTCTAATTTATTAAATTAAATAGTAAAATAGTAGGACCTCTAATGTGTATGCAAATCCAAAATTAAGAAACTTATCTGATCACAAAGATTTCTTTACCAAAAGAAGACACCAATAATACACCAACCAAATAATATAATCAAAATTATACATACTCATAGCTATATCGAAATCTAAAAACTATAAAATACATGTACCTATACCTCGCTACATATAAGAATTATAATATTAACTTCTTTCAACCTCTTGTACATATATATATATATATATATATATATATATATATATATATATATATATATATATATATACAATACAAAGACCAAAGACACACCTCACTCAAACTCATCAGCCATAAACGAATTGTTCTTAGCATCCTTACAAAGTACAAAGGTTGATTTTATAAAAGGTAAAACACAACAAATTTTCTTCAAATTTACACAGTTAGATTACACGAATACATTAGCAAGTCATAAAAAAGTTACAAATTTTTTGTGCTAAAGTCAAGAACTTTGATTGCAATATTTCCCATTGCATGTTGCTTCTATTTGTTTTTTTTTTATCTACACTGCCTTGATTCGCACTATGTTCACATATATAGTCAGGTTCAAATCACAATGGACTACATGGTCATAAACCAAATCACTAGGAAAACAGAGGACTGGACTGCAAAAATCATTGTGGCTGAGAAATGCTCTCCAAAGATTAGTCACCAAATTTCAATTAGATATCAACCAATGCTCTTGATGGATTTTGAGATATCATATTCTACTATAACAATATGTTGTTTGTGAGAAATTTACAGTGTAATTACTCTTTTCTTTGGCATTTACTACACGTCAACCAACAACTTTAATACTCAAAAAAATTACTACCAAGACACAACATTTTTAATACAATATATAACCTATGTCTTCTATCTGCAAATAATAGAGTGGCTTCGATAAATGGTACTATAAAAGCTTTACTGCATGTATATAATAAATACAAAATATTTGAAGCCTCTGTGAATCTGTTTAAAATAACTACTGTTTGTACATGTTTTCTCCATTACCTCACCCTACAATAAATAAGAATATCATTCTTCAACAATACTAAATATGTCGACATTTATTATATTTTTTATACAATAACTATTCACTCATTCTTTCTCTGTAGGGCAGCACAATTCGTACCACTATTTATGAAAAACATATAGCTCCATTGAGAATACTCTTGTATTGGGACGAACATACTTGATCTCAAATGTCAATGTCAGAGATGCGGCACCTAAATATCGTGAATTTCAGGAGAACTACAAGGGACAATTTCTAGCACATCCAGTGTCATCGAGGTTGAAGACACTCACCTTAATCTTGTATTTGCAAGGATCAATCTACTTCCCTTTGACAGCCTCAATGAAGTGAAGAATAAAAAGATCCCAATGAGTAAGTTATGTGTATACATGTATAAATACTTAGAGCTCTTTGATTAGACTTGTCAAAAAAGCTAGCGAGCTCGGCTCGGGTTCTCCTAAAGGCAAGCTCGAGCTCGAGCCCGAATACCATTATTGACGAACCGCTCGGCTCGAGCTCGCCCGGCTCACGAGCTCAAGCGAGCAGCTCGCCTAAAAAATGACTCGATCTTGGCTCGGGCTCGTACAGTAAACGAGCTCGAGCTGAGCCCGAACAAGCCTTAGGCGAGCCGAGTCGGCGAGCCGAGCTTGTTTGACATGCCTATCTTTGATGATATTTGTTTTTTTCCCCATATTCGTTTCCACACCTATTATAGTTAATCCTTGTACCAGTCTGATATGAAGAACCATTTCTTTACAATAAAGGAGTTTTTGAGAAAAAAATTTACTTTACTATCTTACCTTTATGAAAAGTTGCTCTCTTTTTGGTTCCCGTAAACAAAGTTTAGCTGCCTATGGTATCAAAATCAGTCCTCTAACTAAAGATTATTATGCATTCTAATACTAATTTTCATATGTGTCAATATACAGCTACTATAGCGATGGTAATCACTGTCAAATCAATGCAGTCGGCCCCATCAAAAACTAGTGAACATCATATGATCCATGACATAGTCCTAATGGATAAAAGGTAAATCCCACTGATGATCATTTAATACTTCTCTTTTCTATTTATATACCTTATTTTAAGCATCATTTTCTCCAATCTCTAGCTCTATTTACAAAGCTATAGCATGATGGTTACTATAATATTAATGAATTTTACTTAAATAGATTCTCTCTCGGTCTGCCTGTTAAACTGTCCTATGTTATTAATAATTCTCTTAGCTAAATTATTTTTTACTTTTAATTAGAGCAAATGGATACCTTGCCTAGCAATGCCCTCTTGTCCTAAACATATTCCTATTGTATGTAATAGTAGATACTATCTCTAAGTTTACAAAATTTATTGACCCTTTTATATTTTTTTCCCTTTTGGGTCTTCACTAAAGTTTTACCAGTACGTATATTTTCAGCATAAATATCCCTCTCATCATGATAGCATTGAACCTATTTAATCTCTTGTTATTATATTTAACATGTTTTAATTACACATTTAACTTCTAAAATTTGTAGCTTTGAGACTATTAATATGAGATTGTGGTCGTCATATGCCGAATATGAAGGACAAAAATTGCTAAATTCACGAGAAAACTATCCAATCATCATTGCCAAACATGTTGTTGTTGTTGCAACATATGACGGTACGATTCATATGTTTACATGATATTTGTATAGGCTTTAATCCTTCACTTTATATCTCTACCACTGTATTTCAGGGTTAGCGCTATCGACAACACATGATATTTGTATGTACATTGATGTCCCATTCGAAAAAGTCATTGCCTATAAGAAATGGTTTGTATTTACAAGTAAAAATTACCTTGAAGTTTACTATGATATAAAAATGACCGTCACACTAATAGGCTACATTAAACAGGATCGAAGACAATAAAGAAGCTATAACACAAATTAGGACTCTTCACCAATACTAGACACGAAAGAAAGTGGAAGCATCTGAAGACACGATTGCAAGCCCTGTAAAAAATACCATTGACCTGGTAAGACTCCTTACAAGCATATATATAAAGCAGCTGATATGTCCTGAACTTTTGCAATTCTTCATGTCTATAGCCTATCAAGGAACATTGCTGGATAAAGGCAATTGCCAAAGCAAAGTGTATAAGTGCATCATATTGGTACATGGCTTGTAGCAGCTATTTCACTATAGCTAGCGTGGCTACGGTTGGACAAAATTACTCATGTCGCTATTGCACAAGGACAAATGAAACCACTGTTCCAAGGTTAGTTTTATTTAAATTTTAAACACAGTTATCTAGTCCAAACAACCTGATCAACAACAATCTTTCTTGCCTTATCAAGAGCACGTGCCGAAGTTGAACTCTTGGACACCACAAAAACCATCTCGACTTCAATGATATGCTGACCAGCAGAAGACTTTCTGAACGCAACAGCAACAAAACTAATGGGCTTAACTCGTGCTGTAAGTACTACAACGATAGACCTTCGTCTCCCTTCTTTGATATGTCATAACATTGCTTTCCTTTTCTAATTATCCAAGTTTCCTACCATTTTTGTCGATTATCTTCTACCCTTGGTTGCTTTTCATAATCACACATCCCCTCTTATTGTTACGTTAATAATATCACTCCTATTATCAATTACATTTTTCCCTGATTTAAACACTGTCCATTCTCCTATATATAAGGTTGTCATAAACAATTTTGGTTTCAAAGTTTTTTTCTTTCTTTTTTGTCCTTTTTTGCCTATTGCACTTTGTTAGCCTATCTGTTTATATGGTAACTTTCAAAAATAATCTGCAAACATGCACAATCTAATTGAATAATTAACATTATGACTTTGCAGATGACTTTGGCAAATACAAATAACTAACATTCCTTACTGCCTTTCACACTAATCGTTATAGCATGCTTTTGTCGTGAGACTTACCTTTCTTGATGCTTTCACTTTGGCCATTTCATTTCTTTTTTTATGTTAAACAGAATGCTTCAACTTGGGAAACACAAGTAAAATGTTAACTTACAAATTTATTACATCTCACAAATCCTATCCTTAATGCATATATTTATCCATATTGTTTCTTCAAACATTATAACCATTACTTTTCAATCACAGAACGTGAACATTGAAGAAAGCATCCATCTAGACATATAGCAAGTTCACTCGTCCTATATTAAAGTTGTTGCAAGTTGACCATGGTCGAGAGATCGCGGAAAGGCAGCTTAGTTTACTCACCAAATTCCAGCAAAAAAGTTTGAAGTTGTTGGAATTTATGAGTATGATACAAAAAAAAACATAAGAATATCACCATTGAAAAGATTGCTCAACAAACAGGCACACCAAACACTTCATCCCAAACTTATGGGACAACTGATATTACCAACACCAGCAGGCAAACATACCCTATTTCATGACAATGCCCCTGCAACAACAAAGAAAAAGGTCCTTTCCAAGATGGACTAATCCTTGGACAACTCTTTTGGCTTGCTCTTCTTCTAATTAACAATATTGACAATGTTTCCTACATTGCGGCAACGTAAAGAAAAAGTGTTTACCATATTATTATACTATTCTGTGAAAACTTTTTGCTGGGTATAAGATCCCTAATTTCTGTTGTTTGTATATATAATCTATCTCAGAACATCACTATATTCAACTAGTCCAAACAACTGGTTTTATGTCATCAGTCACCGAGCTCCATATATCGTGTAAAATACAATGTATGGCTGTTTCTATGCAAATTAAAAGTGTGCTTATATGCATTTGACTTTATGAATGTACAGAAGGCACTGTTTTTTCCCCTATAATGGGGTTTAACTTACACTAACGCAAACCAATTGAAATTATACGTGGCACGTTTTCAACCTTAGTATGTCTATAAGTCATGGACCTAGTTCTATGAGATCTAATATGTCTAAGTATGTGTGAACCAAGAAGTTACCTAAGGAACTTTCTGACCATATAGTAAAGTCCATTTTGAGTGATAGCAAAGGCTGCAGAATTTCTGATACTAATTCCATTAATAAAAGTTCCTTTACCAAGTTCCTAAATTCACAATATTGAGGTAGATTTGACCAAAATACCCCTCTACATTGGCAATGACCTGATGCATTCATTTTGACCCAAATTTGGACTCCTTTCGTAGCTCTTTACCCTTTATTCACTCTTCTATCGATCACTATTTTTCTGTGTAATTTTTGTCGCAAACAAAGATGATGCACAGCTGATGTTGGAAACTAAAAATTTCTTTTTAATTTTGCCTTTAAATTAGGGATTGTGTGTTGTAATCGGAGTAGTAAAAGAGTAAGTGATGTATGTGTAGCCAATATAAATTCTCCCATTAATGGCATCTATAAAAGAATGGCGAGAAACATGCCCACGATGTCAAAGAGTTCGTAGCTACAGATGCTTGGCAGTGGCAGATATAGTTACTATCGTGTAATACTAAAGTTGATGATATCTTGTGTTTCAACTAATCACAAAACAAGGGAGAAAAAAACTCTCCGATGACAGAGACAACAGTGAAGGTGACCAAAGATAAAGGCGAGATTGTTCAACATTTGCTTAAAACTACCCTCATGAAATCAATGTCTACATAGATTCATTCGCCGATTTGCATTTTTCTTATCCTTTTGGGTTTAGATATAAAATCTAAGTTCATTTTATTCATAAAAAAATGAAGGAAATGCTCCGCCTTCAACGGCCTTTTTTGTAGAGGAAATGGAGCTTAGGATGGATCAATAACCTTTTCGCAGAACGGGAAGAGACTCTAGGATGGACGGTCACGGTGGAAGGAAGGAGGTAAGGGATGATGTTGACTAATGACAAGAAAAGAACAGTTAAATTCGGATGAAGCAGCACTTGGTTTCCTTGTACAGTGAATATCCAATGCCTTTAACTGATTTTTAGTAGGTATTTTATATGATGTGAAATAGTGACGTAGCAAGAATTCTTCGTCAGTGCGATTGATAAGTGTTAGAAAAACACTTAAATAACTCTTCTATTTTACGTATTTGTGTGTTTTATTAGTATTATATGTTTATTTTTATGTGTTTTCCTTTTATTGTGTGTTTAGAGTCACAAGAAATCAAAAGGAGCAAAAATGGATAAAAACGGAGCGAAAACGGAACTTGGGACCGAAATGCAAGCAAATTCAAAGATGGAGGGCCTCCGATGCAATTTTATGAAAAGTTGTTTTTACAATTTTTCTTGTGCCAATATCAAAGAATGTCAAAAGAGGATTTCCACATTTTTTTCGGATCCCAAATCGGAGTTTCCTAGTGAAAGTTATGGCCATTCGAAGAGAAAGGACAAAGCGTAAAAATCAGCAGCTCGAATTTACTGCCGCAGTTCAGTAATTTGACCATAACGTTTGCTACAAACTTCGGATTGACCTGTACTTTATATTGTTGGAAAGGACACTCAGAGGGCTACAACTTTGATGTTGACGTCTTCAAATGAATCGGATCATATCATGGTCAAAAATGGGCAAAACCGAGAGTGATGTGAATGGAGGATTTCTTGGGCCATGTTTTGGTAGAAAATTCATAACTTTCTATTAAAATATCCAAAAGAGGAAATTCCAATTGCACAATTCAGCCAAGATGCTTACCTATACCATGATACAATATTTGAACTAATGGAGCAATTTAAGATCATGATTTGATGGTTACCAATTAGTGGATTTATAATGGAGTAGTTGTACAATTTTTATCATGTTTTCTTGTGAAATTTTGCCTATAAATAGAGGCATTTGTAAGGAAGGAAAGCACAACTTAGTAGGAGTGAATTAGCTAGTAGTTCTCTCCAACTTTCTCTCCAATAAAATTTTCTTCTTCATTTGTTCTTAGTTTTAGTTTGAAGCTCTTAGCTTTCCATATTAAGGATCAATTCTTCGCTAAGTTTCTCTTTCCCTTTTATTTCTCTATTTATTTCTTAGCATTTATTTACTTGTTTTCTATACTTTGCGTAAATTACTTGTATAATCTATCATATTGTGGTGGTGATACAAAGGCGAACACTCGCTAAAAGTATGAAACCCGCATAATTATGAGTAGTTAAGACTTTTCTATCTAGTTGAGGGCGTTGTGTTCAACTAACATGTTGTTATCTTTTCTAACTCTTTAGTAACGTTTTATCTATTCCTCTACTTCAATTTGTTGATTTGTTATGCTTGTAAACCCGTCTTTGAGTTTATGTGATTATTGCATTCACTTTGGCCAATTGAATCAATTAATCTTTAAATTCAAGTTACTTGCTAGGATTGGAACTTTTGATCCGTAATTGTCATTAGATTCCAATCCAAAGTAGCAAATGAATATCGTGCATATTTATTAACAAATCAACTTAGATGCATTAATTCGAGCTTGTGAAATTATTCATCTAATTCAACTCATTCTTCTCGTTCATTTCATACTAGCGTTGCATTAAATCCTAAGAGCTTGTTTAGGGTTATCCAATAGCTAAATGTTAAGTTAAAGAATGCATTTTTTAACTTAATATACTTAAGGAAGAATTTGTTAATCAGAGCGTCTCGGTTAATTGAGAGTTGATAAATTGAAGAAGGAATAGTAACACGTTGCATGGGAAAGATAAAAACGAGTTGTTGACACAACCGAACCCGAGAATTAGATATTTATTTCAATTGTTTTATTTGATCTTATCTTTTGTCATTTGATTTTCATTCAACTTCACAAACCCCCCTTTCTATATTAATTGATAAAATCAACTAGATCAAGCACCGTTCCTCTTGGGTTCGACCCTTACTTACTACTACTACATTAATTTGTAGTTTTGAAACCGAGTAAGGAAATAAAAAAAACAAACTTTGGCGCGCCGCGACGACACGCGCTCAAGTTTTTGGCGCCGTTGCCGGGGAACGGTTAACGAATTTAGTTGCTTTTATTAATTAATTTTTAAAAAAAAAAAATTCTTCACTTGTATGCATAATACCCGATCTACTAATCGAATTCTTGAAAGTTTCGATCCAGAAATCGAGAAATCCATTCGAAGACGAATAAGACAAGCAAAACAAACCGAACGAGAAATGGCAGAAAACAATAACGAAAGAACTCTCAAACAACTGGCAACTCCCGACGTTACTCAACAACCTTTGTGTATCACCTTTCCAACTGTAGAAGAAGGTAAAGCTTTCGAGCTGAAATCCGGTTTGATACATCTTCTACCATCTTTTCATGGACGATCCGGCGAAGATCCATATCGACACTTGAAGGAGTTTCATGTGGTGTGCGATAGCATGAAACCCCCGGGCATCACTGAATAGCAAATCAAGCTCAGAGCCTTTCCATTTTCACTAAAAGATGCCGCCACAGATTGGTTATACACTTTACCACCAGGTTCAGTCACAACATGGAATCAAATGAAGCAACTTTTCCTCGAAAAGTACTTCCGACTTCAAAGACAAATATCGTGAAAGATATCTGCAGGTATGCCAAAACAATGGAGAAACTCTTTATGAGTATTGGGAGCGTTTCAAAAAGCTCATTGCAAGTCGCGCATCACCAAATCGGTGAAAACCTCCTAGTGCAATACTTCTATGAAGGCTTATGTCAATCGGCGAAACATGGTTGATCTTTGCTAGTGGAGGCGCATTGATGAACAAAACCCCCTTTGAAGCGAACACCGATTTCAAACATGGTGAAAACACTCAACAATTGATGCAGACCGAGATGAACATTCAAGAGTTAACGAGGTAAGTAATTCCAATATTGAAAGCCAACTTTACGAACTAACACATCTTCTCAAACAAATTGTTGTAGGAAACAATCCATAAGTCAAAGCATGTGGCATATGCACAAATCTAGGACATCCTACAGATGCTTGTCCTATTCTACGAGTGGATAACAACGAACAAGTGAATTCAGCAAATAATTTCCCATTCCCAAGACAATAATACAATCCGTACTCAAACACCTATAATCCAGGATGGCGAGACCACCCCAATCTGAGCTATGGAAACAACAAGCCCCCAGGATTCTTCCCTAACAAGCCTCAAGGCCAATTCCAACAACATGGAAATTTTCAACCCCAAGGGAAATTTCAACAAAAACCTCAACAATCAGGTATGTCTCTCGAGGATATGGTGAAAACATTAGCAACTAACACTGTGAAATTTCAACAGGATTCCAAATTGAGCATTCAAAACTTGGAAAACCAGATGAGTCAATTGGCAACTGCTATCAATCGTCTGGAAACACAATCTGGAGGAAAGCTACCATCCCAACCTGAGGTGAATCCAAAGAATGTCAGTGCCATAACTTTAAGGAGTGGAAAAGAGATTGTAAACCCTCACAAACAAATTCCCACACATGAAGACAAAGAAGAAGAGTTGGAAAAAGGGGTAAGTTCTCCTATCATTGTTAAATCAACCCCTCCCACTTTTCCCAGTAGAGTAGAAAAGGCCAATAATGAAATCAAAGAAAGGGAAATTTTGGACACACTTAGGAAAGTAGCAATCAATATTCCTTTGTTAGATGCAATCAAACAAATTCCACGCTATGCTAAGTTTTTGAAAGATCTTTGTACTAACAAAAGGAAATTGATGGGAAATGAAATGATAAAAATGGGAGAAAGCTTGATTTGGTGTTCCAGAAAAAGCTACCTCCAAAATGCAAAGACCCGTATGTTCACTGTCCCTTGCACCATAGGCAATCACCACATTGACAAAGCACTCATAGATTTAGGAGCATCCATAAATGTCATGCCTAGATCCTTGTATGCTTCACTTAATTTAGGAAAACTGAAAGAAACTCACGTAATTGTACAACTAGCTGATCGTACCAATGCATACACGGATGGAGTGATAGAAGATGTGCTAGTCAAAATAAATGGTTTAGTTTTCCCTGCTTGATTTTTACGTGCTTGATATGGTGATGAACATTCACCTCACCCTACACCTATCATATTGGGACGTCCATTTCTTTACACTTCTCGCACTAAAATTGATGTCTATGAGGTACACTATCCATGGAATTTGATGAGGAAAACGAACTTTAATATTTTTATGGTTTATTGCGCCCTAATAACGCTTTGTTCTGTCTTTGCAATCAATTCAACTAATCCTTTTGTGCAAGAAGCGTGTAAGTTGAATTGCGAGCGACACAACACATAAGATTGAGCCAAAGCACAATTGCCTCATCTCGAAGAAGGAAGCCATGGAAAGAAATGAGACCAAAAAATTTGGAGAAGAATTCAAGAAGATGTTAAGAAATCAAGACACTCGGAGAAGCCATCGAAGACAAAGTGGAGCTGCAATGGATTTGAGGAATCCTACTTGACAAATGGGAGGCGTGGTCGAGCTAACGACCATAAACAAAAGCGCTTCTTGGGAGGCAACCCAAGCATTTTTCTTTTAATATTTGTATTTTTTTTTGTTTTTAATTTGTTTACTTTTCATCTAACGTATTAAGGAAGATATTGCTTTATTACTGTAGGAGGACGATATTTCGAGACTCAATTATTTGGGAAGAGACATGATGTCCCATAAATCGGTGATTAGCGAGAATTACGGATAATGGGCAGGTTAATTATTGATAAATGACAAATCCGTCAAACCCGTTTTCTCGGATACTCCTTCCAACGTACTCTTTCCAGCACACTCCACATGTGTAATTGTCGGTTGAAACAGTGCTCATTTGACTATAAATCGAGACCATTCTCTACTTAAAGCTACAACCGAAAGTCTCAACCCTCTGTGAGTATTCCTTTCTGACAGTGATTAGGTAATTTTCTTCTTCTTCTTAATTTTTTTTCTTTTCTTCCTGTTTGTTCTTCTTTCTCTTCTTCTTATTTGTTTTTCTTATAGCATGGATGTGTGTGATATTTTTGTATATATATTTCTTTTCCTCATACTAATCGATTATGTAATTCAAATTTTCTTATTTTTTTTCCTTCTTCAGTATCTTGTTTGAAAATATGGAAGAGTGTGATAATCTATTCTACTTATTTATTTTGATGATTTTAATCTTATTACTTCAGTGTTTTTTTCTTTCGTGTGTTATGAGCGTTCCCTTTGGAACGTTATTACTTTTGGGGCAAGGTCATCCCGATCTGCTCGCAAACGACGTGCTAAGCGCCTTAAAAGTTGCTTTAAATGTGGAAAGCTATTAGAGGGACCTCATTGTACTCGAAATCAAACTTATTCACAATATAGACATGTTGTTTTCTTCAAGGATGGACCGATTAGGTGCGGGGCGAAAAAGTCTATCGGGAGAAAGCGACAACTACTTGTCGGTGTGAGAGAGTTTGATAATTTGTTGGAACAACGACAACGTCTGTTGGAAACCAAACTTCGATGGCCTAACCATTGAGCGGCAACTTTTGAGCGTGATCATTAGCACCCATCCGAAGATGTAAAACTACGTCTCATTCGTTTGAGAAGTGTCCGAGTTGGGCGTTACGCTCTAAACGTTCTCCCATTTGTTGGTTCTTGTGAAATTTGTTCTTCATTGAATGGTAAACATACCTATGTGTCATGTGGCGATATGGAGGACCTTTTCATTAAGGTTGGTTGTCAAACTGTTTTGTAGAGAGTATGCTGATTCAGATAGTTTCCATGCGAATCAGACTTGATGGAATCATATCATTAATTTGATGTGAATACTCGCAAGATGTTCAGAGGGTCATCATGCCATAGTCACTTTGTATATATTTCTCTTCTTCATTAAAAAAAAAACCAAAATATTTTCAACTGTTGTTTTTCTTGTTCTGTAAATATGTTGATTGCAGGTCTTTGCTCTTGGATTGTCGAAGTATTCCTCAGAAGTGCTACATTGTGCAACCACCATCCCCAAATCGACACGCCTCATTGCTTACCATAGGGGGGTTTCTATTTCTTCTCTTTTTCATGCTTTCTATATTTCTACATTGGGGACAATGTAGAATTTAAGTGTGGGGGAGTGGCATATTGCGGTCTGCTTGTGATTTTTTTTTTGTGTGTCTACGATTTTGCATGAGATAGCAACTTTTGAATATGATTGAGCTTAATTTGGGTGACTTAGCTGAAACTACAGGATCCCGAAAAAAAAAAAAAAAAAAATTTGTTGTGTTCTGTTCTTCTCTATGCATAGCTGGCTAAAATTACCTGAGCACGTTTATAAGGTAATTTACTATCATTTTCTGGAACACAAATTGAAGGTTGAAAATGTTGATTTTTTTTTCTAACTTTCTAGACCATAGTAAACTAACTGTTTTTCTATCCATTCGTCCTGCTCAAAGTAACCTGGAAACATCAATTGTTAGCAAGGTGAAGTTATAATCGCATGGTATCTGTTTTTTGTGAATGTGTCTTTTATTGTGAGTTTAAAAAGTTTTGAAAAAGCAACGACCTATCTTGAGAATGAATTTTACTTTTATATTTGAAATAAGGAGAGGGACCACAGGAAAGAGCTACCTACCTCAGAGTGTGAAGCCGTCACCTCGAATGGGTGAAGAAGGCTACCTCCAATGAAAGAGGTTTAGTGTGAAAGCTACCTGTGGGGTAAAAGCTGAAAAGAAAATTGCAAAACTCTTCTTCTTCTTCTTCTTCATCATAAAAAAAAAAAAAACATAAAAAAAAAAGAAATGTGATAGCTACCCAAGTGTGAAGTTAGATAAATAAATTTCCTCAGTGGTTTGAAGTGCTCAATCTAAACACTCTTTAAATTGAAGACATATTTGCGATAAAACACTGCCATGCCCTTTTTTCTTTGCGGTGCATAAGTTGATGATTTTTGGTGAGCAGAGTAATTTTAGGATCCATGGGAATTATTGTAAAATAAGAGTGGGATCACGAGAGGTGAAAGGAAATATTTGACCATTTCGGTCGATTTGGATAAACATCGTAAGCTTTTATTTGGTTCGATTAGTGATGGGATGATAACCTCAATTGCACACACTCACAAGCCATTGTGTATTTAAGAAGAAGTGAAATTTTCTTGGTTCGGGAGAATGTTTATTAAGCAAGTCACTATTTGTAGTAGGATTTCAATGTTTAAAGTTGTTAATCTCATCTAAAATCATTGTGTTGTTTTGTGTCATATGGTTGTTGTTCGAGGGCGAACAACAGTCTAAGTGTGGGGGAGTTTGATAAGTGTTAGAAAAGCACTTAAATAACTCTTCTATTTTACGTATTTGTGTGTTTTATTAGTATTATATGTTTATTTTTATGTGTTTTCCTTTTATTGTGTGTTTAGAGTCACAAGAAATCAAAAGGAGCCAAAATGGATAAAAACGGAGCGAAAACGGAACTTGGGACCGAAATGCAAGCAAATTCAAAGATGGAGGGCCTCCGATGCAATTTTATGAAAAGTTGTTTTTACAATTTTTCTTGTGCCAATATCAAAGAATGTCAAAAGAGGATTTCCACATTTTTGTCGGATCCCAAATCGGAGTTTCCTAGTGAAAGTTATGGCCATTCGAAGAGAAAGGACAAAGCGTAAAAAATCAGCAGCTCGAATTTACTACCGCAGTTCAGTAATTTGACCATAACGTTTGCTACAAAATTCGGATTGACCTGCACTTTATATTGTTGGAAAGGACACTCAGAGGGCTACAACTTTGATGTTGACGTCTTCAAATGAATCGGATCATATCATGGTCAACAATGGGCAAAACCGAGAGTGATGTGAATGGAGGATTTCTTGGGCCATGTTTTGGTAGAAAATTCATAACTTTCTATTAAAATATCCAAAAGAGGAAATTCCAATTGCACAATTCAGCCAAGATGCTTACCTATACCATGATACAATATTTGAACTAATGGAGCAATTTAAGATCATGATTTGATGGTTACCAATTAGTGGATTTATAATGGAGTAGTTGTACAATTTTTTATCATGTTTTCTTGTGAAATTTTGCCTATAAATAGAGGCATTTGTAAGGAAGGAAAGCACAACTTAGTAGGAGTGAATTAGCTAGTAGTTCTCTCCAACTTTCTCTCCAATAAAATTTTCTTCTTCATTTGTTCTTAGTTTTAGTTTGAAGCTCTTAGCTTTCCATATTCCGGCGGATCAATTCTTCGCTAAGTTTCTCTTTCCCTTTTATTTCCCTATTTATTTCTTAGCATTTATTTACTTGTTTTCTATACTTTGCGTAAATTACTTGTATAATCTATCATATTGTGGTGGTGATACAAGGCGAACACTCGCTAAAAAGTATGAAACCCCGCAATTATGAGTAGTTAAGACTTTTCTATCTAGTTCGAGGGGGACGTTGTGTTCAACTAACATGTTGTTATCTTTTCTAACTCTTTAGTAACGTTTTATCTATTCCTCTACTTCAATTTGTTGATTTGTTATGCTTGTAAACCCGTCTTTGAGTTTATGTGATTATTGCATTCACTTTGGCCAATTGAATCAATTAATCTTTAAATTCAAGTTACTTGCTAGGATTGGAACTTTTGATCCGTAATTGTCATTAGATTCCAATCCAAAGTAGCAAATGAATATCGTGCATATTTATTAACAAATCAACTTAGATGCATTAATTGAGCTTGTGAAATTATTCATCTAATTCAACTCATTCTTCTCGTTCATTTCATACTAGCGTTGCATTAAATCCTAAGAGCTTGTTTAGGGTTATCCAATAGCTAGATGTTAAGTTAAAGAGCGTACTTTTAACTTAATATACTTAAGGAAGAATTCGTTAATCAGAGCGTCTCGGTTAATTGAGAGTTGATAAATTGAAGAAGGAATAGTAACACGTTGCATGGGAAAGATAAAAACGAGTTGTTGACACAACCGAACCCGAGAACTAGATATTTATTTCAATTGTTTTATTTGATCTTATCTTTTGTCATTTGATTTTCATTCAACTTCACAAACCCCCCTTTCTATATTAATTGATAAAATCAACTAGATCAAGCACCGTTTCTCTTGGGTTCGACCCTTACTTACCACTACTACATTAATTTGTAGTTTTGAAACCGAGTAAGGAAATAAAAAAACAAACTTTGGCGCGCCGCGACGACACGCGCCCAGCGATCATGTGCGGAGAATTTTTTTTTTTTTTTGAAACAAAAATATTACTAAGAAATGCTCAAATCATCATACATAATGATATACATCTCGTGCCAAATAGATGGATTGGAAAATTTTAACAAATTCCCAGTGAGTGCATGGGCCTCTTCATTGGCTTGTCTACCGGTGAAGCAAACTTTGTGATTTCTTAGAGCTCGAAGACGATTGCAATTCTGAATTAACATTCCAAACTCTGAGAAGTCTTCATGGACGGAATTGACGACCATGTGTAGAGAAATTTTAGAAAACATAAAATGTAATTAAATCAAATACAAATGCAATACTCGACAACTATTTTTTATGGCTTTTCATACTCAAAAACCATTTTACAATGAGTTCATTATTAATTTTTAAAATATCTCTCTATAAAAATAATTTTTCTATCATTCATTTATTCAACCATACATTTTGCATTTCTTGTGAAATCAAATTTTATAAATGGACTCATTAAATATATTCTTATAGCAAATACTTACATAGAATTCTAAAAAGGAATAAAATAAAAAAGGATAAAAGAATAATCTAACTAGAATTTTTTTTACGGAAATTCTAAATGTTATAAACGAATAAAATAGATAGGGGGTAAAAAAATAATGTAACTACCATAATTTGAAAAAAATTCTGTAATTTGAAATTAGTAAGCGAGTGGATTCACTTATACTAAAAATCCATTAGGTCTATGGATTCACTAAAAGCCTATAAGACAAATGAGAGGAATGGCAAATATGTAATTCTGCTAAAGGACCCTTTTTCATCTTTGCCCTATTTTTCCGTTTTCTCTGCAATTCTTTTCCAATGTCCATGGTTGTTGTGGCTGAACCTAAATTCTGACCCAAACTATGGAAATTCTCATCAAAATTTCAGTGAGGTCACGTGACTGCACTCGGCCTATACTTCATTCGCCACTGATGTGAAATAAGTCATTTGCCCTAAAATATATATTATAAATTGAATTAATAATTTTTTTTTTGTTATACAAAAATTTATACTTTTTAGGATTTAAACATCCTGAAAAGATTGAGATATCGGTGATGCACCAAAATGCCAATCTACCAAAATGGTTGTAACGTTTCATGCAATTAACCCTTTTTTCAGATCAACAAATTCATATGTACTTTTTCAATGTAATTTTCAACCGTCCTAATTACGTATCCTAACTGGGAGAGTTGTCAGGTCAACCTAAGTTCCTAGTTTCACTATTAAAATGAAAAAATAAAATTTTCCACTTTCTTTCTTTTTTCTTTTTGGAAAATTTGAATAATAAAATTAGACTCATACAATGTATGACCATGGTCCAACTCATCTTTTTTTAGTACTATGGTTTCTTTTATACATGTCCTCCATCAAGTTATTCTCAAAAACATAATGCACTTTCTCGTGTATTTTGATACACGTGGGATACACGTGGAGTAACCGTAAGTGCACAGGTCATAGCAAGTAATAAAGTGGACTTGCAAGAGTTCAGGTCGTACCCACATGGATTGGTATTTATATTAAGCTACCTATTCTAGCGTAAAGAAGAAGGGAAATAAACTATACAAGACACACACAATTAACAATGGAGGGAGAGTTAACTAACTAAAATAACAATGAAATACAACTAAAAATATGAAATGGGATTTAATGGAGATTTAACTTCGATTAATGAATAGTCGGGATTCACGATTCACTTAACCATATAGCCTAATCAAATCATCGTTTATCACAATACAATGCTCATCTTCTATGCTAGGTCCGATTCTCCTAGTTTAGTCAGTTACCTCTCTCGAGCATCAAACCCGCCCTAAGTGATTGAATCAACCTACTATATGTCTATGTCGATTGAAATCAATCAAATACATTGGGGTTTGTGAGAATAGTTCAATGGACCATCTAAGGTTAGGGGTATATTTCTATCCCATTCAAGAACTTAGAGTGAATGCTCTGTGATGTAAAATACATATTTTATCTCAAATAGATATACACTTTACTAATGCATATAATTGGTGATCGAGCAATCACATATAGTAAACTCAAAAGCAATCATACATGAGAGAGAGCAAAGAATTCCAAAACTATAAATATTTAGCTTATTAAACTAGGCTAAGATCATCAATCATCCCAATATTTACAACTCTAGCTAAACATGAAGAATTTACAAGGCATGAATATAATACAAGCACAAATGAAAAAGGAAATGAAAGTTTCAAGAACAAAGATAAAAAAAATCCCCATTTGAAGAGCTAGGTCTTGATCCTTCCATTGCTACCCATCATCTTCCCCTGCTTCTTCATCATCTTCTCCAAGCAATTCCCGATTCAAACCTAAGAAGAGAAGAAAAGAAGAAAAGAAAGAAAGGAAAAGAAAAGAAAAGAGGAAGAAGGAAGATGGAAGAATCATAGCTAAAATAATCTAAGAATGAGAATTCTCAAGAGTTGGGGATGAAGCACTAATTTGTGTGCTAACATGACCAAAAGCCTCTTCATAAGGTGGAAAAATGAGGGCGAAAAATAGGAGAAAAAGAGAAAATGGCGTATTGCTAGTTCTGGAGGGGCTACGGCCGTAACTAGACAAGTTACGGCTATGGCCATAAGAAACGTTCTGCATGAAAATAACCATTTCTCAACCCGGACATTGCACACATGGCCCTTCAACTTTTCACTATTACACTTTGGCCCTTAACTTTGGACTTTTTTTACAAAAAGGTCCTAAATAAATTGCTTCCAAGGTCTTTTAGCTTGGGGGAAGTTACATTCTGGTCCTTGAATTTTTGGAAATGTGACGATTTTGGTCATTTTTCTCCTTTTTGTCTTGTTCTCGTCCCAATTGAGGATATTTTCCTAAAATCACAATAAATACATATAAACAAGTAGATATCCGCTTGATCTAATGATAAATTAACCATTTAGAGATATAATTAAGTGTGTACAATGCACACTTAACAAAAGAAATGTATTAGGAAAATTAAACAATTATTGAAAGGACATTTAATAAGTACAGAATTTGGCATTTCTTGATATGGTGTATTAATTATGAATGTGTTGTTTCTTAAAGAGATACTGAGTTCAACATTCAAATCACTTCTAAATGTGCTACTACCCTAGAGAAAGTTTTCATAACGTATTTATCTCAGTAAATTAGCCTCTATTTTATGGTAATATTTTCTTAAATGGGTACTAGTGTATATGATAGTTGGTGAAGTTTCTCTAAATGATATTTTTAGTCATGAATCTAGGAAGATGTTGCTGATTGTTTCGTTTCCCTATATAATAGTTAGTGAAGTCTTTCTAAACCTACATTTTTATTGACTTCAATTTGAAATTGAATTTAAATTCTATGAGCAGGAGGCACAATGTCGGAGATGAATAAAAATATATGTCATGGTTGTAGATACCTGTGGCATAAGATAGATGAGTGTTGAGAAAGGTGTTTCTAACCACAATGTGAGAATGGCAATGTATAATGGCTTATAGCGGTGGACGATAAGAAAAAGGCTAAAGGGAAACTATTATTCCATTGCAACATATATCAATGCCAATATTTCGTGTGAGATGGAAAAGAATCTAGTTGGGGGTTCGATGAAGGTAACACTACCTGTGCTATTTCTAAGAAGTCCACATCTCAAGATGGAATTGCAGACTTGTCTACCAGGTTCAAAATGCTTGCAATGATAACGGACAAAAACGCTGTAAAGATTGCCCTAAATATGATGATCAGCAAGGGTCATAGTTTTTTGTTCCTTTTGAGTTGTAGCTTGTCCAGTAATTGGAGTTAAGTTGGGATAGATCACGTGTCTTGTTGGGAAATCAACCCGAATATGATTTCACGTTTATTCCAATATATTGTCTTCAATTTGAGAAATACCAAAAGAATAGGAGAAGTAAATATGCAAGGAAATAACAACACAAGATTTACGTGAAAAACTTCAAAACCGGAGAAAAACCACGGGTGGACCGTCAAAGCTTTCCACTATATTAAAAATTTCTACAATCATATAAACTTTTCACTCGCCCAACCCCAACCCCAAGTATTACGGGAAAAATAACCCGAACTTTACTACGCCTAATTTTCTACTCTTTGCACAAACCACAAAGAGTTACAAGAAAACTCTTAAAGTGCGAGGCTCACAATTTTTCTTCTAGATCTGGTCACTCTAAGTATTACAGAGAAAAATATATCAAGCCTTACCATACTCATCAATTACTATTCTTTGTACTACCCACAAATATCACAAAACTAGAGTGCTAAACTACTATTTTTCTCTCAACCTATACTTGGTTGGTACATCTTACAAGAAGAAAAAATATTTCAATTTATAGGAAAACAACAAGCCTAAACCTGCCAAAATTAGGAGAAAACTTCCCAATTCAAATTGGTTTAGGACTTTGACCAAAAGTTTTTCCTTTTGCTTTTGAATTTATTTTTGCAATATCCCAACAATCTCCACCTTGCCAAAAATAAGACAAAACTTCTTATCTTCTCTTCTACTATTTTGTTTACAATACTTGAAAATTACCGAGCAAACCAATATTCCCAATGATGACGCGGATGGGGGATAGTGTCTATATATCTTGAGTAAATTTCCACATAACTAAACCATTCTTCCAGGTACAACAGATTTGAACGACATCTTGCTAGATACGCCGTGCCCAATTCATGCCACAGTTCCTTCATAGCAACTAATTCATGAATATTTGCAAGCACATTATTGGCAAGACGAACATGTATTCTACTTGCAACTATCAAATCTAAGTCATCAACCATACTAGCTTTAGTAACTTTGTTGGAACACATGGTTGCTTTTCTTTCCAAAATCTTGTGTAGTCTAGGTTGAATCAATATATCTCTAATTTTTACTCGTCACCAATCAAAATTGATTCTTCTATCAAATTTCTTCACTTCCAATTTGGAACATGATATTTCTACCCTGCGATCCAAACTCCACCGCACTGAAGGATCTGGCTCTGATACCACTTGTTGGGAAATCAACCCGAATATCATTGTACGTTTATCTCAAGGTCTTGCCTTCAAGTTGAGAAATACCAAAGAATAAGAGAAGTAAATATGCAAGGAAATAACAACACAAGATTTAAGTGGAAAACTCCAAAATCGGAGAAAAACCACAGGGCTGACCGTCAAAGTTTTCCACAATATGAAATTATTTTACAACTATATAGATTTTTCACTCACCCAACCCTAACCCCAACCCCAAGTATTACAGGAAAAGTAACTCGAACTTTACCACGCCTAATTTTCTACTCTTTGTACAAACTACAAAGAGTTATAAGAAAACTCTCAAGGTGCTAGGCTCATAATTTTTCCTCTAGATCTGGTCACCCCAAGTATTACAGAGAAAAATACATCAGGTCTTACCACACTTACCAATTACTATTCTTTGTACCACCACAGAGACCACAAAACTAGAGTACTGAACTACTATTTTCTCTCAACCCATACTTGGTTGGTACATCTTACAAAAAGAAAACACATCGATTTAGAGGAAAATAACAAACCTAAACCTACCAAAATTAGGAGAAAACTTCCTAAAAACTTCCTAATTCAAATTGGTTTAGGACTTTGATAAAAAAATTCCTTTTTCCTTTTGGATTTATTTTTGGTAATATTCCAACATGTTTGATCAATCTTGTGATATATATTTGTAAGGTCAAATATTTTAATATTTGGGGAAAAATAGACATTTTTATCTTTTTATT
This sequence comes from Jasminum sambac, assembly GCA_018223645.1. Taxonomy (NCBI): domain Eukaryota; kingdom Viridiplantae; phylum Streptophyta; class Magnoliopsida; order Lamiales; family Oleaceae; genus Jasminum; species Jasminum sambac. Next base: position 19,136,167 of record CP073649.1, read on the forward strand.
TTTTGGAAATTATTATTGGTAGTTGTGTAGCATTTGAGCAGGGTCTCTATGTATTTGTCCTTTTATGTGTGGCACCAAATTTCGAGAATGCACAAGCCACCGGAGTTACTCTTATCTCCAAGTTTTGAAGAGCATTTACATTTAGATGTTGACAAGTCTTGGCATTGTTAATTCCATTTCCGTTCTCCAAATATATAGAACAGCTTCAAACTCTGAATTACTTGACTATTATGCTTGCCATTCATGATTTGAACAGTTATAAGCAGTTGCCGCGCTAGTTAGTTACACAAATTGCAAGCTTCTAAATAGAAGTCTTTTCATAAAAAAGAATAACACAGAAGCTTGGAAGGAGATTGCAATATGTTGAAATCCAATTCCCCGGTAAAGTAGATAATCATTCAGCAAACCCCATACATCATCATAGATGACAATATTATTCAACTTAAATCACAACCCAGAAGAAATCTACAAAGCCATTTACAATATGCAACACTAACAAATAAACAAAATTATAATTCAAACATGAAAATATCACTTGAATATCAATCCATAAGTTCTCAAAATACTCATTGCTAAAAAATGATGCAAAATTAACTTCCAATTCTCCATACAATGAATACTAGTAGGAAGCACCATTTCTAAGAACCATCACATGCTAAATTCAACCTAGAAGTCTGCATAATAAGTAAATAGCAAAAATAACATCCCAAAATACTTCAAAATAAAATACTAGGTATCTATGTGTGATCAAAACTTAAGAAGCCATCCCCAACTATGGTATCATTGTGGTCCTCCAATCCACCACCAATGTAAAAACTGTTTCAACCTCGCTCCCAACGTCGCCTTCCTTGAATGAAAGATCTGAGTGATAAGCATCTTCTTCGTCTCCACCTTCATCTTCCAAATGAGAACTGCATACGAAAGAAAATTTATTTCGCTAGGTCAAATAGAGGAAATAAATAAACTATAATTCATTTTGGTATTAAGTAATGGACTCGCTATTGTGTACCGAGATTGTAGTAGTGAACAAGTTTTAACATTGTGCCCAAGTGCCTGACAGTGACCTCATCGCCTCTTATTCTAGGTCATTCCTTTTTCCTTAGACAACTTAAGTCTCTTGGAACTATCTTCGATTCGGATGGAATGTGAGTCTACCACATTTAATGACTCATCCATGTCCTACTCATTGGTTCAACAATGGTAACACGGCTAGCATCGAGAAGCTCTCTAATTTTTCTCTTCAAGTTGTGAGCCTCTTTTAGAGCAAATTACTAATCTCTGGCATCAATGAAGCCTCATCAACCGTCTCCATGAATTCCCTCGCTGATTTGTTGTGCCTCTCTGCAAATGATTGCCCCGCGGCAAGTTCCTTAGATTGCTCAACCACGGAATGCAATGATGCATTCTTAGTCCACCTCTCCAAAATGTATTGTTGAGGCAAGACTTTTATCTCCTTCTTGTGTAGTAAGCACAAGATGTGATGACATGGATATCCATGAAACTCAAACAATTTGCAGCTATATGTTAAGAAATCAGAACCTATCCTCCAAATACTTATATAATTGCAATCAATAAAGACGAGTGTGATAATTGCTAATAAAAGAGAAATGCAATAAAGCTAACCTGTCTACCAAGTCAGTTTACGAAATCGATCAGATGATGCTATTCTGTTCCTACAAACCTTATAAACCTTGCTGTCATTTGTGGTCGATATCTTTTTTGACTCGTATGACAAACTTTCCATTAATTGCTCTTGGAAAAGTAAGAACATCACCTTTGTGTATATTCCTACCATCTGGTTTTCCATGTGGAACAATGTCTTTGCACATAGGACTTGGCTGAGGTCAATGGGGGTGGAGGCTTTCTCTGCTTGCCTCGAGTGCAAGATTTCCATCCTATATCATTTGATAAAATCCATAAGAGTGTTTTTCCTCATCATATACCTTTAAAAGAATGCATGATTTGGTTCAGCCCTCTGACTACTCAACATTCCTGTGTAAACACATGTCTCACAAAAAGCGACAACCCAACTACCCTATATCTCATACATTTTCCATAGCCATTCATTTGGCCCCAACTGAATGGTATTCATTAACCAATCCCAACAATTTTCAAACTCTTCATCCTTCTTAGACTACCTAATAATATCAATAAGAACACTCTAGTACTGGTTGTACAAGTGAGGACCCAATTTCTCTGGAAATTTGTTCTCTATATGCCACAAGCAAAGACGATACATAGTATTAGGAAAGAACTAAGAAATTGCGGCCCTATTGCCTGATCCTGATCTGTTATAATAATTTTTGGTGTAACACTGTCAGAGATGCAGGTAAAGGACTACGAAAACAACCACTCAAAGGACTCTATCGTCTCATCATTTAGCAAACCACATCCATACAAAACTGTCTGGTAATTATGGTTTGCACCTACGAAAGCTACAAAGATCATGGAGTACATGTTGGTGTTGAACGTAGTGTTGAACACAAGAGCATCTCAAAAGTGCACAAATGCATTGCGCGATTTGCCGTCTATCAAAAAATACCTCTTAAACACCTACTCATCCTCTCCTTTTCCATTTTGAATGTTTTTTGTATCAAAACTGTAGTAAAAATTGTCATTTCGATGCTTCTCCATCTTAAAGTAGTAGATAAGGGTCTTAGTGTCGTGTCCCAGAAGGTCCCGATGTAAGTCACACTGGTGGTTTCTAAGATCTCTCTCAAGACACCTACAGATGATGGATCTCTGGAAGTTACCACGAAATTGCGATCTGCTGGCATGTTGGAACATTAGCTTGTGAGAACTCATGGACAAGTTTTTTCTTAGCCTTCAACATTTTCCTATGTGAAGGAAGGAATTCCACTTTCCCAGGACTAGAAAGAGAATGGTTATGGTTCTCCACAATCTAAGTAACAATCCACACCCTCATCCCGTAATTTCTTAATAGACAAACTAGCTTTACACATGCAACGTGTATGTCCCGATTTCTTTCACCTGATCATGGTTTAGTATTTTTTCCTTCTCCTGATATGTGTCATTTGTCTTCCCCTCTCTAGAGTCTATAAACATCCTATAATGGTAATTCCCAGCTTTATCTTTATGACAATTTTCCTTACGTGTGCTGAACCCCGCTACTTTTGCATAATCATTAGAGAATAAAAATGCATCATCAACTGTCTTGAATGTCTGTCCGATGGTTGGAATTACTCTAGCATCAACTTTGGGCACGAAACTGTTGTTGTTTCCAGTAGTTTCCATACCTACGAATGAATAAATTCCAATAATAATCATTTGAAAGTCCTACCAAATACGATCACTAAATTTTATATAAACCGCATCAAAAGCCAATAGATAATTAAGTCACAAGCATCCAACATTAACAAAAGTACAAACATTACTCAAAGAAAATAAAAAAACTAATCAAAATGGAAGCATATTGAAAAAGCAGCAAAAGATAATTGACGTATACAAAAGTGGGAATCTTTAGTATTTAAATAAAGTTTTAACTTCAATTATCAAATGAAAAATGTGTGCCTCCAATAAATGAATTACAATGATATCAATCTTGACATCACACACAACAACGACAAATTGGCCTCTACTACTTAAAATCCTATAATATTATATGCCTCAAGAATTTAAGTCCCTCAAAAATTTCAACTTGATGCTAACAAATTTATCCCACAAATCACAAGAAAATTCTCATCATATAATAATTAGGGATGGGTTTATTGGGTTCCTACACAAATTTCTCATTTACATCACGGCATGCATGGATTTTCGGCTTTTATTTGATTCATCTGTTAACCTACAGAAACATGAATGTCGGTTGTTTTTATAAATGTATGTATGCATGTATGTATGATTTTTTTAATATATATATATATATATATATGTAACTCCGCCAATGTGTATGACATTGCTGGTTCCAAGCCCAGGTAAAGGAGGAGGGTTGCGATAGGTTGGTAGCCAGCGTTAAATTTTGCCAAATCTATGAGATGGAACCAAATGAGATAGACGTTGGGGCGTTCCCTACTAAGCGACATACTACATTGGACACTGATTGTAGTGATAAGTGGGCTAAGGTGCAGGCTAGGGCGTTCCCCGGAAGCGACGCATCACATCGGTCCCCTGGTGTAGCATAAAATAGGCAAGGGTTCTCGCATTTTCAAGGATGGGCATGGATAAAGAAGTTAGTCGTCAAAGATAAGGTTCAGTTAGCCTCTTGGAACATAGGATCTTCGACTGGTAGACTAGCGAAAATAGGGGATGTGATGAATAAGAGAATAATAGACATTTTATGCCTACAAAAGACTAAGTGGATATGAGAAAAATCCAAAGAGGTAGCACCATGGGGATATAAGCTATGGTACACGAGTAAAGATAGGAATAGAAACAGGCTGGGAATAGTTGTATCTAAGGATTTGCTAAAAGATGTGGTCCAGGTGAGGCGTAATGGTGAGAGGATTTTTGGGCGTGTTGTCGCGGCGCACCAAAGTTTAATTTATTTCCTTACTCGGTTTCAAAACTACAAATTAATGTAGAAGTGGTAAGTAAGGGTCGAACCCAAGAGGAACGGTGCTTGATCTAGTTGATTTTATCAATTAATATAGAAAGGGGGTTTGTGAAGTTGAATGAAATTCAAATGACAAAAGATAAGATCAAATAAAATAATTGAAATAAATATCTAGTTCTCTACGGATTAGGTTGTGTGTCAACAACTTGTGTTTATCTTTCCCATGCAGCGTGTTACTATTCCTTCTTCAATTTATCAACTCTCAATTAACCAAGAAGCTCGACAATTAATTCTTCCTTAAGTATATTAAGTTAAAAATGCGCTCTTTAACTTAACATCTAGCTATTGGATAACCCTAAACAAGCTCTTAGGATTTAATGCAAAGCTAGTATGAAATGAACGAGAAGAATGAGTTGAATTAGATGAATAATTTCACAAGCTCGAATTAATGCATCTAAGATGATTTGTTAATAAATATGCACGATATTCATTTGCTACTTTGGATTGGAATCTAATGACAATTACGGATCAAAAGTTCCAATCCTGTAAGTAACTTGAATTTAAAGATTAATTGATTCAATTGGCCAAAGTGAATGCAATAATCAAATAAACTCAAAAAGGGGTTTACAAGCATAATAAATCAACAAATTGAAGTAGAGGAATAGATAAAACGTTACTAAAGAGTTAGAAAAGATAACAACATGTTAGTTGAACACAACGTCCCCCTCGAACTAGATAGAAAAGTCTTAACTACTCATAATTGCGGGGTTTCATACTTTTTAGCGAGTGTTCGCCTTGTATCACCACCACTATATGATAGATTATGCAAAATATAGTAAGCAAGTAAATAAATACTAAGAAATAAATAGAGAAATAAAAGGGAAAAGAGAACTTAGCGAAGAATTGATCCGCCGGAATATGAAAAGCTAAAATCTTCAAACTAAAACTAAGAACAAAATGAAGAAGAAAATTTTATTGGAGAGAACTACTAGCTAATTCTCTTCTACTAAGTTGTGTCTTTCCTTCCTTACAAATGCCTCTATTTATAGGCAAAATTTCACAAGAAAACATGATAAAAAATTGTACAACTACTCCATTATGATTCCACTAATTGGTAACCACCAAATCATGATCTTAAATTGCTCCATTAGTTCAAATATTGTATCATGGTATAGGTAAGCATCTTGGCTGAATTGTGCAATTGGAATTTCCTCTTTTGGATATTTTAATAGAAAGTTATGAATTTTCTACCAAAATATGGCCCAAGAAATCCTCCATTCACATCACTCTCGGTTTTGCCCATTTTTGACCATGATATAATCTGAATCATTTGAAGATGTCAACATCAAAGTTGTAGCCCTCTAAGTGTCCTTTCCAACAATATAAAGTACAGGTCAATCCGAAATTTGTAGCAAAAGTTATGGTCAAATTACTGAACTGCGGCAGTAAATTCGAGCTGCTATTTTTTACGCTTTGTCATTTCTCTTCAAATGGCCATAACTTTCACTAGGAAACTCCGATTTGGGATCCGACAAAAATGTGGAAATCCTCTTTTGATATTCTTTGATATTGGCACAAGAAAAATTGTAAAAACAACTTTTCATAAAATTACATCGGAGGCCCTCCATCTTTGAATTTGCTTGCATTTCGGTCCCAAGTTCCATTTTCGCTCCGTTTTTATCCATTTTGGCTCCTTTTGATTTCTTGTGACTCTAAACACACAATAAAAGGAAAACACATAAAAATAAACATATAATACAAATAAAACACATAAATACGTAAAATAGAAGAGTTATTTAAGTGCTTTTCTAGCACTTATCAATTTTACATGTTAAGATGGTACTAGGAGACGAGATTATAAATATATTTAGTGTATATGCATCGTAAATAGGCCTAGATAACACTACTAAGAAAAAATTCTGGGAAAACCTAGGTAAAGAGGTACATCACTTACCTAGTGGAGAGAAATTATTCATGGGTGGGGACCTAAGTAGACATGTAGGTAAAAATCGGGATGGATTTGATAGTGTACATGAGGGTTAGGGATTTGGGGATAGAAATGCTACTAGGGATACTATTTTAGATTTTGCCACGACTTACAATTAACGGGTAGTGAATACGTGGTTTAAGAAGAGATAAACCCATTTAGTGACATATAGGAATGTGACAAATGCTGCCCAGATTGACTACTTCTTGACTTGAAATGAAGATAAAAACATTTGTAAGGATTGTAAAGTGATCCCGGGGGAGAGTGTCACCATGCAACATAGGCTCCTAGCATTAGATATGCGCATGAAGGATTGGCAAAAGAGGATAGTGAAAGTAGAGGAGCCAAGGATTAAGTGGTGGAGGTTAAAAGCGGCTGAGATGTTGGCCTTTAAAGGTAGGTTAGCTAAAATGGTCGATTGGGAGGTAATGAAGATGTTAATACAGCATGGGCAGGGATAATACTGTGTAAACATGGTAGCTGAGGAGATACTAGGGTGTATAAAGGGTAGGACACCTAGGGAAATGAATCTTGGTGGTGGATCGAGGAAGTGAAATTAGCAGTTAAGCCGAAGAGAGAGAAAGCACTATAGAGAGCTTAAGAAAGTAGAGATAGTCACAGGTATGATCGGTATAAAGAGACTAAGAGACAAGTTAGGCACGTCATATAAGAGGCTACGGACCAGGGTTCACGAGAAGTTATATAGGAAATTGGAAACAAAAGAGGGAGAAAATGAGATCTTTAAAATGGCGAAAATGAGGGGAAAGAAAAGTAGAGATTTACATAGATGGTAAGGTGTTAGTAAGAGATGAGGAGATTAAACAACAATGGCAAGACTATTTTGATAAACTTTTTAATAGGGAAAAAACTAGCAACCTTGGTGATATTATAGTCCCCTCGGAGGAGACCAACCTTGTGTTTGCGAGGAGAATTAGTGAAGGTGATGTTAGAGAGGCTTTAAGAAGAATGAAAGTTAAGAAAGCTGTAGGTCTAGATAGTATCCCAATTGAGGTTTGGAAGGGTATGAGGGAGATCAGTATAAGGTGGATAGCTAAATTCTTTAACATGATTTGGCGTAGTGGAAAAATACTCCATGAATGGAGAAAGAGTACTTTGGTACCGTTATATAAGAATAAGGGTGATATACAAGACTGCTTCAATTATAGAGCAATAAAACTTATGAGTCACACGATGAAATTATGGGAAAAAGTAATTGAGTGTAGGTTGAGACGCATTGCCCCAATTTTAGAAAATCAATTTGGGTTTATGCCGGGCCAATCGACTACAGAAGCAATTCATCTACTTCGATAATTAATGGAGAAATATAAGGATGGGAAGAAAGATTTACATCTGGTTTTTATCAACCTCGAGAAAGCCTGCGATAGAGTACCTAGAGATATGCTATAGTGAGTTTCAATGAAGAAACATGTGCCTCTTAAATATATAAATATAGTCAAGGATGTGCATGAGAGGATATGTACAAATGTTAAAACATGCGATGGAATGGCAGATAGATTCCGTTTACGATATGGTTATACCAAGGTTGTACATTGAGCCTTTTCTTGTTTGCAATAGTCATGGATGAGTTTACAAGACATATTCAAAACGAAGTACCATGGTGTATGCTATTTGCTGATGATATATTTTTACTTGACGAGACTAGGGCGGGTATAAATAATAAGTTACAAATTTGTACTTTAGAGGTTCACAATTTTAGGTTAAGTAGATTTAAAACAGAATACATGGAGTGTTTATATAGTGGTAGGAGTAGGGTGGACCCTCTTGTCATTGAGTTAGGTGGTGGGGTGGTACCAAAGAATGATCGTTTCCATTATCTAGGATTAGTGGTTCAAAACAATGCTGATATAAAGGGTGATATCAATACAGGATTAATGCGGGATGGATGAAGTAGAGAGGTGCCTCGGGGATTTTATGTGACCGTAATTATTCTTTTGAGATTGAAAGGAAAAATGTATAGAACAACTGTAAGGCCAGCATTGCTGTACGATAGCGACTGTTGGCTAGTTAAGAAGGTAGATTCACAAAAATTGAGTGTGGCAAAAATACATGTTGAGATGGATGTGTGGTAAGATCAGGAAAAATAAAATTCCAAATGAAGAGATTCATGGTAGATTAGGAGTGATCCCCATTGAGGATAAGATGAGAGAGATTCGACTAAGATTGTTTAAACACAAACTGTGTAGACCTGAGAATGCACCCATTAGGAAGAGTGAGAGTATTGAGATAGGAAATGAAATGAGAGATAGAGGAAGACCACTAATAACGTAGAGGTAGATAATTCGTAAGGACATTTGTGTTAAGCATGTGGATGAGCAAGTAGCACTGGATAAGAATGTGTGGCGTAGAAAAATTCGTAGTTGCGATCTGATGTGATTTCTTGTTATGGTTCAATATAGCTGACTCCTTCTTGTAGGGAATAAGGTTAAGTTTTGTTGTTTTTTTGTTGTTGTTGTTGTTGTGTGTGTGTGTGTGTGTTATGCATGAGATAGATGTGAAATAACCGCAAGTGTATAAGGTCATAGCCAGTAATAAAGTGGACTTTGTGAGAGTTTGGGTTGTCGTAACCATAGGGATTGATATATATATTGAATCACTTATTCTAGCAAAGCGTGAAAAGAAAAAGGAAACATGCACAATTAAACTGTGTGGAGGCCAGTTAATTAAACTCACAAATACAAATAAACTAAAATCATGAAATGGGGATGAATGGAAATATACTTGGATGAATCGGTAGTTGGGATTCATGATTGGCACAACCTACTATATCTCTATGTGGATCTCTATCTTTATGAGAATAGCTTAATGGGTCACCTAGGGTTTAAGGGTATATTTCTATCCCCTACAAGAACGTAGGGTGATTGTTCCGTGGTCTAAAACATATATATTTCTTTCAAAAGCTATACACTTCACTAAGCACATATTTGGTGATCAAGCAAATATATGGAATCAAGAAAAAATCAACCACACATGAAATGGGCAAACAATTCAATCCATAAACACATAAATTAACTAAACTAGATTAAGGTCCATCAATCATCCCAACTTTTACAATACTAGCTCAGAATGAAGGTAATACAAGACAATACATTAGAAGCACAAGTGGAATAAAATAAAGGAAAACTCAAGAAGAAGCTAAGATTTCTCCCTTTGATGCTAATTCTTGATTCTTCTATATCCCCCATCATCTCATCTTGGTCTTTTCATCATCTACTCTTAATCCCAATTCAAGCCCAAGGAACTAAAAGAAAAAAAGAAGAAAGAGGGAAAAAAACAAGAAAAGAGAAAAAGGAAAAATAAAACTAACCCTAAGCTAAACTAAAGAAGACAATGAAGAATGAGGGGCTCTTAGGTGTGTGTATTAGCCCTTATTCATGTTAATTAATTGACCAAAAAGCCCTCAAAGTTGGTGGCTCAGAATGAGATTTTCAGGAAAAATTTCGTCCAGAAAAAATGGTCTGTCAGCCGCACAATTGAGACATGCGGCAGCACTTTTCTATTGGCTCGCTTCCAGAACTTCGAACGGCTATAACTTTTGCTAGGAAACTCGGAATTGAGATCGTAAAAGCATAGGAATCATCTTTCAATTATCTTTTAGTTGAGCACAAGAAAAATGTTCCAAAAAGTACTTAAAAAATTACATCCAATGTCCTCCATCTTTTGGCACGTTTCGTTTTAGTCCAGAAACTTTGGATTTTGTGACATTTTTATCCTTTTTACTCTTCTTTTTCCTTGTTCTCTTCCACATTGAGGTTATTGACCTACAAACACAATATTTACATATAACAAGTAGAAATTCATTCAATCTAATGATAAATTATCCGTTTAAAGATATAAATAAGTGTGTATAATGCATACTTATCAATATGGGTTGAGTAAGATTTTACCTTGTTCTTGCCCAGTCTTTATAGATTAGTGGAGAAGAAAATGGGAAAGAATGAAAATAGACAATGCCAAGTGAGAAAAGGATGGTAGAAACTAAAATAGCTTAGTGCGAAGAAGAGAAAATCAACGGCGAACAGCGGTTTTGGTCGGCGGTTGAAGAAGCCAATACGTTGTCTATTCTACACTTCTTGAAGAGAAAAATATGATTTAATAAAATTTGCACAAATAGGCCCCAAGCTTTTGGACCACTTAAAAAAGTGGTCCAAGGGTTGCCATTTATATGCAACTAGGCCTATCGCTAATGTAGCTGTCCACATCAATGATTTGGGCACCACAAAGTGCCCCATTTGAGCACTGGATCGGGAGTAAATATAATTTATATATATATATATATATATATATATATATATGTTTGTTGAAAATTTTATTTCAGCAACTTTAAATTAATTGGTTCATTTTTTAAAAGTATGTGAATTTTGAATTTTTATGTGTTCTAATTTTTAGGGTGATAGGGGTTGATTTTTAATAGTTTTTAAAAGTTTTTAATGTAAAAGATGAGAGAGAATGAGTGAAGTTGAATAGTAGAGATTTGTGGATGTGATGTGATATATGGATATGATTGATTTAGGGTAAAGAAGTAATGGATAAAAAAGTGGTAAAAAATGGTAAATTTTTTTAAAGGATTGCCTAACACCCTTTTTATGCTAATTTATCTATTTTTGGCACTTTTTATTTTTTTATTCATTTTTCATTCCATTTTAACTGCACAAAATTTCTTCTACTCGATAATTTTATTGCCTGTAACTTTGAATCTTTTTTCCCTCTCTCAATCTACCTTCCACAATTGAATCTCTATCATTTCAATTAATTTAACACTCTCAATTTTTCTACTCTTTGCAATTTTCAAGAACTTTCTTAGTGTGCTATGTTAATCTATTAGACGCTCACAGTCGGTGTTCTCTGTCTCTTTGAAAAATAAGAACGTCCATTGATTGGGATGAAATTGAAGAAATTGATTAAATAAACTTATCTTCATCTTCTAATTTATTGTTTTTAAATTTTTGTGGAATAAGCTTATCTTTTTTCTTAACGAAAAATGGTGCAAGTTTTCGGTAAATAGTTTACACGATTAATTATAATAAGGTGTTCTATTTCAACAAATAAGGAAAAAAATCATTCTAGTATATACAGGTTTTGAACAATTCATGGAGTAAATTGTTCATCATGGCTCGACACTAGTGTGGCCTCCTCTCGAACTATTCCAAGATTATTATATATTGATTCGACTACTCGATCATTGATTTTATTTTTTTTTTTTTTTTTTTTTGGTTTTCTAGCATATAACATATTTACTTAGCCATGTTGTATTATGTTATGAAGATCAAGATGTCAAGATAAGTACGAGCTAAATATTATTATAAAAAACTAAAGTTGTAGATGTTAGGTGCAAAAATATTTTCCAACACAAATCATCTTCTTTATATGTATGTGCCTTCAATTTAAAATTATTATTTCATATAATAATTTTGTTAATTATATTTTTTCATAATTATTTTTAGTTTATTTTTGTATTTAATTTAATTTTACAGTTAACAACAAAATTTCACGAATTGTTATGAAAGTGACAATCACGAATAAAACTTTGTATATCGCACAGGTAAAAATTGTTGGAAATTATTGCATAGCCGGAAACAATTCTAGCGCTTAAAATTTCCAATTATCAGATCTGATCTGATATAGCGGAAGCGATTTTATAAAATTTCTCAAATTTTCACAAATCAAAGAACAACCATATGAATATAAATCATAAATTAATCTAAATTAATAGATCTAATGGGAATTAGTGAACTAACCTTTAGAAGTAGCCTTACACGAATCGGATCTGACAAAAGCTACTAAATTGGATCTAGTAGAAGCCACAGCCTTCCAGTACGATCCTCCCAATTGACGGCAGTGTGTGGGCACTCCAAACACAGATCTAGAATTCCTAATTCTTTCTCTACGCTATTTTCAACTCATGAAAACATAGAGTTGACTTACTCATTTGGACGGGATCCTACACTATTATTGAGCTTACCTGAATTCAATAGTAGGAGAGAAAAATTCGTTAGATCTGTCTCACAGAAGAAACGAATTTTCTACAACTGTAGAAGTGTGTCTTGTCTAACAAGAGATCTCCTATTTATAGTTGTAGGATATGCCTAATCCTATTAGGATCCAACCTCTAGAATCTTCTAGAATGGAGAGTTAAATCCTATTATAATTCAACCTTTAGTTAAATAATATCTATTAAATATTCTGAATATTTGTATATATTATTAACTTTTATAATTATCCCATAATTAGAATAAATATAATTAATATCCCATATTCAATTATATTTACCTTTAAGCCATTAATAAATATGGAAACTATTTCTCATATTTTATTAGGATTTATTATACTGCATTTCAAGTCTGTCACTAATTAGAAAACTTATCGGGGACCATGGACCTATAATTAGAAGCTCCAATAAATCGGAAAAATAATTAAACTCTTTAATTAATTTTCTCAACTTATTAATTCCATTATTACTCCACTAAAAATATGAAATTGCACTCTTCTTAATTATAGAATATCTTACTCTACATATTTGAGCAGTCCATTGATATAATCACTACATATGGATTAATCATCCTTAGACAATTCATAATTGACCAATGAATTTTCCGTTTACCTTCTCAATTACTTCTTATCCTCATTTACCATTAATCCACTAGTGAGTGGTACTAATTATAAATTAGTTTGGCCCAACACTCAATTCCAAAATTAATAAATGAGGGAATCGTCTCTTTACTTCCCACAGGAAGGAATGGATTCCATATCTGTGAATTATATTCCCAACCATTCATTTCAAATGCGAATCTAAAATGCTAGTGTTGTGAATTCTCGATTGTAAACGTAAACCAGCAACTGAAAAACACATTGAAATAAACAGGAGTCTATATTCACATCAGGATTAAGATATATCTATATATGATCATCTTTATGATTTAATTTGAATTTCACAAAAATAAAGGAATTTAATGTGAAACAGCAAATTAAATCGGTCAACGTCCTATATAATCCCCCATCTAGATGTCTCCACATCGACGGTCCGGATAAGGCGATCACATTCACAATGTCCATGAGCTGCATTAGTAATGCTTTAATTAAAGATCCCATACTTCAATTAATTTCATCACGGACTTAATTTAAGTTTATTATCCACAATCTCAATCCTCTTATATATAACTCTTATATACTAAGATTGTAGTTACATTTAATAAACTAGGGATTTTATTCTATGATATTTACGACAATAGAATCATATGCAATATGCTAATATGTTCGAAAATAAATGTCACATTTATTAATTTCTAAAACAAAGTAAATCTACAATGCTTTAAGGGCACTATCCCCAACAAAAATCTAGTTACTATTACATTTAAAAAAACTAGTGATTAAAAACAATGTTAAAACAATTCCTCCCACCAATTTCTACATCATTGTTCAATTTTTTTACTATGATTAAGAGCTTGTTTGACATAATTTATTTAAAAATTTAGTTTTCTTTGCCATGATTTTCAAAGATTCGTTATTTTGATTTGATAAGTTTTTATATTTTTAATTTTTTTCCTTTATTGCTCAATTACACATATAGAAACTATTTTTTTAATAATATCTATCAAACAAATGCATTAAGAATGATATTATAATATTAAGAGAAGCAAATGGAAGTTGTGTTTATTGCTATTCAAGAACTATGTTTGGATACCTTTGTGCACAAAAGCTGAAGCTCTGGCATTACGTGAAGCATTGATTTGAATGAATATAGTGGATTTGTCGCAAGTCATCTTCAGGGTGGATGCCAAGATTGTATTTGTAGCCGATGCTATTAACTCGAGATAGACAGATCATTCAAAAATTTAGGACCGTTATACAAGATTGTAAGGCTATTATGTAGGGAAAATGGGGTTTCTCGATTCAATTCGTTAGATGCCAAGAAAAAAACCCGGCTTATGAGCATGCTACGCATTCTTTTAATTATATGGAGTGATTTGAATAATGAATAAAATTTCATCTTAAAAAAAGAGATGCCGCTTTTGGGGGAATTTTTTCTATCATTTTCAGCCTTTTTAAATATATATTTTAGAGGGTTTTTTCCCCTCTTATGAGACTTTTCTTCTATTGGTTGATTTTTAAATTAAGATTTTGTTTTCTCATTTATGAGACTTTCCCTTTATTAGCTAATTTTTTTAATTAAGATCTGAAATTTTATTTTTTTCTTTTTTCTTTCCTAATTCATTTTAAATTCCTTAACAATTATCATTAATGGCCATAAATTTTATTAAATCTATCTATTTATATTCCATCTATAATAATAATAATAATAATAATGATAATAAACCCTATATATATATTATAGAGAGAGAGAGATAGAGAGAGGGGGAGAGTTTTTTGAATTAATGTAATCTATTTTCTTGCTTAGACCTAGGCGATTTTGTTTTAATTTTTTAAGTTATATTTTTTAAAAAAATTAAAAAATTAGATACAACCAATTAATTATTTTGGAAATAATAAATTACTTTTATAAATAATTAACTAAGAAATAAAAATTAATTAAAATTAATAAGTTCACTAAGAATTAATTTTAGCATGATACAAAATTACCATCGATTAAATTTTTACACAAAAATTAAAAGAAATGTGTGCGGTTAAAATACAAAAATCAAATTGGACAATTTAGTAATTTTAGACATAATTAATTATTTGGTTATTTTTACAAAATCCTCCAATCTTTCGAGTTCATAACAATTCTAACCTAATTCTTTTTTTTAACCATAGAACCCCAATTTTTAAATTAAGTGTCACTGGACTCCCCAACTAACAGATTTCATCTAATTCAGCCATTAAATTGGTTTTTTTTTTAAAAAATATTTTTGTGCACTAAAGTTTGGGGATAAAATTTTTAAAAATTATTTCATAATTTTATATCTTTTTAAACTTCACAAATTTTAAAAATGTGCAATTTCATCATGAATCTTTTTTAAGATTTACAATTTTAACTAGGGGTGGGCGTCGGTCGGCCTGTTCGGTTTTTCACCTGAACCAAAATCGAAACAGCTTTAGTGGGTTGAAAAATTTTCAAACCAAACCGAACCAAGTTGGTTTTTTGGTTGGATCGAAACCGACCGAACCGACTCTTGCAGTTTTTGACTTTTTTTCCCATTTTCCTTTTTTTTTTTTCAAAGCCATCGGTTTTTTGGTTTGGTAGAAACCAAATTGAAAATCGACCCATCATGGCAAAAAGAGAACCAAACCAAACCGAGTCAGTCAGTTTTGGTGGTTTGGCGGTTTTTTTGCCCACCCCTAAGTTTAACTTTAATTTTTTGCAATTTAGCCCTAAGTTTTTTAATTTCATAATTTCAACATTATTTTTGGAAAATTAGGGGAAATTGTCCATAAAGTTTGCGGTTGCTGCGAAATTGATACGAAATAAAAAAGGTATCGTGATATTAATTTCATCAAGTTGATTAATTTGATACTAATTTATGTTGTTTATTATTAATTTTATCGAACATTTTCAATATAGCAGAATTTGATAGCATTAGTATCGTGTAGGGGGCGTTCTCTTTGCCGTTTTCAGCCCGTTTTCTATTTTCTATTTTCAAAAATGTTGAAAACGCGTTCTATTCATTGTTTTCGAAAATCCATTTTCGAAAACGTTTTCAACATTTGTATAGGAAACACGAAAATGTCTTTTTAACGTTTTGGGCATTTTCAGTGTTAAATATTGAAAACAAGGAAAACGCGTTTTCGGATTTTAAATTTTACATTTATTATATTTCAGTCCCAAATTTTATTTTTCGTACATTTCAATCCCCGATCGCCATGCCGAAAAGTCAAACCACGGATCGGTGGTTGGCGGTGGTTCTCAGTGAAGAACCACTGCGGTGGAGAATCACTGCGGCGGTGGTTCTCCACCGAGGAGAACCACTGCGAAGTGGTTCTCCACCTCGCAGCGAAGAACCACAACCATAAGTGGTTCTCGAGCTCGAGAACCACTGCGATGGTGGTTCTCCACCTTGAGAACCAGCCGGTGGTTCGGTGGGGTTCTGAGGGTGGGGTGGGGGTAGGGTAGGTGAAGATGAGGGTTTGTTTGAAATTTTGGAAAAGTTTGGGGACCCTTTTGTAAATTTTATTATACGAAATTGTATTTTTTTAAAAGTATAAAAAAAAACACATTTTCTATTTTCCCTTCTCAAAAATAAATTTTCAAAACAACAAACCAAACGCATTTTCAATTTTCTCAAAACAAAAATTGAAAACAGAAAACACCAAAATATTTTTGAAAATGAAAATAGAAAATACAAAACAAACAGAACGGCCCCGTAGTTTTTCAAAAAAATTATTTCGAATTAAATACATGGACATTTTAATTTCAACTAACAGTTAATAATCAATCTAATATATAAAATATTAGTAGGAATATATCACTATAGTAAATAACCCGAATGTAGAAAAATAATAAAATATAATTAAAACAAACTTACAAAAAGAATAAAAAATAAACAAGACTCTACTCCAAATAGGCTACACCAAAATCCACCTCTAACCAAACCTAGCAACTCCCACCCACCAGTGAGAATCCAATGGGGCTTTCACCCGATTTGGTAGCCTACTGACGAAGTTGCCAGTAGGTGACAATCTACTGGGCTGATTGCTAATTAGTAAATCAGGAGGAATGCCCCTCGATTTGCTAGTATAACCAGTAATCTCAAGCATAGGGGCTTTTCCCTGGTTGGCGGATTGCGAAGTCGCCATCATGTTTAAGGTTTTTAATTTTTTTTGTATTTTATTTTATTATTTCTTTACATTGGGTATAGTTTTTACAATGATAAATTTTTACGAAAATTTTATGGAGATAAAATAATTATATTTATTATTAACTGTTAGTCAAAATCGAAATATACCCATCTCCAAGGGTAAGAAAAATTTGAGAAATTATGATATTAATTCAAAGAAATGTTATTCTGTTAAAAATTGTTGATAACAATTATTTAATAGGTGTCAAATAAATTTAAAAAAATTAAGTAGAGACCAAATAAAATTAGCATCAAATTAATTAATTCAATGAAAGTAATATCACCCTACCCTTTTTTATTTCATACTAATTTCGCTGCAACAACAAAATTTATGGACCATTTCCAATAATTTTTCGAAAATAATGTTGAAATTATGAAATAAAAAATTTAGGACTAAATTGAAAAAAATTAAAGTTAAAAATGTGATGTTTAAAAAGATTTAGGACTAGATTACACATTTTTAAAATTTTTAAAATTTTAAATTATTTAATATTGTAAAATAAAATATTGTTTCAAGTTTTACCCCCAATTTAAGTTTTACACAAAAAGATAAAAAGGGCAATTTAACGGCTGAATTAGATGTAATCCGCCAGTAAGGGTCGAATGACACTTAATTTAAAGATTGAAGGATTCTACATTTGAAAAAAGGAATGAGGTTGAAATTGTTACAAACTCGAAAGATCCAGGGGGTTTTGTGAGAATGGTCCTTAATTATTTTTACAGATAATTAGCGAAGAAATAAAAATTAATTAAACTTAGGAATTTCGCTAGGATTTAATTTTAGTGTGATACAAAATTAAAATTATTTAAATTTTTAAATAAAAATTGAAAGAAAATTGTAACATTAAAATAAAAAAATAGATTGGACCCTTTAATTAATTTTAGATATAATTAATTATTTTAAAAATAAAATTAATTAAAAACGTGAAAATTAATTAAAACTAAAACTTTAGCTAAAATTTAATTTTTGTGTGACAAAAAATTAAATAAAAAATTAATCAAAATTAATTATATGGCTGAACAGTAAACTAATACCTAAACCACAAGATATTTACAGGATGGAATTATTCGAAATATAAGCAAAACTCTGTTGAAATTTTTGCAAAATTTGAATATGTTTGATCTAAATTATGTAATATTCTGAATTGTGGTAAGTTTTTTTATAATCATTTTCAATACTATTAATGCTATTCTATTTATTTTTATGGAATCACACATTAGTAAATATGTCTCCCGGTGGGTTACTACTAATTATGTATAATAGTAAAAATTGATCATAATCACATAAATTAAATAAGGATATCGTAACAAATGAACAAAAGAAATACTAATTGATTAATTCAGGGGACACTTGGCACAACTATTGTGCGTACACGATAAAAGTTTTGGCAGTAGAATTTTTGTTAAACAATTACTGCTTTTGAATAATTTTACGTGGACATTTTACATTGAAATTTATGCGTGACATTTTCGCTTGTCACTTCTTTATTGGATAATGACAAAGGTGACATGTGAATATCACTTAATCCACATCTTCATCATTTAAAAATGTGTTACGTTGACCATGTCACTTAGGCCTTGTTCTTTCCACCGTTTTTCCACGATAAAATTCAAAATTTTTCTTCCTCTCTTCCTTTTCAATTACAAACACAATTACCTTTCCATTTTTAATACACTATATCTCATTTTCAACAACACAATCTACATACAACTTGAGTAAATAAAATTTATACCACAAAGAACAAGGCCTTAAAAATATTGATTTAAAGTGTCCTTGTAGAATTATTCGTTGATTTTAGATGTAAATCCAAAAAGTCATTTTGCATATTAAAGACAACTTTGTTATTTTGTAGTCAAGTTTTAAATAAAATTTCGGCCTTGTTCTTTTGAAGGGTTCACGCATTTCAGTATAATATGTATGGTTAATATTATATTGAAAAATATGTGTATAGTTAAAAATATGTATAAATTATACGGAAATACGCAAACTCATGAAAAGAATAAGACCTATTAAGTAAATATCAATTACAACTTCCTGTAGAAGTAAACTAGAGTTCAAAACAAGGCAACTGTTTAGACTATTTTCCACCAACAAATACTTAGTGGTGGTAGGCCCCAAAATTTGAATTTGGTTTTTTTACAAATTTTGATGAGAACTAGAATTGAAAATGAGCGAGGTTGAATGGTGAAGATTAATATAGTGCATGTAGATCCCATAAAATATATAGATATAATTGATTTGATCAAATTAAAAATGAATTAAATTATGTAAAAATGTGAAAAAAGTTTTTTAAAAAAAATTGAGGCTTTAAGACCCGCCTACTCCTTCTATCTTGTAAAAGCTTGTGTTCGTTCCTACTTATTTTTACCTAAAATTCATCTATTACTAAAAATCAAAATTAAATATTAATATTAACCATATATTTTAAATTATCACTTATTATTATTCACATATTTTACGATCCCTCCATTATCTATATAAAAATTTATTTTTAGGAACATTTTAGATAAAAAAAAATATTCACCAACACACGCTTACTCTAACGCTCAAATGCAATAGAGCACATAGCCCCAGTACCTACTGATGCCTTTTCGCTTCTTACGCTCTTTAGAATTTTCACGAATCACGATGAGACCGGGGGAACTCAGTTTTAAGAAAAATCGATACAAACTGGTCTTATCAATAATCAATATATATATAAAAAAATCAATTGGGAAAAAAAAAATCAATATCAAACAAAAATCTCCCCTTCAGACAGCACAGGCGTCGGTCGCACGCGTGTGTGAAGTCACTGCCATACGTGCCGCTCTTCCATTCCTATTGGCTCGCTTGTCAATGCCTTTAATTCAAGCATCTCTCACACACATCTCTCTCCCTCTCTCTCACACACACAGACACACACTCGTACACATTGCTGCTCGAATCCAACACAGTTCACACTCTACCAGAGACCCATACATGTATACAGAAACATATACGTAGTATTACATATATTTATTTTTAGAGAGATAAAGTAAGGGCCCTTTTCGTTTTTTGTTGCCATTACTTAGCTTTACAGCTCAACTCTCAATCTCTCTGTCCCCAGAATTCTCTCTCTATTTCTCATTCTCTGCTTTGAGCTGAGCTTCTCATTCACAGATCGAATCTACCATCGCCACTGCCTCCATTGGGTATTTTCTTTTCTTTTTTTATTTTACTGTATTTAGTCATTAATTAATATTTGGTAATTTTATAGTTTTAGTCCGCCCATATTGGTACAAAATTACCCAAATTTCGAAAAAATGAAGACGTTCTTTGATTGTTCTTGATGGTAATAGGTGGCTCAGTCATGCTAGGGGTGTCACCGACTGACTTCTGAAAGGATGATTTTGATCCCCCCCATTTTATGAACAAGTGATGGAATGAAGTTGATTTTTATTTTTTATGTTTAAATTAATATATAGCGTGGACCTTTAGTGGTTGTAACTATTATGTTTCTTTTCTTTGTGGGCATATCACATTTCTCTTTGCCGATTCTATTTAGTTACTGATGGGCAATTTTTGGGGGCTCAGTGGCTCACAATCTTTGGTCAAGAAAAGTGTGGAGAAAGAAAAGAATTTGATGCTTAGGATAAGTCAGTGAGCATCGTGGTTTTGTGCATTCAATTGCATTTAAAGGCTTATTATTGAAAGTTATAATTATGTAACTTGGAGAAAGATTAGCAAGAGAGATAAGTACTTTGAAGAGGTTACTATTTTGGGAACCGTTGACAGAAAAAATCAAACTTAGAGATTTCTAGTACACTTTGATCAATCAATATCTAATTTTTATATAGAACTAATGGTGAATTCTGTATGTTATCAATTATGTGAGTTATGGGTTTGAGTGGCCGTGGTGGTGCTTTTAGGCTGTGGTTCCATGGTATTCTCTGATATCTAAGAAGAAGTAAAATGGAAGGTAGTGGAAGAGAAAGGCTATTTGAAGGGCTGGAGTGGCTAACATGTAATGGTTTCACTTTTGGCATCTCATGGAATTTACCAGTCAATGCAAGGACATCTTTAAGCGGGGAACTTCGATAGTTGGGCTTAGCGTACCATTTTAAATTTTTCCGATAGTTTCCTAACAAAAAATCTGATTTATTTTCCCATTTAACAATGGTCATTATCATTTTAGTTATTGGATTGTGTTCTTTATGTTGTAGCTTTTAAAGGGAATAGGGTGAAAGATTGGCGGATCAAATATTTTATGTTGTTGGTACTTTGTAGATGCTTGTTAAATACGGGCTTGTTAACAAGGAGATGCTTGTGATGAGGTCTACTATGGGCTTCATCTAACTGGGCCTTGTTTACATTGTGCAGCCCAAATGCCCAAATTTTAGCCCAATTTAACTTTTGCTACAGTCTGCTACATAGTTAGTGAAGATAGAAGAGAGGAGGTTTTTGGCGTAGTGTGTGATCGAGAGATCGCCTTCCTCCTTCATCCCCTTCTCTGAATTTTGCTCTACCCCTTTTGCAAATTTTCTTCCCCAACCTCCCCTTCTTCTTTATAATTCAGTTGTATTTGGTTGTATTTCATCAATTCAACCGTTATTAATGAAATATCTATATTTGAATTTTGTGTGATTAGCTCGTAATTTTCATCTCGGTGATTTTTGCATCAAGAACCATGACAGTTTCTCATTGGCAATTCTAGAAGTAGAGTGCTGATTTAGAAGTTACTCTGACAATATAAAAAGAACTGCATTCTTGGGCCTTTTTTATGTATTGGTTCCAATGTATGGAAAAAAAATGCTGGAAGGTGCTCAATTTAAAGTAAAGGCATAATGGAGCATGTTCAGGAACCGTGTATAAAAAGTAGAAATAAACCATAGAGAAGTGAATAGTGGAGCATGTTCAGGAGCATGCATATATATTACAAGAAAAGATAAAAATAACTTCACTGTAGGCGTAAATCCCCATTTATAAAATATGCACACATTTCATGTAATAAAGTCGAGCACACGAGTATTTCCGTTTATTTATTTATTTATTTTTGGAGTTTGATTTCTGTCTATCTCCGATCTGCAACTGTTACCCATTTTATTGGATGAGCTGGCAATTTTTTTTGGCAACTTGAGTATTTTGGTCTAGTTTTTGAGCTAGTAGTTGGACCCCATGGGGTGTTATTTGCTCAAGCAAGCACTGTTAGGCTAACTGTCCATTGTCCGGCCTCGAAAAGATTGTGTTTTGAGTGGAAAAACTTGTAATCCCATTCTACGTTGGATGCGTGGGAATTATTTAAGTGGTCATGAGGAATAAATTGAACCAATTGGCTGCTGCCAAAAACTATGTTTAAATGGCGAGTCATCAAAATGTTGTAATGTTGTTCACATAGGAAATCTATGTGTGTGTTTGTGTATGCTTTTTTTGGTCTAAAAATTTACTAAAAATGAACTTTTGGGATAGATAGTGGTGGGGACTACGAGATGTGTGGATAATAATGAGTGATGATGTGAAATATGTGGTTGACATTGATGTTTGATTTTGACTTTGACTTTTAGTAGTAGGTGATTTTAGATTAAAAAAAAGTGTACACAAACACATGCTAATTATGTGCATGAACACTTTGTTATATTGTTATGCTTATCAGCATACGTTATACAAGTTGATGAGATAGTGTCTCTCATCCTTCACATGCTTTCACATTTAACCAACAGTAATTCGTCAATATATTAAATATATACTATTATGTCCGTAAAATGATGGATATATTCGTTGACCAATCTTTGCTATGTGTGCAACTTGAATCTTAATTTTCGAGAATGTGCTTTTAGAGTGGCCAAAAACTGTGTGATGGGTGTCGGAGAAGCATCCCGAGGCACTTGCACTGGAGTTCCGATTTAAATTACACATTGAAATTGTGACATAAACACTCTGCCTTAATGGACATTTCAATTTGTTGATCAATTTTAATAAAATCCATAGAAGATTTAACTGAAGTTGAGGTTTCTCAGTTATGAAAATGTGGTCAAAGTGATTTAATGCTTGTTGAGGTGCACAGCCAAAAATCCCGCAATCAGGAGTTTAGCTAGAAAGAATGGAAGCTGTAGAGATGTATGGGTTTCTTGAGTTGAATTTGACTTACTTGAGCCTACATTTCTCTTAGGCCAAGTACTTGACCCTACATTTCTCTTAGGCTAAGTACCTCGCCGGGTCTGCAAGTCTTTCAGCTGAAACTGTTGAAACTTTAATGATAACGGCCCCCTTTTTTGGGTTATAGAAGCATTATTTGTTTGACCAAGGCAATCACATTTAGTGGATCGTCCTGTCAGTCTTATACGATGTTCACGGCCTATTTTATCTGGTTACGTCAATACAACGGATGAAGTTCTGTTGCTTGCTCTTAATTTATAATTTATGAGTGGGTGATGCTGCACGGGATTTCTAACGAAATCCTTAGAACACTAAAATGTTGTAATCATCCAGGCAACACATAGATGACTATTAATTCTTCAAAATTTTGAAAACTTCTTGAAAACAAAATGAATGCCAGTTAAATATGCCATAAACCGTAGAAAGCAACCAGAATTGATAAAATATGAAAAAGGAATAAAATTAAATTAAAAAAACTAGTGGTAAGCTAACATGCTGTTTTTTCTACTTCTAAATCTCGCACGACCAAAATCTATTGCCAGTCATGCTGATGCAGTGAGCTGAGTTGAGGTTGTCTCCTTTCTGGAAACATATTATAATGGGGTTTCTGAGGTTGGAAGCCAAATGTGCAATTTATGGTTCTACCATTTTCAGTTTACTCTTCTTTGATGCATTCCGTCATCCATTCTACATCAGCAAGAAAACTTAGTTTCCTACACAAACATTAGGTTCCGTATATGGAGAAATTAAAGTAGTTGATTGCTTGTTTGATCCTATTGATATTTTTTATGTCACATTGAAGATCAAAACAAATTTTATGCTGTGTAGAGCATAACCTTTGCTTGCATTGTTCAAAAACTGGATGATTACTGATCGTTACCCAACAGGCATCAGCCATACATGCATAATGATCCCTTTTCCCAAAGGCATGTTCACTTGCTGCATTCTTGAAGAAATTCCTTTGACAGTTATTACCAGAAAATATGTATTTTAGGTTATTTCTGGTATTTCTTATCTATAAATATTTTAAAGTATTACTTCCTTTTCGCAGGGGGATTTAAGGTAGCTGCAATGTGGTTTTAGTGAACTTGATAAATACATGCTCGGAGGAACCACTATGCAACTTTTTGCACTAGATATCATGCAGTGAGCTTGTTTTGTCTCATTAGAGTTTCAATGGGAAGCTTCCACATGAATTTCCAGCAGCCATTTGGTTTTATGTACTCTGTTGCTGTACACTCTCGCAAAGATAGCGGAAGCTCTCAGTCCTGATGGTACTCTCGTGTAATTTTTGTTAGTCATTATTTTTCTGTTCTTTCTTTGTCCTTTTTGGAGTAAATAATATTGCATCTATGTACACAAAAGCACTACGAGATGCAAGTCAAATGTGCTTGCTTATTTAACTTCAAGTATATTAAGCATCTATTGCCTCCCAGAAATTTCATACAACTCCTTTTGACTTTTTGACATTAAGACATGTTGGTGTCACAGCACTTGCCGGTGTTATTTTCATACAATTGATCAAACAGTGCAGATATCTTCATACTTGAACAAATGCCTTCTGATTTTCAGGTCAAGCACTGGTCAACTTTCGGACAGCCATTGTAAGTTCGGACGGTGTTTTGCAGCAGTGGAGACCAGAGGATCCTGATCCATGTGGGTGGAAAGGAGTACAATGTGATCCCAAGTCAAAAAGAGTTACAACATTGTGAGTTAAACAATTTTTCAAGATATCTTAAAGGCATCGTTCTTCTGGAATATTTTCGGACACTTAGAATTGAGCAAAGATTTAGTGGTTGTAGGACTATGATAACTATGAATCAAACAAAGATTTTTGTTGTTTCTTTATTTTTGTTTGTTTTAATTTCTCTTTCGTAAAGTTTCAAACTGATGTCACTTGCCTGAAATAAGCAGTTATTGGTTTGTTACCTTAATGAATAATTATCACGTTTCTCAAAGGACTAGACATTGAATCTATTGTTATATAACTTCTGTAATCTGATTAAGGACAATCACTTCATTACATTGTTATTCCCATCATATAGTTAGTATTATTGGCATATGCTTGAGTACACCAATTTTCAGGAATATGGATATACAATCATTTATAACACTACAGAATACATGGAGTACTGAAACCTGGATCACATATGGGAAGTTTTTATAAATGGTCGAAGAGTATGCTCAACAAGATATACATAAACATGTTCACAAACAAAATGTTTACAAACTTGGGTAAATGAAAAAGAGAAGTGATTTGGAAAGAACGTGTTAACAAAAAGTGGCGTGCAAAAATATTTTGGTGTTTATAAACACTCGTTTCTTGGAAAAACTCTTAGCCAAAGATATGCTGAACTTTAACGAGAAAGAAGTATGTGTTTGGGAAGTTGGCAGCGGTTGTAAGTGTTACGAAGTATGTCCTTAGAAGCAGTATGAGTGTCATAAACATGTGGCAAATATATGCTAAGATTCAGTATAACATTTATTCGTATGGTCTTCAACATTAAGGGAAAAAAGTCCTTTTTCACTTGAGAAACAATCTTACAATCACAGCCTCTTAGTCCTATTTTTTCCAAAAAAAGTGAAACTGGCAGTATATAACTATGGTTCCCTTTTTCTCCTCATTTCTTTTCCTTAATTTTGTAATGCCATGATATTTTACCTTTTGTTTGCCGTAGATTGTGTTTCAAAGGTATACGTATTTTGATGCTATGGGTATCAGTAATGTGCACCTTGTTTGATCTACAGTAGTTTTTATGCAGAAATTTACTTCTAATAACTGGTATCAATTGTTCTGCAGGAGCCTTCCCAATCATAGGTTCAGTGGACCGATATCACCAGATATTGGGAAGCTAGAAAGCCTGGAATTTTTGTAAGGATCTTCTTTTCCTTCTTCCCATTTTATAGCTATACTTATTGTTGACACTGTGACAATAATATGTTTGTAGAGCTCTTCATGACAACAATTTATATGGGTCAATCCCTCCAGAATTGGGAAATCTTACAAAGTTGCAGTCAATGTAAGTACAATACAGAAACCATTTGTTTGAATTTCGATATGCTGTCAATATTGCTGACAATCTTAATATCAGTAATTTGATCCATAGGAAGTAATCTAAAACTTGTTATTATGCAACAAGAAGTTTTTTTAGGACGCAAAAATCCAAATTCGTTTTTATCATCTAGTAATGTCTGCTTCAGAATTTGCTGACAAGAAACAGCTGCAGTTTATATAAACTGGAGAAAGGCATTGATCATGTTTTACAATGAGTATTAAATATTTTAGGTGTGCTGCATCCATATGGATAGCGCCTCATGCTAAATTTGCTATTTCATCCCCGTTCTTCTCTTTCTGGCTCTCTAGTTTTCGAAGTCATGAGGAAATTCTTGATTCTTTTCTGCAGGTTTTTGCAGAGTAACTACTTAAGTGGATTTATTCCCAATGAACTGGGAAACCTATCTCAGCTTGAGAATTTGTAAGTAGTTTTATGATCTGTTCTATTGAAGACTATTCCAAGTGATTCAGTGGCACTTATAATGAGAGATTTGATGTACACAAGACTCTGTGTTTAATGTGATGGACGGGCTCAATACGAAAGCAATCAAATGTTTCACCATCTATCTTCATTTCCTTGAATGCTAAGCTGACGCTTTTGTTACTAGGTTCAAGATACAGCACATAATTTCATATTGACAACTGTAAACAACCCTACCTTTCGCCGGTAAAAGTTATAAGTTGGCATCATTTTAGCAGAGATAGTACTCTCACGTGGTCAAGCTGAATTGTTAAGAATTAGATGATTTATTTTACTTTTTTTTTATTGTTTGATGGGATGTTGCAACATTGTACTCTTTCAACTCCCGTTTTCTTCAACAGACAGTGTAACAGGTGATTGCTAAACTGCAATATTATGTTTTACAAAAGATGCAGTTTAAGCCAGATCATTATATCAATTTAAAATGCATCTTCTTCAGATGAAAGGATTGTGGTTCAAAGATGTGAATATGTCATTGCGCTTCAACCTAATCTTCTGTTGTCATTCGAAAGCAAGTAATTTGTTCTTCCACTGAGTGGACAGATTAGGAGCATCTGGAGCTTAACAAGATAATGCTACTGAAGGAAAACAATTTATTACTGACGATTAAACGGGAGCAAGTGGAGGCTGATTCCAACTCTGCTCTTAATGGTCACATAAAAATGGATGTAAGAATTGGAGAGATAAGTCTAGTTATATATTGAAGCAGATTAAAACAGAAGGACGAGTTTGAATGATAGATGAAATTTTACTCTACCTATTTTATTTCTTAAAACTTTTGGTTTTCTTTGAGCAAGCAGAGTAAGTATTTCAAGGGAGCCCATCTTTGCGAGTGCCTTTTCTTCCTCCTTTTCCTTTTAGCTATGGTTGAGAAGCTTCTGTTCATTGATTATCTCATATTCAAGCTTCTGTGTTTTCACAATTTTCTAGAAGTTCTTTATTTGGCTGAAAAAGATTTTAGACTAAGCTGCCTCTAAGGAGCCACACATCCCAAACACTAAACACGTCTTTCAATGTCAATATCTAACTTTCTGCTGGATTTTTCAGAGATCTCTCTAGCAACTCTCTCAGTGGCAGCATTCCTGCATCTCTTGGAAAGTTAAGCAAGCTATCGACTTTGTGAGTGCCTATAATTTCCTAGTTACATCTGATTTTGCATGGTTTCTTGGGTGTAATACTTACTTGTGTCTCTCTTAATGTTTGAAGCAATGTGTCAACAAACTTTCTGGTGGGATCGATACCTTCTGATGGTGTTCTTGCCAATTTTCACAGTGATTCGTAAGTACTAAATATCTCTGATCTTTTATTGACTGGTCCAAATTTTCAATATGCTTTGGTGGCCTTCTGTTTGATGCTGGAAACATGGTTTTCATATTTTCCCCATCAGTTTCAGTCTTTCTTTTTGCCCTATTACATTCTTTGTTTGATTTTCTTATGTTTAATTAAAGAAGAAAATTGGGGAAATGTTTCAAAACCATGGAGTAGAAGAAAATGGAAGGAAAGAATCGGTTTTCTGAATTTTATCTCCCTTCAACTTAACCCAACTCGGATAATGGATTTTGACTTCTTCCTGTAGTTTACTTAAATTTTTATTTCTCAGCGTTGTCTTTTATTATTTTTCTTCTGTTTTTTCCCCTCCAGCTACAAGCAAATCAGTCCTAGATTCTTATTACTGTAGTTTGTGTATACTCCCCGGAAATGGAAGTAGCTGAAGTAGTAACAATGCACCATCTCTTTGCAGATAATGACATTGTATAAAAAGCACATGAATCTCTTTGAAACACGGTTATCCAACATATTACTGATTCAAAATTATTCACAGAGAGATTACCACTTAACAGTGAGCTAACTTTGGGCTTTTTGCCACAATTCGATCAGCCACTTTTTGTCCTTGTACATGGTTCTAATGAAGGCACTGTTATGATTTTCTGATCTTTGCGAAAAAGGGGCTTTTTGTGCTGACTGATGCTTTTCTTGGCAGCTTTGTCGGCAATCGTGGATTATGTGGCGAGCATATGCAAATATGTAAGAACAATGGTGGTTCTGGTGCATCGTCCCCAACTGATTTAGGTAATTTTTATCGCATAGGAGATTGTTCATTAATTGCATTTCCATTTTCCTAACGTGAGCCTTTATGTATGATGTTTTTAGCCCAAAGTCAGAAGAAGAAATATTCAGGGCGCGTTCTCATAAGTGCGCTTGCTACTGTGATTGCATTGCTCTTGGTTGCACTTGTGTGCTTCTGTGTCTGTTTCCTCTATAAGAGGCTCGGCAAAAATGACGGAAAAGGCCTTGCTATGGACATCAGTGGAGGTACTAATCTAATACCCTAACACAGAAATCATATTTCTGGTTCTTTTGAATTTTTTTTAACATATCAAACTTTATTGTTTTCACTGCTTTCAGGTGCATCAATTGTAATGTTCCACGGAGATTTGCCTTACTCTTCGAAAGACATCATAAGAAAATTGGAGACATTGAACGAGGAACACATAATTGGTGCGGTGGCTTTGGGACTGTGTACAAACTTGCAATGGATGATGGTAAAATATTTGCTTTGAAAAGAATTGTGAAGATAAATGACGGGTTTGATCGTTTCTTTGAGAGGGAACTCGAAATCCTAGGAAGCATCAAACATAGATACCTTGTAAACCTGCGTGGATATTGCAATTCTCCAACATCAAAATTGTTGATATATGATTTTTTATCGGGAGGCAGCCTGGATGAAGCTCTTCATGGTAAGCTCCTCATCATTTGATCAGTCGAGCTATTACAATATACAATCTCTTATGTCATTAAGATAATTAGTGCTACCAATGAGGCTTAATCCAGTTGGTTAGGAGGACTAAGGTTGAGGCCCTGAGACCCTGAGGTTACTGCTCGAGTAAGACATGTATCTGTGTGCCTTTGTGCCTTTGGAGTGCTATGATGTAGATTGTACTTTGTTCTTTAAAGAGGAAAAAAATATATATAAGAGAATGATTAACCCTATCCATGTTCTATGTAGAGAGGGCTGAGCAACTCGATTGGGATGCTCGCTTGAATATTATAATGGGAGCTGCAAAAGGGATCGCCTATCTTCATCATGATTGTTCCCCTCGTGTTGTCCACCGAGATATTAAGTCGAGCAATATTTTACTTGACGCGAATTTAGATGCTCGGGTGTCTGATTTTGGACTGGCTAAATTATTGAAGGACGAGGAATCCCACATCACTACAATTGTTGCTGGCACTTTTGGATATTTGGCTCCTGGTAAGGAAAAGGAAATTATAGCTCCCTTGTTGCCCTTGTTGAATTGTTTGACCTAAAGTTTTAACCTTTCCAATTTATATTATTTAATATGATCCCCAACACGCCACCTCATGTGTAGGTGAAATTTAATTTTTTTCCCATTAAAACCTAATATGTGAATACTTCATTTTAGGGCTTGTTCTATACACCATCTTTTTCCACTAATTTCCATTAACTTTTTTTCTCTTATAATTTTCAACCACTCATACACTTACTTTACATTTTTTAATATATTTTCCTTAATTTTCAATCACGCATCTAACATGTCGTTCACGTAAATCAATATAAATCAACGTCTTTTAGAGAACAAGCCCTAAATGGGTGGCGATGAGACTTGAAGTAAGGACCCTTGCGTTGATACCATGTTGAACTATCTGATATATAAGTTTAAGCTCATAAATTGGTTCAATTTATATTATTTAACATTATCTCCAACAGTCCTCAACATAGGTACGCTAATTACGAGGTGATATTTGAATATGCAGAGTATATGCAGAGTGGAAGAGCTACCGAAAAGACTGATGTTTATAGTTTTGGGGTTTTGGTACTTGAGATTGTGAGTGGAAGACGGCCTACTGATGCAACCTTCATTGAGAAGGGCCTAAACATTGTTGGATGGGTATGCCTTCTCATACTTCCTTCACTACCATATATATCTGTTGTTGGCCATGCTAAATTTTTGTTGCTCAATTGTGTCAAGATGATCAAGTTATGAGTTGTGCGTTTTGGTGCGGACCACGAAATGAGTGGAGAATAATGAGAAGTTCTTCTGAATGCACCGTTGAAATTAAAGTTTGAGTTTGTCTGAGTAGTAGAAGTAAATTTTTAGGCTAATTCTGCTTGTGCAACATTTACGACTGGCTAAGTAATATCAAATGTGCTTTATGTGAAAGCATAAATTCATTTCTTTTCAATTCGTTTTGCAGTTGAATTATTTAGTATCGGAAAATAAACAACGAGAAATAGTGGACCCACATTGTGAAGGGGTACGAGCAGAAAGCCTCGATACCCTACTTTCAATCGCCAACCAGTGTGTTTCTTCCAGTCCCGAGGATCGTCCCACTATGCACAGAGTGGTTCAAATAATAGAATCTGAGATCACGACACCATGCCCTAGCGATTTCTACGATTCAAACTCTGAATGAAGAGAGTTGAGGATCTACATCTTTGCTATCATCCACTGCCTTGTGCAGCAAATGCACGGCCAAGACGAGAATGAAGGGACTTTATTTATTCGTTCATTGTGCGAAATCAGGACGCTCATTTCCATGCAGCTTGGCTCGATTCTTCAGGTTGCCTTTAATCCAGTAAATGAATTTTTTATTTTTGCTTTTGGTTTTGATATAACACCATTTGCTTCTCAGTCTTGTATTGTCTTCTTGTAATTGCTCTTCTCAATTGTACATGACACGGTTATACCAAAATTATCCTTGTTATTGATTCATTGCTCTTTGTTTTTTTGTTTTTGCCCCGTCCAGCTATTTCCAAAGTTCTGGTTGTCCTAATTTGTTCAAACTCAACATCCTAAAACAAACATTTATTATTGGTCCCAAACCAGATGTTCATGTTTGGATCATATCTAACAAATACAGACCGGATGCAGCTTTCACTGTTGTTCCTCTACTTGTGTTTTGGTTCATTTAGAAGGCACGAAACGAGGCCAAGTATCAAAGGAACAGTAGAGATTTTATCTGGGGATTCTTCGACTATGGTAATGTGCCAATAGTAGAGGCTGAACTTCTTGCATTAGAGAAGGGACTTCATCTATCGTCTGTGTATTCAATTTAACCATACGCGTATGTGGATTGAAGTTGACTCTTTGCTCGCTAAAAATTACTGCTACTCCCTGAATGATATCCCTTGGGATTAGATGCATATTTATACCACTTTTTCTTCACTTTTTCTTCACATTTTCTTCTTGAATTTCAGTGCCATGTCTGAATTCCCATGTCCATCCAAACATCTTCTGCTACTATTCTATTGCTCCTCCGCCCCACAAAAATAGTCCAGTATACTATTTTTGCTTGTCTAAAAAAAAGTCCACTTACCATATTTAAAATATCTTTATTTTTTCATTTTCACCAGTGTCCATAATTAATATACCTTCAATTGCCAATTTATTGAAAGTATATGCTTAAATAATTAATGATAAATGAGGGTATAAATGAAAAAATAATGTAAAATTTAATGTTTTAACTTAATTAATTATATATTTTTTTAATACGTGTGAAAATATTTACTAGGCTATCTTTGTAGGACGGATGGAGTATTATTTCCGGATTTGTTTCTGCATCTCATTTATTTCACATTTCCTCTGTTGTTTCTCAAAACCATTTTCCATACCTCTCCAACTAAAACAATCATCTCTCTATTTCTCTCCCGCTCATTATCCTCCAACCCACATCCAACCGCGCAGTGGCGGAGCTAGACCTCTTATCATGGGTATGCACAAATTATTTTTACATGGGTTAGAGAGATGACAAGAGAGGGGCAACAATGTGGAAATGTTTTGGGCAATTATATTTAAATTAAAAAATTTTATAGTTGCATAAAATTTAAATACCGGTTAGGATCCTAGACTTTTATTTATGTGAGCAATTTTGTACTACATTATTTTGAGCTATATTTTTATCTCGAATATGATTATATAGCACATACTATCTATATTAATAGTCTAATAATAAATTTTCGCTATAATATTAATCCGAAGGAATCCAATTTTTTTTTTTGACTAATCAATATATTAATCATAAAATTTAAATATCGCTTATAGCCACAAACTTTCATGGTTTGGTTCAAAAAAATTTAAAAAGAAAGTCATGAGCAGTGGGAAATTATATAGCCATAAACTTTGAACAAAAAACTTTTAAAAAACAAGAGAAAAAGACAAAAGGAAATTTAAAAAAAAAAAATCACAAATTTTGGGGTATTCCCAGGAATACCTGGGAATACCCCTGCCTCCGCCAGTGCAACCGCGGCATTAGGGCTTGTTTTGTGTATCCAACAAGCCCTTAAATCTTCAAACGTCTCTCTCAGTGCAGAATGAGTCCATAACCTTACATTTTAGGCAACAGTTCATAAACCTTAGTGTGTGTCAATAAATCTCTCTCTCTCACCAGATTCTATTGGTTAGTAATGACATCAAAATGAATAATCATATGAGAATGTTATGCAATGATGCATCGTAAATATTTTTACCAGCTGCTTAATTACTCTCCTTGCCTAATACTAAGAAGACTTTAATAACATTTGGTAAACTGTGCAATAAGCCAATAACATATCATCTATAAGGGATTAAATATATGTTTTGATGGAGAATTCAAACTCAATTTTGTATTCTCAGCATTTTTTAAATGTACATCTTAGTGCCCATGGTGACTGCACTTACAGAAAATTTAAGATGAAATATCACAGGACTTCCGACGATAAGGCAACATAATGGTGATATCATATGCAACAATGTTGGCATGGTGCATAATTTAATGCGCTCACTTCCAATTATTTTCATAATTAATGGTATACTTAATAATATGATACACTAATTTATTTCGCCAGATACCATTGACACTAAAAATATTTTCATTCATCCGATCGAACGATTAAACTCAGTATTAATTGTTACATAGGAATTCACAAGAAATAACATAAGTTGTCTTAATTGTGTAATTTGGAAATTATGCTTATAGTTTCACAAATTTTTTTGAAACCAGCTTATAATTCTATAATTAGAGTAATAATCTCGTGAACTTCAGGTTGCGAGATTTCAATAAATACACATGTAACTAACTAATGGAGTCATATCATAAAATTTTAGTTGTGAACTTAGAGGTGATAGAGCTCATAAGAACATCTTTAATAGAGATGGGAATTATGGATGTAGATTGAAGAAAGAGATCAAGAAGCGATCATGATTTTAATTGAAGAAGAATGAACATATGTGTAGACGAAAAAGAAATTTATAACATGTGTTAGTGTATATGTAAAAATGAAATTTTATAAATTTTGATGTAATATAGAAGAGAGAATGAGTGGAGTTACATGGTGGAAATTTGTGTAGTAAAGATAGGTTCCACGAGATATGTGGATGTGATATAGGAGAAATAATGAGTAGAGTTAAAAAGAATGTATAAAAATATGTAAAAATTTGTTAAAACACATACATGAACACATGTAAAGAAAACAAGGAAAAGGTAGAAATAAATAAAAAATAACAATGATAAAATAGTAGTAAAGAATACGTAGATGGCTGTGTTTTTGTAGACATGACATGCAAATTGAGGAAGAAAAAGTGAGAAAAATAATTTTTAAAAAATGAAAATTCAAAAAAATATGGTAACATGTGGTATCCTAGCAAAACTTTGTGTATTTCTCTTTCTTTTATAGACATCTTAATCTTAATATAATAATAAAGTGCTAACTAGGCACTGCGCCATATTGGAAGTGTCAAATTGGTACTCATGTACTTAAAATTAAAAAAGGAAAATCTTACTTTGGAAACAAATATTAAATACACACTTTATTATTTTATTTTCCTTATTTAATTTATTTGATTTTCTTTATTTAGTTTTTTTTGTTATTTTAATTTTTATATAAATTTTAATTTTTGAATTATGTATATAATTGAAAATGAATCAAATGCAAGCATTTATGTAATTGTGATATGATGTCAAAGTTACAAACTACAATGACAATGGAATTATTTTTAAAATGAGAATTAACCATTTTTATATATATTTTAATTTTTGAATGTTACATTTTAATTTTTTTATATACATTTTAGTTTTTAAATTATAGTGTCAATTTGGTACATTGCTAGGTTGCCAGTGGTTTTCTATTTTTGAAAAATTGTTTCTATTCATTTAAAAAATTAAATAAGAAAAACCTTATTTATTTATTAAATCAGAAAAACCTTATTTATTTATTAAATAAGAAAAACCTTTTCTATTTATTAAATAAGAAAAACCTTTTTTATTTAAATAAGGTACAAAATCAATTCAATATTCAGAATTCAATTTGAGCGAAATATGATACAAATTAGTTCAATATTCATACAATTTATATATGCATGTGTAGGCTAATTATAAGATTATTGTTAATCATATTTGAAATACATTTAAACAGTTATGTATGACTCATAGTCATAAAACGTGTTATTTAAGTTGGTTTTTTTATTTAAAAAATTATATTATCTAAATTTTATTCTCAAATATTATGATCTTACTTAAGATCATCAATTACGATAGTTGGTATGACATTTCTTCTTATACGATAATATTTCATATTAAAATTTATAAACCACTACTGAAATCTATAATATTGCATATATTTCATTATTTTTAGGGCATTTGACCAATAACTACATTGATGGGGAAAATTTGCCCACTAAATCATGCACATCTCTTTTTTGACCATTAACTCATTTTTTACACAATAAGACCAAAATAGAATTTAAAAATTACAAATTTACAACAATGTCATTCTAATAAAATAAACACCCAAATTTACAGCAATGCCACTCTAATGAAAATAAAGTAATAAACATCCAAATTTACAACAATGCCACTCCAGTAAAATAAACATCCAAATTTACAACAATGTCATTCTAATTAAAAATTTTCAAATTTACAACAATACCACTCTAATAAAATAAAGTAATAAACATTCAAAATTACAACAATGCTACTCCAATAAAATAAACATTCAAATTTACA
Source organism: Jasminum sambac (assembly GCA_018223645.1). NCBI lineage: Eukaryota > Viridiplantae > Streptophyta > Magnoliopsida > Lamiales > Oleaceae > Jasminum > Jasminum sambac. The sequence goes on from CP073649.1 coordinate 19,172,108, forward strand.
ACAATGTCATTCTAATAAAATAAACACATTTTCTCTCTCCAAATTACCATCACAAATAATTTTGCTCAACATTCAACTTTTCTTTTCCCCGTTTTTGACTTTCTCACTCTCGACTTTCTCTTTCTGATTAACACTGCGGTAATCTCGACCCAATAATAACTTCTCCTTTCTCCATCTCCAGGCTTTCTCTATCTACTCACTTTCTCTCTCAAGATTACCACCCACGTAATCTCAATCAACATTCAACTTCTCCCTTCCTTCATTTCCAACTTTCTCTCTCTATGCACTTTCTCTCTCTAGATTACCTCACTAGGTAATCAGATTACCACCACAAGTAATCTCGCTCAACATTCAACTTCTCATTTCCCACATTTTCGACTTTATCTACGCATTTTTCTCTACAGATTACCATCACTGGTAATCTAGATTAACATTCAACTTCTCCATTTCTCCGTTTCCGATTTTCTCTCTCTACACACTTTCTCTCTCCAAATTACGGCCACAAATAATCTCGATAAACATTCAACTTCTCCCTTTCAAGCCTTTCACATTCTCTCTCTAGATTACCTCACCAGGTAATCAGATTACCACCACAAGTAATCTCAATCAATATTCAAATTCTCCCTTGTCTCTTACTTTACCTCCCTACGCACTTTCTCTCTCCAGATCACCTTGCCAGGTAATCAAATTACCAGCACAAGTAATCTCAATTAATATTCAACTTCTCCCTTCATGTCTCTAACTTTCTCTCTGGATTACATCGTGTAATCAGTTACTTACCACAAGTAATCTTGATCAATATTCAACTTCTTCACCCCGCCACCACCATCCACCACCGCCACCACCCATGGCGCCGCCACCATTCCCTCTCCCACCTCCCCACCACAATTCCACCACCACCACCACCAAACCACCACCGCCACCACCACTTCACCACCATTCCAACACCGCCCCATTTCACCACCACCCCACCACCACTACCACCATTCCACCACCAAGTTGCGCCTACTACCATCCACACCCACCCTACCCCACACCACACCACCATTCCACCGCCGCCACCATTCCACTACCACCACATTGTCACCGCCACCACCACCACCATTCTTCTACCACTACCCCACCACCACCACGATCACCCCTCATCGCCACCACTATCTCTACGCCACCGCCACCCAATCGCCATCGCCACCATCACCACCCCCACCATCATTACCACCACCAAACCATCGCCACCACCATTCCACCACGGCCATTACCACTATTATTTACACCAATAATACTATTACCTACACTTAATAATATTATTATCGATGTTATTACATGTCCTAATCATATTACCTTCCCTTGTAGAGTATATCACCTATCCCAATAATTATAACGAAAACACTAAAAATATCATTTACCTACCCCGGTAATCAAATTATCTACCATGATAATTATAACCAGAATAATAGAACACCATTCACAACTTCTTTTAGGATTAGAACACTAAATTTTGCACATAAATCAAGAAGAAATAAGGAATAATGCCCAACATTCAACGTCTCGGCTTATTAGTCATCCTACCTTCTCTCTACACACACTCTCTCTAAAAAAGTAAAGAAATCAACCATAAGAAGAATATTATCTATCCACAAGGTTATCATTCTAGATGTTTGATTCCCAAAATTAGATCCTCTATTGGCAAACCTTGAGTTTAGCTCAATAAATAAAGGCACCATAATAAAGTTAATAGAGAATAAGACAGCAAAGTCAGATACTACAACATTTGAAGATGAATTAAAGCCCAACATACAAAATACAATAAGCTTCCATTTTGCAGTAGGAAACTAATGCCAATTTCTAGAAATCATACGAAAATCAAAAAGCAGTTAAAAAGTATCAGAGGCGACGCTCGGTTATATACGTGATAATCCTCCAACAAATATGCAGTATTCTTGCTCGGTTTTCACCCGGAAGAGGTCGAGTGGAGGCGCGGGCAGCTCTGGGCCGATGTTTGGAGCTATCGTCTTTCTTGATTTCACCTAAAAGTGAAACTAAATCTTCTATTGTCGCTGGAGTAATTGGGGCAGCTAGAGTATTATTACAAAATAACACATATGTAATGACAAAACTCGTCGTAGAATATTACTCCAAAATTGATCTTTATCACCAACAAATAGTGACAAAAAACTCTAGATACGCCTATGCGGTTGCCACAACAAAACAAAGTGAAGAAAAAAGAAACGACTTTAATAAGCGGCACGCCTCAATTCAATATTGGAGGATTCAATTCACTTTCTCTATCCTCTCATCCTTCTCTCCAAGCGTGAATTCTATCCCTTTGCCAACTTTCCAATCGGAGTGTTACAACTTTCAGCGCCATCGCAATAATGGCGGCGAAGATGATCTAATCGGGCAAATCCATATCGATAAATGGAGGTGTTTAAATCCTTTACCACAATAATTAGCGCGTAGCATTTGAATCCTTTCATTAAATCCCACAAAATGAACATCCTCCGACAATAGCTTGATAGCATCGACCTCTGTTATATCGAAAATGCGTCAAAATTATCGGATCTATATGAGTCTCAATCTTCATATTAGTTGAGGAAAACACTAACTTCAAATTATCAACTTCTTACGTAATTGGTAATTGGGGAAAAGATTGGGAGGAACGGAAATCTAGGATGGAGAGAGAAAGACATCGAAAAAGGAATTTTGAGCGAAGAGAAGGAGAGAGAGAGAGATTGGTTAGAGAAAAATGGTCATTCTATTGTGGGAACACAGAACATAAGGCAAGGGGCAAAAATGTCCAGAAAATGTCTAAGAAAGTTATTGGTAAATAAGTTTTTAAAAGTTGTATTTATTGGTTAAGAAATAAGATGTTCAGATTTAGTGAGCAATAATGGCCCTTGTCTTGTATTTCTTGGGCATTTTCTCTTATTTTTATTATATATTCATAATAATTTATTATTTTATTTTATAATATTATTTTATATAAATATATTATCTTAACCGTCCAGTGCAATGCACATCGATAATACTAGTTAATGTCTAATAAGAGATGCATTGAAGATGCTCTAATACAATAATATGTTGACCCTTAATTCATTCCAGATGTATTGGGAATTTAACACCAATTTTAGCCATTGGCCGGTGATAATTTAATAACCAAGTTGTCTCGAGAATGAATAGCATTTGATAATTCAATAAATTGAAGATGCTTCTAAATTCTTCATTTAATTCTCGATGAGTTCCTTTCTCGATCTTTTTTCTCTCTCTCTTTTTCTTTTTTTCTGTTTCTTTTTGATAATTAATAGACCTAGATGGTTCAAAAAGCCATGCCAAAAATTATTGAGGGAAATATGTCAAACGCGTAAAAAACCAAACTATTTTTAAAAAAATACTAGACCTCCTAAATTATTAAATAAAATAATTCATAATTGAAATTTAACCCAAACAATCCTAATTGTAACACTCTCTCCTATCATCTCTCCCACCATGCATCCGGTGCCGCTGCACCATCGAGATGCTATCGTCCACCACCTGATAGCGCCGCCATGCCGATCATTCGGCCACCATCACCAGATTTGGTTCACCAGCAAATCAGAGAGGAAAGAAGGCCAGTTGGCAGCGCAATGTTGGTGGTGGTTGAACTTTTTGCCCTAGTTTGTCCTTTTTGCTCTAATTTTAATTTTTAAGTTGTTAAGTTAATTGTTATTTTGAATTGTTTAAGTTGTTAATTCGAATTGATAAATAAATTAAGGGTTAATTTCACTAGTGATCACTAAAGTTATCGGAAAATAATAAAATAGTATTGAAGTTTTAAAATTGCACTGTCGGTCACTAAATTTAAATTTCTTTTTACCAATAGTCATTGAGAGACCAAATGATTCCAAAAGAAACTTAAAGGACCGAAAGTTTTATTTTATATTTTAAAACAAAACTGCAAAGAAACTCCCATCATCCTCAATCCAACCACAGCAGCCACCGCCTGCTCCAACCACTGCTGCCGCCACCCAAACGCACTTTGTGTACAAAAAAATTAATGGGGTTTTGTTTCACGGCCGGGCTATCTCCATATGTTCCTCACACTTTCAACCAATGTCAGCAAGGTAGACAACAATTCAACAAATGAGAGGTTGGTGAAAGGAAAACCCATAACTGAATATGCACGTGGAAAGACAAAAAATATCTTTGCGTGCTTGTGTTTCATGCAAAAACGAAAGATGATAATTAAATATCCTGGTGGCCGATGGGCAATGGCAATCATTTCCACTCGTCTTCTTCAGAAACAAGAAAAGTCTGATCGAAATGAAGAAATAGATGGTGGCTTGAATCGGGTTTCATTCAATGACGACATTACAATGTCAGCATATTATTAGTATTAGATTAGTTAGTATTTAGCATATTATTTACCTTATTAGTGTTCCTATTTCTATTAGTTAGGTTATGTTAGTCATTAGTCCCACCTATATAAGTCTCTTGTGTTGTATTATTTTTCTAGGGTTTTCTTCGTCAATAGAGTTGTCGGCTAGAACCATTGTTCTTCTTTCTTTCTCTTATTGGATTCAATGGATGTTGTGTTTTGATTAATTCACATGGTATCAGAGCCATTGTGGAGGGTTTGATGTCAAAGAAATCGGATCTCCTTCATTCTCTTCCTTCTCTTCCTTCCTAGTGCAAAACGACGTACGACCGCACCTTTAGCTCAATTTTCGAGGCACCTCTGGTCACCTTTTGAACAATTGAATACCATATTCCGACTGTGCAGGCCGTGGGCTTTCTTCCGGAGTGGCGCGTGTGGCTACACGCGCGGGTTGACGGCAGCGTGTGTGGCGGAGGTTCGACGGCTGTTTCAGCGCGTGAGGGCGCGCGTAATTCTTTCCGGCGAATCGGTTTCCATGGTATTGATCGTCTCCTCGAGCTCTTTCTGATTATGGTACTGTTTTGATTTTTTTGACTTCGGGTCGAGTCCGTATTGGTGTTTTTCAGTTCGTGGTTGGTAGTTTTCTTCTATTGTTTTGAGTTTTTTTGGCTTCGGGTCGAGTCCGGATTGGTGTTCTTTTTTTTTTTTTTAAGTTCGTGGTCGGTTGCTCTCTCTTTTATTGTGCAAGTTTGTTCTTTGTTATTGTGTTATGGCATCCGAGGACTCACTTCAAGCAATTAGTGTACGATTCGATGGAAAGAACTACTCACATTGGAGTCATGTAATGAAACATTTTCTAAAGGGTAAAAAACTTTGGGGTTACGTTAGTGGAACGATTGTGAAGCCCAGGGTGACTGATAAAGATTATGTGAAGGAAATAGATAATTGGGATGCCAACAACTCGAAAATTCTTACATGGATTAATAACTCCGTTGAGCATAGTATTGGGGTTCAATTGGCAAAGTATGAGACGGCAAAGGAGGTTTGGGATCACTTGCAAAAGCTATACACTAAGACGAATTTTGCTAAACAATATCAATTGGAGATTGATATTCGGGCATTGCAGCAAAAGAACATGATTGTTTTAGAATTCTATACTGCTATGACCTCCATTTGAGATGAGTTAGCGCTTACCGAACCTGCGGGATTGAAGGCATCTGAGGATTATATAACATATCGCGATGAACAACGATTGGTTCAATTCTTGATGGCTCTTCGTAGTGACTTTGAGGGGCTCAGAGGTTCTATTCTGCACCGTTCACCCCTTCCTTCTGTTGATTCAGTGGTTAGTGAGCTCGTTGCTGAGGAGACACGGTTGAAGTCTCTCGCCACGGAAGTTTCTCTACCGCATTCGGGTACCTCTGTTTTAGCTATGCCGCCTATACAGCATCGAAATAAGGGACATGCAAAGGTGCCAAGTGATACATGCAGCTTTTGTCGACAGAAGGGACATTGGAGGGCTCAATGCCCTAAGTTAGTGAAACAACAATCTTCGTCACAGCAACCGTATCGACCTAATGCAAATACGGCGGCTGTTGTTCCGCTAGATAGTTCTTCCATACTTGGCCCTCATCCATCTTCTAGTTACCAGTTGTCTGAGCTTGGTGAGCAGTTTCAAAAGTTCTTAGCTACACAGCCTCGTGCCATGTCTGCCTCAACTCATATAGGTTTGTCATCTCAGTGTTCGTCAGGTAACACCTCCTCATGGATCTTCGATTAAGGTGCCTCAAAACATATGTCTTCTAACTCTACATTATTTGATTCTTTGCGCCCTTCCCCCTCATCTACCTCTGTTATGATTGCTAATGGCACTCCGCTGCCCTTAGCAGGTGTTGGTCCCGTTCGCACTCCTAGTTTATCTCTTTCCGATGTTTATTGTGTTCCGGGTCTTACTTTAAATCTCATTTCTATTGGTCAGCTATGTGATTTTGGATATTTGGTTAATTCCTCTTCTCTTTGCTTGTTATGTACAGGATCCCAGTCTCGAAGCTGATTGGGATAGGCCGTAGGCAACGAGGAGGTCTATATGTTTTGGAGACCTTGGGACTCGCATTTTGCAGCATCTGGTGTTGATCTTTCATCGTTTCATTTGAACTCTTCATCCTCTCCTTTCTATTTATGGCATTCTCGTCTTGGACATATTTCTGTTAGTCGTTTGAACTTTTTAGTGTCGAAAGGTTGTTTAGGTCATTTGCAAAGCCATGATATATCTGACTGTAGTGGTTGCAAACTTGCAAAATTTTCGACTTTACCATTTCCTCGTAGGAGTTCTCATTCTGTTGCACCTTTCGATTTGATTCATTCGGATGTATGGGGTCCTGCTCCTGTTTCTACTAAAGGAGGATCTAGATATTATGTTTCTTTTATTGATGATTACAGTCGTTATTGTTGGATTTATCTTGTGAAGCAACGTTTTGATTTTCTTGGGATTTATCAATTGTTTCGTGCACTTATTGAGACTCAATACTCTGCTGTCATTAAATGTTTTAGGTGTGACTTGGGGGGTGAGTATACTTCTAATGATTTTCGTGAATTACTTGCTGTAGATGGCACTATTCACTAGACGTCTTGTACCGACACTCCCCAACAAAATGGTGTCGCAGAGCGCAAGCATAGACACATTATTGAAACAGCTCATTCCCTTCTTTTATCCTCCAAAGTCCCACGAGAGTTTTGGGGGGAGGCAGTTCTCACTGCTGTCTACTTGATCAACAGGATACCATCCTCGACCACATCCGGCTTGTCCCCGTTTGAAACATTACTTGGATACTCTCCTGATTACTCTCTTCTAAAAGTTTTCGGGTGCACGTGCTTTGTTCTTCGTCCTACAGTAGAACGTAGTAAATTGACCTCTCGATCTGCCATATGTGTTTTCTTAGGATATGGTGAAGGTAGCAAGGGTTATCGATGTTTTGATCCTGTTAGTCAAAAATTGTATGTTTCCCGGCATGTTGTGTTCCTTGAACACATCCCTTACTTCTCCATTGCTGAAAATACTCCTCATACACCCAAATCCGATCTTATCCATACAGACCCTTTCTTGATGTTATTGATGAATCATCTATCTCTATTCCTATCTCTTCATCTTCTTCTTCTTCAGGTCAACATGCGCCGTCTCAAGATGTCTCATCTCCACCTCCTACGATATCCCACATACCTTCTCAGGCTGAGGATCCGCCATCTCTTCCTCCACCGTCTCGATATCCTCCACGAATTCGTAAGTCCACTCAATTACCAGAGTTTGATTATTCTTGTTATTCTGAATCGTTTTGTTGTTTCTTATCCTCCATCCACAAAATTTCTGAACCCTCCTCTTATAAAGAAGCAGCCCTTGATCCCCTTTGGCAACAGGCTTTGACTGATGAACTTGCTGCTTTACATAAGACAGACACTTGGGAACTAGTGCCGTTACCTCTAGGTAAACATGCTATTGGTTCTCGTTGGGTTTATAAGATCAAAACAAAGTCTGATGGTTCGGTTGAGTAATACAAGGCTCGGTTGGTTGCTAAGGGGTTTACTCAGGAGTATGGTTTAGATTATGAAGAAACATTTACTCCGGTTGCCAAAATGACTAATGTTCATGCTCTCATTGCAGTTGTCTTTGTACGACAGTGGAGTCTTTGGCAAATGGCTGTTAAGAATGCCTTCTTGAATGGGATTCTTCAAGAAGAGGTTTATATGACTCCCCCTCCCGGTGTTTTTCATGCTCATGGATATGTTTGTAGACTTAACAAGGCACTTTACGGTCTTAAACAAGCACCCCGTGCCTGGTTTGAGCGGTTCCCTACAGCTATTACATCTCTTGGCTTTGTTTCTAGTTCTCACGACTCTGCCTTATTTTCCCGATGCACCTCGGCTGGTTGAATTCTTCTCTTATTGTATGTTGATGACATGATTCTCACTAGGGATGATGTTGTTGGGATAGCAGCTTTGAAGTCTGACCTCACTCGTCTATTTGAGATGAAAGATCTCGGTCATTTATCTTATTTCTTGGGGATTGAGGTTGCCACATCGCCTCGCGGTTATTTGCTCTCCCAATCAAAGTACATTGCTGATGTCCTTGAGCGTGCACGTCTAACTGATCACAAGACCATTGATACGCCTATTGAGACGAATGTTCGATATTCACCTTCAGACGATGTACTTTTACTCGATCCAGCTCTCTACCGCACTATTGTTGGTTCCCTCGTCTATCTCACTATCACTCGGCCAGATATCGCTTATGCTGTGCATGTTGTTAGTCAGTTTGTTTCGGCTCCTACTACAGCACACTGGTCCGCTATTGTTCGTATTCTCCAGTATCTCCATGGCTCTTGTTTTCAGAGTCTTCTGTTCCCATCCACTTCTTCTCTTGAGCTCCGTGCCTCTTTTGATGCCGATTGGGCTGGTGATTCTACTGATCGTAAGTCTACGACTGGCTTCTGTGTCTTCTTAGGTGATTCTCTCATCTCTTGGAAGAGTAAGAAGCAGGGTATTGTCTCTCGCTCTTCTACGGAAGCAGAGTATCGTGCTATGGCCTCCACCACTGCTGAGATTGTGTGGCTTCGTTGGCTACTAGGTGATATGGGTGTCCCTATCTCTTGTCCTACTCCCATGTCTTGTGATAATAAGAGTGCCATACAGATTTCGCATAACTCTGTGTTCCATGAACGCACCAAGCACATTGAGGTTGACTGTCATCTTGTTTGCCATCATCTTCAGCTCGGGACCATTTCTTTGCCTTTTGTTCCGTCCTCACTTCAACTTGCCGACATTTTCACTAAGGCTCACTCGGTTTCCCGCTTTCGGTTTCTGCTTGACAAACTCTCGCTATTCTGTGCTGTCACATCGTGAGTTTGCGGGGGGATGTTAGCATATTATTAGTATTAGATTAGTTAGTATTTAGCATATTATTTACCTTATTAGTGTTCCTATTTCTGTTAGTTAGGTTATGTTAGTCATTAGTCCCATCTATATAAGTCTCTTATGTTGTATTATTTTTCTAGGGTTTTCTTCGTCAATAGAGTTGTCGGCTAGAACCATTGTTCTTCTTTCTTTCTCTTATTGGATTCAATGGATGTTGTGTTTTGATTAATTCACATATAAAACATCTACTAATTGTAGTTTATTTTTATTCTCAACTAGTAGTCAACCTGTGCATTGCACGGTATGAAAATTCTCTAACAGATTACTTCTTATAGATGCAAAATGCAAATCTTTTTATGTAAAATACAATATATGCAAATATAATTGTGATAATAAAGAGAAAGATATATTACTGAATAATTAATGTAAAATATTTAAAATGTATCTCACATTAGATATAAATATATAGCTAAACAATATTGTGTTACAATCAAAATAAAAAAGTTTTAGCATAACACACATTAGATGAAAGTTCTTTTGAATAAGTGATCATGGTTTGTTGGATGATGCGGCGGTATGCATTTGAGCCAAATAAATATTATAAATAAAAAATTCATTCTAAATTTTAAAATACTTTTTAAACATGTCATTTGTTGTCGAGTTTTCATGTTGACCATGCTTGTCATAAATCAAAATCTTCAATCCGCTATTATTCATAACTTTGGAGATAACAATATACAATTGTCTATAGCTGAATATGGGCCTTCTCAAATAAATACCAATATTAGAAAGCGATTGTCCCTAACTCTTGTTGATTGTCATCGCTTGTGAGTTTTTTTATTCTTAATTTTTTAATCAACCGTCACATTTTCCATCTACCTTTTTATATTAAGAAACAAATAAAAAGCAAACATACAATATAATTATTATGAACGAAGCAAATTCTTTGTTTGTTAAGAATCAAAAACTTTTTAAAAGCTAAAAAATAAAAAATAAAAGATTTTATTGAATTGAAAAGATTAAAAACGATATTTAAAAAATACGGCATAAAACTACATATATATATATATATATATATATATATATATATATATATCAATAACCCGCTAATAAATTTTTAACATCTACCTTTATACATAGACCACACGGTGTCTCGAATGTAATAAAATACATAATCCAAATCAATTGAATGACTCGAACACACATTTTCAATTAAATGAAAGTCAAATACCTATTTCTTACACAAAAACACTAATTATGGCCCATTTAATTTACCAAAAGCATATTTCACTTGTACCCTCTAAAATGACTTTTCTATATTTATCCAATTCAATTAAATGTGATTTCTTAAAAAACAATAATTCCTATTAAAAAAAGCAATAATTTGATTTCTTTTTGTATTTTTGTTTAATTCATATTGTCTTAAAATTAAAAATTAATAGATGTTCTAAAAAATTGATATTTACTTTTTTATCGTATTTTTAATATTCTAAAAGTTTTTTCATATTGTATAAGCTTTTGTAGGAAAAATATTGTTAACAATCTTGTTCATCGCTTAAAACCACAAAAGTGTACTTTAACCTCACTTTGGGATGGCATTATGGGACCAGTATGACATTTTCATTTATTATTATTAATTAAAAAAGTAAACTAAAAATTATTATTAAACTAAAGAAAAATCGATTGCCAATTTCCTGAAGTAGCCTTTGGTTATAACTTGTAGGTGCATAATGATTCGTGTTTTATAGAGTAATATAGACATTCTTCTCTTATGATTATCTGACGTGGAATCTTTATCTCTTTTAATAGTGAAAAAGATTATCCATTTGTTAAATTTTCAGAGAAAAGTTGAGAATTTTATTTTGGAGAACTTTCAAACTCAAAAAGATTTAATTAACTTGACATAAAATTAACTATGTGATATTTTAGATCCTAATTTATATTCTTAATAATTAATATATCATTTATCTAATGAAATTAAAATAAAAAATTTATGAATTTTATGAATTTATTTATTGTTTGGTTTCAGAAAAAAATGCATTTCTATATTAAAAATATGAATTTAATAAAAATTTATACATGGAATTTTAAAAATAGGCGGTAAATTTGATTTACTTAAACAAATAATTCAATATCTTTTTTTTTCAATTTTTATTTTATTCATATTGTTCTAAATTAAGATTAATAATAGTCCTAAAAAATTGATTGTTTATTTTTTTTATTGTATTTATATTTTGAATATTGTACAAATTTTCTATATTGTATAAAATTTAACAACAAAAATACAATAAATAATTTTGTTGATTACTTAGAGCCACAAAAGTGTACTTTAACCTCATATTATGCATGCATTATGTGGTCACTATGTGACTTTATTATCTAAAAAGCTGAGAATTTTATTTTTGGAGGACCTTCAAAATATATAAATATTTTTGCAACCCAAAAAGATTTAATTAACTTGACATATAATTAATTGTGTGATATATTAATTATTAAACTAATTTATTTCATATTCAATTTCCAAAAAAAAATTAATTTATTTAGTGTTCAATTTCCCAAATAATAATAATAATAATAAATTTATCTCTATGTTAAAAATATGAATTTAATTAAAAATTATTATAATGGAAATTTTAAAAATGAATGGTAAATTTGATTTCTTTAAAGATAAAACAAACAATCCAATTTTTTTATATTTTTATTTTATTCATAATGTTCTAAATTAAATATTAATAATTTTCCTACCGAATTGATAGTTGGTTTTTTTATTGTATTTCTATTTTAGAATATTTTAGAATTTAAAAATATAAAAAAAAATTATTGCACTGCCTTTTTTATAAATGCTTATTAAGGAAATGCATGTTTTCTTAATTTTATAAATGCATTTCCTTTTTTATAAACTCGTGTTTCTTTAGTTAATTAATTTGGATTATGGCGGGAAAACTTGTTTTGGTGAAATAGCTTTTTATATATTATAGATTTATTAGAAGACTTATATTGCACTCTTTCTTCTACAATAAAATTGATAAATTCATCCCAAAATACCCAAAAAAAAAAAAGAAGAAGAAGAAGAAGCTGTTGCAATTTCCAACCAAATTTCGAGAGAAAATGTATTGGATTTTGTCACAATCTTGCACAAGATTCGGCAGCAACCGCGGTGGTCAGAGTAGGCACCGGCGCGATGGTCACTTGAGGAAGATGAGGGCTTCTTTGTAATTTCATTTGTGGGCATAAAATTACATTAATCAGTCCTTTAGCTTTTATATTTTGAATAAATTGGACTCCTAGTGACCATCAGAGGAATTATATAATTCAAACTTTAATAACCGTCGGTGTAATTTTTAAACTTTGGTGACTATTCGTTATTTAAAGGCAACTTCAGTGATCACGGTTGACATTAACTAGATGAATTAGTAAGTATTTCTTGAAATAATTTAGGTGGTAAGTAAATGTGAATATATATATATATATATATATATATATATATATATATATATATATATATTGCATACCTGTCCAAGAAAGCCCATCAAACCAATTTTTTTTTGAGGAAATGCTTAATTCAAAAATCAAGTAAAATAAAACTATTTATGTAGATTAGGTAATCTTTGTTCAAAATTTTGCGTTTTAGGTACGTACGATTGCATAGTTGAAATCTTAGTTTTGGCCTAGATTTCAGCCATGCAACATCATGGTGTTTTTCTTTTTAAAGTTTTCCATTCTTGTCTAATTTTCTAACTCCCAACCTATTACAAATTGTGTGTAACTAATTACAATGGAGTGTAATAAATTACAAATGGTGCGTAATAAATTATAAAGTGTGTGTAACAATGTGTAATAGCGTGTAATGGTGCTTAATATTACAGAGAATTTGGATTTGTACTATTAGTTTATATAATTTTGTAATGTGATCAATTTTTGATGTTTTTGTCATAAAATTCGCACACTGTGTCCATTTTGGATACACAATACATGGTTTTTGCATTTCTTAATGAACTCATTCCAGCACTCGCTTTGCTAGTGTTAAAATCACATTTTTTCAAAAATTATCTTTCATTTGTAAATTATTGGTGATTTTTTTACAAACTTTGAAAACAAATTTTTTTGTGCTATGCAGTTGCATGCGCAATCACATGGCACAAAACTATTAAGTTCGCAATTTTGTGCTATGCAATTGCACGTGCGATTTCATGGTACAATCGCACCTACGTTATTTTTGCATATGCACTAATATTTGTATGTGTGAGAGCCCAATTTTTATCTGTGTTGACCTTTGTGTTAAGTTTGAGTTGTGCGGTTTTGCCGTTAAGTTGAAATTTAAATATTGACAAATTATACTAAGTTATTTTCCATAAAAAATAAATTAATTACATAAAATGAAAACCTAATAATATTTAACATTTAATTTATTAGTACAGTGTGTGTTCGTCTATTGATTTTAACAAAGTTTTATACATTCTTCTCAACTATATTTATTCTCTCTCCTATTTTACATCTACATATCTCGTGGGAGCTATTTGTATTACACAAATTTTCATCATTCAACTCAACTTATTCTCTCTGCTATATCACATTAAAATCCATAAAAATTTATTTTTACACATACACTCACACGCGTTGCGCTAATGGATTCAACATTTTTGTTCAGCTTCAAAAAGTTATTGACTATTCAAACTTAGGGTCATCTCCAATGCAAATATCCATCCCCAATTTTCATCTAGGAGAGAGAAAGACACAAAAATTTAGGTAGGTTTCATATGTTCCTTTTTTAAAATTTTTGATTTTTTAAAATCACTTTTTACTCATTTATCCCACTTTTCCCACTTTTTCTACATAAATTCTGGTACCATGTCTAGAAATTGACACCCATCTATAATTCTTTCACTGCTATTTTATTATTTTTTTCAATTTATTTATGCACCTGTTCTCCTTTTTACTTTTCACTCTTTTTTTTTCATACACCACTTTTCATTCATTTCCAATTAAAATAATTATCCATCTCTATTTCTTTCCTATATATCATCATGAACTTCACATCCCCATTATATTAGAGATGACTTAAGGAATCAAGGCTAGTTTTTTGGGACTCTAGTCCACAATTAACGTTGCGATTATGCAATTTCTAATATGCACATTTTATGATTGTACTTTTCATTAATTTTTTTTGTTCAGTGTCCGTTTGTTTTCTCTCTCTCTCTCTCTTTTTTTTTTTTTTTAAATCATCGTATCATGCAACATGACGCTTACAACACTACAATTTCACCATAGTGTAACATTATAACTATATATCCACAATTTTTTAAAAAAATTTTCTCCATGCTCGAGGAGGGACCGGGCCAACCAGTACACTGTGAAGTTATGGCCCGTAGGCCACCCCGTCCGATCACAACCTAGATTATGGTTTCGACATTTCTGTTTGGGCCTTTAGATTTCGGGCCACTCCGTCCGGTTGATGCCTCTAAGTCATTATAATTATTTAGTCAAATATATGGCCCCGGCGTATGTAGAAGGGGCCAGCGTAGGGGATAGAAAGTTTTAACTAGGAAAAAAAAATTTCTTTTATGCATATTCAAAAGTTGGTGAATTTTTTTTTTTTTTAAACTATAGCCCGTGCTGGTAGAATTTCTAGTTATATCTCTAACGGTCTAGATTCTTGTATGTCGAAAATAGTAAATACTATATTAGTTATATGTCTTACAAAAAATTTGACTCCCAACGAGTCCACTTGCAAAATAGTTTTCCTTTATGTATTATATATAGCATTTATCTTATGATGTTATTATAAATTTATAATGATTATGTAGTATGTAGTAAATAAGTTCTCACTCTTTAAATCATTTGAATAAATTAACAAAAAAATGCGCCCGTCATAATTAATTATCAATTACCAAAATACATTGTACTTCCAAAAAAAAAAAAAAACCAAAAATATGCGGTGAATACAGCTAATGACATAATTATCAAATTATATCTCATAGTAAATCCCATGCATATATCCCTGATTTTGGAAAAATAAGAAAAACAAAAATAATCAATTCCCATAATAATAATAATCAATAGTCGATTATGTAGCATTAATTGATTATTAGTATATTATTAAGTGCCACATTTAAAATAAAATTTAAAATGAAAAAACTACAAAACATGCATCACCATTAATGAATACGCGGTAATAATAAATATTATTATTTGAATTAATTGCAAGTTATTTCTAAGGGAAGAAATTTAAATAAATTGTTTAAAACATATATTCCTGAATATGGCAAAGATTCATGCACATATATATGATCCATACCGTGTTTCTTCTTCCTCATGGACTAATGAACCAAAGCATTAACTTCCAGATACAGATTCTCAAATTAATGCATTCTAATTAGCCTATAAATACCCGTGTTAAGCCCGTCAACATTTTCCATCATAGTCTGCCTAATTCTTTCGGAGTTTCCAATTTTCAATCATGGCCTCTTCAAACTTTATTGTTTTAATTTTGATGATTGTTTCTTGTTCTGTTCTTTCTGTTACTGATTGCACGAACAATGGCATCACAATCGACCTCCATCACCGCGACTCTCCTCTTTCGCCTTTTTATAACCCCGACCACACTCGATTTGAACGTATAAAAAACGCCGCCCATCGATCTTTTTCACGTAAAGCATCCCTCAATCCAACCGCAGTTTCAACAAAATCAGTATTTGAAGCCCCAGTCAAGTCGGATAACGGAGACTACCTCATGAAAATCTCCCTCGGAACCCCACCTTTCGAAACCCTAGCCATCGCAGATACCGGCAGTGACCTCCTGTGGACGCAATGCATACCTTGTACAGAGTGTTACAATCAGACTTTACCACTTTTCGACCCCAAAACCTCAACCTCGTACAGGGGTTTATCCTGTCAATCTCAACCATGTACAGCACTTGAAAGTTCGAGCTGTGACAGCAATAATGTCTGTCAGTATTCAGCTTCTTATGGAGACCAGTCTTACACCAGTGGAGATTTAGCTGCAGAGACTCTTACACTTCAATCCAATAATGGAGAATCAATTTCTTTTCCTAAGACCGTGTTTGGCTGCGGCCATGACAATGGTGGAACTTTCCGTGCGAATGGATCTGGGATCGTTGGACTCGGAGGTGGAGCTATTTCAATTGTTAATCAATTGAAACAATCCATTGGTGGAAAATTCTCGTACTGTTTGACTCAAATTAATCAGCCAAATATTACAAGCAAGATTAGTTTTGGAAAAAGTGCATTGGTTTCGGGGCCTAACGTTGTGTCTACACCTTTGATACCAAAATCTCCGAAAACTTTTTACTACCTAAATTTAGAGGGCGTTAGTGTTGGAAGTACTAAGATTCTCTACAAAACCCTAAAAACTACAAACTCCAGTACAGCTGAGGATGAAGAAGGTAACATCATTATTGACTCTGGAACAACATTGACTTTCCTCCCGCAACAAATCTATGATGAATTGGAACCAGCTCTCATAGGAGCGATCAACGGAGGACAACGTGTGACGGAACCACCCAGTCCCTTTAATTTGTGCTATCAAGTCAGTGGTGATAATTTTGATGCACCAACAATTGTTGCTCATTTTACTGGGGCTGATGTCGAGTTGCCATCGACGAATACATTTCTTGAAGTCGAGGATGGGGTTGTTTGTTTGACAGTGACACCGTCTCAAAATTTGGCCATATTTGGGAACTTAAATCAAGTGAATTATCTCGTAGGATATGACCTTGTGAATAACAAGGTTAGTTTCAGGCCAACTGATTGTTCAAAGGCCATCTGAACAATCTAGTTTCTAGTAGTGTTTGTCCAAAATATGAAGTATCCACATGTATCGTTGATATCGTCTGCTTTGTATTAGTTCTTATGTACGTCTATATCTGTTAATTTATTTAGTACATTGTTCGGTGTTGTTCTGATTAATATATACATACACACACACACACACACACACACACATATATATATATATATATATATATATATATATATATATTGTTGCTCTTTTAGTAATGTGTTCTTATTAAATTTGGTACGTCGAAGTTATTGGTTGTTGGTACAATGCTGAATTCTTGTTCTGATTTACTATAATTTTTGTCACAGATACATAAGTACGAGAACTAGGCAAGGAACTATTTTGGTACTTAATTTTTGTACAAAAATTAAGGAATTTGAAGCTTTATGAATGTGCATTTTATCCTCCTCTGACGTGCAAAGGATTCAATAAGCTCGTGAAAGCTCGACTTTCAAAATGTCGTTCTTGACCACAAACCATTTGGAAACTCGTTTCGAATTGCATGTCGCTTGAACGGTTGAGGTTGATAGAGTGTGGCATTCTTGATTGCATTGAAATTGAGCCCCAAAATTGAAAATTTTTGAGTTCTATGGAGTATTTAGATCCGTTGTTTCAAGAAATATTTGAGTATTCAGATTGACATATTTGAGTCGACTTGCAATATGTTATCTTTAGATATACGTCATATGTGTTACTTATACGGAAAAGAAGTTACTAACTTATAAGTAAAGCTTGTAAATGTTGGTAATTTTAGGGGATTGCAGAAGAAACATTCCTTGTGCATCGCCACAAGCAGAAATCCTTAATTCGGAAAAGAATTATGAAGAAAAATTGTAGCTCAATTCCTTTGAGCTCGATGAGGACACAATAAATGTTATAAATACACACAAACCAATGTGATACACTTGCCACACACACTATATTAAAAATTCTTAATTTTACCCATCATTTACTGATTTGACAGAATAATGACTGATAAAATTGGAAAATTAAGTGTGTGGTGAGAATGTCACATTGATTTGTGTATACTTGTACCTTTGCTCAAGAGGATATATATATATATATATATATATATATATATATATATATATATATATATATATACTTGCATCACAAACTACTTTATCTTTATCCCAATATTTTAAAAGGTCTTCTCCTAAGATTCCCATTTGTTCTAATTTAGAAATCAATTGATTTATGTGTTCTTCTGTAACAAGATTAATATATGCTAGTTCTGTGTTAATGAAAGAAAAATTTGTTTCTATTAACTATTGGCCATACACATTGATTTGTGTATACTTGTACCTTTGCTCAAGAGGATATATATATATATATATATATATATATATATATATATATACACTCCACCTGCATATGTAATTATTGTATTTGGGTTGTAAATGTTGAAAGTAAGCTTGTAAATGTTGGTAATTTTAGGGGATTGCAGAAGAAACATTCCTTGTGCATCGCCACAAGCAGAAATCCTTAATTCGGAAAAGAATTATGAAGAAAAATTGTAGCTCAATTCCTTTGAGCTCGATGAGGACACAATAAATGTTATAAATACACACAAACCAATGTGATACACTTGCCACACACACTATATTAAAAATTCTTAATTTTACCCATCATTTACTGATTTGACAGAATAATGACTGATAAAATTGGAAAATTAAGTGTGTGGTGAGAATGTCACATTGATTTGTAACTCTTATATACCTTTGCTCAAGAGGATATATATATATATATATATATATATATATATATATATATATATATACTTGCATCACAAACTACTTTATCTTTATCCCAATATTTTAAAAGGTCTTCTCCTAAAATTCCCATTTGTTCTAATTTAGAAATCAATTGATTTATGTGTTCTTCTGTAACAAGATTAATATATGCTAGTTCTGTGTTAATGAAAGAAAAATTTGTTTCTATTAACTATTGGCCATACACATTGATTTGTGTATACTTGTACATTTGCTCAAGAGGATATATATATATATATATATATATATATATATATATACACACACTCCACCTGCATATGTAATTATTGTATTTGGGTTGATTTTCTTATGGGTTCTGTTTCTAAAATTGTAAATGCTAGCTACTTTTTGATCTTTTGAAGATTTATAGGCTTTGGCTTTATGATCTAAACAAATGAATGTGGTGCTACATATTTGTAGATTCATGATGAACGCTGAAAAAATGGAACTTAAGACCTAGAATTTGATTCTATTTAAAATTTGCAGGGCAAATGTTTATTTGCACAAGTGATCCCCTCCCCATGTGGGGAGGCTCCCCACACCACATGTCTCCCCAAATTGGAGGGGCCGGGGGCCGTAAGTGGGGATGGGGAGGGGATGAATCCTATGTGTATTTGTATGCCTTAATTACTTTCTACTTATAGTAAGAAATGTGACTAATTGAAGTAATGATCGATGTCAGAAAAGTCGATACCCGATCCAAATCCGATGAAGACCGACCCAAATGGAATGAATTTTTTCCTATCCAACAATCCTTGGATCTACCATCTTTGGATATTTGTGATCCGAGAAGGATCGCACTCAGATCTTGGATCTGGTCAAGCCCGATCCGTATGGGTATATATATAGATATATATAATTTTAATACGTGAAAGACATACCGATTAAATAATAACACAGATGAATGAAGAAGCTCTAAAGTAAAAAAAGAATTAAATCACAAAAGAAAAAGAAAAGCTAAAGAACATAATTGAGTAATTTGTTTGTCTTGGATGTTTAATTAAGTAAAATTAAACTGTCCATTCTAGAATATATATTCTCTAACTTTGTAATGTAATTTAGTAACAGAATTTGTTTCAATGTTTAATTCTTTGAATGCCAATTAACAAACTTATATTTCAAAGACAACAAAATCAATTGAAAAATTAATTCATATTACACAGGTCTAACAGTGATATATATATATATATATATATATATATATATATATATGTATCTCTCTCTCTCGAAATAAAATAAAATCTTGGATTAAACACTTCAATGAATTGACCAACAAAAAATGCGTTTATGATAATCAATTATCAATTAACAAACTTCAAGAAAATTATTAGTACAAAATTATCAAAATATATGAGGTGAATACGCCTAATCACATAATTATCAAACTATATATCACATACTAAATCCCATGCATATATCCCTGGTTTTGGAAAAGTAAGAAAAAAAAATAATCAATTAAATTCCATAATTAATAATACATACCCTCTCTCACATATATAGTCCACTTTTCCTTTTTGGATAGACCCACATATATAGTCGAATTTCTATATTTAGTAGCATTTTTTATATTCCCTCCGTCAAAATTTAATAAGGCATGTTTTCCTTTTTAGTTGTCCCAAATTATAGACAAATTTACATATTAAGAATCTACTTTATGTTTGATTTGATTTAAATACTCTTATTTATTAAATAGGAGAATAGTGTATTTACTCCCACCGTCCTATTTTGATAGGCATGGTTTGACTTTTATACTGATTAAGAATTTGAAATTAATATTTATTGGAAAGGTAAATTTTACTTTTGTATTTTCCAATATACCCTTATATTAAATATAACAATTTACTTTTATTAATAACCATGTAATAAATATGGGTAGATTAGGAAATGAAGAAGTTATATTTTTACTAATAGGAAAAGTAACCTATATTTTGGGATGCACAAAAAGGAAATTAAGCCTATCAAAATGAGACGGAAGGAGTACTTTATAGGAGGATATTTTAGGAAGATTTTAGAAAAAGTTTACATTTCCAACAATAATAATTGTGTCTTCTTAATTTGTATGAATAAACAAACAAGCTTATCAATTTGAGACGGAGGGAGTATTTATTTACCATTATACCCCACCTCTATCATTGAAAATACAAACATATTTATGACTTCTATTCATTTAATAAGGGTATTAGAGGAAATTTATTTGTAAATTTACTTTTCCAATACCATTTTTAATCATTGCATAAAAATTAAAGTAGATTATATATGTGGGATAGAGGGAATAATATATTAATAAGTAGCGTTAATTGATTGGTACGTGTTACGTATCGCATTTAAAATAAAATTTAAAATGGCAAATCAACAACTAAGCATATCACTGATAATGAGTCAAGGTAATAATAAATGTCATTATTTGCATTGATTGCAACTTATTCCGAGGGAAGAAATTTCAATAACTTGTTTAAAACTTTTTTCTAGATCTGAATATGGCAAAGATTCTTGCACATACGACATACCGCGTTTCTTCTTCCTCATAGATTAATGAACCAATGAATTAACTTCAAGATACACGCTCTAAAATTAATGCAATCTAATTAGAGCCTATCAATACCTGTGTGATCAAGCCCTACAACATTTTCCATCATAGTCTGCCAATTTCTTTCATTGATTGCAATTTTAATTTTTAATCATGGCATCCTCTTGAAACTTTATTGTTCTAAGTGTGATGATTGTTTCTTGTTTAGTTCTTTCCCTTACTGATTGCAGAAGCAATGGCTTCACACTTGATCTCCATCACCGTGACTCTCCTCTTTCGCCTTTCTACAGCCCCTATAACACTCGATTCGGCAGTATCAAAAATGCAGCTCATCGTTCTTTTTCACTTAAAGAATCCCTAAATCCAACCTCAATTTCATCAAAAGCAGCATTTGAAGCCCCAGTCCAGTCCAATACCGGAGAATACCTCATGAAGATCGACCTCGGAGCGCCACCTTTTGAAACCCTGGCCATCGCAGATACTGGCAGTGACCTATTGTGGACACAATGCACACCCTGTATAGAATGTTACGATCAAAATTCACCACTTTTTCATCCCAAGAGCTCAACCTCGTATAGGCCTTTATCCTGTCGATCTTGGCCATGTACAGCACTTGAAAGGTGAAGTTGCGACATCAATAATGTTTGTCAGCATTCAGCTTCTTATGGGGATCAGTCTCACACCAGTGGTGATTTAGCTTCAGAGACTCTACTCTTCAATGTAGTAATGGAGAATCAATCTCTTTTAGTACATTGATTAATGGTGTAGTGTATGCCTTTATGCTAGTGTTTGTCTAAAATAATGTGTCCACATGTGTTGTTGATGTTTGGCTTTGTATTAGTTCTAACGTACGTTTATATCTGTTAACTAATTTTTTTAGTACATTGATTAATGGTGTTGTTCTTTTATATATATATATATAGATATATATATATATATATATATATATATATATATATGTGTGTGTGTGTGTGTGTGTGTAGTTGTAAATTCTAGCAGTGTGTCGTGTATTGTGACACCAACATAAGATCTAGATCTAAACAAGGCAGTATAAGTTATCGGGTAATACACAAGTTCAGCCTCAAGTGGAAGGTTATGTCAGTTTCAAATTTACTTCAAATATTAAATCATAATTATTTTTTATAACATATATCGTCAGTATAGCAATTACAAATTTGTGATATATATACTAATTCACGAGTTGAGAACCATTTTCCCCCTATTATAATAATTTTTATATGTCTCTCAATTAATGTGGTAATAAAGTAATATCAATTAATTATAATATGATTGTAGTCAGTAAGAGATATAGATATATATATATATATATATATATATATATATATATATATATTGGAATAAAATCAGGGACATTTTAGATATTTCGTTATATATAAACTAGTTGTTTCAACCGTGCGTTGCACGGGAGATAAAATTTTCAACTGTTAATGATATTGATAGATGTTAATAATATTAACATAAAATCTAAAAAAATAATTAAAAAAAAGAATGAGTTACAACAATAAACTTAAATAATTTAATTTGAAACAATTCTATAAAAATTTTGAAATAGTATCTTCTATATTTCGTACTAATCCATCCTGCAAGTATGCAAGGAATAACTCACGAAAATCCATACAAATTAATTTACTATTGTCCATAGAATAGTAACTTAATTAGCATTTACACCGGTGCTTTGCACGGGATGATAATTACAGCAATGATTGTGATAATATATAATTTTTTGCTCATTGCAAGATTAATCCACTAATATAAATTCAAAATAAAATAATATTAAATATTATAGTTATCAAAATAACTCTACCAATATTAGTAGAGCTCATTGTTTTTTCTTTAAAATTGTTTTACATTCTATTATATGCAAATATAAATTTTGGGAGATATTAATTATACATCAGTATGATGTACATTATTAACAATTAATGTGTAAATAATAATTTTTAAATTTTAATTATGAAATATAATCAGTATAGATATATTATAAAAATAATAATGTAGTGAGTAATATCCGACAGGCCCTAATACACTGTTCCTGCCATGTTGGGAAACACTTATCCTCATTCCAACCCATCCTTATTTACTCTAGGGCGAGCGAGGATGATATGAGAATTACAAATTTCCATTCCCCGTCCATGCTCCGCTAGAAAATTCTCATCTCCGTCCACACCCCATCGTGATAGTTTAATTGAAGACTTTTATTTCGATATTTTATTTCTTCAATAAATACCTTCTAAATATACTAAACACGTGTATTAACATATTAGGTATAAAATTACTAATTTAACATATTCGGCATATTAAAATATTGAATGATTTGATATAACATTTAAATTAATTTGGATAAGACAAATAAATTGAAATATATATGATTAATACTTAAAATATACAATCTATTTGATGATATTTAAAAATTAAGAAAAATCTCAATTGGAAAAATTTGATATAAAATAAATAATTTAAAGTAGGTAGGATTTTTAATATTTATTTAGGAGATAGAAACTTAGATAAATATTTAACATAGTCGAAAGCCAGTTAAAATATTCTAATTGAGTCATATAATTCTAATAATTGATTAAGTGATAACTGCAAAGAATTTTAAACTTATTCCTAGCGAAAAGAGTATACATATTGAACCAAAGAATTATTATATAATTATTAGTTAGAGTAGTGCAAAATAAAAAATAATACTATTCGAAAACTTATTTTTGGAGCTAGTTACTTTTAGAAAAATAAAAAAAATGAGCAGATCCTTTGAAACACCGTAACTATACAAAAAGAAATATTAATATTTTTCCATCAACTGTAACTCAAAAGAAATATCATAGAAAATATAAAAACATATGAGAATTAAAAGAAAAGCATGTTTTGAAAAAAAATGATACTGAAAAGGTAAATAAAGTTAATTAGGGACTAATGATCAGTCGACTTACTTTACAATAAGATGTAACAACCCAATTCTAAGAATCCAAAATCTCATAGATGTTAATTTAATTTTATTTTAAAATACATAAAAAGATAAATTAATTTTGTAGGCGCATTTTTCTTTCCCGTAGCAATCTAATTAAATTTAATAGTTTTTCATTTTTTGAAATAATTATGTTTCCCCCTTTTAGTACTTTAATTAATTTTGATTAATTTTCGTCTAATAAAACTCTCTCAATTTTCATCAAATGAAAATATATCCAATTAAATCTAAGAAATATAATTAATTGCAACATAATTAATTCTAATTAATTCTTACTTTTAGCTAATTATTTGTAAAAATAATTTATTATTTCTGAATAATTTGTTTTTTAATCACAACTTTAAGAATTGTATGAATTTAATTTTAAAGATATTTTATAATTAAAAAGATATCTTGCATGTCAAAAGATGTCTTTCATTTTTTTAGGAAAAATTTAGTTAACCATGGTAATCTAATTAATTTTAATTATTATTTATTTTTTAATTAATGATATTTTTCTATTTTAACAATACAATTGATTAATTTTTGTCCAACGAAACCATGTCAATTTTCGCCCATTGAAACCAAGTCCAATTAAAAAATAACCGTATTATTATTAGCAATACAATTGATTAATTATTATTTAACAATACAATTGATTTTCATTTTAACTAATTATTTATGAAAATAATTAATTATCTATAAAAATAACCATTTTAATATTTACACTTTTAAAAATTGTATGAACCTAATTTTGAAGAAATATTGTAATTTAAAAGATATATTACAATTTAAAAGATTTTATTTTATTTTTTTAGGGAAAACCAGCTTCAATTTAATGACTTTTTTTAAAAAAATTAATTATATTTTCCCCTTTAAGAATGTAATTAATTATCTTTTTTTGATCAATCTTTGTCTACTGAACACGTGTATAGCAAAATATTAGCAATGGAATTTATTGTTTTAATTAATTATTGTTTAAATAATTATAGTTAATTTTTTATTTAATTTAATTATTTCTAAAAAAATTAATTATTTCCAAAATAATTTGCTTCATAGCCATAATTCTAAGAATTATATGAATCTAATTTTAAAAATATCTTCTAATTAAAGAGATACCCTAAAATTTAAAAGATATAGATATAGATTCAATTAATTAAAAAATAGATTAATGTTACAATTGAATGATTAATTAAAAAAATTGATGTTGCTCGTTTCTTTTAATTTTTATGTAAGCATTAAATGAATTTTAATTTTTTATCCCACCAAAATTAAATCTTAGCGAAATCGTTAATTTTAATTAATTTTCATTTATTAGCTAATTATTATTTTTAAAAATAATAAATTCTTCCTAAAATTTATTAAAGGGCCCAAGCTAAGTTTTAAATTTTCATATTACACATTTATTTTAATTTTATGTAAAAGTTTAATGAATTGTAAACAATCGATTGATTTTTCGTTCCTTAGCTAATTATTTATAAAAATGATTGATTGTTTTTTAAATTAATTATTGGGTCCAACCTAATTTTTAAATTTTTTAGTATAGATTGGGAATCGCAGTGGTGAGATTTTGTCTCAAACTCAGGCCAACTGTCCGTAAGTTTCTTTTTATTTTTGTGTAAAACTTTAATGAATCGTAATTTTGTATTGCAAAAAAATTGAATCTTTGTTTTAATTAATTTTTATTTGTTAGCTAGTTATTTATAAATTAATTAATTATTTCTAAAATTAAGTAATGGGCCTGATCTTATTTTTTTATTTTAATTTTAAACCTTTATTTGAATTTTTGTGTAAAAATTTAATCAATGGTAATTTTGTATGGCATAAAAAATAAATCTTAGTGGAAATTATTAATTTTAAATAATTTTATTTTTTTAATATGAAAATCATGAAAAAACGATCAGTCAAAAATTCATTCTAATTTCTAAAATACCCTTATATTATTCAGCACATAAACTTATAAATTGAAGATTTGAAAGAAAAAAAATTGAAATTTACTGATTCAAAATAAAATTGAAATTTATCACAAATATATAATATTTTTCGATTTTGTGTAATTACACGAGAAATTGTACTTAAATACTATATCAATATATAAATTATTATTTTGGCAAATCAAATATTTATTAGGAAAAAAATTATTTAGTTTAAAACATAAAATAAAGCTAGCTTTACCATATATTCTCGCGATAAACAAATTGAAACATTATTTTTCATTTAATTTATTTTCAAAGTAAATCAAATATGGAATAGAATTAAAAGTTAAAACAATTTATACATCTCATTATATTTGAATTTCATGGACAAACATCAATTAAGTGTCTTTAAAATTATCAATTTATATTTAGGTTGGACACTAATTTATATATTTGTGGTAAATTTTAATTTTTCAAAAAATAAAAATTTATATATTAATAGTATACTTATTTTAAAACTCTCATCAAGTCGAGTAAAATAGAATCACAAATTTTTTTTATATGTAGAAAATGGAAAAAAAGAGAGAGAAAATGATAGAGAGAGTATTTAGATGTTATGAGATTGGATAAAGTATTGTAGAAATAATGAAATACAATCTATATACATTAATATTAATATATTATGGAGGGGAAAAATAAAGAAAGTTGGATATGGATTAGAAAATAAAAATTAAAAAATAAAAAGAGAGTTTTTTTAAATGGGAAGATGGATTTAAGACAAAAAAAATTATAATAAGAAAAAATCATCATTTTCTATATATATATATATATATATATAAATTATTCTATATATAAATAGAAGATTATATTAGGAAAATTTAATAGGCGGGAAAAATTGAGGATGCATTTAGGCGGGAAAAGGGGTCTTTATATATATATATAGATATTAAATAACTCTAAATTTTGTATGTTTAATGCAATATTTTTCTCGTCTAAACAACCAAGCCTATTTAGTAAATAAAAATAAAGTAAATAAATCATTATAATAATTCATTGAATTAAATCTTTTAGTAAATGAAAGGGGGATAATTCTAAACAAATGCTTTGATTTCGTGACGACCATCTTGCTTTTATATTAGAAGATAATTTAAAGTTATTCAATATCTAGTCGTTTTTGTTTTTTAATGTAACAATATCTAGTTGTAGTCAACATTCTTTTTAAAAAAATGTAAGATGTTATAGATTGTTCCCTTCCAAATTAAAAATTAACACAGAGGTTAAAAGAAAAAAAATAAAAAATATATATTGAAGATATCAACATTGTGATTTCTATGGTTCAATTTCAAATCCGTTATTTTATGGTTGATTCTGAAACTTAAGAAACTCGCATATGTATCAAGTATATAGTGCTATTTAACACCTTCAATGTGCTACCGCAGTTAAATTTCATATGTCAGCATCTCATTTTAACAATCACTCCCTACCAAAAACAGGACTTCAATTTTAGGGGCAACTGTTGTCCCTATAACTTCCTGTATGTAAAGTAATAGTAGCGACATACTTGTACCTATAGAGTAGTGACAGCAATATCGCTTCTATTACTATAGAAGCATGAGGCTATAGAGACGAATAGGTCGTCCCTAAAAGTTTAGTTTCTTATAGTGACTTATAAAGCTTACTTTATTACTTACTATGTGCTTATAGAGTTTGAAGTAAATTAGGAAAGCTGGATGCAATGGAGTATGACTGCATGGGAGAGGAGTGTGGCCGCGCACTCCATCTTCTATGTTTCTTCCGGGGTTGCCTTAATAGGTAGTGCAGCTGCACAGCAGGGCAGTGCCGCTGTATTGCACATATATTTTTTTAATTATTTTTTCTGAATTTTAACTTTCTATCCTTCCGCTTTGGTCCCCAAACTTTATAATCTTCTTTAAAAGGACCAAATCTTTAATGATTTTACCTTCTTCTTGGAACTTAACATGAAATCAAACGGAACAAACGTAAATACAACTCTACACATCAACAAACACATATTAAAACATGAACTTTAAATGAATTAAACACTAGAAATAGATACTTATCAATTTCGGTGATCATAGAAACTTTTAAATCAAGAGCCTAGACTAAGCTCTTCAAGCTACTGAGTATTTTCTATTCTTATTTTGTACTTGCATCCTCAATTTCTCTCTCTCTTTTCCCTTTATCTATATGCATTTTTTCTTCTAAACACACACACACACACGCTCTCTCTCTCTCTCTCTCTCTCTCTCTCTCTCTCTCTCTCTCTCTCTCTCTCTCTCTCTCTCTCTGCAATTTTTCTTATCAATTTTTACTCTACATGTAGCTTTCGCTTTGTTTTCCCTAGAGTTAGCCTTCTTCACCGGTAGATTGTTGTCTAAAACATTGGTCATGAATAGCACTAGCTTACTCGGTGATGTTATGGATATAATAGGCTACAAAATTATTTAAAATTCATAGGCTAATTTTTGCCCCTACAAACCTTTTGGAAGCCATTATAATTTGTATCAAAAGGTAGAAGGTGACAAAATTTTGAAATTGTGTGCTAAAGTTTGGCCCTACAAACCTTTTTAAACAAATATGATTCGCAAGAAGAGGTTAGAGGCAACAAAATTTTGAAATTATGGGCTAAATTTTGCCCCCATAAACTGTTGCGAGGCAAATACACTTTATTTCCTAAGGCCTGTCCTCACAAATAAATAAAAATTAAATTTTTTTGACTCGATCCAATGACTATCTCTTTAGCTCAACTCTACCCGTACAAACATAACTTGGTCTACTTGTTACTTAATATGCAATACTTAAGAATGAACCTTTAACCCTGTCGTTGAGGAATGCCATCCAATCACTACGATGATCTAGGGGGCGTTCTGTTTGTTTCATATTTTCTATTTTTATTTTTGAAATATTTTGGTATCTTTTGTTTTCAATTTTTGTTTTGAGAAAATTGAAAATGCATTTGATTTGTTGTTTTGAAAAATTAGTTTTGATAAGAGAAAATAGAAAATGTGTTTGATTTATACTTTTAGAAAAATACAATTTGATATAATAAAAATTACAAAAAACCCTAAAACTTTTCAAAATATTTAAGCAAGCCCTTATCTTCATCAACCCACCCCACCCCACCCCTCCCCTGGTCTTCGTCTTCAACTTGCAGATGCCGGCGACTAGTGCAACTTCGAGAACCACCTGCGAAGGTGAAGAACCACCTGCGCACGGTGGTTCTCCACCTGAGAACCACCGTTACGATGGTTTTCAGGTGGAGAACCACAAGATCTGGTGGTTTGACTTTTCCGGCGGTGGCCGGTGGTGATCGGGGATTCAAAAGTAAAAAAAAAAAATTGGGACTCAAATGTAATAACTGTAAAATTTAAAATCCGAAAATGCGTTTTCTTTGTTTTCGATATTTAACATAGAAAATACTGAAAATGTTAAAAAAACATTTTCGCGTTTTCTATACAAATTTTGAAAACGATTTCGAAAATGTATTTTTCAAAATAATGAACAGAATGCGATTTCTATATTTTCGAAAACAAAAAATAGAAAACAATCCGAAAATAGCAAAGAGAATGCCCCCTTAATTTTTTATTGTTCATTCTCATTCTCATTCATATATTATATAAGATATCTTAGTATAAATCTTGCAATTTACTAATTAGTTTTTTTTAAATTAAAACATGATACATATAAATCACTATTTAGTTATGTTAAACACATATAATTTTGTGTGTAAAAATTTTTTGGAGGGAAATTACAAGCCCTACAAAATATTTTTTGTGAAGAAAGGAGATCACATTCGCATGCAGATTTTTTTTTTTGTATGTGAACATAGTTTTGCAGGAAAGTACAAGTCCTGCAAAATATCTTTTTTTTTTTTTTTTGGTGGGAAAAAGAGGCCTTAGTCTAAAAAATTTATTTTGTATGCAGAAATAACTGTGTAAGAAAAGTACAAAGCCAACAAAATATCTTTTTTGTAGAGAAATGTCACATTCACCTGCAAATTCTATCATATATGTGGAGATTTCATTGCAGGGGTGATCACACACCATCGATGGTGCCATAACTATAGCATAATCGATGGTGTTTTCGGAATTCATTCGACATTCGTTTTAAAATTTAGAACCAGATCTGGAATCAGCACGGCGATGGGGAGTTCCAGGAATTTTCTGAATTTTTTCCGGCGGCCCCGTGGCCGCCGTGACCATCGGTCAAAGTTTTGGCACTATTTTTAGGCCAAAAATAGTGCCAAAACTTTGACCGATGGTCACGGTGGCCACGGGGTTGTCGGAAAAAATTCGAAAAATTCCTGAAACTCCCCATCGCCGTGCTGATTCCAGATCTGGTTCCGAATTTCAAACGGAGGTCGAATGAATCCCGAAAACACCATCGATGGTGCCGTAACTAAAGCACCATCGATGGTGCTTTATCTTTTCCGGATTTCATTGGATTAGTACAAAATCTTTTAGTGCCTACGCCTACGGATTTGTTAGTCTGACTATTAATGAATAATAATTGTGAAATTAACCTCATTATTTTAAAAATAAAATAAAGATGTCCTAGGCATTATTTATTTCTATTTACTAATTTTTGAACATATTGTTAGTCAAAGATAATGAGGAAAATTGTAGGAAAAATTATATGCCTATGTTTTATTTTATTTTATTTTTTATGTTATTGTAGGAAAAGAAAACATTCGGCAATATTTTAATGTGTGTGGAAAAATTATATAGAAAACCATAATGCCTATAAAATCCATCGTGTGTGTGTGTGTGAGAATGGTAGCCTTTAGTTACGAATGCAGAAAAATTGTAGGAAAAACTATATTAAAAAAATTCAAAGTATCACTCTCAAAATTCCTATTTCAAATTCGAATTCACCTCACAAAACAAACCGTCTTAATTACAACTACTATGTTAATGTATCTTTCTTCGTTGGGAAGGAAAAAGTGAAATTGTTGTTTGGGTTTAACTTCTTCACCTTTCCTGATTGACCAAAACTCTTTAATCTTCTTGATTCGACAAGAAAAATCTTTTACAGTTGAATATCACTGCAAAGAAGCCATATACACACTACTAACCATGTTTAAGATGTATTCTACTATTATTGTGTTGTCGTTTTGGTAGTACGTTAAAAATTCTTACAACAAATATTTTGCCAACCCGCTAGTACGTACAATAAATTCTACCTCCAACCCTGATCACAACGTTGTTGCATGCATTGCTTTGGATCCAGTTCGTATGATTTCTACCTTGCCTGTACCGATTTCCGAATGTGGTTTGGACAAACAAACACAGAACCCATACTCTTGGCAAATGAGACGCTTTTGGTGGTGAAGCATGTAGGCGTGGAGCACCATACATTAAAGTTGATTCATGTTTTGTGTTCTTCATCTAATTTCCTTCATTTTGACTTTAAGTGTGAACATTTTGGACATTGCCACGACAACAAGGCAGCTGCACAGTCTTACAACAAATAGCATCTAGAATTCTAGGGTTTGAAAAAGTAATCGTTCTTAGCGATCCGCAACCCTCAACTTTGATGAGGCTTCAGAGTTCAGACTGTTCAGCTCGGTAAATTTGCTTTTAATCCATTATTTTATGCGCACTAGCATTCTAAGACATTGTGTGCTGTGGGGGTAATTAATAATTATCTACATGTTCCTACATAATTTTCCATTATGTATATCCCCTATCTAATTATGTTTTACAAATGTGGCCGCGCCGCCCCCCCCCCCAAAAAAAGAGGAATAACAGAAAAAAGAAGACAAAAAAGGCAATCATATTATAAGGACATAGAGATTTATACAAAGAGTAATATAATGAGATAAATTGATCTTGTGATTCTTATTCTTCCTTAGAGAATATTACATAATTATCAAGGGTAAAATAACACTTTCGCTTCTAATAGTCTGTCATTTATTATCACAAATATTATGGATGTTTAGCATTATAAAAAAGGAGAAGGAAATACAAAATGTTGGAAAACGCAATTCTACTGAAAGACTTTCAGAAATTAAAGTGTTTAGAAGTGACATATATATATATATATATATATATATATATATATATATATATATATATATATATGGGAAATTGCCGCAAATGGTCCAATAAAAGTTGTTTTAGTGCCCAAATGGTCCAAAATAAAAATAAGTAGTGCAAATGGTCCAGAAAAAGTTGGTTTGTTGCACTAATGGTCCAAATTGATGATTTTTCATGAGATTTTGCCTATTTTGTCTTCTTGTGTGGGGGTATTTTGGTCATTCGATTTAAAATAAATTATACAAAAGGTCCTAAATTTTAAAAATTATTACAATCAAATTTCAAAATTTGAAACATATATACTTTAGTCTCAAATTTTTATTAAATTGCACAATTTGGTCCATAATTAATTTTATCTAATAAATTTGATACCAATTAAATAGTTTTTATAAAAAATTTTCAACACAGTAGCATTTGTTCGCATTAATATCACAACTTTCAACAAAACTTTAACAATTAGTTGCACATATTTAATTTGAACCAACGGTTAAAAATAAATATAATTAATGTATTCCCATAAAATATTAGTAGGAATATATTACAATAAAAAATATACCGAATACCAAAGAAATAAGAAAATAAGTAATTAATTAATGTCTGAAAAATAATTTTATTGCATCTCCGTAAAATTTCAAAAATTTATTTTTGTTAAATACGAACTAGCAACTAATAATTAATATTTTATTTTTCTGAAAAAAATTAATGTAATTATCAGATTGGTACCAATATATCCTATAGATATTAATGAAAATGTACTGAATTTATTTTTTCAAAAGTTGTGATATTAATGCGAACAAATACTACTGTGTTGAAATTTTTTTATAAAAACTATTTAATTGGTATCAAATCTATTCGATAAAATTAATTATGGACCAAATTGTGCAATTTAATAAAAATTTGGGACTAAAGTATATATGTTTCAAACTTTGGAATTTGATTGTAATAATTTTTAAAATTTAAGACCTTTTGTACAATTTATTTTAAATCGAATGACCAAAATACCTCCACACAAGAAGACAAAATGGGCAAAATCTCATGAAAAATCATCAATTTGGACCATTTGCGAAAAAAACCAACTTTTTCTGGACCATTTGTGCTACTTATTTTTATTTTGGATCATTTGACACTAAGACAACTTTTATTGGACCATTTGTGCTAAGTTCCCTATATATATATATATATATATATATATATATATATATTATTTTTTTTGAATTTCGAGTTATTTTACTTGAAAGCTTCTTTGGCTTTTATAACATTGATCATTCAAAGGATGTAAATGAAAATCTCGATATTTTTAGCTGACTTATCAAAGATTATACAGATTGCATGTGGAGAAAAAATTCTCGTGGTATAATAAAGATCCAATTCTTTTAAATCCTGAACTTGCCTTTTACAAAGAAGTCAAGATACAAATTGGACTTGAGGTTTCACCTATACGCTTAGTACCGAGAGGAGAGGCCGCCTAATTCCCGTCGATATTTATATACATATAGCTAAGCATTATATATACATATATACACATATAGTTAAGATAAAAATAGTACCAATATTCAATGTCACTCGAAAAACTAAGAGACACTAATCTTACAGAAAACAAACATAAATAATATATAAGCACTAATTATTTAAACAAACTTGAGTACAATGCAAGAAACTACACTCTCTAGGTGGGCTTTGAACAATTAGTTGGCATGAAACTAACCTTGTTATCCACAAGGTCATATCCTATCAGATAATTGATTTGATTCAAGTTTCCAAATATGGCCAAACCCTCAATAGGTATCAATGTCAAACAAACCACCCCTTCCTCAACTTCAAGAAATGTACTTCTTTTTGGCAACTCTACATCAGCACCCGTAAAATGAGCAACAATTGTTGGTGCATCAGGATTATTACCGCTGCCTTTATAGCACAATCGGTGAAACACTTGTGGGTCCGTTACACGTTCCCCCTTGATAGCTTTCACGAGAGCTAATTCCACTTTATCGTAGATTTGTTGTGGGAGGTACGTCAGCATTGTCCCAGAGTCAATAACAATATTACCTTCGTGGTCAGATGTGGCTTCAATAGAATTGGAGTTCGAACTGTTTAGGGTATCGTAGGGAATTTTAGTACTTCCAATGCTGACGCCCTCCAAATTTAAGTAGTAAAACGTGTTCGGAGTTTTTCTTATTAAAGGTGTGGACACAACATTGGGCCCTGAAACCACAGCTTTGCTTCCAAAACTTATCTTGCTTGTTACATTCACATCAATTTCAGTCAAACAGTATGAGAATCTTCCACCAATTGTCTTTTTCAATTGATTAACAATTGAAATAGCTCCACCTCCAAGCCCCACAATCCCAGAGCAACTTTTATTAAAACTCCCTCCATTGTCATGTCCACAGCCAAACACTGTCTCAGGGAAAGACACTGATTTTCCAGTACTAGATTGAAGACTAAGAGTGTCTGAAGCTAATTCTCCATTGCTATAAGACTCGTCCCCATAAAAAATTTTATATTCACAAAAATTGTTGCTATCACAGCTTGATCTTCCGAAAGCAGCACATGGCGTAGATTTACAGGATATATTTTTGTACGAGGTGGAGCTTTTGGGGTCAAAAAGTGGTGTGGTTTGATTGTAACAAGCTGTACAAGGTACACACTGTGTCCATGTTAGGTCACTGCCGGTGTCAGCAATGGCTAGGGTTTCAAAGGGTGGTGTTCCAAGGGATATTTTCATGAGGTATTCTCCAGAACTGGATTGGATTGGGGCTTCAAATGAGGTTGAATTGAGGAATGCTTGACGCGAAAAAGAACGATGAAATGCATTTCTTAGACAGTCAAATCGAGTGTTTTGGGGGTTATAGAAAGGCGAAAGAGGAGAGTCGCGATGAATGAGGTCAACTGTGATGCCATTGCTGCCGCAAGAAATAACTGAACAAGAAACAATCAAAATTAGAAGAATAACATTGGAAGAAGATGCCATGACTGAAAATAGAAAACAATGAAAGAATTGGGCAGATTTATGATGAAAATATTGTAGGGCTTATCACAGGAATTTATAGGCTAAGATTAATTGATAAATGAAGAAGAAGAAAGGCCCACAAGATCAAGTGCATGAAATGTTTACCATATTCAAAAGAAAAAGAAAAACATTAAATACTCTTTCTATTCCAAAATAATAGGTTTAGTTTGATTTTCACAAATATTAAGGAAATTGTCCTAAATATTGCTAAAAAATAATTTTTAATTGTATTTTTTCAATATATTCATATATTAAATAATGATAATATATTTTTATTAATAATGATACACATTAAATAAGGCATAATAAGAAAAGTAAAGAAATTAAATAAACACAAATAAAAAGTGACTTATATTTTAAGACGGATGAAAATAGAAAAAGAGCATACACGTCTTTGTGGGACATATATAGGAAGTAATTATTTACTTTTTATTCGTGTGAAAACCTTAACGTCAACTCAACCATGCAAACGGGCCGGGGAATTGATTATGTTTATTTATTGCCCAAAACACATGGCCGGTCCTTATCTTGAGGCAATTGAGGCTATTGCCTCAGGCGCCTAGGGCGCCTTTTGAATGGCCCACACGTGAAAAATGAGATTAGAGGTGTTGAAACCCAATAGAATGAAGATATACGATATTGTAAAGACAAAAAAAATGAAGAAGAATAATAGTACCAATCGTTGATTAGTGCCCAGCATGTACGCCTTCAAATAGGGATTAACCACTTTATAAATCAAATCTAGAAATTAACAAGAAGGCAGCTCAATATATATATTTTTATATTGTGTATATGTTTGAGGTTTGGGAGACTACTTAGTATTTTTTTTTTTTCAAAAGTTTTTTGAACATTACACTGGGAGTGTAGGAGAGGAGAGAGTAGAGACACTATTTAGTGAATTATTTGAAAATTACATGGTGAATTATTAATTTAAATTGAAGTGGGTGAGATTAAGGGTATGTTTGATAGAGATTATAGGAAAAATAAGTTTTAGGTGTGCAGTGAAGATGTAAGAAATATATATATTAGAAAATAGAAAAACATGTCATATCAATATAATGAGTGGTCGAGAATGACGAGAGAAAAAAAAAAGTTTAGCTTAAAATTGTTATCCAAAATTCATTGTCTAAGTGGTGAGATTGAGATTGAAATTGTTCGATTTGAATTTTAATGATATATTGTGTTTACTAAAATTGAAATTCCAACCTTGAGTTTGCAATGCATTATGTTGATTGCTGTGCTATCAAGTTTCAAGTAATAAATTTTTTGGTTGTTTTTATTAGCACTCATAAAAAGATCTTCTATGTAGGATCGTCCAAGGGTGCTTAAGTCATTTGTCGCCTCAGGCTATACAAATTACAGGACCGGCGCTGGCAAAACAAAGGGATACATGGTGCTACTTTTTTTTTTTTTTTATAAAAAAAAAAACTAAAAGCTTTCTGCACTCCATATTTTGATTGTATTAAAAAATCTTTGAATTTGTTTATAGTAACAATTATATCCTCGAATTTTTGCTACCTTTTTTGTTGAAAAAAAAAAAAAAAAGGTTTCACCCATACAGGAGAACTTGTGGGCCCGTACGCTAAGACTTATTGCTGTACAATCAAGAGTAGAACGCCGTATACAATCAAGAAGAGTAAGCAACTCCATGCGAAATTAAACTAATAATAGGTACAAATCAAAACATCTAAAGACATACTACTATATATATATTCAGTTCACCAACGCCTGTATGTATCTTCGTAGCAAGAATTTAATCCACTCTCTTGATTATGGGTATAGCACTCATTTTAATTCTTCTATAATAATAATAATAATAATAATAATAATAATAATAATAATAATAATAATAATTTTGAGTTGTAATAAAACAATTGTAATTAAAAAACAGTTAATTGGACAGCAATTTAGTTAGTTTGTGCTGTCAACTTAATAATCTACCACGTACGCGCGTGTACACAATTTGAAAATTTGTTTTTTTGGTTTTTCTAATTTTCCAGCAATTTTAACTACCAAGCTTATGTAATGTTTTCCTTTTCTTATCCTGCCACATGTCACTGTTGGGGAACTAGGCGCTGCTAATTCCGCCCAAGATCAGTGGGACGAATAAATGCGACTGAGAAAAAATAATGGACGCTAAAATAAGCACAAAATAAAACACCGAGATTTAACGTGGTTCGGCCAAACTGCCCACGTCCACGGACCCACACCAATATATTTCACTATCACAAAAGGAGGAGTACAAAAATACCACACTGTATTTTCTCTACCTACGCAAAGGTTTTAACACTCCACTCACTTTTATCTCTCGTGTATAGCTTCTACACTGAAGCTCTCACACTCTCTCTACACAATTACTATTGTGTTGATGTATTCTGGTGTTAATTTCCAATGCAGAAGGTGAGCTATTTATAGGCGTTCTTGCATGCAAATGGCTTTAAATGCCATATCCTTTCTTTGACCATTTGAGGTAACCAGGCTAAATTTCAACACGAATATTAGGCGCCTTTGTTGAAACTTGTGTGCATATTTTGTCTCAATTCATTTTCCTTCAAAAATGGCTGCTGGCACCAACTTCCTTGCACACCCTTTTTGACAATTGAAGCAGCCAATTGTTTCCATTATCTAACAATCTCCCACTTGGAAACAAATGGATCTTTACCCTGAGACGTCTCATGTCCTTGTGGCTCCTATGAAATGTGGTGTGGGTCATCACATCTGTCTTCATTGTAGAAGACCAACTGAAGCTGAGCACAGCTCCAGTTTTTCTTTGGTTACTGTCTTCGTCATCATGTCGGCTGGGTTCTTGGTACCTTGAATCTTTTCAAGCTTTAATACTCCATCTTCCAAAAGTGATCTGATGAAGTGATAATGGAGTCCAATATGCTTGGTTCTGGAATGAAATGCCGAATTCTTTGCCAGATGTATCGCACTCTGACTATCACTGTGCAAGACATTCTTCTCCTGGTCGAAACCCAATTCTGCCAACAAACCTTGTAACCATATCATCTCTTTGCTAGCCTCGGTTACTGCCACGTACTCTGCTTCTGTAGTTGATAACGCAACAATCTTCTGTATCTGCGAAATCCAACTAACTGCAGTAGCACCAACTGTGAAGACATAACCTGTAGTACTTCTCCTGCGATCTACCTCGCCAGCAAAATCTGTATCTACGAAACCTCGTAGTTTCACTTCGCCTCGTCTAAAGTATAAGCATTTATCAGTAGTTCCCCGTAGATATCTCAATATCCACTTTATCGCTTCCCAATGTCGCTTTCAGGATTTGCCATATATCCGCCGCAACTCCTTTGCATGAGCAATATCAGTGCAGTACAAACCATGGCATACATCAAACTTCCAATGGTGAGGCATATGGAATTTTAGCCATGAAGTTTCTCTCCTCTTCTGTCTTAGGAGGCGGTCGTTGGATAGACGAAATGATTCGCTAATGGCGTCTTGGCCCGGCTTTGCCTTGCTCATGTTGAACCTTTGCAGGATTTGATCAACATACTTGGCCTGTGACAACTGCAAAACACCCTTTTGCTTGTCTCTACAAATTCTCATCCCTAGAATTTGCTTTGCTTCACCCAAGTCCTTCATTTCAATTCGCCGATAGTTGCTTCTTCAACTTCTTGATCTCGCCCATGTCCGAGCTCGCTACTAACATGTCATCGACATAAAGTAGCAAAATGATATAGCTAGACTCGAACACTTTGAAGTAGCAATAATGGTCGATTACACTTCCTGTAGCCATTTTTCGCATAAATCCGTCAAACTTCTTGTACCCTTGTCTGGCGCTTGCTTTAAGTCGTATAGGCTCTTCTTCAATTTGCATACCAGCTTCTCTTTTCCTTTCACTGAGAAGCCTTCAGGTTGCTGCATATAGATTTCCTCCTCTAAATCACCATGGAGGAAAGCAGTTTTCACGTCTAACTGCTCCAAGTGCAAGCCCTCCGCTGCAACAATGCTCAACACTGATCGAATTGTTGTCAGCTTCACAACTGGCGAAAATATCTCTGTATAGTCAATTCCTTCTTTCTGCTGGAAACCTTTGACTACCAATCTCGCCTTATACCTTTTCGAACCATCATGTTCTTCTTTGATTCTGTACACCCATTTATTGTTGAGAGCTTTCTTCCCTCTGGGCAACTCAGCTAGTTCCCACGTCTGGTTGGAGATAAGAGACTTTATCTCATCTTTCATTGCAAGCTCCCACTTAACAGAATCTCCCACCTGACATGCCTCGTCATAGCATTCAGGTTCACCGGCGTCAGTGAGCAACATGTAGTTCATGTACTTCCGATTCGGAACATGAGGTCGACTTGACCTCCTCACAATGGGGGTCGGAGCTGGAGACTGTGGTGAATCAGCCTCCAAGATGGGCTCCTCT
The DNA here is from genome assembly GCA_018223645.1 of Jasminum sambac. Taxonomy (NCBI): domain Eukaryota; kingdom Viridiplantae; phylum Streptophyta; class Magnoliopsida; order Lamiales; family Oleaceae; genus Jasminum; species Jasminum sambac. The sequence continues at coordinate 19,211,804 of CP073649.1, forward strand.
GTCTGCAGACCCTCATCTGTCTGCTTTGACGTACTTCCTTCTGGAGTGTCGTCTGGAACAACATATGTTGGATCATCGTGGATTGTGTCATTGGACTGCATCGCATTTCTGTCCTTGTACATCACCTTTTCATTGAATATGACATCCCGGCTTCTGATGAGCTTTTTGTTCTGGTCATCCCAAAAGCGGTACCCGAACTCGTCTCCACCATATCCAACGAAAGTACACTTTAGTGATTTGGAGTTCAATTTACTCCTGGCATTATCACTAATGTGCACATACGCGACACAATCGAAAACTTTCAAATGAGAAAGTTTCACTTCTTTCCCTCTCCAAACTTCTTCCGGTATCCTGTACTCCAATGGTACCGACGGTCCACGATTAACTAGGTATGCCGCCGTATTGACAGCTTCTGCCCAAAACTGTTTTGGCAGGCCTGCATGTATCCTCATGCTTCTAGCTCGTTCTGTCAACGTCCGATTCATGCGTTCTGCAACTCCATTCTGTTGCGGTGTTCCTGGCAATGTTCGCTCCAACTTGATGCCATTTTGGTAACAAAATTTCTTGAACGCCAAATCTTCGTACTCTCCACCATTGTCAGATCTCAACTTCTTTACTCGCAAACCAGTTTCATTTTCCACCATGGCCTTCCACTTCTTGAACGCCTCGAACACATCGGATTTGTGTCTCAAGAAGTAAACCCACACCTTTCTCGAGTGGTCATCAATGAAAGTCACGAAGTATGACTTTCCGCCAATCGATGAAACTGCTGTTGGACCCCACACATCTGTGTGGACAAGTTCAAGCTTCTCTTTCTTTAGAGTTCTGCCACTTGTATTGAAACTCACCCATTTCTGCTTCCCGAAAATATAACTTTCACAAAAGTCTAAATCAATAGACTGAAGCCCTGGTAGTTTCCCTTTTGCATGCATGTACTTGAGCCCTTTCTGGCTCATATGCCCAAGTCTTTGGTGCCACAAGTTCGCATCCTTGTTATCAACAACTGCGATTGTCATACACGCATTCGCCGTTGTGTATAGGGTGCCACTATCCTTGCCACGTGCGATTATCATGGCCCCCTTGGTGATTTTCCAATTATCACCAGAGAAGCTTGTGTCACATCCTTTTCTTGACAACTGCTTGACGGAGATCAAATTTTTCCTCAATTCTGGAATATGTCTCACGTCCTTCAATTTCCATACAGATCCATTGACATTGATCTGTACTTCTCCTATGCCCACCACGCCGCAAGGATGATCGTCTCGAGATATACTTCTCAAGTTTCCGACACATAATTTGCAAAAAAGTGTCGATTTGCGGTGGCATGGAACGATGCTCCAGAGTCTATTACCCAATAATCGGTCTTCTTCTCCATAGAACATATCAACGCATCACGCGTTTCTTCGGTAACGACATTGACCTCGGTCTTGTTCTCCGTTTCCTTTGGAGCTGCCCTACACTGATTTTTGTAGTGCCCAACCTGACCGCAATTCCAACATTCAACAGACTTTGATTTGTTGGAATTTCTATGATTTTTGGATCTCGGTCTACCGTTCCTTGACTTGCTCCGTCCACGCCCATGCTCTCTATTTGAACTTCTGTCTCTGCTATCTACATTGAAAGCGGCCCCGGAAGTTGAAGCTGCATCTGACTGTCTCCGGATCTCCTCAGTCAAGATCATGCTCACAACGTCATCGAACTTCAGTTTCGACTTACCGGCCGAGCTACTGATGGCTGTGACTGTGCCATTCCAGCTCTCAGGCAACTGCCCAAGAATTAATAGAGCTCGAACTTCATCACTAAAAGTGATTTCCACCGTGGTTAATTGGTCTACTACCTCATTGAATTCGTTGAGGTGTTCTCCAAATCTCCCGCTTTCCATCATCTTCATATTGAATAATTTCTTGATCAAATGAACTTTATTTCTCGCAGGCAATTTGTTCATACATCTTGGATAGAGTTGCCATGAGACGCCGTTGTCTTCTCATTTTTAATGTTGAAAGCGACCGACTTTGATAGGGTCAATCTAATTGCGCCGAGTGCTTTTCGATCAAGCACCTCCCACTCGTCGTCTTTCTCGCCTTCTGGCTTTTCTTTCAACGGCTTATATAGGTCCTTCTGATACAAATAGTCCTCCATTTGCATTTTCCAATATCCAAAATTTTTGCCATCAAACTTATCAATTTTGGAAATTCTCTCGTCTGTCGCCATTACTCCCACTCGAACAAAATGTGATTTTTCGAGAAATCGTTTCTGATGTGGAAGATCAGTCTATGCTACAACCACAGAGCATACTAAGAATTTCAAGAGATATCACAAACGAAACTCTGATACCAGTTGTTGGGGAACTAGGCGCTGCTAATTCCGCCCAAGATCAGTGGGACGAATAAATGCGACTGAGAAAAAATAATGGACGCTAAAATAAGCACAAAATAAAACACCGAGATTTAACGTGGTTCGGCCAAATTGCCTACGTCCACGGACCCACACCAATATATTTCACTATCACAAAAGGAGGAGTACAAAAATACCACACTATATTTTCTCTACCTACGCAAAGGTTTTAACACTCCACTCACTTTTATCTCTCGTGTATAGCTTCTACACTGAAGCTCTCACACTCTCTCTACACAATTACTATTGTGTTGATGTATTCTGGTGTTAATTTCCAATGCAGAAGGTGAGCTATTTATAGGCGTTCTTGCATGCAAATGGCTTTAAATGCCATATCCTTTCTTTGACCATTTGAGGTAACCAGGCTAAATTTCAACACGAATATTAGGCGCCTTTGTTGAAACTTGTGTGCATATTTTGTCTCAATTCATTTTCCTTCAAAAATGGCTGCTGGCACCAACTTCCTTGCACACCCTTTTTGACAATTGAAGCAGCCAATTGTTTCCATTATCTAACAGTCACAATTGTAATGAATCAATTTTTTATTTTTTCTGCACGATTGCTTCATATGTTGCTCCTCCTTCAAATTCTTTTCAGCAATTAATAATTAATTTTACAAACATAATAATATGCCAAAGTATTATTAAAAAAATAATATGCCAAAATATTGTAACAATAATTATTTTCACAAAATTAATTGTACAATATTTTTATTTATTAATTTTACATAATTATTCTACATAACTAACCTTTAAATAATAATAATTATACAATAAGCAGTTAAGTTATATTGCACCACCCATTACAACCCACGTTTTCAAGAACTGCCAGAAAACTTCCTGCAGTTAACTTCTACTACCTTTAAATAACTATACAATCTGTGTTTGACATTTAAAAGTATCTATTGTCAAAAAAAAAAAGGGAACAAAAAAAGGAGAGAGACATTTACAAGTATCTTACTGCATTGAAAATACTTTCTTTCTCAAAGCAAAAAGCAAGGGCAAAATGTTAATTTCCTGTTGCGTAGCATTCTTCATATATATATATATATATATATATATATATATATATATATATATATATATATATATATGTATAATTTTAATTTATGTGAACTTTTTAACATTTACATCCATTGTGCAAGTTAAATAGTGATTTGTATGAAATAGTTTTCATTTGGACTGTTTTCACTTCTGCAACTAAATTTTATTGATTGCAATCATTTTCTAATTATTTTTAAGTATTCTGAAACATTTTTAGATAATGCAAAGTTATTTTGAAGTCCATAGATATAGGTTAAATTAATTTTAGTAATTTTAGTAATTAGTTGTAAATATACACCATAATATTTTATGGCGACCTTGAATTTTTGTAAAAATTCTCTCTACCGCTTAAAATAATGAAGTTAACTTTTCAATTAATCATAGTATCTAATGTATTAATTTTTATTTTTTTTTTAAATCTATGACCCTCAAGATGCACTATTCTCTCACTTACTGTATTAATTTGCAATACATCCAACTGATGTATATCAGTAAAAATTCGAAGCTGCAAAATATTACAATCTTAGAAAACTGTGATGCCTTCAACGGTTGTAATACAGTAGATCGATGTACTACAAATTATGATGTATGAAAAAGCCTTGGCTATGAACCCGGTAAATCGGACGAAAATTTCACCCGCAGAGCTCAAAGTTACAATGTCAAACTTTTCGAACGGTGTTACAAGTTCATCTTGTTGAGCCTCCAATAAGCAAAACGATCGATTGAGACTGACGGTGCTTCGTTTAGAATTATGATATCGATACAACAGTTATGGATCATGGTCACATGGATCTAAGAATTGTAGGAAAAATTGGCGACTAAATCTAGGGTTTTAACATTTTTTTATTCAAAAAAAAAATCTTTTAACATTTTTAAATTTGATGATTACTATATCTTAAGTAGCTTACTTACAAATGATTTGACTGATATAAATTAAACGTGGTTCAATTTATTATTATTATTATTATTATTATTATTATTATTATTATTATTATTATTATTATTATTAATTGATCTAAACCAATTATTGAAAGTTTGAGATTAATATAGTACTTAAATAGTTTTGATTAATTATTATGAGTTCAAATTATTATGTCAATGCGACATTTATCCAATTGTGGAGGATAAAGGCTAAGTTTCAGTCCCACCAACAGCATATTGTGTTGCGTGACTTTAGTTGCGGCCTATAGGGTGGTTATAATTCTTCAATCGACAAGACGGTTATAGGTCCCACTTTAGTGGAGTTTCATTCGATTTTGTATCATTACGCTTGATTATGAATTTCATGTAATTTATACCCTACAAATGAGTATAAATTATGATAGTACTTGCACGGTTTCAATGAAATTTGTATTAATCAATTACATTAAGTTTAAATTTTTTAATGTAACTTAAATTCTTATAAGAATTTAGCAAATTGCAATATAATAGTACTCAGATAAGTTGTATTGAATTAACTGTGTATACACACAAGGTTAGCATCATGTATATAAAAATTACAGAATATATGTGACATAGGTCATGCTTGATATAGCTATACATTTGGTTAATCAATTTTGTTTGATGCATGTACCATTTTACAATTTCCAATTATATTGTTCAATATGGTTATAAAACTTATATTTAAATTTAAATCAATACAATTACATTCGATTGAAAAAGGAAACTTATTCCATAATTATTTTACTATATTTTATTATTAAAATGAATTGTACCGTTGCTATAACTTAAATAATGAGAGGCATATATATTTTGCAGTCAGTGTATTATTTTTTTTCTCGAATTCAATTTTTGTTAACCGCTTGAGATCACTAAGGCTGTATTTAAAATACTATTTTTTTTTTCACATAAGTTAATGTTCAATTTGAACTACAACAAAATAATTATTTTATTTTACCAAATTACACAAAATCTAGGGGATTCCTAGATTTAATTATCAATTCATTATATATAATGTGTAATGGTTATGTAATACATTACACATAGTGTGCAATGTGTGTGTGAAATCACATAGTGTGTAAGCATTACATAAAGTGAGTAATGTGTGTGTAATATATTGCACAAAGTGTGTAATGTGTCTATAAAATTACTCAAAGTGTGTAATGCGTGTGTAATGATGTGTAATGATTGTGCAGTAATTTTGTAATGGTAGTGCAATGGCTGTGTAATGGACTTGAATGCAATTTATTTATATATTGTAGTCTAAATTGTAAAAGGACATAATGGTTGTTTATTAATCAAAGTGCAATTGTATTGACACTGCAACTTTTCACTAGCACACCACAAATTAATCAAATTTTTTTACTGAATAAGATGCAGATAAATAAAATTACATAACTAAGCTTCATTTAAATATATTACATAGTATATATATTACGTTTTTATTCGTGCACCACATCAATATCTCGCACTTTTCTTCTTTATATTTTCCTCACGTAAGACTCTCTCCAGTTTCCTTAACTATGTGAAACTCTCTCTTGTCGACTGCCTGTTTGATAATTCCATCTAATGTTAGGGTGTGTTTGATTGGCAAAATTTTCCATGGAAAATATCCCATCAAAGAAAATTTTTTCCCACTTAGTTGTTTGATTGCATCATTTTCCAAGGAAAATATTTTCCATGGAAAATATTTTCTATGGAAAACAATGTACAATCATTTTATGCATGAATTGGGCCTTTTCCATGGAAAAGAAAATCTTGCTCCCCCCCAAGAAATTATTTTCCTTGCAAGATGGCAAATGTTTTCTTTTCCACCCTTGCCAATCAAACACACCCTAAGGAGGAAGATTTTCTTTTCCATGGAAAAGACCCAATTCATGCATAAAATGATTGTATATTGTTTTCCATGGAAAATATTTTCCATGGAAAATGATACAATCAAACAACTAAGTGGGAAAAAATTTTCTTTGATGGGACATTTTCCATGGAAAATTTGGCCAATCAAACACACCCTTAGTTTCATTAAAGGAGACAACTCGGGTGACTATTTTTCATTAAGGCAGCACACTATTCATTCTCTTCCGATTAGTGCATCGATCTCGGCATCTTACTTGATGTTTATCATGGTAAATTGCACAGTTTCAAATCGGAACATAACAAGCGTAAAAATTTTGAAAGGTAAAAATATTGTCTACACTGTTTCAAATTCACAATAACGTTTATGCTTTAGAGGTGTTTAAATTTGAACCTAATTAAGTAAGGAAGCATCATCTCTCCAAACCAAAACTCTAGAAATTTCGTGATTGTTATGGGGAGCCGTATAAACCTCTAGTTGCGTGCATTTGCTAAAGATTCCAAGATGGAGTTTCACACTTTTAATCGCGGGGAAGGAAGAGCATTGATTTCAAGGAGAATTAAATCGGTCTGCTAAATTGATTTGGCGATTCATAGTTGTGAAAAATTGAATCAGTAAGAAAACGGAACTTTTCTGAAAATTGATTATGGTGTTGTAGCATGATCCTAATAGAATAATATTATTTGGACTCTTGCCAAATTTTGAACGGCCGTAAATTTGTTGGTCCAGATTTAAAAGTTGGGGGCCAAAGTAGAACCAACGGTAATTAATTATTAATTAATGATTGAAAACTATTCGCATTATGAACCCACAAAAATAATAATTTAAAAATAATGTTTATTTTAGACTCTAGTAAATAGATGCGGTAATTAAGTTTTGTGAACAGCTACTTCGTAAAAAAAAAAAGGTTCTGTGAACAGCGTACAATCAAAACGACGGGTGGTAGCGATATTAATTAATTTTTTGGTAAATTGATAAAACTGAATCTTTACATTATCCATATGAAAACTGGTGATATTGAGTGGAACGACTTTCAACTTATGCAATGGTCTATATGAAATTAACATGGTATAATATTATATTGTAGGGAATTAAAACCAACTTCGCGTTTCGTTTTTTTTATTAGAATTTACGTTTTCCATTGGAGACAGAGCCCGTCCTAATATTCGAAAGCCCCTTAAACGAAATCTTCCAAGAGGCCCGCGACAAATAAAATTTTTTTCCCAAAAAAATTATATAAACTACTTTCAAATAAAAGTTTTTATAAATAAAAACTTCCAAAATTTCAATAATGATAATATAACTCCCAAGAGATTAAAATTTGATTCTAACTAACTGAATAAGAAACAATTTGAATTTTATTAGGAAAAAAATCATCATACCCATATGGACTTATAAATTTTTGGGGTCTTTTTATCTTAAGGGCCCTAAGCAGCTGCTTAAGTTACTTATGTGCAGGACCAGCTTTGATTGGGGAAAAAAATGTAGACGGAAAAATATAAATAACACAAAAAAAAAGTTACAATCATATTGAATTTCACTTTCTTAACTGGTGTAGGAAAATGCTGGGTAACACATTAATTTACAAACATCTTAGACTTGCAAAGAAGATATAAAAATACTCATGTGCTAAACTTTTACAATTTTCTTCACCAACCTCATTATTTAATTAGGAAAAACCTATAATCTGTTTTATTTATTTATGATATAAAAACTATCTTATATATGTGCGGGCCATTGAAACCTAGTTCATTAGTTTTGGTTTCTTATAATAATTGAAAGAAACCTAATAGGGCTTCTTTTTTTTTTTTTTTTAAATCTAACTTTTCAAAAAAATTCTACGCTCTAACCACACATATTGTATATCAAAATTTGTTTTCATGTTCTATGATTTTCCCTACTCTTAGGGTGTGTTTGATTGATTGACTTTCATTTGTTGGGAAAATGTCTCATCTAAGGAATTCAATTCCATATTTGCAATCACAAAATTTGCCTGGAACTAAAGCATGTGTTTCCCATTTTTCATGGAAAAACAAACCCACCTTAGAAGTGGATTTGATTTTCTATGTAAAGGTGGAAAACAAATTTTTTTTGCATGAAAGCCAATCAAACACACCCTTAATCAGCGCTGGGAGGGATTTTCCCCTCACTCACAGCCCCCGTCCCTATATTTAGGGGCTTGGGGTGGGAATGAGTGTTGGGAGAATCCCAACGCTGGGATTGTAAAATCCTGACACCCTTCACTGCTTGTTACAAAATCAGTATATAAACATGAACTTAGGGTGTGTTTGATTCATCTCAATTTTCCTAGAAAATGTCAAATCAAAGAAAATATTTTCTATGTTTTGTGTTTGATGGCAAAACTTTCCCTAGAAAACATTTTCTAGGTACAATCCAACAATGCATATTTTACATCAAAATTTTGGAAAATTGAATCTAGTGAAGAGGTAGGAAAATGTTTTCCTAGAATTTATATTCCATGAAAAACATTTTCCAACTTGCAATCAAATACACCCTTAGATATTAATGATCCATTCAAACAACATCAAACTTTGCCAACTAAAAATGCTAACGTTATAAAAAAAAACTCAATGAACACAAACATTTAATGTGTATAATTGATTAAAAGAACTAATACAAAGAAAAGATAAACAAAATATGTAGAAACTTATTATTTAGGCAGTACTGAAAATTACATTGTTCATGTAGCCTTGGAAGAATCAGTTTGCTTGAAACTGACCTTTTTATTCACAAGGTCATATCCTACAAGATAATTCATCTGACTTAAATTCCCATATATGGTCAAATCCTCAGAAGGTACCAAAGTCAAACAGACCAACCCTAACTCAACTTCAAGAAATGTACTTGTTGGCGGCAATTCTACATCAGCACCGGTAAAATGAGCAACAATTGTTGGCGGATGGAAGTTTCCATTAATGACTTGGTAGCACAAGTTGAACAAGCCTTGTGGATCCATCGTACGTCTCCCATTGATTGCTTTTATGAGAGCCGCTTCCAATTTTTCGTACATTTCTTGTGGGAGGAAAGTCAATGTCGTCCCAGAGTCAATAATGATGTTACCTTGATTGTCAGGAGTGGCTTCAGTTGAACTTTTTAATGTATTGTAGAGAATTTTAGTCCTTCCAATACTGATACCCTCCAAATTTAGATGATAAAAGGTGTTCGGAGATTTGGTTATCAAAGGTGTTGACACAACATTTGGCCCAAAAACCAATGCATTGCTTCCAAAACTTATCTTGCTGGGAACTTTTGGCTCATCGATTTGAGTCAAACAGTATGAGAATTTCCCACCAATATATTGTTTCAATTGATTAACAATTGAAATAGATCCACCTCGAAGCCCTACAATTCCAGAGCCAGATCCATTGAAAGTGCCTCCATTTTGATGGCCACAACCAAACATGGTCTTAGGAAACGACACCGATTTCCCAGTACCAGATTGAAAGCTAAGAGTGTCTGAAGCTAAATCTCTATTGCTGTAAGACCTATCACCATAAGAAACTGAATATTGACAGAAAATATTGTTTTTGTCACAGGTTGAACCTTCTGACCAAGGACATCTTGTAGAGCTACAAGATACGTCCCTATACGAGGTTGAATTTTTTGGATTAAAAAGTGGCAATGTTTGATTGTAACACTATACAAGGTGCACATTGCGTCCATGTTAGGTCACTGCCCGTGTCTGCAATGGCTAGGGTTTCGAATGCTGGTGTTTCGAGGGAGATTTTCATGAGATATTCTCCAGCATTGGATTGGACTATGGATTCAAATGCTGCTTTACGCGAAAAGGAACGACGGAATGCATTTCTTACACGGTCAAATCGAGTGCTTTCAGGGCTATAGAAAGGCGAAAGAGGAGAGTCGCGACGGAGGAGGTCGACTGTGATGCCTTTGCTGTTGCAATCAATAAGAGAGAGAACTGAAAAAGAAACAACCAGATTTAAAAGAATAACGTTCAAAGAAGAAGCCATGAATGAAAAGTGAAAGCTCGGAAAGAATTAGGCAATTACGATGGAAAGATCGTAGGGCTTAACACAGAATTTATAGGCTAATTAACATTGCATGTTAGAACTTAAAATCTGGAATAGAAATTAAAACAAAATATGCATGGAATCTTTCCATATTAGGAATACAAATTAAAACAATATAATGCTTTTCCTTTGTCCCGTTCGAAAATTATTATTATGCAATCAATGGATTTGATTATATATAATTTTTAAATCAAAGAAATTTAGAATTGAATGATTTGTTATAATTATATATCATTTGCTTCTTTCAGTGCATATATTTGGTCCAATGTTTTAGAAAGTTTATATACGTGAAGGTCAATTATATCCGTGTATTTATCTAATTAACTGGTCACATTCGTTTGTGTAATAAGCACCAACACTATTTTTGTAAGTAGTTCCCATAATCCCGTTTTGATTTTTTGGGATTTGAATGATATATTTTGAAATTAATACAATATTTTCCATTAAAAATATGAAATCTTATAAAATACATTTTGCGGATAAAGTTTGTTTGGAAATTGCATACTGTACTTTCTTTTCTTTTCTTTTTTTTTTCTCTACCTTTTTTTTTGTTTGGAACGTGCATACTCTACTTTCTTTTTCTGTCTTCTTCTTTTTTTTTTTTAATTCTTTTTTTAATGAACAAGTGAATACTCTACTTTCAATATTTAAAAGTAAGTTCTAATTATGACATAAAACATTCTTTTGTACGTTCTAATTATGGCATAAAACATTCTTTTGTCCGATATAATTTAATATTATGTTTATACATTAGTAAAAATTATAAATGCCATTACTCATTAGAAATGGTGAGGATAGAAATATAGAATGGGACACTCTTACTTCCAAAACTGATGAATTGCACATTATATATTATGATTCGTTCTATTTTAAATCTAACAAAACAACAATTGAACAATATATATAGAAGAATGAAAAATAAACAAACAACTAATATATGTACATAAGAGAATGATATTGTTTTCCTTTTCCATTATTGGAAGGCATCTAATTAAGAAGAGATTATTACTTCTTTTGATTTTCTGTAAATTATATTTTTGCTGTGTGATGCGGAAGTTTTATTTGTAGTTGTGATTTTCCTAAAAATTCGTAAAATTTTATTAGTTATAAAATTAGATTAAAAACAAATAAAATTAGCAATTTTTATTAAAGACCCAAACACGTTAAGAAGATGATATTGTGTTGAAAAACTTTGGTAGCTAACATCTACAACTTTAGTGTTTGATATAAAGTTTACCTCGTAATTATGGCTTGTGATATTGACATCTTAATCTTCGTGTTATTGTACTTGTAACTTCTACGTAGTCTCGTATTCAAGGATAATATCAATAAACCAAATGAAAAAAAAATGATTACCAAAGATATAACATAATATATACAACACAGCTAAACAAATATGTCACGTGCTTGGAAGACCAAAAATAAATGATTGAGAACCAATGATCGAGTCTTCGAACAAATATATAATTATTAGTCTAAGCTATTAAATAATTAAAATAATATATGCTAAATTGGAAAATACATCTAAATTCATATATATTATATGTACTTTGTAATTTCAATAAACTTATAATATAATTTTAATATTCTCAAATGAAAAAAGTTAAAAGATGAACAACTCTTACTTAATAGATTTATAAGGATTACATATTTACTCTTTCCACAGTGTTCGCATGACCATATTGAAAATTCAAGATGTTTAAAATTTTGAAATTAAATTGGAATTTTTGATTGTATATTTATGGTGTGATATTAATTCAATTTATTTTATTTTTATTTAATTTATTATTTTCTTGTTTTGAACTTGGCATAAGCTTAAAAATATAGGTATGGAAAAAAAACCTTAAATAACAGCGTAGGATCCACCTAGTCATACATAAGCGGTCAACAATTTGCATTGACCACTTTTTTCATACGTTCGGTGGCCTAGGCAATGCATGGATGTGACGCTTCGTTCCTACACAGTTTTTTAGAACATTGTTCTATATAAGCAACAAAAATGGTTTTAAAAACATAGATACACATAAACCACCGAGGTGAATATTCATACAGCAGTTCGAGCATTGAACCCCAATTAGTTCTCTCTCTACGTAGGCGAAGAACAAATTAATTTCAAAATTTACCAGTATAAGTTTTAAATCACTAATTCCCACTATCACTAATGTATAAAAGTGGCAATGGGTGTAAAACATTCAATTTCCGATTTTACCCATATGCATTTTTTTATTTGTCAAAATTGCCCTATACAATATAACTTGTGGAGCCATTAAATATTTTTAATGTGTAATTAACTATCAAAGGATTCTCTTTTGTTTAACTCTTTGATTACAATAAATGTTATGGTAAATTAAAAATAAAAAAGGATAGATATTATGGAAAATAACAAAACAATGCAAAGATTTTTTTAGTTCTATAAAAAATGTTTCAAATTTTGATTGAAATTTGATTTGTTTCTTATTGCTTTCTTGCACATTTGACTCCTTAAATTTTATTAATTTACTGCTTTGAGATTTTTGTAATAATTTGTATGAATAATGTATGTAATTAACTATATCATAGGATTCTCTTTTATTTAACTCTTTGATTAGAATACAATAAATGTTATGGAAAATAAAAAAACCATGTAAATATGTTCTAGCTCTATAAGAAAATGTTTAGATGAAATTCTCAATTAATTAAAGTTTGATTCAAATTTTATTCCTTGTATTTCTTCGTTGCAGATTTGACTCTTTAAACTTTATTTATTGCTTTGACGTTTTTGTAATGGTTTATGCAGATAATGAAAAAGATGAAAATCATATTTCATGTCATGTGCAATGCACATGTTATGTATTAGTATATTATACATGTGACAGCAGATTTACTTAAGTTAAAAAAGAAAAAACCTAACTTTATTAATCTCAAAATTGGTGACTTCGTTACTTTTCAAGAAAACATTTGGTCATAGGTAAAAATTAATACTCCATCCATCCTGCCAAGATAGTCTCATTTTTCATTTTTGCCCGTCCCAAAATATAGTCTCATTTCCATATAGTTAATTTCTTAATTTTTTTATATGCATCTTTTCAAAGTGCATCGTTATAACGTATAAGAACTATTAAAGTGGAGTAATAAATAATCGAAATGGTATATTAAGAAATATGTTGTAAAATATTACTTTTTTAAGTTCATTAATTAAAATTTTTTAATCTTTCTTAAATGGGACTACCTTCATGGGACAAAGGGAGTATAACTATTTTTAATTAATAAGAGAAATTCAAGAATGCCTTTCATGTAAAAAAAATTCCCGTAATAGTGTGTTGTCATTTATGTTTTCAATGTCCTAGGTAATTTCGTCATCCAAAGAAGTAACCGAAGAAGCAACCTTTTGTTCAATAGTCTAAACTTTTCTAGAGTTCTGGAGAATTAGTTGTTTTAAAACAATCGGTCATAGCTGGTCGATGTGATAAATCCATTTCCAATGTGGAAAATCTAGCACTCGGTAAAATTATTTTAATATATAGTACAAATAAACCTAAAAGAATATAATTGAATATTTAGAATAATTACTGTAGAATAATCAACAACAATCGTGTATCCAACGAATAGAGGAGAAGAGGAGAGAAAGAAGCGAGAGAGAACAATAAAAAATCATTGATTCATCTGTGAATAATAATAAGGGTTTACAAGAGAGTTATATATATAAGACAAAACTAACCACTACTAAGGAAAGTTCCTATACTAGAATACAATATATCAAACCAAATAATGCTAATTACTATTACTAAATTACTCTAACATCCCCCGGCAAACTCACGATGTGACAGCAGAGAGCAGCGAGAGTTTGTCAAGCAAGAAACGGAAACGTGGAACTGGATGAGCTTTAGTGAAGAAGTCGTCAAGCTGAAGTGAAGAAGAGATAAACGGCAGGGCGAGAGTCCCTTGCTGGAGATGATGACGAACAAAGTGACAATCAATCTCGACATGTTTGGTGCGCTCATGAAACACTGAGTTATGAGAGATTTGAATGGCACTCTTATTATCACAGTACATAGGAGTAGGTGAAGAACAATGAACACCCATATCAGCAAGTAACCAACGTAGCCACACAATTTCCGCAGTGGTAGAGGCCATAGCACGATATTCAGCCTCCGTGGAGGAACGAGAGACAATCGCTTGTTTCTTGCTCTTCCACGAGATAAGAGAGTCACCCAAGAAGACGCAAAGGCCGGTTGTGGACTTACGATCGATGAGGATTACACCGCCCAATCGATCGAGTAGGCACGAAGCTCAAGAGAAGAGGTGGAAGGAAGGAGAAGACTCTGAAAGCAAGAACCACGAAGATAACGCAAAATACGCACAACAGCAGACCAGTGAACTGTAGTAGGAGCTGAGACAAACTGACTAACCACATGCACAGCATATGAAATGTCAGGACGGGTAATGGTAAGGTAAACAAGAGAACCAACAATAGTGCGATACAATGTAGGGTCAGATAATAGAACTCCATCTGTCGGGGAATATCGAGCATTAGTCTCAATAGGAGTATCAACTGTCTTGTCATCAGTAAGACGAGCACGCTCAATGAGATCAGCAGTGTACTTAGACTGAGAGAGCATATAGCCTCTGGGTGAAGAGGCAATCTCAATGCCCAAAAAATAAGACAGGGGACCCAAATCCTTCATCTCAAAAAGACGAGCCAGTTCAGACTTCAAATCTGCGATCCCTACAACATCATCACCAGTAAGAATCATGTCATCAACATATAACAAAAGAATGATACGTCCTGCTGAAGTACAACGAGAAAATAGGGCAGAATCATGATGACTCGAGACAAAACCAAGAGAAACGAGAGCAGTGGAAAATCGCTCAAACCAGGCACGTGGAGCTTGTTTAAGACCATAGAGTGCCTTTTTGAGCTTACAGACATGACCAGGAGAATGAGGAACGCCAAGAGGAGGGGTCATATAAACTTCTTCTCGAAGGGTCCCATTCAAGAAGGCATTTTTAACATCCATTTGAGAAAGATTCCATTGACGAACAGAGGCAACCGCAATAAGAGTGCGTACAGTGGTCATCTTTGCAACAGGGGCAAACGTCTCCTCATAATCCAAACCATACTCTTGGGTAAATCCTTTAGCAACCAACCCAGCCTTGTAGCGCTCAACAGACCCATCAGATTTAGTTTTAATCTTATACACCCAACGTGAACCAATAGCATGTTTACCTGACGGTAAGGGGACCAATTCCCAAGTATCAGTCTTATGTAGAGCAGTGAGTTCATCAGCCATAGCCTTTTGCCACAAGGGATCGGCAGCTGCTTCTTTATAAGAGGAAGGTTCAGAAAGTTTGTGAAGGAAAGATAAGAAGCAACAAAAGGATTCTGAGTAGCAAGAGTAATCAAAGTCAGGTAGTTGTGTGGACTTACGGATACGAGGCGGGTATCGAGGCGGTGGTGGTGAAGGTGGTGGATCCTCAGTCTGAGATGGTGATGGAGACGGCATAGGAGAAGGAGATGGAACATCCTGAAACGGTGCGTGTGTACCTACAGCAGGAGAGGATGAAGACAAAGAGATAGACGTGGGTGGATTAGTGTCACCATTTGCAAAAGGATCAATATGGACAAGATCGGATGCTCTCACGGGAGAAGAGTTATCAGCAATAGAGAAGAAAGGAATGTGTTCAAGAAATACTACATGACGAGACACATATAATTTTTGTCCAATAGGATCAAAGCAACGATAACCCTTCTGACCATCACCATAACCTAAGAAAACACACATTGCAGAACGAGAGGTCAATTTACTACGTTCAGCTGTAGGACGAAGTACAAAACAAGTGCATCCAAAAACCCTCAAAGAAGAATAATCAGGAGAGTACCCAAGTAAGGTTTCAAATGGCGACAAATCGCAGGTGTAAGAGGATGGTATTCGATTAATTAAATAAACAGCAGTGAGAACGGCTTCTCCCCAAAACTCACTGGGCACTTTGGAAGATAGAAGGAGAGAACGCGCAGTTTCAATAATATGTCTATGTTTGCGCTCAGCAACACCATTTTGCTGAGGAGTGTCAGTACAAGAAGTTTGAAAAACAGTGCCATCCTCAGCAAGTAACTCGTGAAAGGGATTAGAGGTATATTCACCACCAAATCACACCTAAAACACTTAATAGCAGCAGAGTGTTGCGTTTTGACAAACGCACGAAAGGAACGATAAACATCAACAAAATCAGAACGTCGTTTCATAAGATATATCCAACAATAACGACTATAATCATCAATAAATGAAACATAATATCTTGACCCTCCTTTAGTGGAAACAGGGGCAGGGCCCCACACGTCTGAATGAACCAAATCAAAAGATGCAACTGAACGGGAAACACTATGAGAAAATGGCAAAGCAGAAAACTTAGCAAGTTTGCAACCACTACAATCTGAAATGTCATGAATTTCTAAATTTCCCAAACAACCTTTAGAGACTAAAAACTTCAAACGACTAGCTGACACATGTCCAAGACGTGAGTGCCATAAATAGAAACGGGAAGAAGAAGAATTCAACTGAAAGGATGAGAGATCAACACTAGAAGCTGCAACATGCACAGGTTCCAGAGTGTCCAAAACATAGAGTCCTCCTTTCTGCCTATGGCCTATCCCAATCAGCTTCTGAGACTGGAGATCCTGTACATAACAAGCAGTAGGAGAAAAATTAACCAAATATCCAGAATCACATAATTGACCAACAGATACGAGGTTCAAGGTAAGACCAGGAACACAATAAACATCTGAAAGAGATAAATTAGAAGTACGAATGGAACCAATACCTGCTAAAGGTAATGGGGTGCCATTAGCAGTAATAACAGAAGTAGATGAGGGGGAAGCACATAAGCAATCAAAGAGAGTAGAATTAGAGGACATGTGTTTGGAAGCACCTGAATTAAGGATCCATGGTGAACCGGTACCTGACTGATTATGTGATGATAAACCTGGATGTATGGATGCTGACATGGCACGTGGCTGTGTGGCTAAGAACTTCTGAAACTGCTCACTAAGATCAGATAATTGAGAATTAGAGGCCGGTGGTGGTCCAAGGATAGACGAGCTGGCTGATGATGCAGTTTCCACGACATTGACATGCGAACGATAAGGTTGCTGTGACGACGAAGATTGTTGTTTCAATAACTTAGGGCATTGAGCCCTCCAATGTCCCTTCTGTTTACAAAAGCTGCACGTGTCGTGTGGTACCTTAGCATGCCCCTTACCCCGATTCTGCGTGGAGGATACAGCCAACACTGCAGTCCCCGAGTGAGGTAGAGACACCTCAACTGCAAGAGACTTCAATCGAGTTTCCTCAGCAACAAGCTCACTAACAACGGAATCCACAGAGGGAAGAGGAGAGCGATGCAAGATAGAACCTCGAAGCCCTTCAAAGTCACTGCGCAACGCCATCAAAAACTGGACCAATCGTTGCTCTTCCCTATAGGTGATATAATCGTCAACGTTCTTTAACGCTGCAGGTTCAGTAAGAGCCAACTCGTCCCAAATCGTCGTCATAGCCGTATAAAACTCCAAAACGCTCATATTCTTTTGTTGCAAAGCACGAATATCATTCTCCAACTGATAGCGCTTTGCAAAATTAGTCTTAGTGTACAGTTTTTGTAAATGATCCCAAACTTCCTTCGCTGTCTCATACTTAGCCAACTGAATCCCTATACTATGATCAACGGAATTATTAATCCACGTAAGAATTTTTGAGTTGTTTGCATCCCAATTATCTATCTCCGTCGCATAATTGGCATCAGTACTTTTGGGTTTGACAACTGTGCCACTAACATAACCCCATAGCTTCTTACCTTTGAGAAAGTGCTTCATTACATGGTTCCAATGGAAATAATTCTTTCCATTCAATCGAACACTAATGGCTTGAAGAGAATCATCTGACGCCATAATAATAACAAATTAACTATAACCAAAGTGACCACAAACACAAGCACCAATAGATGACCCTCACCACAACAATTCAATATTCAGGAAATTGTAATTCACAAACTAAAGCAAAATCCGAACCCCAAACAAAACACGAACACCCAAACACCAAGCAATGTTCAAACCGGTCAGATTTCACTTAATGGAACAAAATTCAACTCCAAACGGAAAACTAACCACAGATCGAGAAACTACAGAGAGAGACGATCACAACCATGTAAAGTTCTCCGCCGTCGGACGCCGGACGCGCCTCCACGCGCCGCCCAAACCCGCTGCAGTCCGCCGGTGACGCTCCGGCAACCGGCGCGTGGACCTACACGCGCCTCACCGGAAGGAAGATCGTCGTCTGCTCAGTTCGAATATGGTCTTGGTTCGTCCAAAAGATGGCTGGAAGTCCTTCAAACAAAGGGTCAAAGTCTCGGTTTCAAATGAAGAAAGGGTAATTCCAACTGCTAGGGTTTTGTGCGTGTTTGGACGTGAAATCCAGCAAGTTTGACGTCAAATACTACCACAAAGGCTCTGATACCATGTAGAATAATCAACAACAATCGTGTATCCAACGAATAGAGGAGAAGATGAGAGAAAGAAGCGAGAGAGAACAATAAAAAATCATTGATTCATCTGTGAATAATAATAAGGGTTTACAAGAGAGTTATATATATAAGACAAAACTAACCACTACTAAGGAAAGTTCCTATGCTGGAATACAATATATCAAACCAAATAATGCTAATTACTATTACTAAATTACTCTAACAATTACTAACTTATGATTTACAATCTCACTCAACGGGGTGGTTGAGGCAATGGCAATCAGAGCCGGGCATGGGTATTTCGAGGCCTAAGACGAAGCTTTTATAAGCTAATTAATTAGACTATTTATTTCTTTTTTAATTAAAATAGTTGATGAATCATTTAACAAGTAGTAACAAAAAGATGGTCACTTGTGTGGGAGGAAATGTTTTTTTGTTAACAAGGTTTTTTTTTTTTGTTCCGAATGATGCTTGAAACGGTTGATTGTGTGAGGGATAAAGAGATTATTTTATGATACACTAGTAGAATTAAATTTATAGTTAGATTGACTATATGCCAAATAAAGTTCAATTAGCATTCATTTTGGTAGTTTTAGCTATGCCAATTGCTATAAGTGCTCAATACCAAGCGAATCACTCAAGCATGATGGAGAGATTAATAGACAAGATAAGGAGTTTTACAAAACACACCCTATAATTTGGGTGTATTTACAATTTACATATTATCGTTTCAATATGTACTAATTAGATATAGAGGTTTTGTAATTGATAACGAAAAGCATACTCTGTTAACTTGTGTTAACTTTCCGTTAAGTAAAGAACTTAAAATAACAAATATGCCACTATAAATGACATGAATATACTAGAATGCCCTTGCTTACAAAATATACCATACATATTACATTTGGAAACATTTTACATACTTTCATATGAGAAAATTTACATTTTTTGAGGCATTTGCAATTCTAGTTCTCAATGTTTCGGACTTGATCATAGGTTGAAAAGATGGAAAAAATTAGTTAGCTACATCAATTAAAAGATATATTTTTTTTACATCCAATAATTTTTTCCCATTTTTTACTATAAGAAGCTGAGCTTTTAAGGGTGGTTTGTTGTCTCTATAGGTTTGTGCCTATAGACATTTAGGGATAACACAATGTTATGTCGTTCCTAAAAGTCCATAGGCAAGGATATATAGAGGGGTGGGGGGGAGGGGCAGGGGCGGGCCATCATATCCCTAAAGACTCGGTTTCTTATAGTGTTTTTCCATCTTCTGAATTATTTTCGTTCTTAAATATGATAATTAAAATATAATGAATAGTTGTCAAATCAAACAAAATGAATAGTAATACACAAAAAAAAGAGAGAGCGCTTTTTCTTTTCTTATTCTTTGTTAATGTGGCAAATTCACCATTCAATTGAAATAATGAAAAAAATCGTCAAGGAATACATATAACTGTTAAAAAAGTAATCAAATATAAATATTATTATACCTGAGAACAAATCCTTGAATTATGTCCAAATTTCTTGCATTTGCCGCACTTTACCTGTACAAGATTTTTTTTTCTTTTTGTTCCCGGTCGTGCTTTTCCTTTTTCTCTAGTTTTTTTTTCTCCCCAGTAACCTCTTTACGTTAGGAGGTTGTATCTGTTTATCTCTATCGATCATCTAGATCTAAATTAGCTTTCAGCAGCGAATGGATGATGACATTATATGCTGTCAAGTATTTTTCTATGCTATAGTAATTATCACAATATTCTTCCAAGTTACCTCTAGTATAATTCATACAGCAACATGTTTGCATGGCATACCTGAAACCATCTACACTCTACAATTGCAAGTTCTTTGTCCTAAATGCACAGAAAACTTTTCTAACCCCTCCATCACTTGGAACTCTTCCTTGCTTGCAACTATAATTTTCAATAATCTAGCATGCAACGAGATTTTCTCAAGTTGTTCTTTTACTTTGCGTGTTACTTTTCCCTTCCAAGTTGCACCTTTGGCATACCCATTATGCATCCTTGCCATTAACTTCAGTCGAATGTTCTCTTACAAAGAAAGAATGGATTTTGTTCCGAATTTTCAAATTCAATTATTAAATGACTCTGTTATATTGTTGGTAATGTGCACACTCTTCACTTCTGTATCAAACATCCATCTGCACCATTTTGCATCTATCTTTTTCAACCAAGTAGTTGGCTTTTTGTCATCATTTGTAGCTAAATCCATATGCCACAAAGCTTTTTTAAAATCAATGTCAAGATTGTCACGATATGACCTACATGCTTTCCAAAATAGGTTTCTCATCTCCAAACCTGGCAATTTTAGATCTAAAATTGGCAAATATATGTCTTGCACAATATTTGTGAGTAGCTTCTAGAAAGTTTTTGTCAATTGCGTTGATTAAACCTTGAAAGCAAGCATATCAAGAACATGTAGTTGTACACATATTCTGTATTCATATAATTTGTCACACACGTAAATTTGGCATAGTAGCTTTCACAGTTGAGTAATTTGATGAAATTATCTTAAATAGATGCAATGTGACAAGGTATCTTTTGCTTGTCTGACATAAATGTTAGTGATCTTCTTGCATTCCCGTCTTGATATAGCAGCTAACATACAACTTCCAAAGAGACCTTTCAAGTGTGCCCCATCCAAGCCCCAAAATGGTCCGCAACCATCTATGAAGCCTCTCCTAGAAGCATGAAGGCAAATAAAAATCCTCTTAAATATAGGTGGTGATGTATCATTTGGCTTGTTCTTTGCTTCAAGCGAAAATATTATAATTGTTCCTAGATTTGTTTGTTTAAGAATATCACCATATTTCAATAGTTTCTTGAATGAATCAGCACGTGATCCCTCAATCCATTCTAAAGCCTTCTTTTTACCTCGTCGTAATTTCATCGAATGTGGCTTAATCTTATATGGATCTTTAAGTACTTGAAGCATTAGTTCTTTGCTCATGTCAGGATCCGCCCTAAGAAAAGGTAACAAAATTGTAGCAATCCATGTGGAGGTTGCGCCTTTAGCTCCTTCAATCCTAACACAAGTGTGTTTGGGTTTTAACTTTTTAATCATAAATCGTTCTTATACTTTGTACCAACTGCTTCCTTTCTATTTTTGGGTTTTGGTAAACCTTAGTTCAACACCTTCCCACACTTGATACTTACGTAATGCTTCCCTAAACTTGTAAACATTGGGAACATTTTGATTTTAATTTCCTGGAATTCAAGTTTGCTCCCAACTTTATACTTGAAAGGTGGTCCAACCACATCAAAGTTTGGATCTATCTTTTTCATTATTTTTTTTGGCACCATCCACATTTGAACCGGATAGATCATTAGAACAATCACTTTTGCAATCATCAAAACAATCATCATCACTATTACTAATGTCTTCTGCACAATCAATATTTGCATATAACTTATTCTCTGTGAGTTTTTCTTCATCAACTACATCTTTTAACCACTCATCATCATCAAAATCTGTAAAGTCATATTCCTCATTTGATATCACAAAATCAATGGCCTTTATCTCTTCATCACCCATAACTTCCACATCAACATTCGATTGTGCATTTAAAATACTCAAACACTTTACATAATTCTTTTAACCCTCATTTTCAAGACTGCTCGTCTTATTAGGCTTCTCATGTGGAGCATCGCAAATAACTTCGCGTCGAGGTGAAAATGGAATCTTAAACAATAGTGGTTTCTCATTTGCATCAAGTTCAAGGTAAAAGTGAATTAAGTCTTCTTCACGTGACTCTAATGCTCTCAAGAAGCGTTGTTCACCTTGAATTCGAGATCCCTTAACAGTAAGTCTATGACTTTCTTTTTCTACATCGAACAATGACTTGCACACATTAAGTAGGTCTAAAGAAGATGCACACTCCAGATCATTGATGACTTCATATTCTTCTTTAATGACAAATTCTATCATTTTAGTCCTACAAAAAGAACAAAAACGTAAGTGTTAATGAAAGACAAGAATTTGTAAAGTGCATTTAATCCTACAAAAAGAACAAAAAACGTAAGTGTTAATGAAAGACAAAAATTCATAAAGTGCATTAATAAAACATGACGTAGCATGGACTATCCGAGATTTAGTGCTTATAAATCAATAGTGATTTTTGCACTTAATTCCATTTTCTAAAACCACCTCAATGGACTTGTTTCCTAAACATGCTAAATAGGTAACATTGCATGTCAGCGAATGATTCGAAACCAAATAGACAAGATTGCATTTCTAATAGTAATTAATGAAATGGATTTATTCTATACTCAACTCAGATTAAAAATAACTCTTGTGTTATGCAAACATGCCACAAGCAGATGGCACTTAATTTAGCAGCTCATTGAGCCTCATTCATACATTCTCTAATTTTCCAACTACTCCATGGCAATTACCAAGAAAACAAGATAATTCATTAAGTAACCAAAACTTGCAACTCCTGATGATTTGAGTTATTATGAAGAGGAGGCTGAAAAAGCTTTGTTCGGCTCTTGATTAGAAGAACTGAACCCTTTGATACCATAAATATGTACAAACCATATAATTATACCACAGCTCTATATTGGGGAGAGACAAAGAAAACCATTGCTATAATTTAGCATTTGTGGCTATTTGGTGTTGTAGTAGTGGCTCTATATTGGGGAGAGACAAAGAAAACCATTGCTATAATGTAGCATTTGTGGCTATTTGGTCTTGTAGGAGTGGGGGGTAAAAACCCAAATTTGGATTTTTGCCCACCAACATTAGAAATGCTCTTGACGAACTACTAAAATTATGGCTAACATGAATTTTTGTTAATCAGAGGCTAATGAATCAACGATAAGAGAACTCCTAACCATGGAAGAGGCTCATTCCAAATGCATTGATTATTGTGAAATCTAGATTTTGTAGCTGGCACATGAGCTACTTCATTAGGTTGTGGCCTAACAAAACGAAAAGAGAAACTGAGTCCTTGCAAAGAGAGACGTCGAATGTCCATGATGATTAAACCGAAGTGAGACAAGTCCGTATTCGTAGAGTGAATCACATCAACCACACACTTTGCATCCAATTCTAACAACACATTTTTGGGTGTATCCCCAGAACCCAACTAATGGCTTCAGGAAAGTAATGTGCCTCAGGGACGTTACTGATCAACCAGAGAATCCAATGCAAAAAGCAACCCATCCTTGCTTAGCTAACATAGCAAGATTAAACGCATGAAGTTTCCCAGAGCCTAGTCCAGCAAACTCCTTTCCAACACACATACTACTATATCAGAACAACCTATAACCTCTAGTCGAACTACTTTTAGAAGAAGGCAGGCCAATATAACAACCGGTATTATATGCCCGGCTTGAGGAAGTTAACAGCTTTACCCCATGCTTCCTCATAGTAATGGAGTAACTGTGTCACTTAACATATTCTGTTTTAGTTGATCTAAAAAGCTAGAAGCTAGCTATCATTTGCAAAGGAAAGATGAGAAATACTAAGTGCACCTCTAGGAATTTTGCAATCGTGGATGTCCCCTCAACTTTCAGCTTGTCGGATTAAAGTAGTGAGCCCTCATCACGGACGGTGAAATGTGTAGAGACAACAGATCACCTTGACACAATCCACAGTTTGAAGTAATGGGGCCTACAGCTTTACCATTCACTGAGACCGCATATGAAATTGTAGTCACACATAACATGATGATCTTGGTCCATTGTTCACGAAAGCCTAGCCTCTTCAACATGAATTCCAAAAAACCCCAACTAATCTTATTGTATGCCTTACTAATGTTGATTTGGATGGCTACTCCACCTTTCTTTCCACTTCTCATTAACTTAGTTCAACATAGAGAAGAGAAACCAACAAATCATTCTATCATAGATGTTATTGTATTGTTTGTTAGGTGTCATTAGATCCTAATAGTGAACTAAAGAAAAATCTAAATGATATAATACGGTTTTGATCCAGTGCCCAAATTGGGCAGCTTAAAGTGCCCAAATTATGATGTGGCAGCATGTGTCATCATGATTTAATCCACAAACAGCATGCCAAATCATGCCACTTCCTAAAATATATATTGACCATAAAGGCTTGTATTTCAAGAAAATTCACATTTAGGCTTCAACAGAAATGTTCCTCAAAGATGTTGCAGTTACTTGACTAGGAACTTGAAAGTATAAAGTAAAATAAATTTGGTAGCAATAACATAGATTATCTAGTACTTTGAATCTATATGGGGTCTAATTTTAGTTCCAAATGCTTCAACGAGTACACAAGTTTTTAGTTAATGTCCATCAAATAACTAGATCCAAACCCCTAGAGAGCATCCACTTTTCTTCTTAAATAAACAAGGTTTCAAAAATTTATCCACACACCATACTAACTTGGGAAATGTCATACTTTTTTTTGATAGCATCTACTATTGGACTACCTCTCAAATTGGATTAGCGTGCAGCCACAAGGTCTAGAACCAATTTTGTTAGAAAATAGACATTCTTTTTATTTCCGAATTTAATAATTTTGATATAGTAAATTTTTTTTTAATCTAAAAAATTTCTATTACATTGAGACACCTATTTCTCATTGAGCGTGTCGCACAATACTGAATAATCAGTAGAACTCACACAATTGTAATAAGGGACGAAAAACCTCCTGAAATAAAGTTTTAATTAGGGAGAAGTGTTGGTTATTGGAAATGTTTTGAGAGTTTCGTCTCTAAGGTACTACTAGAAAGTGCGGCTTCACCGACGGAATTTTGCGTGGCCATAGGTGGCGTAGGTAATTTTTCCAACGAACCACAAATCCGTTGGTAGTTACCAATGGGATTAGCGACGGACTTTTATTTGTCGGAAACACCGACGGATTTCAATAGGAGACGCCACCTACAAGTTTACCAACGAAAATATTCCATCGGAATTTACCGACGGAAATTCCCATTGCCACTTCCGACGGTAAAATTAACAAGTTTCCAATGGAATTAACAATGGCATTTCCATTGCTAATTTGAGTCACAATTAAAAAATAAAAAGAAATTAACTATTATTACATTTATCTAAATTGCATGTAAACTCATAAAATTTTAAAGTTACTTAATATACACAAACTAAAACATATATATATATATATATATATATATATATATATATATATATATATTACAAAAAAGAATTACTTCATTTCTTAATTTCAATGTTGAAAAAGTACACTAATATCTACCACCAAATTACAAAACTAAAATAAAATAAATTGAATCTACAATGCTACTTGTCTTCTCTTTCACATCATCATGAAACAATGCTCACAAAAGTTCATATCCGTCGCTCAAATGAAAATTGCTTCTTCAATTTTAAGCTCGGATGAAAAGTTCTTGAAGCACTCTTTGCAACACAATGAGCAATTCTTCTTGGTCGCTCCTTTTGCCTGACGAAAAATTTCATCATGTGTCCCATGCCCTATATTCGCAATTTATAAGATAAAATTATTAAGAACTTAAATCAAGTTTATATCTCAAGCTACATATTTTTTATTTTTGTCAAAATCATTAGAAGTTTAACTCATTAACTCTCATATTTCTGAGGCAACAAGAATCGATCAACAATGGATTCAGAGGGAAAAAAATAGTAGAAGCAACTTTCAATTCATGTGATGTTGCACCAACATCCGAAATGTCAATGGAAAACCTGCTAGCTATATAGGATCATATGAAGTAGCATATAGTGATTGAGTTACTCAATGCAACAATGATGCTACCATGTAGAATATTATTCTGTACTATTCAATCTTCTAATGAAACCAAAATAAGTTATGTAAGGATTAACCACAGTGGAGGCAACTTCAGTGTGAAGAGAAATAAGTATCTTTAATTCATCTTGTAAGCCTAGCACAATCAACTGGTAAGGCTACCCTTAGAGCTTTAATGAAAGTATGTTTCTAGCAAGAGTAGTCTTGTCCACAAATGATGTTATTAACTTAGATGAATCCTCTGCTATGTCTCTAGCAAGAGTAGTCTTGCCCACAAATGATGTTATTAACTTAGATGAATCCTTTGCTCCAGTGTAAGCTGGTTAAAGGAGGTTAAAGCTCTTCTTTTCGCATAACTAATATGCTCTAGTCGAAACTAAAATCTTTTATAAACATACGTAGTGATTGACACACACTTGGCAGGCATATTGAAATTGCAAGAACCGAGCAATGGCCAAAAAAATTACAGTAATAAGACTTCCAAAATGAATACATGTACAAAAAAAATGATAGTAATTACGAGCACAACAACCTGGAACATATCCACATAATTGCAAAAGGAGTTCCATACAAATGACCAAAAAGGCTTCAAAATTGTACTTCCATCAATCCCTCAACCTTTGAAGCACTTTTGCAACAAGAATTGAGACCAACCAGAAGTGAAAAAAAAAATCCAACTCTGTGCCGCCCTAAGTCAAAAATAGAACCATCAAGAAAGAGATGATCATACTACTAAAGGATCTTACCGGTGACGTTCGCATTGAGATGTTGAGGCAATTGGATCTTACAAGAAAGAGATGATATTACCAAAATTTTTACTTGCTTTTCAAAATACATTTTCAGAAAATGAGTAAATGAACATGTTTTCAATATTTCAAAAACTGAAAACAAGTGAAAACAACAAAAGAACAGGGCCTTAGACTTTTACCACTCCCATTTGACCTTCAATGTTTTAATCCTTGCAGTTGAAACACTCTTTTTCATACAGAGCATCTATCTGAAGTTGTCTTCATTTCAATCTTGAAAACATAAAGGGGAGGCAACTTAAGTATCCAGGAAAATAACCATCTTGAATGCATCTCATATGGCTGCTTGAATCAATTTCAGTACAAAACTAAAATAACATAATTAAATAAACCATAAATAAAAAGAACCAACCAACAAACTAAGCTAATTAAATCAACCCATGTATGTCTAAATCCCAACATAAGGTAAAAAAATAGAACGTTTAAATTAATAAGGAATTAAAAAAATAGAAAGTTTATGTCAAACAAAAAAAAAAGGTTACAAAAGAGAGACTCGGAACTATGAATTTAGTAGCATGCTCTGTGAAATTGACAATTCACCAATGAGATTCGAAGGATCCATCTGAACACCTACAAAAGTTAACGACCCTCTATGCAATTTATCCTTTTATAAATTATTAATGAAACAATTGTGCATGTATAAGTTTCGTGCATCATACAGAAAAAGAAGAACTATATAGAAAACTAAGGATTAAATATCCGTGCAACACAGGATAAAAAGTGATCATTTCGTGCATGAATCAAGAGAAAAGGTTGATTAATTTATTTTATTTTTTGTTTCAATGTTTTGTCGGTATAACTGAAGATAGTATTGACAGTTCACTATTGCAGTTTGACCAATTCATTTTCAAATATCAGATGAAATATGTGAGAAGGGAATAAAGTTGCATTGCAAGCAGTCTTTTATCACATCATGCAAAAGTCATTTCCACGACCAGTAACACAATTCTCAATTCAATTTTGGTTTTCTCAATTTGAACCAATTCCACTACAAATTGGGGATCTCTTAATGCGTGGTATACTAAAAAACTTACTGAATTTCAACTATAATCTGTGATTTGCTTATGAACCTTAAATTGCCAAAAATCATGCATACGTCATCCAGCTCTGTTAGTGGAAATCAATCATTGTGCGTAGAGGAGTTGAACCGATTGAGTGACTTAGTGAAATAAGAATTTACAAACCAGGAAGGCCGTTTCATTGTTTTTTGTTGCACGTAGGTGTAAGCGACTAGAAGTATTTGTTCTCCACAATCATGCACTTGGGCTTCAATAACTGTTTGCATTACAAACTTCATTGCATTGAAGCATATTGCTATTGACGAGTCAGCGCGCGAGATATTGCACAACTATTACAAGGTCTTCTGTTTGATTCGGGGATTGCTAACAGAATATTCTGTATTATCAATTTTGACTAGGTCACTGATATGAGTGTTGCTAGGTTTTTAGTGGACTATGGGTATCTTCATAGAAAGTTAAAAGTTATTTAAAAGGTCTATTAGATATTCAGATTAATCTAAATCATTTGCAGTTGTCTAGATTGTATTAGAAAATAATTTCCGTTTATCAAGTAGTGAGATGTGTTTGGTTGGATTGCGAACGACGGATTAATGTACGTAATATGAACTACCAAGATATGTCAGGGTACGATGCAGAAAATTAAAGCAGTAAAAGTAAAGACTAGGTAGGAGCATTTAAGGTGGAAAACCCCACATGGTGAAAAACCAATCTTCCGTCGTACACAGACAAAAATCAATTCACTAGTCAATAAAGAGTTTAAATCAATACAAGCAATCTAAAGGATAGTTTATGCATATACTAATCAACATCTAAGAATTAATAAAAACATTCCCTATTTTCTCCTTAGCATATAATGCGAGTCAGCATCCTGCTACTTATCAATAGCTTCTTGTAACTCTTGCGATCCTCCAACTTGATTTTCACTTCCTGTAGATCTTCCAATGTTGAGGCTCTTCTCATAGTGGCTTGGAACTCTTCGCAGAGAACCTTTGATGGTTGTTCTTAGAAAGAACAAGCGTAAATGAACTTGTAATCAGCACAAATATCGGTACGGTGTCATGCACAAAAGAAGCTCAAAGTACACGGCCAAATTTAGGATATGAAGTCATATTTATTTTCCTCTATATTGGTGTGCCCTACTGGCTTCTCTTGCAATGTGATTTAATACAAATTGGTATTTTGTGCGAGAAGGAAACCTAATTGTATTAGATCACTTGTTTCCTACAATAATGGGAAAAAAATCCTTAATTATTAGTTATGTAAAATAAAAGAGAAGGTAAGTAAATTAATTAAAAGAATTAATTATTTAACTAATTACCAAAATAAAATAAACAACTTACCAATTAATTGAATGAATAAAATTTTACCAAATAAATGGTTAACAAAATCTTGGAGTCCAAGAAAGGGTGTTGGATGTGTACTCCCTATACCATAGTCCAATTGGACTTCTTTCTTTATCGCAATCCAAGATTTCAACAAATATTACATGTGTGAAAATCAAGATTCTCAAAAGATATGATGTGATAAATCAATTAAAAAAATGCATGATTAATTAACTAAATTAAAAATTCAATTAATTAAATTTCATGCAAAGAAAAATAGAAGATGCCAATTAAAATTTAACTTAATTAAAATTAAATTAACATTCATCATCACAACATAGGGAGGCCCATGGAAGTTTTTAGTGTATTCAATGCCCTGTTCTCGAAGGCAAATAGAACAAGGAAACGACTCAGCCCGTGTACAAGCCCGCATATGGGCCCAACAATGGTTAGGGGAACCAACTTAAAATGTTTATTCCTCATGCACTCTGTAATTGAAACTGTGATTTTGGAGATTGATTTCCATTCCCGCAGTTTTTTACATTCCAATGTTATTTGTTAGTGAGATTACTCATATCCACGCTTCTTTTCTTCTTTTTCGATTTTTTTTAGTAGTGCATAAGAGTTTGTACTTTTACGTATGCACCACTATTAATAAATTAACTTTCGTTTCATCTCATGTTTATTGTGGCAATATATCCTAGACCTAGTGTGTGTATATATATATATATATATACACACACACACATTGAATATTGTCCTCTATTTTTTTTGGGTAACGCCGCATCACGAATGCCCCCACAACCTTTGCTTGGGATATTATCCTCTTTTGTTGTATAAAAATTTTCATCCATTAGCAATAAAATTTTTGTTATGTCATACTTGATCAATTTTAGCTAAAAATAATTGTATAATTAAAAAATTTATAAAATTCATTATTATTATTATTATTATTATTTGTTATTGAAATATTATAAAATTCATTATTAATATTGTAACACTAATAACATATTTTACTTAATTATATTTTGTATAGAATATGCTTTCGACTTTATCTTTCTTTTTTTTTTTTTGGAATAGGTCCTTTTTAAAGTTTTGTAAATAATAGATTATTATTGAAATTAGTTCAACTCAGGGCCCAATGTATTGTAGGAATGTAGGCTACTATTACGAACGGAATCACCAACGACAGAATCCGCTAGTAAATCTTTACAAAAATCTTGTTTTTTTTTTTTAATTTCAATGTTACCAACAAAAATTTCTGTTGGTAAAATTTTTGTAATTTTTATTTTTTCTATTTTACAATTTACCAATGGATTTACCTACGGAACTATATCATTGGATAGTTTTCGTAGGTAAATCCATCGGTAATTAATTTTCAACACTTCCAAAAAAATTGATGAAAATTTAGAATTTTATTTCACTGGTAAACCTAAATTTCCGTCGGGAATCCATCTTTGATAGCGACAGAAACTTTCCGTTAGTAAATTTCTGTTGCTGTTGCTGCACTTTCTTGTAGTGAGGGGCGCAACCTTGCAAAAACAACATACCGGAAATACTGTAAATTTAAAGTACGAAATGTAAAGATAAAGAAAATAACTTACATATTTCTCGGTTTAGTTTTGATTTTCTCAATTACCAACCTGCTAATTGACTTGTGTAAGAAATAAATGGGGAATGTTTCAAAACTGGATCATTCGCCGTGTAAATGCTAACACATTTACAAACTTCCAAGACTTGCAAAGAAAACATAAAAATACTAATATGGTAAATTTCTACAAATTTTATTCAAAAAAATCTGACTTCATTATTTAGAAAAATCTTGACGGTGGTTTTTTTTTTAAATTTAAGCTTTCAGAAAAGATTCTACGCTCAGTTTCAACTACATATATTCATATTGTACATTAATTTTTTTTGAAGTGTTCCATAATTTTACCCACTCTTCATTGCACGTTATGAAATTAGTACATGACATCAAACATGAATTAGATATTAACTCTCCATTCAAACTTCACCACTTGAAAATCCAATCAAACTTCAACCACAGCAATGAAATAACGAGGCAAGACCCAATATGGGAATCTAACGTTGAGACCAAGAAAAGGAAAATAAGAAATAGAACACTCAAGCGTGTAATCACTATTCTCACATGATTTTTTTAAAGGAAGTATCCCAACTCAAAAATCCAAGCACAGGATACGAATTTTATTGATTAAAAAGAAAAATTACATTTTGCTAGAGGGAGACATATGAACCTTACTTCCCAATGCTATGTACAAAAAGCATTATTAATCCTAAGGACTACATGCTTATGCAAGAGAAGTACGTACGTACTACTTCTCATACAATGGAAAAAAATAAAGAAAAACAAATAAAGAAATAAGCAAACAATCGAATGTAAAGGACTTCCTCACTATCGAGCTGAAGGATGCCAGTAATTTCTCCGTGGAAATCCGAGGATGTGAAGACTTTGATCTGGTGGGTTTGATAACACAATGAGCAAACCAACCCGCAGCTTTGTTAGCTTCTCTATAAATATGATGGATGGAAGACTTATTAAAAAGATGAAGTCTTGGATAGCAGCAATCTTGTAGACTAAATACCAAAGACCAACTTTTCTTCATGAACTCGTATCACACAAAAGAGCAGAATTGGATTCAACTATAACATTGGATAGCCCTTTTTCTTATGGAGTTCAACAGGAGAATGAGAGCAAGTCTTTCAGTAGTAAAATGATCATCTTTGTTGTAGTTTTCAGCAAATGCAAACAAGATCCGACCTGATGAGTTTCTAATAACTCCCCCACCTGCCAATTGGTCTTTAATAGTGTAGCCATCAATGTTGAATTTGATGTAGTGAAGGGCGGTTTGTCCATGAGATGAGGAGTGTCTGTTTGGTGTGGAGTTTTTAAGAGCTTGGAAATGGGGCTGAATAATAAGTTGTAGCAAACCATCTGATGAGGAGATCACTAGTTTGGCGGACATGCGAATATTTCTGAATTTTGAATGATTTCTCTGCTTCCACAAGTTCCACAGTACAATGAAAGGAACAAAGTGATTCCACTTAGGATATCCATGGCATTTAAGTAACCAGTGAAATGCAAGATTCATGGAATGTACATAATTTTTCCACTTGAAACCAAACTTACTAAAAAAATGGATCCAAACTTTCACAACAAGCGGGGCCAGAAATAAATGTATGGTGGATGGACTCCTCAAAGGAACAACACTGGCATTTAGATGCAAAACAAATTCCTAGCTTCACTTTAATGACATCATCAGTAGAAATCCAATTTCTGGCCAATCGGAAATTCAGAACCTTAGGGATAATTTTGTTGTAGACAGTGTAGAGACTTATAGGATGATATTCAATCCAACTTTTAGGTTATGCTTTCTTTGGAATAAGAACTATATTGGCTATAGCAACTCCATTGGGAATAATTCTGCTTGAGAAAAAATCAGTCAAAGGATCAAGAAGATCTGTCAAAATAATTCTGATAAAACATCCAATTAAAGCCATTTGGACCAGCTGCACTATTTGGATCCATGGAGAACACAACTTGTTTTATTTCATCTAGATGGGGGGCTGGTTAAGCAGGATATTATTTTCATCTGAAATAAGGCAAGGTATATGTTGGATGAGACTTTGTTGGGAAGTGAAGTCTTGGTCACTCTCTTTAGAGAACATTTTTTTGGAAAAACTCCACTATATGTGATTCGATATAGGTCTCATCTTCAGTCCATTCTCCATCATTGTTTTGTATTCTGGAGATCTTGTTTCTAGCTGTATCAGCCTTGACTTTAGCATGGAAGTAGGAAGTGTTTCTATCGTCCTTAACACACCATCTAACACCTGATTTTTGCCTCCAATAATCCTCATCATTGTTTAATAGTTTAAATAAAGTAGCATAAGCTTGATGAAGACCAACTATATTTTCAGGAGAAGGGTTACTTTCCACGGATCTTTCTTTGTCAAGAGCATGTTTCTCAGCTAAGAGAGTATTCTTAAAGATGTTGCCACAAGTAGAATGACTCCAGTTTGACAAACATTGCTTAAGTCTGTGCAATTTATAATAGAAACCAAACACTCCTCTTGAGTAGGGAGCAAGAGGTTCCAGCCAATTCTGTCCAACAGTTGTAGTGAACGAGAGGTTGTTACACCAGGCATTAATGAATCTGAATGGGGACGTAGTATGTTGTTTATCTTCCAAATTAGTAACCAAGATAGGGTAGTGATCAGATGATGCCTTATTACGAAGTTCGGCACGAAGTTTAGAGAAGAGCATAGCAGCTTGTTGATTAATGAGAACTTGGTCAAACCTTTGCCTCCTATAGTGTCAATTAGAAGGAGATCACAATCTAAAATCATATCATTGAAATCAGACACAGAGATTTTGTTTGGAGGGTTGCCACTAACTCTTTCGGAGGGAGATGATATTGTATTGAAATCCCCAGCAATAAGCCAAGGAAATGTGGTGATAGAAGCTTGTTGTCTCAGAGCATCCCGTAACTTTCTTCTGAGAACATAAGTAGACTTGGTATAGACCACTGTTATATTAAAGTTGTAATCCCCCAAGAGAATAGAGAAAGTGATAAACTCCTCATGATCTTCGAGGATAGTGATAGATACGTTTTGGGACCAAAAACGCCAGATCTTATTATTGGCATTAGAAAATCCATGTTGAAAGTGAAGAGATGTAGCATAGAAGCTTATGGATGGAAGTCAAGCTTATTCTTCTTCTAGTGGGTTTTTTGAAGATTCCCCGAATATTCCAAAACAAAATTCTCAAATCTATAAGGGTCAATGGGAGGATGAGGAATGGCTCCCTCATTCAGTACCAACTCTTGGTCTTGAAACCAAATTACCACTGACCTTACTATGTCTACCTCTCCTATGCACGGTTTAACTGGGAGAAATCTATCATCATTTTCAAAGTGGTGATCTGAATGACCATCATAATCTGATTTAATATAATCAACATCATGGACATGAACATCTAGGGGGTATAAGATACCAATGTTGCCTATAACTTCAACTATGAGAGTTTTATCAATGTTTTTCTGTCACAATAGGAATTTGCTCTTCAACGTGGTTATAGACATCTAAAAATCTATCAATTTCCTTATGCTCAGAATCAAGGACATGGAGAGTATTAACATTGATGGGATGAGAAGAAGATGCTTTCAAAGTATCAGGAAGTAGAGGTTGACATTGCGCCAAATGTTGGAGAATAAAAGGTGGTGATTGAGTAGTGCCTTTTGAGCATAGTTATTAAACCCGACCCGAACCAGACGGTTGAACTGGTGAACTGCTGACCAGATACCTGAACTGGTCTGATCCATCTAATTTGACCACCTCACAATTGACCCCATAACAACCCAATTAAACTACCGGTTAATACGGCAACCCGGTGACCCGAAAAGTAATAACTCATCCGGGCCATTACTTATGTAAATTATTATATTTTTAACTTATAAAAATAAAAAAAACAAATACCTTATTTCTTTAAATGTTTAAGGTTGAAAAAGGAAATTATATCATTTCTTACCAAAATAAAAAGTAAAAAACAAAGTAAACCCCTTTTTCGCGGGTAAATATTTACCATGATTAAATTTTTGAAACACTAGTACAGAAACATTATCTGGTGGCGGTTGTTTTATTGCTCGGGTGGCGGTTATTTGACCGCCACCCAAAGCCCCGACACCCAAAGTATGATTTTGGGTGTCGGTTAAAAAACGTCACCATTTATTTTTCGGGTAGCGGTTGTTTTTTAAAAACAACCACCACCCAATGTTTTTTTTTAAACTATTTTTATTTCGGGTGGCGGTTGTAACAAAACAACCGCCACCCGATGTATTTTTTTATTTTAATATTATTATTTAGGGTGGCGGTTGTAAGGAAACAACCGCCACCCACATGATTTTTTTTTTTTTAAAATATTTGGGTGGTGGTTGTAACTGAACAACCGCCACCCGTATTCAATTTTTTTTTTTTTTTTTAATTTGGGTGGCGGTTGTAACGGAACAACCGCCACCCGAATTTGTTTTGTTTTTTTTTAAATATTTAGGTGGCGGTTGTTATAATACAACCGCCACCATTTATGAATTTTTTTTTTCAAATTTTTTTTTGTAATTAAAAAACTGTAATTTCATACAGTTTTTTGAACCTGTAATCCAACCATTTCATCACCCAAATATATCCATACAACTCAAATACATCCACTCATTCATACTATATACAGCGCAAAGAACACAAATCCAACTAGTTAACAAATTAGAGCTAACAATACCTTACAAAACGCTACACAATGCATCTCGATCTATGTACAACAGCTTTACATAAAACTCTAAATAAAGTTCGTTGCTATAGTTACATGACTAAAAGTGTAAGAGTTAACATGAAATTCCGTGCACGAAAATATTATAAAAATCGAAGTAAAATGAGTATAATTAAACATGTAAATGATCATTTCAATTCATAACCTCTCGGAAGAATTGAACCCAAAGTTCTCGTACGATATCGATATCGCTTTGGGAATACTCTTCAACTTTATGTATCTGCGAGTGAAACGAAAGATAATAAGTTATATACATTTTTAATAAAGTACTGAATGCCTAAATTAACAATCTACATTTTATGATAATAAACATACCGTGTGTAATTCATGGCCTTGAGCATAGTCTATCAGTATGTCATGCATATTCTTCATGACACAATAACCACACTCATTGCCTCCTGGTTGTTGCGTACACTAAAATTTGTACATTGCGAAAAAATAAAATAAGTAATACGAAAAAAAGAAAGTTTGAAAGAAAACCATATATCTTCCAATATAATAAAAGACGAACCAAATTACGAAAAAAATTATTATTGTTTAAATTTGTGCATATACATATCGGAGGATATTTCCACTCAACACTGCTTTGTCTTATACCCATTTGTTTTCATATCCCTCTAAAAGCCCTAAAAATTTAAATTATATGAATAATATTAATACTTAAGTGATCTAAACCCCAACTTATCATAAGAAAACCAATAAATGAAATGAAAGTAATTGGATAATCACTTACACGCATATGAGCGATTTGACCTCCAAATTTCTCTCCTGATTAGCTAACGAATCCAATACGTATACTGTATTGACCGATGGTTCGATAACAAGCAATAACCAGTGATGACTAACAAACGAGATAGTTAGTTTTTTAATAACATATTCATAATTTTTGAACTAATTAATTAACATTAGATGTATATATCAACAAATGAGTGATCTTACTCTTGATGATACGGGGCAAAAATATATTTGTTGTCCTTCAAACAGCGCAGTGCCCGGTTAATATAGAGTGACGTCTCCCGATGTTGAGCCCTAACCATGACTGCCGATATTCGCGATGGACTTATAAAGCCGAATGGCACATCAAACTGCTCACACCTCCGATAGATGTACCTATATTAAACAACATACGAAGATGATGATATTTGGTAACCCGAATATTGAAAGAGTTATGTAATTTAAAATTGGAATTGAAGGCTCACATTTGAAATACTTCCACAATAGAAGTATTCAACCAGTTCATCGTCATGAAATCCGCGATATCAGTAGCAGTAACAAAAACTTCGGTATCGGGTGATTCAGGAAACAAGCCGCCGATCGGGACCACCAAAGTGTCACTATCACTGGGCATCATATTGATCAGATCGACCAATAGCTTGCAAGAACTGGGAAGAGTCTGATATGTTGCTTCATCAACGAGATTGCGTGATCCACCACCGGTTGACACAACAACACTTTACGGTTTCTTTTGTTGATATGATTGATTATCCTTATCACCCACAATAGTATCCTACAATAGTACTTCGAGTTATGACAACGTGTGTATTAAATAATTATAAAATATTAAAAATAAATAAGTAAAACATATTATAAGACTCTCAACAACTCAAAAACTTACATTTTCCAAGCAAACCATGCATTTTGGCCACTGAACAAAACTTCCAATGGCGTCCCCGATGGTAACCACATCATCTCGAACTGGCTCGGGAAGAGGCAACTCACGACATTGCTCATGAACCATATCAACTCGTACCTTGACATTTCCTTCTTTCAATTTGCAACCATGCACGACAGTGTCTTTTGTAACAGGACAACAAATCCCTTGCGCTACCTGTTGTATCTGGCCTCCATATAGTACAGACAGTATGCAATTGGTAATTTCCTATCAATCAAAAAATTATCAATATTAAAAAACTAATTATACGTAAAATATTGCAATTATTACCAACATTATAAAACTAATTATAAGTGAAATATTGCAATTCTTACCAATGAAGTAAAACAAATTAAAAATATTAAAATACCGTAACGGTCATGGATGGATCTGGCGCAGCCGAGGCATGACAAACACTGTTTTTGCTTGCAGGTCTAGTATTTGGCATCGTTGTTCCAATATCAGGAGGCAATTGGATGCCTAGTCGTATGAGTGTATCAACAACTCTCTGCTACACCCTATTATCAAATTCAGCATTCAGTTGATTTTGGACCTCCCTCGCAATCCGAGTATCTAAGTCATCCTGATCCGAAGTGCGTCTTTTGGATTTTGCGGATTTTTTCCCAAAAACTGCCCGTACACTGCCTACATAGCCACCAAAAGTCCTCGGCCGACCCGGATGATCCTCTTTCCCTAGAGCTTCCGAGAGTATGTCGTGATGTCGGTCCGGGACGAATGTCCCCTCCATAACTTCTTGAGACTTAGCCACCTATTTCAATAAAATTAAAATTAAGTGTCAATAATTATCACTGGTCAACTTATCGAAAGTATGCACACGATGAAAGGGAAATTACTCACAATCTTGTCATACACCTCTTGAATTTCATTGGGACACAAAACAGTTCCATCATGGCGCACTTGTAATCTTGCTCGTAAGTAATCCCATGACCGATCACTCTGCAAAATCTCTTCGGGTACAGACCCAGATGATGATAAATGCCCCAGAGCATCATTCTTCGCCCGCACTTCCTTCATGCCTGCATAACCTGCGGATCCCATGTGATGGGGATATTTGTTATGCGATTGACTTTCCTTCGCCTTCTCACTAATGTCCTTCAATAAATTAATAGCAATACCATTAGTGAGAATTACGATGGATTCAATGCTAATGTGGCCCGTACACAAATATTATTTTATAGGAAAAGGGAAAAATTATTAAATATTTAATTGTAATCACTAAAGTATACCTGAAATTCCTTACTACTGACTGTTTGTTTGAATTCTTCTCAATCTTCCTCGGTAATGAAGTTATACACTTGTGGTGGCGTGTCTGTTCTTGGTTTTTTTGGGCGAATCCAATTCCGCACGAGCTTGCTTTTGAAATTTCTTATCCGTGCTCCAGCTTGTGACACAACCGTCTTTTTAAGGCTGTCATCCTTCAAATTACACGATGTCTGCAATATTAAACAAACGGGTCACTAAGCACTAATATAAGTGGTGTTAACCGTAATGAAATTTCAATTTATATTTTTATTACCTTAATATCTTCCCAAATGGTGTTCTTGAACCCGCTTTCCACCTTTGCCCATTTATCGTAATTTATATTTATTTTGGAGCGCGCGACTACCCCAATGTAATGACGGAACCCAGTACTATGCGGCCCCTTCGGCCGGAGTAGATCATCGAAATCTTCTTCGGTTAACTGAATGTTCTTTCCCTTCCACTTCGACATGGTCGTCAACCCTCTGCTCCGTCTTGTGCTGTTAGTAGCACATGGTGAACCTGATGGGGATGAAGAATCCGTTATATTTGCCGCAATTCGCCGCGTCCCTGCACTTTAACAAAAAATAACATTAATAATCACAATTATAACAGCCGATAAGATATGACGTGGAAATGGATTGCTATTACCACTAAATAGTAATGAAATAATGTTGAACTTACAAAAATAGTAATTCACCTATCATTCCACGTACTCTCCTTCCTGATGGTCCGAACGAAGGTAATTTGTTCCACTATTGTGCTCCTGGGGATCTAGTTGAGGTAGTTCACTAGAAAATGGTGGCGTTTCATCACCAGTGGTCATATTCATCTTCGTCAACCACATCACCGATACCAACAATACGCCTCTTTCCTTGGAGAACAACCGACCACTTTGAATCGCCCGGATCAGTAACATAAAACACATGTTTAGCCTGTGATGCAAGTTTGAACGGGTCATTACGACTTCCAACTCGAGAAAAATCCACCCCTAGTGAAACCCAATTTATCTTTCGATACACCCTGTGCGTTATCCACCCATTTGCACTGGAATACACACATCTGAAATACCTTATAATCAATTTCGCAAATTTCTTCAATCACGCCGTAGTATGTATCAGTACTATTATCAGTGGATATTGCCACTTGTGTGACTCCACTGTTCTGCATCGTACTTTTATCATCTTGACTTTTTGTATAAAATGTGTACCCGTTAACGTCATATCCCTGGTAAAAGGTAACACGGGAAGCATGCCCGTAAGCCAACCACTTGACCGCTTCTGTAACAATTTCCGGCATATGCGTCAATTGGTTTATTACTTTATTTTTGAACCATTTTGCAAAACAACGATTATGTTCAGTAACCAACCACCTCTCCCCTTTTAAAGGATTCTCTACTCTTAGCACTGCTTTGTGCTCATCGAAGTATGGTTGAACTACAGCAAGATGGTACAAGACGAGAAGATGAGCTTTGGCTAAGTTTTCAGCACTAGGATCGATCGGCTTGCGTCCAATAATACCCTTACCTTCGAGCCTTCCCTCATGTCGAGATGTAGGAATAGCAATGGGTCCGACTCTTGCTAGGTAATCAGTACAAAACTCAATGACTTCTTCAGCAACATAACCTTCTACGATACTGCCTTCGGGTCTGAATCGATTTCTCACATGTCCCTTCAGGATACCCATGAACCGTTCGAACGGATACATATTGTGCAAAAACACCGGACCTAACAACTTGATTTGTCTAACCAAGTGAATAACCAAATGCACCATGACATCGAAAAAAGATGTTGGAAAATACATTTCAAGCTGGCAGAGGGTAACAACAACGTTTGCTTGCAATCTATCTAACTCGTCAGGCTCAATAACCTTACTGAATATTGCATTGAAGAAAAAGCAAAGTTGTGCAATTACACGCCTCACATTTTCGGGCAGTATGCCTCGAACGGCAATTGGTAATAGCTGCTGCATCATAACATGACAATCGTGAGATTTCATCCCAACCAATTTCAAGTCCTTCATCGACACCAATCGGCTGATGTTTGATGAATAGCCGGATGGAACCTTCAAACCTTTCAAACATTCACAAAATTTTTGTTTATCCCATTTAGACAATGTGTAGCATGCTGCTGGTAAGAATGGACGCTTCCCCAACTCTTCAATAGGTGCTAGCTCTGGCCGTATTCCCGATTCCACCTTGTCTTTCCTAGCACTGAGAGAATCTTTTGTCTTTTTTGGAATGTTTAACAACGTCCCGATGATACTATCACAAACATTCTTCTCTACGTGCATGAAGTCAATACAATGTCGCACCTCTAAGTACTTCCAGTATGGTAAATCCCAGAAGATCGATCTCTTCTTCCATATACTCTTTCTAGTCGGCTTAGAAGTCTTGCCAAATTGAACTGAAATGTCTTTAACTCTTGCAAACACCTCTTCCCCAGACAACGGCAATAGTGCGACTCCATTCTCAGTTTGCCCATTGAAATCCTCTTTATTTCTTCGATATTTATGATTTTTAGGAAGAAAAGCCCGATGATCCATGTACACATTTTTCTTACAATTATCCAAATACTGGCTAAAGGTTGCATCTTCACACACGGGACATGCCTTACCATCCTTAATCGTGTAACCCGATAAGTTACCAAAAGCAGGGAGATCATTTATGGTGCAGAATAGCATTGCACGTAGATTGAAATTCTCTCGACGATTAGCATCAAATATCTCTACACCCTCATCCCACAACATTGTTAGAGCATCTATTAACGGACTTAAGTACACGTCGATATCATTTCCCGGCTGTTTTGGCCCTGAGATTAGCAAGGACATCATCATGTATTTACGCTTCATGGACAGCCATGGAGGGAGGTTATAGATCACCAAAAGCACCGGCCAAGTGCTATGTCGACTGCTCATATCACCGTGGGGATTCATTCCATCTGTGCATAACCCTAGCCGGAGGTTCCGATCTTCATTTCCAAAATCGCGAAATCTCCTGTTGAAATTGCACCATTCAGGTGAATTAGCAGGATGTCTTAATTTACCATCTTTTTTCCTCTCTGCTGCATGCCACAACAATTTTACTTGCATCGTCTGCATTTGCAAACAATCGTTTAAATCTTGGAATCATAGGCAAATACCATAACACTTTAGCTGGAGAACCATTCTTACCCCCGCCATTACCGTTGCGATTGCTTCTCTTATACCTCGATACCCCACACTTCGGACACACTTGCAATTGCCGATACTCTTTCCGATATAGTACACAATCATTTGGACAAGCGTCTATCTTCTCAATCTCCATACCCAATGGGCATAACATCTTTTTTTCCTTGTACGTTGAGTTAGGCAACTCATTGTCATCCGGAAGCATATCTACTAAAAGCTCTAACAGTGCCGTGAAACTTCGATCACTCCATGCACTTTTCGCTTTCAAATGTAACAAACTGAACACAGCTGATAATTTGTTGTATTTTAGACAACCAGGATATAAAGGCTTTTGAATCTGCGAGCAGCTTTATCGAACTCATGTGGCTCGTCAATGAAGTCATCATGCACATCACGTAACATTTCATCCAACCGATCGTGTTCCACATTCATCTCTACGTTTTCCGCAGATGACCGCCCGTCATTGCCATCGCCCAACCGATGTTCATTACGCGAAGTATGAACCGGTGCCACCACCGCTTGTACTACACACTATTTTATCACCATGCCAAAACCAACATGTGTAACCCATCTTAAACCCGCTTTTTAAATAGATGGTTTCTTACTTCATAGCAGTGTCAAAACCAATTGTATTATTGCAAACTGAACAGGGACATACAATCTTATCCTTGTTATACTTTATTTTATCCTCCTCGGCACATTTCAAAAACTCAATTACTCCTTTTATATATTCAAGAGAAGTAGGATTCCCATACATCCAACTCCGATCCATTTCGAACAACCTATAGAATTATTATTATATAATATTAACTCTGTAGCTATATCATAAAAGATAATGATCTTGACATTGTTCTTTAATGAAGCATGTAATATAATGGAAGTGTTCTAGATCAACCTTATAACTCCGTATCTAATCAAAATGATCGAGACCTAAACCATTCGTCATCTCTACGTAATTTTCAAGCTGTGTTATTTTTTGTATAGAACCGGCATTGTATTTTATTGTAAATTTCGGCAGCATCGCCCTTTAGTTCTCCTAAGTGTGTAATTCACGTAAAACGTAATCAACACCCGGAGAACGAATGGGGATACTACTGAAATTCACATAAATACATAACCGCCACACAAAAATTAAATCTAACACAGTTCGACATACGCAGATCGATGACAAACTCTCCACTGGGAGAATTCAAAGATAATCTTGTACATCTTAAACTGTGCAACAATTTGATCACAGTTAATGACATACATGATTATCTTCAAACGGTTTTCTAAGCTCAATGCAAATAAAGTGCGGTGTACTACAATAAGATCCGTTATAACGAAAGGATAGAGAAATAATTCGATAATTTGATGTTTTTGCACCACAAAAATATTAGAATGGCTATACTAAAATGATATTAAATAATACTTTTATTGTAATGACCCGTCCGGAATCGGGCTGCAGGACTGTGATCCTTCCATTTCCCACGCACATCCACACACATCATTCTCGGTCGGATTCTCCACTCTCCACGTAACTGCA
The DNA here is from genome assembly GCA_018223645.1 of Jasminum sambac. NCBI lineage: Eukaryota > Viridiplantae > Streptophyta > Magnoliopsida > Lamiales > Oleaceae > Jasminum > Jasminum sambac. The sequence goes on from CP073649.1 coordinate 19,255,399, forward strand.
TAATAAACACATAAACGTACACATAATGAGTCACGAGGACTCAGTGAGCAATAGATGCAATGCAATGCATGAATGCACGTGTAACATTCTTTTCTTCCTTTCTTTGGGCCCTAGTTGCGAATCATGTGAATACTTCATCATATCATAACATTGGCCGTCCCGCAAAGGTTCTTTTACGCTTTGCGGCGCCGTGGGCCGTCGTCTAAAGGTTCTTTTACGCTTTAAACCGCCCGTAACATCATAAGCCGTCCCCCAAAAGTTCTTTTACTCTTGGGGCGCTACATTCGTCATAAACACATGATACGCAACTACATTCTTTCACATACGTCATGCTTCGTGTCATACATCATTCATGCTTTACTTGTAATCGTACTCATAACATTCTTGGGCATTACATAGCATACTTTCTCATGAACTTCGTCTTATCATTACATATCACATAACTTCATCATGTCATTGCATATAACATTACATTCATCATCATAACACGTCACGTAATCATCCACTTGGCATTCGTTCACATTTCCTAGCTTTCATATCATTCTAGCATCATTACATGGTCTTAATCATCACATATCTCATGTACTACTTCATATCGATCACATAATAACACTTAACATGCTAAATTCACATTATAACATCACATACTTGCACATACCTTTACATATCAAGCATATCCAAGTCATAACATGAATAGCATCTCATATTTATTCTTAAACTCATGGAAACATACTATCAACATACCATATTCATACTATAACATAAGATACACCTATTACTCACCTAGTATAGAAGAAATCAAGCTCAAGAACCATAGATAACCCTCCTTCTTCTTCATCTCTTCTCTTTCTCTTCTTTTTCCCTTCCTTCTTGTAATCATAGATTACACAAGCATTACATAGGTCATATATGGAGTGGGAGATGATTCCATAGGTTCATGAGGGACTAGGAAGGGTTTTGGGAGTGTTTTGGGGTCTTAGAGTCGAGCCCAAGTGAAGAATACCCAAGAAATGGCTAGAATCACCTAGAAATACCATTCTGCCGACTTAAAATTACGGTCGTAACTTCCACATTTACGGCTGTAACCCCATATACTTACGGCTGTAACATGATTAATACGGCCGTATCATCCCATCATACGGCCGTAATAAACTCTCTGTAAATCCCATGCATTTCATCTTCTTGACTTACGGCCGTAACTCCATGCCTTACGGCCGTAACTCCAACCATACGGCCGTATCTTCAGATCATACGACCGTAATTTGCTCTCTGAAACTTTTGGACATTTTCCACTGTTCACCATTTACGGCCGTAACCTTAGACCCTTACGGCCGTAACCTTACATTTACGGCCGTAATCCTTACATTTACGGCCGTAACTTTAGTCCTGTTGAAATTCTCTGTTTTCATCATTTCGACGGCCGTTTCGACTCTCGACATGTCTCATACATTCCCAAACATTTCATGAACACATCATACACATATACATTATGTCGGGTCGACTTTGAGCGGGGCATTACATTTATTCCCAAGCTAATTGATCATATGACTACGAAATATTATTCCCAAACTACTATTTGACTAAATTATATTTATGTAAAAGAAATATTTATTTATTTATTATAACATATTGACATATATATAGTTCAATATAATTTATAAATATTGCATGCATCACTGTATCATATGTAGAATATTAAATTACGGACATATCCAATAAAATTTATTTCATGAATAAAATATATTTATATAAATTTATTTCCAAACTAATTTATTTTCTTGAAATATTATTCCCAAACTACTACTTTAATTACAAAATTATATTTACATAAAATTAATATTTATTTATTTATTATAACATATTGACATATATATAGTTCAATATAATTTATAAATATTGCAGGCATTATTGTATCATATGTAGAAGATTAAATTACGGACATATCCAAAAATAATATTTATTTCATGAATAAAATATATTTATATAAATTTAATTCCAAACTAATTTATTTAATTTTCTTGAAATATTATTCCCAAACTACTATTTTACTAAATTATATTTAGATAAAAGTAATATTTCTTTATTTACTATATATTGAAATATAATTCAACATAATTTATAAATATTGTATACATTAGTTTCTCTATGTAGAAGACTAAATTAGGATCATTTCAAAAAATTAAAGCTAGCCATTATTATTCCGTAAAATAATAATTTTAATAACTATATTAACTATTAATTCATCCAAAATTACTTATCACTTATTTAACTAATACTAAATAATCTAACTAAATAAATACATCTAATTCAACCATACTATATATAAATCCCACATACATATACATTAAATCCCACATAATAATAACCAATCTACCTAACTATCATAATACACTAATTCAATAAATATATATAAACCCTAAGTATATATCCATTTCAACAAATAATATACGAAAATTTGAATAAAAAATAGATCTAATAGCAACAAATTAACAATAGAATTTGGGGATGATATTTTCTAACCTTCGAAAAACGAAAATATGTCACCAATTGATAGAGAGGACGAGCTTTCTCCAAATGTGCTTCAACAACAACCAATATTCCCCAAATTGATTTCAAGAAAATACCTACAATTTCTCATGTTAAATCCCGCAAAATACTCGAAATTTGGAGAAATACATCAAGGGGAAGAATCTTACTTCAAATGTAACTCCAACCCATGACCAATTTGCAGCTCAATGGTGGAAATGGTGGAAATGGCCGGGTGTGCGTTCTGAATTTCTTCCCTTCGATCGTTTCGCCGGCTGGTTATCCATGGAAATGAACACTGGTTTAATTTATTCAAGTTTAGGGTGGTGGTTGTAGCACAACCGCCACCCTAAACTAATGTATGGTGGCGGTTGTAACATTACAACCGCCACCCAATTGAGTTTTTTTGTTTTTTTAATTATTTTCATTTCGGGTGGCGGTTGTATACAACCGCCACCCTATATATTTATTTATTATTATTTTTTTTACTTCGGGTGGCGGTTTTTTTTACAACCGCCACCCGAGCCCTGGAATTAAATTTTGTTTTTTGTTTTGTGCAAACTTAGGGTGGCGGTTGTGTTTGCAACCGCCACCCTAAATATATAATTTTTTATTTTTTATTTTTTCTCAACTTAGGGTGGCGGTTGTGTTTACAACCTCCACCCGAACTTCAACATAAGGTGGCAGATTTCAACACAACCGCCACCCTATCTTCACCACGTAAACCTCCAGTGGCGTTTTCAAAAAAACGCCACCTAAGGGGCATTTCCTAAAGTCCATTCTGTACTAGTGAAAGTAAATAATCCAATATCCAAAGTCATTGATAAGTGTATGACTAGCATGAGTGGCTAAACAATTTTACTTCTGAGTTTCATATTACAAAGTACATTGTGTATTCTTAATCTTCTAATCAAATTATCAATTACAGGCTTGAAACAAAATCAAAATTGATCAGCGCTACTTGTCAACTTTCAATATTCAACAAAAGGTTAGTGATATTCATTAAAATGAAATCAAGTTATGAATTATATGAGCATTCTTAATGTTTTTGGATGTAATAATAATTTAATTACGCTTACTCGATATAATAGTTATAATAATTGTTAATTATTATATTAAAAAATTTCAATGATAGTATAACTATTTTTATATCAATCTACTAATTTGATGAAAGTTGATCCTCCAGTTCAACCACCGAATTACTAATTGAACCGGCAACTTAGTGACCCAACTCTCTATCCGGGTCAATGCTTGGATCGGGTCTGATAACTATGCTTTTGAGATTAATGGAATGGTTTCAGTGCCAACTTGAATAGAATGGGTCTGAATATTAGAAGCTATTGTGTAGAAAACACGAGGGGGCTGTGGAGGTTTATCAACCTTAACATCAGAAGTTACTTCAACAATAGGTGCTTTCCCCTCATTTGTTTTGTTGAAAAAACAGGAGCTATTATCATAACCCAAGTGCTTCCAATGCATACAATATTTAGGAAGATCCTCATATTGAATCTCCTGCTATATGGCATATTCGTCGTTCCCAATCCTTATACGATGAAAGTGAGGTTTACAAATGTCCATTTTAACGCAGATTCTAGCTAAACTGGTGCGAGACTTATTGGCAGTGGAGTCATCCAATTTAATTGGTATCCCTCTAGCAAAGTCAATTGAGAATAATATTGCCTCATCACAGAAGCTATACGGTAAGCTTGGATGCCGAATCCAAATAGGAGCAATAGATGATTCAATACTGGGATCAAAATCATAGGTATATTTAAGAATTCTCATTGGATAGCCTTTTATGTGCCAGAGCTTCTTTTGAAATGAACAATAATAATCTTCTTCATTGTCAAGATTAATGAGTTTGGAATTAGCCATAATTTCCTTCATCTATCACTTCCTCAAAGGTTTGGGACGATGGCTATTTTGCAATATTTCGGCATAAGTTTTGATGGAAAGATGAGGAAGAGGGGGAGGCAGGTACTCCACAGCAAAAAATTTGTACACTAGTGTGTTAGTTTATAATTTTTAACACACTTTTACACATTTTAATTTATTTTCAATTTTGGTCAAACCAATCACATCCACATATCTCGTGGGACTTACATATACTATACAAATTTCTATCATTTAACTTTACTCATTCTCTCCCATATTTCACATCAAAATCCATAAAAATTTAGTTCCTCACACCTCGTAATCTAGCCTGTCAAGAAGAACCACGGATGGTTTTTACATAAGTTGGGTGAGTCTCCTGACTCAAGCCTAATCCTTCAGGCGCCCATTTTAGTCCGTTATACTTAAGATCCATTTTTTAAAAAAAATTAAAAGGCCCAAATTTAAATTCATTACAAATTTCAAGGCCCATTTTTAAGTAAAATAATGGAAAAATTCGAGTAATGAATCCAAATTTATGGGCCTTTTTTAAACTTAAAATAAATTTAGCCATATATTTTGCGAATGCTTGTTTTTATCTTTAAGGTTCATTTGACTTGAATTAAAGATTACCCATTTTGCTTGAATTAGAAGAGACTAAATGAAGAGAAATTGAGACTTTCAAAAAAAAAAAAAAAAGGAGAGAGAGAAAGCTACTGAGTAAGTCGGCAGAAAATAAAAAGAGGGAAAAGAGATAACTAAGAGAAGGAGAAGATAGCCAACGAGTCAATGTCCTACCTGGACCAGTCTACCACCAAACTGCCACAGTGCTACCATATGGCCTCCCGCCCACCAGCCGTCAGCCCACGCCGCATGTCGCACCAACAGTGGCCCATTTGAAGTAATAAAGAGTTAGTTTCAAATTTCAATTTCAAAGTTTAAAAGTCATGTCCTGTGATTTGTGAGTTATGATTGTATATTTGTACGAGCAATTTTCCAATTTCGCAATTTCACCCAATTTTTTGCCCTAAAAATTGATTTTTTGAGTTTGTGCTTGATTTGATAATGATGAATGATGAGTTTGTGAGTTTGTGCTTAATTTGATGAGTTTTTCTTCGTACCCAATTTTTGTGCCCTAAAAATTGAGTTTTTGAATTGGTGCTTAATTTGATAATGACGAGTTTCAGAGTTTGTGAGTTTGTGCTTAATTTGACGATTTTTTGACTTTATAGTATTAAATTTAAATAAACAAGGTCACAAATATATACATCAATAATCCATCCTACTTTCGTCTTTTGATATTTATTGTTAACAAGCTCATAGGTATTTCCACAAAATTTGACTATTTTGCTAACTTTTCTTAGTCTTTAACGTTTTTGGCTATTCCTAAGAATCTAAGAACACCCTCCAGGATTTACGAACTCCATTAATTTGGTGAGTTATTCCTAAGTTCTTGTTTGAACAAAATGATTTGTGTAATTCATTTGATGTCAATTAGTATTAATATTGCATAGGAAAATGCCGATTTTTACTCTTTTTTCTTGGTATTTGTAGGATAGCTATTGTACATCATACCTCCCAAGTATGCTTCTGGAGCTCAAAAGAGAAAAAAGAAAGGAAATTGCTTTATTACAAAGTCAAGGAGGGGACTTTAAGAAGTACTTCAATTTCACGAATAGAAGAGTGGGTGAAGACTATGTGGAAAATGTAGTTAACGAGTCGGCAAATGTGAATGTGAATGTGGCGGTTTAAAATGTCAAAACTAACCAAAATGAGTTGGGATGGAAGGAAGAAGAGGAAGGGATAGGGGCGGATGATAATAAAAAAGATTGCTTTGCTTTGGATCTTGATGACCCTACAAATTGGGAAAATATTGATCACAAAATGAGACTTTTTAGTGGAAATAGATCCAAAGAGAGTTGAAGGCATCATATTCCCAAAAGATGCCAAGAAAACAACGGGCTTTTTTTGCAATTTGTAGAAATGGTTGCTAAGGTCGATCCAGTTACAAAAGAGCGCATTCAGTGTGCTATATCACATGAGATCCAATACACATACCTTGGTAAAGCAATCCAAAATGAGCTTATACACTTGCTGGCAGGTGAGGTGAAAAAGACAATTCACGATATCATTAAAGAAGCAAAAGTTTTCTTTGTCATTCTTTATTGCACCCCAGATGCTAGTCATGCAGAACAAATGTCTCTCGTGATATAATGTGTGAATGGCACAGCAAGTCCAGTGGTAGTTGAACAATTTTGGCTTGTGTTTTTGAAGGTTGATGATATTACAGGACTTAGGCTTTTTACGGCGTTGAAAAGAGTTTTGGTAGATCTTGAGCTACATATTGATGATATTAGAGCTTCGGGTTATGACAATGGCTCAAATATGAATGGGAAGTACAAAGGTGTTCAGAGCAGGTTACTTGAAATAAATCCCCGAGCTTTCGATACTCCATGTGGTTGCTATAGCCTAAATCTCACCTTATGTGATATGGTGTGCTGTAGTAAAAAAGCTAAAAAAAAATTTTGTAATCATACAGAGAATCAACAATTTATTCTGTACTTCAACCAAAAGATGGAGTATTTTCAAAGACAAGGTGTCAGGCCTTATAGTGAAGCCATTGTTTGCAACACGTTGGGAAAGTCATATTGAAGCTATCAAACATTTGAAGTGCCAACTTAAAGAGATAGTAGAAGCTTTAGATGCTTTGGGGGAAGATCATTTGGATGATCATGGCTCTTTGGAAGCTTGAAATTTGAGGGATAATTTTGTTCTAAAATTTGAATTCTTGATTAGTTTGGCAATATGGTTTAAGTTGCTGCATGCAATTAATGATGTGAGTAAATGTCTTCAAGCTGAAAATATAGATATTGAACTTGCCACTGGCATGTTACGTCGTCTTTCCATTTTCTTGGAGGTACTATTGGGCAAGCCACAGAACAGGTAAGGGATTTGGGAGTTGAAGCTGCATTTGAAGAAAAATGCATCATTTGAAGAAAAATGCATCATTCGAAGAATGAGGCATCTCGATGAAAGTGCAACTAGGGAGGTGCCTGAATCAGTAGGGTTGATTATTTTTTTTGTGTTGTTGATCAAACTCTATCTTCCGTCAACACATGATTTGAGCACCTTAAATCATACAAAGAGACTTTTGGTTTTTTGTATGATGTTCAGAGGTTCCGAGATATACCCTTACATGAGTTGGAAAAGTATTGTAAGAATCTTGGGCAATATTTGAGGCATGAAGGCTGCTCGGACATTGATGCAGATGAATTGTATAGTGAGTTGATGGCCTTGCAGATATACATTCCAAATGAAGCAACGAAAGCAATTGAAGTGATAGAATTCACAAGAAGCTTTCTGAATAGTGGTATGTATTCGTATGCATATGTTATCCATTGAAAAGGAAACTGTTAATAAATTAGATCTCGAAAATTTGATAAGTGTTTTTGCTTCCAAAATTGCAAGATGAGTGGTGTTTAAATAACACCAATGGATTAGACAAGTATTTTTTTCTTATACTCTATCAATTGTTTCTAAGCTCTTTAAATTCATTACTTTATACCACTTTAGAACATTTTCTCAAGTTGTATTTATGTTGTTAAGTTCTTCACGTTGGTTTTTATACATTTTGAAGATGATTTTTTATGGTGATATCTTGAATATGATTCTTTTATGTAGAGACTATGGATCAGACTGTTGAGCAACCATTTTTGACAAAGCTGAGATGAAAGATTTGTTTTATTTTGCTACTACAGGTCTATACATTTGTCCTTACTGAATATTAATTCAAGATATTGTCTATTTTTTTCTTCTTTTGTTATTTGTGTTGGCTCTGACTAAGCTTTCTATTTTTGGCTTTTACATACATCTTTCTCTTGTGATATCTATGTTACCTCTGACTGAGTTGTTACTTTTAACTCTTTTTTTATAATCATGGCCTAATGGGTTATCTGTGTTAGCTCTTGCTGAGTTTTTTATCTTTTTACTTTGCATTAGCGCTTTGATTGAGCTTTTTATATTTTTTGTTGGCTTGTTATTGTGCGTTGGACTAAATTCTTACCCTGACGCTTTATGTTAGCTATACGAAATAAATAAATCAATCAATCAATCAAATGGACCCATTTTGAAAGTTCGACTCAGACCCAGCGAACGACATAATCGTCCCTGAAAGGAAAACGGTAAGAATTTAATATTATCTAAAAAGACCTCAATGAACAAAGGATTGAATATGTAGAACTGACCAAAAGAAAACGTAAAAATTTATTATGAGTGATTTAATTAATTGTCAAATTTAAACATGTTAATTATAATTAAATTAATAATTAATTTGAATTACAAGAATGTCAATATTTTCAAATTGAGTAAATTATTACAAGAATGTCAATAATTTAAACATGTCAATAATTTGAATTACAAGAATGTCAATAATTTATACATGTTAATTACAATTAAATTAATAATTAACTAGCCTTTTTCACCCGTGCATTGCACGAGAGGCTAATGTATCAGCAATTACAGGGTTGGATATATATTAATAATAGCACCACCAAAATAATAAACAGCGCACTCATGAGCATGCCAAACTTAAAAATTAATACAAGTGATGAGAGAAGTGTATAAAAATTTCAATAGAGTTTTCACAGTATACACAAATCCTTCCTGGTAAACTATACAATGAACAAATGTACAACAACCACAAGACTTGATTTACAACTCTCCTTGTCACATCAACAATAAACACAATATAAAAATAACACCATCAATACAAGAATGAAGTCACTTACATGTAAATCTCGACACTAACTTTCACCAAGAATATCAATTTCATGTTAATTGTCAAATGAATTGTAATATGACAATAACATACATTCGTACACGAGACAAACATCTCTATTTTCAAGTATATCAAAATTCTCTTTGACTGGGACACGAATGCCAATAGTAGTCACAGAGCATTTGTCATGAGACACATCACAATCTCATCACAAGATGAGACACATTTATATTAATTTCTGTTCTGGATATAGGTGACATGCTCATGTTCCATCCAATTCCAATTGCGAGGTAATTCATTTAGTATAACAAAATAACAATGCAATACGAAAATATAAACCAAATAAAATAAAAGAATATAAAATTCGACGGAAAACAAAAAAATTATAACTTTATACGACATTAAAATATAATAGTTATAAGAACCAGCACTTTAAAAAATAATAATTACAAAAATTTTCTAGAGAATTTCTTACATTCTGGTTAATCATGTAGCTCCTTCCATGAGAAATTCTTGAAACAGGCGAATTGTCAACCACATTTTTGGTTGTTGTTGCTGCCTACTACTTTCCTGCCAATAATATTCGTAGAGCCCTTTGCGTGAGAAAGGTTAACTGAAACAAGAATGCGATTCGTTAGCAGTAATTATTTAACATATACATCGGGGAATAGGTTATAACTTTGAATAGTATATATACGTATAAGACATTTATTAAATGTAGCTTACCTTATAATAATTCAAATAATTAATGTAACCATAAAGACAAATATAAGCGTGGAATAAATACGACAATTAATTTTCAAAAAATGACCAATCCAATATATATAGAGAGAGAGAAAGAGAGAAACGATTGGGTTTGAAGTATATGCAAATTCTAAAATTAAATATTGATTTAACAAAAGACACCATTCGAGTACTTGAATGTGAAGAACCATCAAATAAACCAACCATTCGAGTGCATTCGGAGACTTGTCCATGCCAAATGGGATGTGATTCCTTTAACTGTAATTCAACTATAGCCGTTTACTATATTGATAACACTATAAAATATATAATTTAATAATCATAAATTAACACATGATCTGTTAGAATATTAAAAATCGTCAATTTAAAAAAAAAAGATCCTAAACGCATAAACTGCGTAAACAAAAATATCTAAAATTACAAACAGAAAAATATTACTCACTACATATTTATACATAGATATCATTAATTGAAAAAAAATAAAATAAAATAAAGACGATCCTCAATGTGGGAACCTCACAAAAGAAAATATATACAAATGTAAAAATAAAAATGTTATTCAATACATATTTAAATATAGAGATATAAAGAGCTGTTTTTTTTTTAGATTATTACGTATTAATTACAAAAATAAAAAATAAAATATGGGAGAACGATCTAATGATAAGGTTTGAACCATATCGAGAATCTAAAATTAAATATTATTAAAAATGAACATATCATTAGTAAAGTGTTACTAAAACCAAACAGGCCAGGATTATTTTACGGAGTTAATATTTGAACAAATTGGAATGAAAAATTAATTCTAAATGATAGAATGGCAAAAATATTAATAGTGAAAAGAAATTAAAATCAATCCACGAATTTACATTTACAATTTTAAAAAAAAAATGGGCGGACCATATTTAATGTATGAGACATTAACGATAGGCAAAGGAAAAAAATGATGAAAAGGAAAAAGAAAATTATCTTGAAGGGAGAACAATCGTTTCAACAATTTATCGTAAGCAATCCATTGAATTCATTCGATTTATATTTTAATTTATTTCACATAATTCTAAACAAAAATAATTGCATTAGTCGTCAATATACCTAAAAACAATTTTAAAGTTCGTTCAATTTTAACAATCGAAATGAACTATATGGTCTAACAGTATTAATGATCAACCATACTTAAGAAGTACAGTTAATTTGCATGATGAACAAAATATCATTAGAAAATAAATAATCCAATAGAAATTTAAAAATTAGTTGTGCATCTTATAGTAGTACGCCTAATATAGCAATGAAAAATTATATTTTGAAACAATAGATTGACTCAACCAAATAATATTCAAAAAACCAAGTGCAAAAAAATTATTAGTGCAAAGAAATATATACGTTTGTTCACAAGATGTGAGCTCAAATGGCTATAAACAAAATAGTTTACTTATTTTCAACCAAATGATCAACTCGGGAAGAAGAAAAAAAAATGCTTTAGAAATTAATTGGCTTAAAAAATAAACGATAAAATTTTAAAAAGTATATGGACTCAAGTCAATGGTATTAAAAAAAATCGACAACCAAGAGGCGAAAAAATAGGGTACATACAATTTTAATGTAAAGAAAGAACAATTGGCTATCAATGATATAAAAAATTGATGATAGCCAAAAGAGAAAAAAATAATAACGTTAAAGAGGAAGGAAAACCAAATTTTAGTACAAAGAGAGAAAATTATTTCAAAAATATAGGGCAAAGATCCCCATCGAATTTTTCAATTCATATTTTATATATTTATTTTGTAGAATTTTGAACAAAAATAATTGTATTACAAATTAATTGACTTGATGACTAATTTAATTCTAAGTGGAGAATGAGTGTTTTCCATAAATAACACTTGTTTAAAAAAGAAAAGATGATCACGTGTAACATATAAAGGTAAAGTCTATTTAAGGAAAAATGCATTAGGCGGGAAAATATAATGACATGGAATTAAATATTACTTAAAAAATTAGAAAATAGGATGTTTTGGAGGGACAAAAGGCTGCTTATATATATATATATATATATATATATATATATATATATATAGATTTGAATTACAAGAATGTCAATATTTTCAAATTGAGTAGATTATTATACCCTATCAAAAATAAATCCTAAAACCGAGGATCTAGGATTTAGAATGTCTTTTTATTTACTCCAACATACTTCATCTTCTTAGGCCAAATTTCCAACCACACTTCACCCTGTCACAGTTTGTTTTACCACGTTGGCTGCTAGTTTGCAACCAACAACCACCGATGGATCTAGTTGCAACGACCAGAACTACCACCACCCTGGTTTTGGTTGCTCGTTGCTGGTTGCTCAATTCATAGAAATTTTGATTATACAAGCTTTGATGGGATGAAGTGTGGTCGGAATTTCCACCTTTAATTATACAAACTGTGATGAGGTGAAGTGTCATCGAAAATTTTGACCAAGAAGATGAAGTGTGCCGGAGGAAATGAAAAGACATCCTAGGTTCTAAGATTTTTTTTTAATTAAAAAGGGTATTTTAAACTCATAATTTGAAAATTTTGACAAACTTGAAATTTAAAAATTACTTTTTATTTTTAGTAATTAAATGATAAAGTTCGGTAATCAAACAATTATTTCATTTATTATTTAGACGATCGTCGGTCTTGTAACTTTTATAGCTCGAGGAAGTATTTTAACTAATTAAGCATCCCTAAGTAGTGAGTCAGCCCATTTATGGGAAAATCAGTTTGAAAAATGAATTTATTAACAAGCAAAATAAATTTAAGTTTTGACTTACTTTTTTATATTTTTATTAATTTTATGTCATAATATAAAAATCATTCTAACAATAATTCTTTTCTATTAGACCTTGAGTTAGCAAAAAATTGCCCCCTTCAAATAGACACCTTAGGCAAAACCGTCCCAACACTGTGCAGCTATTTACCTACGATTTTGTTTGTTGTTAAATTGTTTGTAATTAACTACGTTATTTCTAATTGCAAACCTCCATAGCTATTTAGCCACAATTTATTCTTTAGAAAATTGTTTATGATTAGTTACAACAATTTAGTTTTGAATTCATTTGTGAAAATAAAAAAAAAAATTATTAATTTTTTTCTGAAGTTTTTGAACACCACAAAGAAGTAAAAATTTTGAATCAAAATTTCCATTGTAAATGCCAATTATAATGTGTATTGATTTATAAATATATAATCAAAAGTATCTAATGTGTTATGAAGCCTAATTCAAGTAGTCAAGAAACCTAGGCTGAGGCATTGACAGCGGATTGATTATTCTCATCAGAAGGAAAAAAAAAAAAGTTATGCAAAAAACAACTATTTTGGCATATAAATTGAGAAAATCCTAATAGGGCTTTCATTTATCTAGCTTTTGGAAAATGATTCTACCATCAATTTTAACCACATATTGTATATTAAATTATTGTTCGTGTTCAATAATTTTCCTTTCTCTTCATTGCTCATTAAAAAATTAGTACATCAAACATGAACTTAGTATTAACTACCCTATTCAAACAACATCAGAGTTTGCCACCTGAAAATTCAATCCAATTTCAACCACAATAATGTAATAACATGGAGGCACCTATGCTCCATCGAAATTTCTGGCGGCCAAAGATTACGGAATAAGAAATTTCTGACAATAGCTAACCTATTGTCATAAATTTTCGACAATAACATAGATGTTGTCCATATTTTCTGACGAAAACTTCGTTCTTGTCAATAGTTTACATCGGCATGTATGTTGCAATTGAAAATATCTGACACCCGGTCTTCTATAATCAAAAATTACAATTTACAATGACTAGTTGTTAGAAATCTGTCCTAATTTTCTGATGGCCTATTGTACCATCAAGGAAATTGGCCACATAAAACTATATTTTTAGACAATATGGGAATCTAATGTCAAGACCAAGAAAATGAAATAAGAAATACGAGGCTCAAGCATGTAATTGCAGTTGTTAAACAATATTTGTAGCCTTTAAATTATAATCTAGGAGTGCTTAAAGGGATTTGCCAGCAAATAATCTATATGCTTAATCAAGCCTGTTAAGAAGGAAAACGATAAGAATTTAATGTTCTCTAAAAAAAACTCAATGAACACATAGATTTAATATGTGATATCAAAAGAACTAATACGAAGCAAACATAAACAAAATATGAAGAAACTTATTATTTAGACGATACTAAAAATTATAGTGTTCATGTGGTTTTGGAACAATTAGTTTGCTTGAAACTGACCTTTTTATTCACAAGGTCATATTCTACAAGATAATTCATTTGACTTAAGTTCGCATATATGGCTAATCCTTAGAAGGTACCAAAGTCAAACAAACCATCCCTAACTCAACTTCAAGAAATGTACTCGTCGGGGGCAACACCATATCAGCACCAGTAACATGAGCAGTGATTGTTGGTGGATGAAAGTTTCCATTAGTGACCAGACAGCACAAGTTAAACAAATCTTGTGGGTCCGTCATATATCTCCCCTTGATAGCTTTCACAATAGACGCTTCCAATTTTTAATACATTAATTGTCGGAGGACAGTTTACAGTGTCCCATAGTCAATAATAATATTACCTTGTCCATCATGTATGGCTTTATTTGAACTTTTTAGGCTGTTGTAAAGAATCTTTGTGCTTCCAACACTAATACCCTCCAAATTTGGGTAATAAAAAGTGTCGAGAGATTTGGTTATCAAAGATGTGGATGCATCGTTTGACCTTGAAACCAATGCGCTGCTTCCAAAAGTTGTCTTACTAGGAACATTTGGCCCATCAATTTGAGTCAAGCAATTCGAGAATTTGCCACCTATAGATTGTTTCAATTAATTATCAATTTAAATAGCACCAACTCCAAGCCCTACAATTCTAGAGCCAGATCAATTAAAAGTGCCACTATTTTGATGGGCACAACCAAAGATGATCTTATGAAAAGACTGAAATTTCCTAGTACTAATTCCGCCATTGAGCCCAAATACACCTAGAAACCAAGAAGAAACAAGATGAACTTATATTGACCAAATAAAATCCAATTCAAGCATGCCGAAATCTCATTACAAGAAGTCCCGTTGCCCTCTGTTCTTTTCTACAATTGTGTCTCTCTCCCTCTCTCTCTCTCCCCTTCCCCCCTCCCCAATTTGAAATCAATCTTAAAATTTTAAATTTCAAAATTTTCAGCACATTCTTTTTAATTAATTTTCTGCAAATACACCCTCTCTCGAACTTTATTTCATATAAGGGGAAACTGTGTTTTGATTGACATATCCTTTATAATATTCTATACTTATACTAAAATATCAAACAACTATATAACATTTGTACAAGAATTCAATCCCAACATAAGATTAGAAAATACCGTTTAAATTGCAACATGTAAAATTTTATGCTTATCATATCTATGCACATAAAATGTGCAAACTAAAAGGAGAATATATGCACAAATGATAAATACTAGTTGCATCACTTTAATGTATTTCTTGTAATAAATGCACCTTATACCACAATTACATTCTCAAATTGAATTTTACTACCGTTCTTTAAAAAAAAATAAAAATACTATGATTCCCAAGTATTACAATAATGATACTTTGAACCATCGAGTCGCCACCACAGGAACTATCGCGCCACCGCCATTTGCACTATGCGGTGGTGAATGAGAAAGTATCATAGTTTGATACTTTACATTTTATAAAAGATCATAAAAATTATAAATTGTCAAATTGTGATATTTTGACAGTATTACATTATGATACTTTGAAAATGTAGTAAATTTCAGTTTTTAAAAATTTTGGAGTAAAAATTATTCTTGATATGTACTGTATGGTATTTGTGCATTTAACCGGTATTTCTTTTTATCATAATTAATTGGTGAACAATGAAGAAGATTATAGTATATCTACAACAAATCTCAAAATTAGTTACAATGTATGGAATAAATCTCACATCTAAAACTACATTTTAATTGGACGATTAAAACTACATTATAGTAAAATTAAAACAGTCCAAATTTGCAGAGGAATACCAAATAGGTCTCTATTTTGTGTCCCATCCTACTCATATCCTATGCGGGAGACTTTATAAATATCAGCAAAAATATCAGATCTCTAACAATGATCAATCAGTAGCCACTCTGTTGGACTCGTAATGTCATGATCCCATCAGAATGGAAAGGTTAGCTTCTTCATCAACGAGGAAGAAATGATGCATAATTTTGGTGACATCCCATGCTACAGATTATATGAATATATAAGTCATTGGTATTTAATTTATTAATTACAAATTAAGATTTTCTGTCTTCTTAGGTTTTGAATACATATATATTATTTTAATTTTTTTTGTATTTGTAATGAATTTATGTTAGCGATTTTAAGTATTTTCTCTTTGCCGGATCTTTTTTTTGACATTTTTCCTTAAAATTGTTGCCCTCTCAAACGTCTTGCAATTTTTCTTTACGCCAAATGCTAGCAGTTCCAAATTAAAGATATCAAGTGGGTTGGTCATACGTATTTCTCCCTTGATGGCTCCTCTGGATCCAAATCAACGCAAATTTGCCGTGGGATGAAAGTGAATGGTGATTGAGTGTCCATGTGATGTTACCTAGATCATTGTATCTTGAAATTTTTATTGCATTGTAGAGAATCTCAGTAGTGACAACATTAAAGCCCTCCAAATTCAGTTAGTAGCACAGGGGTTGAGATTTCACGATCAAAGTTATGGTGACAACATTTGGCCCATAGAACACAGAGTTGCTTTCGAAGCCCTCCAAATGTGACAAGCAAGATAAACTTCGGAAGCAACGCTGTGGTCCATGGCCCACATGTTGCCACCATGCCTCTAATCTCATAATCTCTGCCCATGTACTACCACCTCCATTTGGAGGGCATTAGTGTTGGAACTAGTGAGATTCTTGACAATGCAATGAAAAGTCCAATCTCCAATGATCTAGGTAACAGCATCATTGACTCTCGATTACCGTCCACTTTCATCCCGTGGCAAATTTATGCTGATTCGGAACCTGCACTCATAAAAGCCATCAAGGGAGGAGTACGTGTGGCCGACCTACAAGATAATAGACTGTACATGGACTCAAAATATAACTTTTATTTTCATTTAAAAAGTTTCATCAACTTCTTCTAAGTTACGAGATATGGTGTACGATATAAGAGCCATAAAAATGGTTAGTGAATTGACTCAATTTTGAAATTTATTCCAAAATGAACAAATCTACACGATGGACGTTACTTTGGCAACATGCCGTTTCAAGTCATTCATTTGAAAATGAGGTGAGTCAATTCAATGAATTAACAAAAATAGAGTAGATAATTATCACATATTTATTGCCACAAATGTGTATGACATTTGGCCAAACCTTCCTTTGGGTCGATCACTATTTGCATGAATAACAAACATACACATCTTAACATCTCAAACCAAATAAATCCACAACAAAGGTTACTTTCGCAACGTATCGCTTTAATTAATTTTTTTAGATAAAAGATGAATTTAATCAAAAGATTATAAAATATTATGGGACTAAATTTCAAGATCCAATATTTTGGGACTAATATTTGAATCTTATAGTTTATAGGTTGATATATAATATCCAAAACCTTATGCATCAAATCTCCAGACCAAAAAAAAAAAAAAAAAAAGTAGGCGCTCAAACTCAAGAATTCAAACTTTAGAGGCCACTTTAAGCTTTATTGGTCCAATTTCAAATTTTAAAAACTTTATGAGACCCACATTTAAGAACTTAAACTTTAAGAATTAAATCTTAAATCCAAAACTTCAGATAAAAATAGAGACTTTTAAACCCTTTGAAATATTTAAGATTTTAAATCATAAAATTTGTGATTTTAAATCTTACAATCAAAACCTTAGGGTTTGAGATTTAATTCTCAAAAATTTAGCCGTCAAATGATTTTAACGCTAAAGGATTCAAAAATTGATTTAATGATAGAGGACCCCTTGTACAATTTGAAAGACCTTGGATGTTTTGTAATATTAACATCATTTCAGGGTTATTATGGTCATATTAGAAAAATGTATATTTAGTGGGAAAAAATAAGATGGTATGACTTAGTGTGCTAATTTTTCCTTAAAGTGTAGTTAGTGGGCAAAGGCCCATTAAATTATTTTTCGATGTTCAATAATTTTCCCTTCTCTTCATTGCTCATTAAAAAATTACTACATCAAAAATGAAGTTAGTATGAACTATCCTCTTCAAACAACATCAGACTTTGCCACATGAAATTTCAATCCAATTTCAACCAAAATAATGTAATAACAAAGAGGCATCGATGCGCCATCAGAAATTTTCGACGGCCAAAGATCTGGCATAAGTAATTTCTAACAACAACTAGCCTGTTGTCATAAATTTTCGACAATAACATAGATGTCATCCATATTTTTTGATGAAAACTTCGTTCTCGTCAGCAATTTACATTGATGTGTACGTTGCAGTTGAAAATATCTGATACCCGTCATAAAACATTATAACTTACGATGACTAGTCGTCAAAAATCAGTCCTCATTTTCTCACGGACTATTGCACCATCAGGAAAATTGGTCACATAAAACTATATTTTTAGACAATATGGGAATCTAATGTCGAGAAAAAGAAAAGGAAATAAGAAAGACGAGGCTCAAACGGGTAATTACGGTTTAAATTATCATCTAGGAGTTCTTAAAGGGATTTGCCAGCAAATAATCTATATGCTTAATCAAGCCTGTTAAGAAGGAAAACGATAAGACTCAATCAACACATAGATTTAATATGTAGAGATATCAAAAGAATTAATACAAAGCAAACATAAACAAAATATGTAGAAACTTATTATTTAGACGATACTAAAAATTATAGTGTTCATGTGGTTTTGGAACAATTAGTTTGCCTGAAATTGACCTTTTTATTCACAAGGTCATATTCTACAGATCCTTAGAAGGTACCGAAGTCAAACAAACCATCCTTAACTCAACTTCAAGAAATATACTCGTCGGGGGCAATGCCATATCAGCACCAGTAACATAAGCAATGATTGTTGGTGGATGGAAGTTTCCATTAGTGAGTTGATAGCACAAGTTAAACAAACCTTGTGGGCCCGTCATGTGTCTCCCCTTGATAGCTTTCACAATACCCTCTTCCAATTTTTCGTACATTAATTATGGGAGGAAAGTTTATGTTGTCCCATAGTCAATAATAATATTACCTTGTTCATCACGTCTGCCTTTATTTGAACTTTTTAAGGTATTGTAAAGAATCTTTGTGCTTCCAACACTAATACCCTACAAATTTGGGTAATAAAAAGTGTCGAGAGATTTGGTTATCAAAGATGTGGACACATCATTTGGCCTTGAAACCAATGCACTACTTCCAAAAGTTATCTTACTAGGAACATTTGTCCCATCAATTTGAGTCCACCAATTTGAGAATTTTCCACCAATATATTGTTTCAATTGATTATCAATCGAAATAGCACCACGTCCAAGCCCTACAATTCTAGAGCCAGATCAATTAGAAGTGCCACCATTTTGATGGCCACAACCAAACACGATCTTAGGAAAAGACGTCGATTTTCCAGTAATAATTCCCCCATTGAGCCCAAATACACATAGAAACCAAGAAGAAACAAGCCCAACTTGTAGTCACCAAATAAAATCCAATTAAAGCATGCCAAAATCTCATTACAAGAAGTCTCGTTGCTCTGCTCTTTTTCACAATTGTGTCTCTCTTTTCTCTCTCTCAAGTTGTCATGCCTCAAATTCTCTCTCTCTCTCTCTCTCTTCCCCTCCCTTTCTCCCATTGAAATTAATCTTAAAATTTTAAATATCAAAAATTTTAGCACATGCTTTTTAATTAATTTTCTACAAATATTCCCTCTCTCGAACTTTATTTCATGTAAGGGTAAACTGTGTTTCGAAAGATATATCCTTTATAATATTATATACTTATACTAAAATATCAAACAACTATATAACATTTGTACAAGAATTCAATCCCAACATAAGATTAGAAAATACCAATTAAATTGCAACATGTAAAATTTTATGCTTATCATATATGTGTACATAACACATGCAAACTAAGAGGAGAATATATGCCAGAAACGGTAAATACTAGTCGCATGACATTAATGTATTTTTTGGAATAAATGCACCTAATGCCATAATTACATTCTCAAACTGAATTCTACTACTATTCTTAAAAAAAAAAATACTATCATTCCCAAGTATTACAATAATGATACTTTTAACCATCGAGTCGCCATAGCAGGAACCGCCGTGCCACCGCCATTTGCATTGTGCGGTGGTGAATGAGAAACTATCATAGTGTGATACTTTACATTTTATGAAATATCATAAAAATTGTAAAGTATGAAATTGTGATATTTTGAGAGTATCACATTATGATACTTTGAAAATGTAATAAATTTCAATTTTTAAAAATTTTGGAGTAAATATTATTCTTTATATGTAAGGTACAGTATTTGTCTATTTAACCCATATTCTTTTTACCATAGTTAATTGGTGGACAATGAAGAAGATTATTCAAAAAGTTAAAAAAAAATTACTCAATGATAGTTAGCGAGTAAATGATTTTGTCATAGTCAAATGGTGCACAATGAAGAAGATTATAGTTTAAATCTACAACAAATCTCAAAATTAGTTACAATGTATGGAATAAATCTCACATCTAAAGCTAAATTTTAATTGGACGATTAAAATTACATTATAGTAAAATTAGAAGAGTCCAAATTTGCAAAGGAATACACAAACAGGTCTCTATGCCGTGTCCTATCCCTGCTCATATCCTATGTGGGAGATTTTATAAATATCAGCAAAAATATCATATCTCTATCAATGACCACTCAGTATCCACTCCGTTGGACTTGTAATGTCACGATCCCAACAGAATGGAAAGAATGGCTTCTTCATCAATAGGGAGGGAATGCTGCTTAATTTTAATGACATCCCATGCTCCAGATTCTATGAATATAAGTCATTGGTATTTACTTTATTAATTACATATTAAGATTTTCTGTCTTCTCATGTTTTGAATATATATATATATATATATATATATATATATATATATTTTTGTTGTTGTAATGAATTTATGTTGTAGAGATATGTGATAGCGAATTTAAGTATTTTCTCTTTGCCCGATCTTTTTTTTGACATTTTTCATTAAAATTGTTTCCCTCTCAAGTCTTGCGATTTTTCTTTACGTCAGATGCTAGTGGTTCCAAATTAAAGATATCAAGTGGGTTGGTCATATGTATTCCTCCCTTGATGGCTCCTCTGGATCCAAATCAGTGTAAATTTGCCGCGGGATGAAAGTGAACGGTGATCGAGTGTCCATGTGATGTTACCTAGATCATTGTATTTTGACCTTTTTATTGCATTGTCGAGAATCTCAGTAGTGACAACGCTAAGGCCCTCCAAATTTCGGCAGTAGTACATGGATTGAGCCAATTCACTAACTATTATTATCGCTCCTATATCGTACACCATATCTCGTACATGGTGTCCACATGGGTTGGAGGGAATTAGTGTTGAAACTACTGAGATTCTCGACAATGCAATGAAAAGTCAAATCTCCAATGATCTAGGTAATAGCAGCATTCACTCTCGATCACCGTCCACTTTCATCCCGTAGCAAATTTACGCTGATTCAGAACCTGCACTCATAAAAGCCATCAAGGGAGGAGTACGTGTGGCCGACCTACAACATAATAGATTGTACATGGACGAAAAATATAACTTTTACTTTCATTTAATAAGTTTCATCTATTTCTTCTAAGTTGCGAGATATGGTGTACGATATAGGAGCGATAATAATAGTTAGTGAATTGGCTCAATCAGAAAGATTTACATAATCACTCCCTGTGACCTCAATTTTTAAGTGAAAATTTCATTGTGAAAATGAGGATGATATCGCATTTGAAATCAATCTTAAAATTTTAAATTTCAAAATTTTTAGCACATGCTTTTTCTTTTCTACCGATATACTCTTTTCCAAACTTTATTGTATATAAAAGTGAACTGTGTTTCAATTGATATATCCTTAATATTATGTACTTATACTGAAACTAGTAAATATCAAAATACTAGCATTGTCATTAAGTAGCATTGCCAAAAATATTTTTAATAATAGGCATATTATCTAGAAAAATAATGCGGGAAGAGAGATAAAAGATTGAAAAGGGAGGACGAAAAGAAGAAATATATATACTACATCGTCTAACATTTGTTGTATCTTATCACTTAAGCTTTGTTTACTTTCTGCTTCATTGCTTTGTCGATCGGACGTTAATATAATTCCGCATTACAAATGCTCTAGGTTGAATATTTCTATCACAAGTAAAGTTAATATGTCAAGAGTGATGTTGTGCTTTGTAATTATAATTGGTTAGTGTTATAGTATTTATATTTATATTACAAAATTATCAATCAAACAATCCTGAATGTCATAAAGTGAATGTGCAATAGATCTTTGGGAAGAGCATTTGAAGCCACAAGAAACGGCATTTTCTGAGTTGCTGGAAATAACAAAGGCGGTTGTGTCCAAAATAATTCACATGATCATATGTGAAGGCAACAATACTATAGGGAAAATATAATTTAAAAAAAAAAAAAATCAGTTTGTTTCCTTAGAGTGATAAAAATGGAATATTATATTAGTATCAGAATGGACCTCTCAAGTTACGGACGTGCCATGGCCAATGGCCCAATGTGCTTTTGATAATGAAATCCATCCATAAAAAGTTAGCTGTTCCGAAGTTGAAATATGTCACAATCCAAACAAAACTCCCAAAATAAATAAAATAAAATAAAATAAATAAAATAAAATAAAATAAAAATTACTGTAGAGAATAAAAGTTTTGGTGCTCGGTGAATTTTTGCTAGCTCTGGTTACCATATTAGTGACATCACGTGTAACGAACGTCCCTTTGTGTAATTGCATCTTTAATTAATATTGGGATGCAAAGTAATGTTCAGTAAGATATGTTCTTCTTGACAAGTTGGAATTAAAAATAAAAACATAGAAATCGGTAAGTTATAATGTTTGAAGGGTGACATTTTGCAAGCAAAAACAATACGAGCTGAATTGATTTTCAAGTATTGAATTACAATTAAAGGTTCAATTCTGGAATTAGTAGACGTCAATTAAATACAATGTATGAGTACAATACGCCATACAAAAGGTCATTTACAAAAACGTGTTTGTTAGTAAAAATAAATAGCATTTGGTTTGATTTGTTTAAAAAGTAAAGAATAATAGGGTGGAATTTGGATTTGAATATCTCCTTGAGGAACAAATTGGATGAAATAAACCAAAAATTTATTAGATTTTACAAAGCAGTTCATTGATCTAATTTTAAGAGTGAGGTTATTAACAAAAAGTGAAAAAGTGAAAATTTCATTTTACTCATATTGCACATGATCATTTCAAACATCAAAATAAAGTTAATACTATCAATAAAGGGAAGAAGAATGTAAAATGAAACCATTGACTCACTTGAAAAATATTATTCAAAATCATACCATATATACAGTATGACGTTGTTTTTGGATCCAATTACAAAAGATGGACGACAATACTCACTCTTTTAGAGTATCTTGATATGGTAGCGATTTTTTTAAAATAATAATAATAAAACATCATGGAACTTAGACTTAAATTTATTATTGATGAGTGAGGACCAAATTAGATGAAGTAAAAAGTTACGACTTGCTAGGGACTCAATTCACCTAATTACGAAGGTTGCATTATTGGTGAAAAGTCCAAATACAAATTAAAATTGAAATTTTCATCTTTAATCTTTGAAATACTTTTACATGTAGTACACTGATTAAATCATGCAAACAACGTGCTTAATGTTAATCTAACAATTAGTATGGCGTTTTCGTTAAAAAAATAATAATAATACATTTATGATTTTGACGCGAGCTACCGCCTAAGAAAGTTATGGAAGGAGTTTATTTTTAAAAAAAAAAAGTTATGGAAGGAATACACACAACAAGCAAACATCAATTGAACCAACTCTTTAATGTTGACCTTACTTACAATTAGGAAAAGTAAATCAGCATCTTTAATTTGAACTAGTTTTAAGTACGTGCTTTGCACGTAGTGTAAAATAATCATTTTTTGAGTTTAAGGTCCAACTTTAAATTTTTTGAAAAGTAAAAAAATTAAATTAACATAGTAGTAGTAACTATACGTGCAACCTAAATGACGTTGAAGGGTCAAAGCAAACATGCACCATAAGACACCTCTGTCTTATACAGGATGGAAAATGAGCAGAAGCAGTTGTTCAAAGAACACTATCCCCAATTACTGAAAGCATCCAACTAAAATCAATATTGCTAAATTATCGATTATTTCTTTTCACAAAAAAAAGGATCGATTATTTATTGTCGGTGTTTAAGGGGCAAGACTAGTTAGGTAAAGTTGGAAAGTACTAATCCAATAATTATAGAATTTATAAATTTGTAATAATACCACTATTTAAAGCCACATAATGCACAGTGAAAAAAAAATGAAAATAAATTACAAAACGACGGTCGACGGGGAAAAATATAACAACTTCCATATACTAATGAGAAAGCTATGTGGAAATGGATAATGATTACGATGAAAAACAAACAATTGCAGAGAGGGAAGCTTCGTGAGGAAGAAGAGAAAAGAGAAATCTGAGAACTTAATTAACAAACTAACTGTTCTGGCAATATATAAATACAACCGGCTTAATCATGGCTAATCTCTAACTAACAAATGGGTCAAACAACTAATAAGAGTATTTACAAGTTAGGTCCCTATGGTTCTATATTATCTTCATTTGTGCCCGAATCATTCACAAGCTCTTCTCTACACTCCCCTTCAAGATTAGCATAGATGTTGATTATGCTTATCTTGCGAAGAAGCTTGTGGTGCTGCCTTATCCCCAAAGCTGTAGTTAGAATGTCAGCAGTCTGCTCTTGTGTGGCAATACCCTTCAGCTCAATCGGCCCTTTAACTACCTTTTCCCTTACATAATGGCAATTCACTTCAATATGTTTTGTTCTTTCATGAAACACAGGGTTTACTGGCTATGTGCGTTGCTGATTCACTATCACAGTACATCTCAATTGGCATCTGATGTTCTATCTGTAAATCCTCCAACAGATACTTAATCCACATTACTTCAGCGGCCGTTGCAACCATTTCTCTGTACTCTGCCTCGGCTGAGCTTCTTGAAACTGTTCTCTGTTTCTTAGACTTCCAGCTCACCAAAGAATCACCAATGAACACACAGAACCCCGTAACAGACTGCCTCGTTAATTGGCAGCTTGCCCAATCACTGTCGGAGTAGGCTGTCAACTTGAGCTCAGAAGCTGCTGCCAAGAAAATTCCTTGTCCAGGGGTAGATTTAATGTACCTCAACACTCTAAAGGCAGCTTGTAGATGTTCCCTTCTTGGCTTGTGCATATATTTGGACAACACACCAACTGAATAGCTTAGATCTGTTCTAGTGACGGTTAGGTATAATAACTTCCCAACCAGTTGCCTATAGTAACTTGGATCATCAGTGTGTCTCCATCACAACTGTCAAGGCCATGATTGGTCTCCATAGGTATTCTGCTAGGCTTGGATCCCAGCTGTCCATAGTCTTCCAGAAGTTCTAAGGCAAATTTTCTTTGGCTCAATGATATACCTATAGTATTTATCGCAATCTCAAGCCCAGGGAAGTATTTAAGATCTCCTAAGTCTTTTATCTTGAAGTGTTCCTGCAGCTTAGACTTCAACACTTCTATATTCATCCTATCGGCTCCCACAATGACAATATCATCGACATACAGCAGTAAAGCAACAAAAGTCTGGTAAGAACCCTTGACAAACAGTGAGTAATCTGACCTTGACTGTGTGAAACCTGCACTCAACAAGCATTCAGTAAAATTAACATTCCATTTTTTGGAAGCTTGCTTCAACCCGTAGAGTGATTTCTTTAGTTTGCATACCATTCTTATGTGAGAAGCAGAAGGGCTATCAGAGTCAACTCCGGTATGCTCCCCCTGAATCTGATAGCCAGGAGGGAGTTCCATGTAGATATCTTTCAGTAAGTCTCCATTTAAAAAGGCGTTATTGACATCCAGTTGACTGATGTGCCAACAATGAATAGCAGCTAAGGCAAGAAGCAGCCTCACAGTAGTCAACTTGGCTATAGGGCTGAAAATTTCTTTGTAGTCAAAACCAGCCTGCTGTGTGTATCCCTTAGCTACTAGACGTGCTTTGTAGCGCTCAATGTCACCATTAGCATTAAGTTTGGTTTTATACACCCATTTACACCTCACTGTGTGATGATCTGAGGGGAGAGGAACAATATCCCAAGTCTGATTATCAGCCAAGGCAACAAGTTCATTGTGCATGGCCTCCCTCCAATGGCTGTATTGGACAGCAGCTTCGTGGTAAGTGAGAGGATCTGCAGGGTGGGAGGAGATACTAAGGGTGAAGGATTTGTAAGAGGGAGACAATTTAGAGTAGCCAAGTACAGCAGTGAGGGGGTGTACTGTACTGGAAGGAGAGGAAAGAGTGGACAGAGAACTATGAGGAGTGGTAGTAGCTAGAGAGGTATGAAAGTCTCTCAAATAAGTAGGAGGATGACGATTTCTGGTGCCTCTCCTGAGATGGGGAGAGGAAGGTGGGTTGGTGGAAGGAGGTGCTGTTGGAGAAGTGGAGGTATCTGTGGGAGTGAGAGAAGGACCAATGAGAGGTGGAGTAGATGAAGCAGGTGAAGATGGCAAGGAAGGGGAATAAGGAGTTGATGATGGTGGAGAAGCAACACGGTCAAGAAAAGGAGAAGCTGGTGTGGAGAGTGGAAATGAAGGCAGGGGAATGTGATTAAAGGAAGAGAAATCAGTAGTGGTTTGATATGATGGGTGATATGGAAAGATGTGCTCATAGAATTGGACATCTCTGGAAATGAATGTCGATTTAATGGAAAGGTCATATAGTTTGTAACCTTTGGTCCCTATGGGATACCCCAAGAAGACACATTCTCTGGATCTAGGGTCAAATTTCTTTTTGTGAGGAGCTGTATTGACAGCAAAACAGAGACAACCAAAAGAGCGAAGGTGAGTATATTCAGGCTATTTGTTCAACAATAGCTCATAGGGAGTCTTGTTGTTGAGGAGGGCTGTGGGTGTTCTATTTAGTAGGAAGGCTGCAGTGAGAATGGCATCGCCCCAGAAGTGTTGAGGCAAAGAGGTGTGGAAAAGAAGCTCTCTAGCTATATTGAGTAGGTGTTGGTGTTTCCGTTCCACAATCCCATTTTGTTGGGGTGTGTAAGGGCAACTGGTTTGATGAAGAATGCCATGATCAGCATAGAATGTTTGTCGACAGAATTCTTTCCCATTGTCTGTCCTTATTATTTGAATTTTCGTTTTGAATTGTGTAAGAACAAAGTTGTAAAAAAATGGTATTAGATGAGAGACCATGGACTTGGTTTGCATCAAGAATGGCAAAGTAGTTCGACTGTAGCCATCCACTATAGATAGGAAGTAATGATTTCCATTCAAATCAGCCTGGGAATAAGGACCCTAGATGTCCATATGTACAACTTGAAAGCAAGAAGTAGAAGCTGGAAATGTAAAGGGAAAGATAGACGTTTCTGTTTAGCCTTTGGGCAAGTAAAACAATCCATAGAAAACATATGATTGGAAAGAAAAGGAAATTTATTCAAGGGAGCATGTCCCAGTCTGTGATGCCATATCTGTGGGGAAGTTGTCTGTGAAGATGAGGTAGTGTTGACAGCAGGGGATGATGAAGTGTCTTCAAGGTAGAATAGTCCATATTTGACACTAGCGACGCCAATCTTCATCCATGGTGAAAGAGCCTGGATGATACAAGAGTTGGAGGAGAAAATTAAGGCTATCTCTTGTGATGAAATGAGTTTGCTAACAAAAATTAAGTTGAAAGTGAATGAAGGAACCAAGAGAACATCGTGGAGAGTGAGCTTAGGACTGAGAGCTACAGTGCCAATGTGTGTAGCTACCACCTGCATGCCATTTGGCAGTAAAACATATGAATGGTGCAGGCCTTTGTATGAAGAGAAAGAGTCTAGTGAACAGGTTATATAGTCAGTAGCTCCAGTGTCTATGATCCAGGAATGGTTGTTGAGTTGTGAGGTAGAGAGGCATGTAGATAGTGTGAGTGGGGTTATACCTGAGAAATTTCCCACAGCAGTTGATGGGGGAGGACTTTTGTTGTCACCATGGTAACTGACGAAGGCAAGCAACTTTTGAACCTGCTGGTAGTTGAGGTTCAGCTGAGACAAGTCAGTAGTTGGATGTCTTTCATGGGTGGATGATTCAATATCTTGCTTTGGTTCCTCAACAACATAATTCACAGCCGCATTTTTCCCTTTCGTGAACTTAAAGCCTGGGGGGAACCCTATGATCATGTAGCATTTGTCCTTAATGTGTCCTCTTTCCCACAATGAGAGCAAACCAGTTCATTCTTCCCTCTCTGAGCAGCCATAGTAGAAGCTATATCAGGAGAATTCTGCTGTTGAGATAGGTAACTTCTCTGTGATTCCTCTCTCAAAACAAGGTTATAGGCTTGGTCTAGACTAGGAAAAGGTTTGATCATAATGATTTATGACCTCAGGATAGAGTAAGTTTCATTCAGAAACTTGAACACCAAATCCTTGTTGTGTGCCTCAACAAAATCCTCAAAACACTCAGCACTGCAATTCCCACACTTGCAGTGTGGCGGAGGCCTGAAAACCCTCAACTCCTCCCACACGGTAGTGAGTTCAGTGAAATAGGCATCAATTAACCTAGATCCTTGAGAGATATTACTCAACTGATGTTGTAAACTACCTACCTTCGAGTCATCTGGCTGAGAAAACCGCTGGTACAACTTATCCCAAATCTCACTCACAATATCCACGTAGAACACAAGGCTGCTATAGGTGGTGAGATTGATCTCAATAGCCAAGCAACTAAGAGATTGTTGCAGCGAGTCCAAGGGAGATACATCGGATCCATAGCAGCTGGTTTGGGAATTGACTTGTCCAGGAACCCTTGCTTGTTCCTGATCGAGACGGCTAAGAGAAATGCCCTTCTCCAACTGGCATAGTTACTAGCTGTAAGCTCCGGCGTTACTGTAACAGATCCATGACCCTCTGTAGGATATAGATAGTACGGCGATGAAGAATTATCAATTGCTTGAGTGACTCTGACTCGTTCTGGACTCGTATCTTCCATTGAACAGTAGATCGAGAAAGACAACAGAAAACTTTGATTTTGCTGAGAATTTCGATGAAATGAAGTTGCGAGATGAAGATCAATTTGACATTTACAGAGGAACTGCAATGAATCGAAAAGGAGGTTGAAGATGAGTGTTGAGTAGAGATCTAGAGTTATAACTCTATCGCTCTGATACCATGATGAAAAACAAACAATCGCAGAGAGGGAAGCTTCGTGAGGAAGAAGAGAAAAGAGAAATCCGAGAACTTAATTAACAAACTAACTGTTCTGGCAATATATAAATACAACCGGCTTAATCACGGCTAATCTCTAACTAACAAATGGGTCAAACAACTAATAAGAGTATTTACAAGTTAGGTCCCTATGGTTCTATATTATCTTCATTTGTGCCCGAATCATTCACAAGCTCTTCTCTATAGAATAATCAATTATTTGTTGTTGATATTATTAAAGTTTATGAATAGATATGTAAATTCAAAACTTAATAATATAGACATTACTAATTTAAAAAATCTTCAAGAGTAAATTATAATTGACCTCGGTTTACTTAATATATTTAATTCCAGTTAATTATTAATTGGAGAAATGGAAATTACAAATATGACATACTCGTCACCAATCTATGCAAAAATTAATATAAAATTATCGATTTTTGCTGTTGATATTAAAAGGTAACACTACTCGCGTCTTGCGTAGGTATGGATATCAATGATGTAATTAGAATAGAATTTGAAAATCCGCAGTAGCAAACCGAGTTTTATTTAATGGGATATCAATGATGTAATTAGAATAGAATTTGTAAATTCGCAGTAGCAAACCGGGTTTTATTTAATGATGACAACGGTCGCATAAAATATAAACAGAGAAAAAGGACCAAGAATTAGTCAACAGCCAAAAAAAAGAGAAAAAAAATCCCACATATTTAAGAGCAAAATGTTTCCTTCAAAAAAAGAAGAGCAAAACAATAGGAGGGAAATTAAAAATTTAAAAAACAAACAAATAAAGAATTAAATGATAACGGATCAAATGAATCAAATATCACATGTTGAAGAGCGATTGTATGCAAAAAAAATAATAATACTAATAATCTTATCTTAATAATGATAATAATAAGAGAAGTGTCATCTAAGCAAAGTACATACGTGGCAGTGTCATGTTTGATATTAGTTTTTAGGAATTAATTATTTTCCTCATTTAATTTATAATACTTTTCTTATTTGGTATTGTTTTCCTTATTTTATTTTTTATATCTTTTTATATGTATTCTAAATTTCGAATTAATTTATAAATTTTTTAATTCTTTTATATTTAGTGTTGCATACATGAATGTAAATGTGATAGTAGATAAAAGTTACAACTTACAATACTTATTAAATTAGGTCTGAAAATGAGAATTATCATTTTCTATCTATATTTTAATTTTTGAATATTGCATTTTAGTTATTTTATATGCATTTTAATTTTCGAAGTAACCATATAGTTGAAGTAAAAACTTGGTATAGTGCACCGTTGGCAGCGATAATCTATTTTAGAAAAAAAATTCACATATTTAAAAATTAAATAAAAAATCCTATTTTTTATAGTTGCCACATTAAGGAGAATGAAATTAGCTAGCCGATTTTTTATTCAGTTCGATTTGATTGTGGTACAAAATTAATTCAATATTCAGAATTCAATTCCAACTAAACGCGGTACAAAATCAATTCAATATTCATAAAATTTATATATGTATATATAAGCCGATCATAAGATCATTATTAATCGTGTTTGAACTACATTTGAATAGTTATGTGTGATTCAGAAAACGTGTTATTTAGGTTGATTTTTTTTTTTGTGAAAATAAGTATATTATCTAAATTTTCTTTCAAAATATTATGTTTTTACCTAAAACCATCAAGTACAATAATTGATATGATATGTTTTTCTTAGACAACTCGACTAATTCTGGGCACCTAAATTTCAGCGGTGGTTCTATTGTTTTGTTTGGTCCGAATCGAACTTTCAAAAATAGTTCTTATTAATTTTTATTATTTTTTTTCGTAAGACCAATATAAAGCAAGGACTTTGTTAGGTATCCATATATTTCTTGTGTAGGTACCATCCACATCCTAATAGGGGCGTGAGTCCCCCCACTTTCATGGGGGCAATATGACCATTTACCACACTTCCTCTATTAGAGTGTGGAGATATCCACACAAAAAAGTGTGGAGATCTAACTTTTTCATAAAGTAATATACTGGACTTAATTAGAGTCGTAGTAAAAATCAGTCAAATGCACAGTAATAAGCCAACAAAGATATAAAAAAACTCAATCAGAGAACCAAAAAGAAAAAAATTCTCAACCAAAGCCAATATAGATAAGCCATGAGGCCAAGTTGCTGGCTGATGATTGGATGAACTTCGAATTCAAATTCAACTGGCCCTAGGTATTCTCAAGTCTCGACCAGTGCCGATTCTTTCTGAGTTGTTGATAGTCGTTGCTCTCTAGTAGAAGAAAAAAAACGCCGAGTAGTTGCTCTCTCTTCTTTTATCAAACTTGAAAATGAACCTAAATATTTAAATAAACATTGCCAAAAAAAAAATGTGCCTAAATTTCTCAAACAAAAATGGGCCTAAAGGTTTTGCTTACATACTTGAATTGTCCGCTTATTACTCTTAAAATTGGGTCTAAAAATTTGGGTTAAATTCCAATATGGATCCTGATATGCGTGACTTTTATATGCTTTTAACCCCCGTTTTGTCCCCAATTTTAGATTGAATAGAGCTCGTCTGCATGCTTTTGTGTGAGTTTTTGCTATTTCGAACGGGTATTGCTTTTCTTCTCTTTGTTTGTGGTGTGTAGGTATTTTAGGGGCTAAAAGTTGATGAACCACCGCCGATGAGGAGATCCAAGATACAAGAGCTTGGGACGAAGAAAATAGAGCGAAAAGTCGCATTTCAGACCAGCAGAAAAATGGGCGAAATCAGGTCACTGCACGGCCCCCTGTGCGAGTTCACACGGGCCTGTGCAAGGGCCTGTGCAACTGCGCACGGCCCGTGTGACGGGATTTTCTACACTGCGTGTATTTTAGGGTTTCCTAGTCATTGGAGCCCATATAAAAGGCCCCCCAAGGCCAATATGTGACGGCGAGGCTTATTTTATGAGAGTTTTACCTAGTTTTATGATTCTCTTCTCTTCCTACATCAAAAATATCAAGTTTTAGATTAGATTACAAGCTGCTCCTGGATTATTGTTCAAGTATTGAAGATTTCTACTTCTCCATCATCTCAAGCTACCTTGGATTGATCTTTACAATTGGTATTTCTTACTTTATTTGTTTAAATTCATCCAATTAGGTTTTTATTTATTTCTACATGAGTTATTGTGGATTCGTTTATTTAATTGCATCAACTACTACTATGGAAGAGTAATTCCCTTTTTGGGGATTAGGGTTCATCTACCCTAATTGCAATGAACACATGATTAGAATTGGTTGTTAGTGTGGTTAATTAATCTAGGGTTTCTATGCTAGAATTCTTATTGATTGATGTCGGTATAGCGCTCATCCGATTTCAATTCATCGTAATACAACGAGTCAAGCACCGAGAGGTTGATTTCTCCTTGTGGACCCCCTAGCGTAGACATGACTAATCTTTGATCACGAGAGTGGCCTAAATAATCATGGAGACCTTCTAAGCTTTGGAAAAAGTTAGAAACCAATTTCTCAACTCTAAATTTATCTGTCACACCTACATTTATCTTTAGGGAAAAAATGTTCATTGCCAATTAGAGTAGATGACACCCTAACCCCCGCTTTTAACATTAAAATTTATACCACTTCATTCGTTTACATTATTTAATTGTTTCGATATTTTAGTTAAGAGTAGTTTTATTCATTCCACCATCAAAAACTCCATCGATTCAGCTAATTAACTGGTGAAAGAGGAATAGACAACTTTAACCTCCCTGTGCGACGACCCGTGAGTACAACGACACCGTATACTTGCGGATTTACACACTATCAAGTT
This sequence comes from Jasminum sambac, assembly GCA_018223645.1. NCBI lineage: Eukaryota > Viridiplantae > Streptophyta > Magnoliopsida > Lamiales > Oleaceae > Jasminum > Jasminum sambac. Next base: position 19,288,601 of record CP073649.1, read on the forward strand.
TTTGGCGCCGTTGCCGGGGAGGCGACAGTTGAGATTTTTATCTTTTGCCATCCATTAGACTAAATCATTTAAAAAAAAAAAAACACAAAAACCAGAAAAAAATTTATTTCATTTCATTTATTCACGTTTTACTTTGTTCTCATTCCTGTTGGACATCGGTGTTTATTATTGTTGAGCAGACTAACGTTTGTTTCCGAATAGCCATATTTGTGCATGCACAGGAGGTCCCAGCCTCACGACTTAGTACCGCTGGATCAAGATCTTGACATCACCTTGCGTGAGCTCAGAGGGCAAATTCGGGAAAGACGAGCCCACTTCACAATGGCCGACAACAACAATGATGCTGCCAAGCCTCTTAAGGATTATGCCTCTCCCAACGCGCTAGGGTTACAATCTAGCATAGCTCGACCCGATGTCGCCGCCAATAACTTTGAGCTTAAACCATCCCTCCTTTCCATGGTCCAACAACATCAATTTGGCGGACTTCCAACCGAGGACCCAAACCTTCATATTCAGGTATTTCTTGAATATTGTGATACTTTAAAGATTAATGGGGCCACCACCGATGCAATCCGCCTTCGACTTTTTCCTTTTTCATTGAGAGATAAAGCAAGAGCTTGGCTCCATTCACTTTGCGCCAGCTCTATCACTACTTGGGCTCAACTTTCACAAGCCTTTTTATCCAAATATTTCCCACCTTCTAAAACAGCCCAACTTAGACACCAAATCACAACCTTTGCTCAGCGGGAGGGGGAGTCCTTATATGAGGCTTGGGAAAGGTACAAGGAGTTGCTCCGCCTTTGCCCACACCACGGGTTGGAAAAGTGGTTGATTGTGCATACTTTCTACAATGGGTTGACCTCCAACTCAAAAACGTCATTAGACTCAGCCGCAGACGGGGCATTGATGAATAAAGGCCTTCATGATGCATACGAGCTCATTGAGAACATGGCCCTCAACCACTACCAATGGGCCAATGAGCGAAGCACGCCGAAGAAGGGAGGTAAGTATGACGTTGAGGTACTATCTCTTCTAGCTAATGAGGTTGATGCATTAGCCGAAAAGTTTGATCAATTCAATACATCTAATCATGTTGCTCTTAATGCCTCAATGTTTTGTGAGCTTTGCAGTGTGCAGGGTCATCCAACAAATGAGTGCCAGCTAGCTCTACCTATCATACCTAACTCATCAATGGGGCAGGTAAATGCATATCCAGGTATGAATCCTCGACCTCTTGGCAATCCGTACTCCAATACATATAACACGGGGTGGGGACATCATCCCAATTTCTCTTGAAAAAATCCCAATGCTCCTCCACAACCCTACAATCCTCATGGTTTCCAACTTAGATCTAACCAACAGCCGCCCTTACCACAAAAGTCTAACTTGGAAAGCTTGATGGAAACTTTTATTGCCACCCAATCTAAGACAAATGAAACCGTCCATAACTCGATCCAACAACTACACTCAAAGATCGACTCCCTAGCCACCCATAACAAAATTCTAGAAAACCAACTGGCCCAACTTGCTAGCTCTTCCACTAGGATTCCCGGTGCTTTACCCAGTCAACCAGTGAATCCTAGAGAACAATGCAATGCTATCACCTTAAGGAGTGGGAAAGAGTTAGAAAAGCTTAAGAGAAGTGAGGGGAAGGCTAAGGGTCAGGTAAACGAGGCAATTGAGAGTGAACCAAAAACCCCGACTACCGAACATGATGGTAAAAAGGGACAGAAAGATGAGGAGCCTAGGGAGAGTGAGGAAGAAAAAAGACAAGCCCTAAACAACAATGTCACTCCCACCATCTACAAGCCAAAAGCTTCCTTATCCACAAAGGTATGCCAGAGCAAAACTCGATCACCAGTTCGGTAAATTCCTCGAAATTTTGAAAAAGCTCCATGTCAATGTTCCTTTTACTGATCTAATGACACAAATGCCGGCTTATGCTAAATTTTTAAAGGACATCCTGGCTAAGAAGCGAAATCTTGATGAGGTGGAATCCATTGCTCTTTCTGAAGAGTGTACTGCTCTTATTCAAAATAGGTCTCCTCCTAAACTGAACAATCCCGGGAGGTTTTCAATCCCATGCACCATAGGCCAAATGACAATTGAAAAAGCCTTGTGTGACCTAGGTGCCAGTGTTAGCGTTATGCCCCTCTCCATTAGCCAAAAGCTCAACACGGGGGAATTGAAAAACACCAATATGACACTCCAAATGGCTGACCGTTCGCTTAAGTACCCTATAGGAATTCTCGAGGACGTGCCTGTTAGAGTAGGGAAATTTTTCATCCCTGTGGACTTTGTAGTCTTAGAAATGGATGAAGATTCTCAAATACCCATCATACTCGGGAGACCATTCTTAGCCACAGCAGGGGCGATTATAGATGTTAAGAACGGTAAACTAAGTCTAAGTGTAGGGGAGGATAAGGTCGAGTTTATGCTAACCAATGTTTTGAAAAATCCTATGCTCGAAAGCCCCTGTTATTTGATTGATGCAGTTGAATGCATATCCAGGGAGCATTCCCCTCGAGACCTCACCTACATTTTTGCTATGGAGACGGATGAAGAGGAACTTGAACATGTACTTGAGGAAAACAATTTGACTGGTAAGGCCAATGATTCGACTCTTGGCCATGAGGTACAGAAGCTTGAATTGAAACCCCTTCATCCTTTCTTTAAATATGCATTTTTAGATGAAAATGAGCTATGTCCTGTGATTATCAATGCTAGCCAAGATGACGAACAACTTTTTAAGATGCTCTATGTTTTAAAAGCACATAAAAAAGCCATTGAATACAGTATTGATGTTCTTACGGGCATAAATCCTGACCCTTGCATGCATCGTGTTACACTAGAAGAGGTTTACAAAGACCACACTAAGCAATGGCATGACAAGTGCATCCCCCACCGAGAGGTCCATGAAGTAGTCAAGGTTTTTCCCTATAAAGTTCCTGTGTGTTGTGAAAATGGTGATAGTTTCAAGGAAAATGGCCAACGACTTAAGCTCTACTTCAATGGAAAACACACAGATACATTTAAGACTATACTTTTATGTGATATTCTCCCGAAGAGGGAAACCTGATCATTAATAGTAGCATGGTCGTATGGACGTTAAACGGCGCTTTGGAGGCAACCCGTGTTTTTCCATTTATTTTCCTTAGTTTTATTTTTTTTTTTCTTTTACATCTTTTTACCATCCTCCGCATTGAGGACAATGCTCAGTCTAAGCTTGGGGGAGGTGGCAGTTTCTACGATATATTTGTGTTTAGGTTAGTTATGTTTAGGGTATTTTTAAGCGGTAGATGTTTTACTTTTAACATGGTGTTTCTTGCTTTCTAGTGTAATGTTTCTCCCTTTTGTGTTAGTTCATTTCATATTCCTTTTTTCAGAAAATTTAAAAAAATATATAATAAAAAAATAAAAAAATTGGTCAGATCATTGCATGGCCCCCTGTGCAATTCCACATGGGCCGTGCAGACCATGTCATCATGCCACACCTCTATCTTTGCATTGTATTCATCTTAGCATCCTCTTTTAGACCCCATGGAACAATATACGAATGATTTGAAATGTTTTGGGTCTTGTGCTTGACATGCGAAGTTTGTGAACGTGGAGAAATTTTTCATTATGCCAAGGAGTTCTTGTTTGTGCACGCACTAGTTAAGTCGAATGTGCATCATTTTGAATCTTGAGCAATGGTAGGCATAACCCGGTAAGGAATTTTGAACCTTTGTGGCCGACATCATGTTACCGGTCCTTCACTTCCTTTCCTGAGTGTGTTCTCTACTTATTGTTACCCTCTAGAACTTGCTTGCATTCTTTGTCGAGGCTACATTGATGCATATGCATTCGTGAACATGATAGAGGCATTCATTTGAAACAGCCATATAGCCAAATAGCCAAATAGCCACCCATCCATAATTAAAGTATTTGATAGCCCCATTGAGCCTATAAGCTTGTTTTCCTTGTGTTACCCACATAATAACCCCATATCCTTTGCTACCCCCTTTGGCCTAGAAGCGAATTGTGAGGCATACATGAGTCATGATCGAATATGTGGATAGTTAAGAGTTCTTCCCCCTTTTTGAGAATTGTTTGAGCTCTCTCTCTTTCCCTCCATCGTACTCTTTATTTATTTCTACCAAAAACAAAAAAAAAAGAGGAAAGAAAAAGAAAAAAAAAGAAAAGAAAAAAAACAAAACAAAACAAAAAAAAGGGGAAAACAAAAAAAAAGGAGAAAAAAAAAGAAAAAAAGGGGCAAGAATGCATGGCTTCTCATTGAGGGAAGAGAGAAGTTTTTGTTGTACTGAGAAGGGAAAACTCTTTACTTTGATGCATTGAGTTTGTTTTCACTTGAGTTACGTGGACTTTGATTTGGTTTGTTGATTTATACTTCACCGTTCTCTTCTTTGAGCACCACATATCCCATAAATTTCCACACCTATTACCTTAGCCCCCATTACAACCTGGAAAAGACCTCTTGATTCATGATGCATTTGTAATCGCCAGTAGTGGAGATTGAGAACTCTTGCAAGCCTATGGTAGGGAACGATAATAGATCGAACCTGAGTGAACAATACCTATACCAAACACATGAGAGACTGAGCGAAAATGATAACTTTTGGTGAGGGTCTATTTCGTTGCTCTTGATTCAACGTGCATGCATTAAACACTAAACTTTTGATGTGCACAGGTGAGTTCTTCTTTGTGTGGTGGAGATTTGATGCGCTAAAATTCTCCTATTGACAGCGCAGGATCAACTTGTTAACTTTGGACCCTATTTTTAAATGTGTTCTTGTGGGGTAGTGAGAAATGTTTGTGATGCTGCGTGTATCGGATGTTGCTTTGTTTCAACGATGTTCCTACAAGCCCGTTCTGATTGACTCTTGTTCTCTTGAGGTCCTTAGCTCGATAGTCGGATTTCTTGAGACCAATTTTCATTTATGCTTTCTGATAAGTTTGCTTGAGGACAAGCAAAGTTCTAAGCTTGGGGGAATTTGATATGCGTGACTTTTATATGCTTTTAACCCCCGTTTTGTCCCCAATTTTAGATTGAATAGAGCTCGTCTGCATGGTTTTGTGTGAGTTTTTGCTATTTCGAACGGATATTGCTTTTCTTCTCTTTGTTTGTGGTGTGTAGGTATTTTAGGGGCTAAAAGTTGATGAACCACCGCCGATGAGGAGATCCAAGATACAAGAGCTCGGGACGAAGAAAATAGAGCGAAAAGTCGCATTTCAGACTAGCAGAAAAATGGGCGAAATCAGGTCACTGCACGGCCCCCTGTGCGAGTTCACACGGGCCTGTGCAAGGGCCTGTGCAACTGCGCACGGCCCGTGTGACGGGATTTTCTGCACTGCGCGTATTTTAGGGTTTCCTACTCATTGGAGCCCATATAAAAGGCCCCCCAAGGCCAATATGTGACGGCGAGGCTTATTTTATGAGAGTTTTACCTAGTTTTATGATTCTCTTCTCTTCCTACATCAAAAATATCAAGTTTTAGATTAGATTACAAGCTGCTCCTGGATTATTGTTCAAGTATTGAAGATTTCTACTTTTCCATCATCTCAAGCTACCTTGGATTGATCTTTACAATTGGTATTTCTTACTTTATTTGTTTAAATTCATCCAATTAGGTTTTTATTTATTTCTACATGAGTTATTGTGGATTCGTTTATTTAATTGCATCAACTACTACTATGGAAGAGTAATTCCCTTTTTGGGGATTAGGGCTCATCTACCCTAATTGCAATGAACACATGATTAGAATTGGTTGTTAGTGTGGTTAATTAATCTAGGGTTTCTATGCTAGAATTCTTATTGATTGATGTCGGTATAGCGCTCATCCGGTTTCAATTCATCGTAATACAACGAGTCAAGCACCGAGAGGTTGATTTCTCCTTGTGGACCCCCTAGCGTAGACATGACTAATCTTTGATCACGAGAGTGGCCTACATAATCATGGAGACCTTCTAAGCTTTGGAAAAAGTTAGAAACCAATTTCTCAACTCTAAATTTATCTGTCACACCTCATTTATCTTTAGGGAAAAAATGTTCATTGCCAATTAGAGTAGATGACACCCTAACCCCCGCTTTTAACATTAAAATTTATACCACTTCATTCGTTTACATTATTTAATTGTTTCGATATTTTAGTTAAGAGTAGTTTTATTCATTCCACCATCAAAAACTCCATCGATTCAGCTAATTAACTGGTGAAAGAGGAATAGACAACTTTAACCTTCCTGTGAGACGACCCGTGAGTACAAAGACACCGTATACTTGCGAATTTACACACTATCAAATCCTTCAATTACAGTAAAAAAGCTTAATGCACAATTGGGTATCAGATATAACGAACTAAAATGGGCATCTTGAAGGGTCCGGCCTGAGGTGACCCTCTCGTCTCCCTCATGGCAGGACCACCTATGTTAAACCCTATGGCCAAAAACCCCAAACACTACACCCCGAACCCTAAACCCCAAGCACTGAAGTTGAAACCATGTACCCGTAAACCGTAACCAAAGTATTATTAAATCATGTCTGTTGTTTTTCATTTTTTTCAGTAGAATTATCTTTACTCGAATATTCTAACTCGAGATATGATTTTATTGAGTATTATTAAATTGTGTATGTTTATTTTATTTTTATTTTTATAACAGTGTTCTTGCGCCGCAAGGACATTTCTTGCCTTTTGTATTAGTTATTACTACTGTTATTACTAGTCTATAGAATGGCGGATCTTGCCCATTCTTCAACATAACAACACCGCTCACATTTCTTGGTTACGTATCGATGGAGTACGCTATTCGCTTTTTCAAAAATGATTACATCGAAAGTACATATCTTATGAATTTATGATTGTTAGGAATGCTTACAAAGTTGTATCGTATTTATGCATATGTAGAAAAAACGTATCCCGCAAAAGTTGAATTACTAAATCATTGCGTTTACAGCATTACTCTATAACAAAATTTAACTCTTTAGGGTCGAAATAGAAGAAACTAAGAAAATAAAAGTAAACAACAACCGGACGATCCAATTGTTTAGGGTTTGTTCTTTATACAAATTTTTTTATTTACTTTGAATGACGTATTAGATGTGTGGTTACAAATTAAAAAAATATATTACAAAATATAAAGTAGATGTGTGATTAAAAATTGGAAAAAATATATTACTATATATAAAGCAATTGTATAAATAATTGAAAATAATGAAAGAGAAAAAATTAGTAAAAATTTAATATGTATAGAACAAGCCCTTTGTATTTCGTATCATATTACTGTGCATTCTTGTAAATCGACATAAAATAAAAATGCGTTGGCCACCTAAGTTTGCTGTCTGTGGGACCCCATGAAAATTATTCCATGCATTCAATTCGCATTAAATTTACAGAACATATAATGTATACGTTCGTTTTATAATGAAGTAGTATAATTTTTTCGCATATGGAGATATACTAAAGAAACTGAATCTTTCAGGGTGACATATTGCTCCTATCGCCTCGTTCTTGTAGACCTTGAGGGCGATATATTGATATGTCGCCTCTAAAAATTTTTTGAGACAAGGTTATATGGGCGACAAGCTACCATTAAAGGCCTTATTTTTTTATAGGGATATAAGTCTTCAGCATCATACAGTCAATGAAAGAGACAGGTTCGAATGCTTTGTTTAACAGTTCATATCCTTAGTAACCGCAAAATTATGGTTCTAGAGGCCAAAGATTTTTAATCTTCGGCCTCTCTCACAAGGGCCGTGGGGCCCTCTGCCCCCTACATTCAGATGGAGCGCGGGATTGTGTGTAAGGCCAAAGTTTGGTGGAAAAAAATTAGGCCGGAGGGAAAATTTCTATCCTTAGTAAATTTGTTTATTTCATTACCATCAATCACGTCTTACATAATGATTTTTTTCTTATGGATTTCAATAAAAACTTGTCCATAATGAATTGATTTATCTGGTCATGCACTAGAAACAACAAACAATAAATTACATTGAACGTGTTGATACTTGTAATTAATATACTTTTAACAGCTAAATTTAAGATCGAACTCAAGTTGATTTAAAATTGGCTGCATTTTTTATTATCAATTTTGGTTAACAAATAACACGCACAAGGAAGTATGAAATCGTAGTTTCCAATTCCAGATTTATTGTTTCACATTTGGATGCTCAGCTTTTTGTCGTCAATCAGGGACATTCAAGGGTTCGAAACAGTTGATCAACCGTACATAGCACCGTGTAACTCAACAATAGCAATGTCCAACTGTTTTGTACTAAATTGAAATGAAATTTTTATTTTTTATTCCAATTTAAATCTCTCGCAATTGACGATTTTGCAGCATCAACTTATTAAATGTCCGAAGCCAATCTCATTTGCGAAATGGCATGTTGGTGTGCATGTACTGGGACTTGGTATTATAAAAAAATATACAAAATAAAGTTACTCGTAATCCAAACCTAGAAACTGGACAAAGAAAAAAAAAAGAAAGAAAGAAAGAAAAAGAACTTGCATATTAAAATTTATTCATTAATATGAACACACAAAAGCATCATATTAGTTTTCTATGGGATGGTCCGAAGGCTAGCAATTAACTGTGGAATTTAAGCTTTCTCCTAATTTCTATCCTTTACAAAATCCACTCAAATGAAGGAGGAGTTGAGCCCTTCTATATGGCAACAACTCAAGTCTCAATACAAAACCAGCAGCGAGAAAATAAAGCAAGAAATCAATGATTGGCCAATGAACAATTGCCACATCATGAAATACTAAACAAATTTATAACAAACTGATAACAATGACTTATCTACATTACTACCACTAATGACTCATTAGCAGCAACAACTAAAATGAACTAATAAACTCTAAATCTCCTCCTTGGGCTGGAGAGCATTGGAAATCCATTAAGCCCAACTTGGAGAGTAAGAAAGAGAACTATGGGCTGAAGATATACTTAGTGAACAAATCTGCTGGTTGGTGCTTAGAGGACGTGTGCTCTGGATGAATGAAATCGTCCTTGTACTTATTCCTCACAATTTGGCAATCTATCTTTTGGTGCTTGGTATGCTCATGGAACACGGGGTCGGCAACAATGTGCAAATCTGCATTCTTGTCACACCACGATGGGATTGGAAGGGAGAACAGAATCTTGAGATTTGTAAAGACATAACCTATCCATTGCAACTCGCAAATAGTAGCCCCAAGACTATTATATTCAGCCTTCGCCGAAGAACGGGGAAACAGTAGGTTGTTTTTTTGGTTTTCCATGAGATCAATGCATTCCCAATGTACATGTCATACCCAGTTACAGATTTTCGAGTATCGAGAAATGAAGCCCAGCTAGAATCACAAAAACCTTCTAGTTGGAAGTCGTTACTTGGAGGGTAGAACAATCCTTTCGATGGACAGCCCTTCAAATATCTCAAAATATGTATAGCGGCGTCCCGATGACCATTACAAGGTTTACTGACATATTGACTCAGTTGTTGGACCGAGAAAATGATGTCTAGTCTGGTTATATTTAAATACAATAACATGCCAACTAACCTCCTGTTTTGTTTTGGATCATCAAGGGGATCTCCAAGATTCTGCCCCATTTAGGCAAAAGGCATTCTTAATGTCCAATTGGTGTAATGCCCATCCAAAAGCAGTAGCTACAGCAATAAAAATCCTCACAGTGGCTAACTTTCCAACTGGAGAGAAACTCTCAGTGAAGTCAATCCCATAAATTTGATCATGCTCCTTTGCCACCAACCTCTCCTTAAATCTTTCTATGCTACCATCAGGATTTAATTTTCTCTTGTAAACCCACTTAGAACCTATAGCTTTCTTATCATTTGGCAATGTCGTCAGTTCCCAAGTTTCATTTTTTTCTAATGCAGATAACTAATTATGCATTGCTTCAACCCATTACTTACTCTTACTAGCTTCTAAATAAGTCCTAGGTTCATGGAGTTGAGAAACATTAGCTAAGAATGTCATATATGCACTGTTAAAATGTGGGGATATGAAGTAAGGAAAAGTAGGAGAAGTATGAATGGAACTTTGAGGATTTTTCTTTGGACAAGTAATCCAAGCAGAAGAATAAACATTGGAAGGTGGAAGATTGGTAACAAAGTCCTACAACTAAGTGGGGGAAGATCTCATTCTAGAACTTCTTGTAGGTGGCTCCATTTGTCTTTCCTGATCATGATCATTTGTAGATGGAGATGACTCTGTGTTTGTGTTGAGGGTAGAATCTACATCCGAGGCATTTGGAGATGAGTTATGGGTCATGGTAGGGTTATATTCTATGGATTGTATATTGTTTTGAGGGCTATCAAATCTAGTTGAATTTGAATGTGTAGGTGCATTATTGCTTGTATCATCTGATGGTAAAGTAGGTGGAGGTGTTTTCTCGAAAGGTGCCATTTTATTTTGGTAGGGATATTCATTTTCAAAGAAATGGAAATATCTGGAAACCTGAATTTGATGAGCATCAATGTTATAAAGTTTGAAAGCCTTTTGTCCTAGGCTATAACCAATGAATATACATTTATGAGCTCGGGAATCGAACTCCTCCTAACAAAATCGGTTTGTTAAGGGAGTTAGGTCCAATATTTTACGATGACATCAGAGTTAGGCAAAGTTTTATGATATTGGATACCGCTAATATCGATTCCACAGTTGTGTGTTATAGTCCACGCTGTGCGTAAGGATGCGTGTTAGAATTCCACATCGGCCTGTAATATGTACAAGATTCAATATATAAGGTGTGGGTAATCATCCCCTAATAAGCCAGTTTTGTTAGGAGGAGTTATGCCCAATATTCTAATATAGTATCGAGCAGGCTACGTGTTTGAGTTTGAATCCCACCGCCACCAATTTAAAAATAAATTATGCACGTATTAGGCTTTGATGGGAAAATAATAAATCACGCCTACACGTGTGAGAGCGTGTTGGAAATAATATTTAAATAATATGAATTCGAATCGATCTATCAGCTTAAACTTTTAGATCAAATGGCTCTACAACTTTAACATGGTATCAAACCTAGGCTCAATTGTGATGTTGGGAGCCCCCAATATCGATTTATCCACGGCATGGTCCACACTGTGTGTGAGGGGGCTGTTAGAATCCCACACCGAGTTATGAAATGTATAAAGATCTAATTAATAAGGTGGGGGTAATCATCCCCTAGCAAGTCAGTTTTGTTAAAATGAGGTAAACCCAATATTCTAATAGGCTATAATGTTAAAGGCATAGCAAAGACAACCAAAAGGTCTTAACATGGAATAGCTCGGCTTATGTCCATACAAAATCGATCTCATAAGGAGTTTTCCAACTCAACACTGAGCTAGGCAATCTATTTATAATTAAGGTTGCCATCAAAATAGCATAGGTCTAGAACTTTAGAAGAAGATTAGCATGAAAAATAAGTGACCTAGCCATGTCAAGTAAATACCTATGCTTTTTTTCTAACACCATATTCTATTGGGGTTAGTAGATGGAAGATCTTTCATGGATAATCCCAAATTTATGAAACAACAACTCACAATCCTTATTGATAAACTCTATCCCATTATCGGCTCTAAGGTAGTTGACTTTGTTTTGGAATCGGGTCTTGATCATGATTAGCAAACCTTCAAGGATTCTTGTAACATAAATTTTATGCCCTATAAGAAAAGTCCAAGTTGATATGCTACAATCATCTACTATAGTGAGCGTGTATGGAGTTTTGACATGGAAAATTTCCTATAGGGCCCCCAAACATCAACATGAATCAGCTCAAAAATTTCTTTAGTTTGAATAGAACTGAGTGGAAAAGGAATTCTTTGATGTTTTCCTTCATAACAGGGTTGACAATTATGTAATAAAAGGAAATCAGAAACATCATAATGTTCTCTAATAAAGTCTAAACGGCTAAATGTTGAAGAAGCAGCATGCCCGAGTTTGTAGTGATAATGAGACAAAGAATTATTACAAGCAAGATTCGCAAACTTCGAAGTCTTAGAAGTTGTTGAACTGGAATTTATTACATTAGAAATCAAAGGTCTAAATTTGTCAGGTTGAAGGCTTGTTTTTTCCAGTATATAGAGTCTTCCGAAGAGTTTTCCCATAGCCAAAATTGCCTCAGTAAGTTGGTCCTACAGCAGGCCAAAAGTGAGGAAAAAAAAGTAAATTTATCATGAGAAGTGCAACTAACTTTCCAACATAGAGGAAATTGTATTTGAAGCTAGGAATACACAACGTGTCAAGAAAATGTAATCTGTTGTTTAACTGTCCCAATATGTGTAATAGATTTGATTGATCCATCTGGAAGGAATACAAGGGTGTGAAAATGGGTAGGTTTAGGATTATGCAAGATGCTAGAATTAGTGCACATATGCGAACTCACTCATGTGTCTAAAATCAATGATCTTATATCTAATTTGTTTGATATAGTAAGAGCATGATGGAAACCAACAAGCATATCATTACCTGCATAGTCTTCGAAGTGAGAAAATTTTACCATTCCTCCATTGTTCACAGAGTCTGCTTTTCCCTCCATGTACAGTGTTATTTCTTGCTGGACTATATTTGATACATTTGTGCCTGGTGTATCCATTTTCCCTTCCATAACTACATCCTTTTCTTCAATATCCAGTGGATTGTCAACCAGATTAGCCATCTTCCTGCTCTGTCTTCCTTATCCTCTCTGCTTTTTCAATTTCTTATACTATTCAGGGTATCCATGGATTTTAAAACAACATTCTCGTATGTGTCCAAACATGTTTCGATGAGTACAATGTTGATTTGATTTATCCTCATAGTTTCCTTTATCCCTGCCTCTCCGATAATTTCTAACTCCTCTATTAGCACCTCATTCTCTCCCATAATTCTGGTTTTTAGCCATTAAGGCAGTATCAATGTTCTTAGCAAATGTTTGATGGACATCCCTTTGTCTCTCAACCTTTAATATCATGGAACAGGCCTTGTTTGCACTTGGTAATGTTTCCATAACAAGCATTTGGTTCCTAACATGATCGTAAATATCATTTAATCTCATTAGAAACTGAATAAGTTTGTTGAAGGTATTCATTTTCCCTACTTCCTTAGCTGCACCACAGCTATAGCCACAACTACACGCTGGAACCGGGATTAACCAAGCATATTCATCCCACAGTTTCTTTAGTTTTGTGATACACACAGCTACTGACATGTTTCCTTGGTTTAAGCTACTGATCTCTCTCTATAATTGGTATAATAATGGACCATTACACTCTCCAAATCTCTCTTTGAGATCTATCCATAGCTCACGAGCAAAATTAGCGCAAATAAAGGCATCGACAATGTCTTTCGATATAGAATTTAAGATCCAAGAGATTACTATGCAGTCCACCTTCTTCGACTAGTCATAATCATCGGAATTTTCTGCTAGTTGTTGACATTTGCCAGTTATGACTCCTAATTTGGTTTTAGCTCCAAGTGCGATATTCATTGAACGACTCCATGTGAGATAATTTGTTCCTGTGAGTTGAAAGGTGACTAAGGCTACTCTTGGATGATCAGAACCTTGCAATTATAGTGGATCATTGTTGTAAATCTGAAATCGATTTGCTTCTATTTCATTTCGTCTTGTGGTAGCATTTTGTGGTGATTTCTCTTCAACTTGATCGTTTTCCATAATTGCTCAACCTAGATGCTTCGATACCATGTGGAATTTAAGCTTTCTCCTAATTTCTATCCTTTGTTCCACAAAATCTACTCAAATGAAAGAGGACCTGGGCCCTTATATATGGCATCAACTCAAGTGTGAATACAAAACCAGCAGTGAGAAAATAAAGCAAGAAATAAATGGGGTAATGTTCGAGAACAAGCGCTAGCCTTGTAGTTACGGCGCTAGCGCTTGTGTTCGAACATCACCCGAAATAAATGATGGGCCAATAAATAATTGCCACATTATCAAATGGTAAACAAGTTTATAACAAACTGAAAACAATGACTTATCTACATTACTGCCAATAATAACTTATTAACACCAACAAATAAAATGAAGTAATAAACTCTACATTAACAATGCAAGTTGAGTCTAAATACTAAATGGGAAAAAAAGTATTTACATTATTTTATTTGACTTTTCAAACTTAGAGAATCTACAGCATTAAATAATTAATTTAATTGTTTTAGTGAGGCGTGTGTCTCTTAGTAATCTACAGCATTATTTTATTTTTTTTTTGAATTATCGCAACCCGAAAATCCGAATTTGAAGTAGAATTTTATTAATAACAAAAACTTATTACAAGAAAAGGGGTTTAAACCAAACATTTCTAAGAAATTTACATCGAAAAGAAGTTGGAAAATAAAAGCCTAAGCTATATAAAATCAACTCTTAACAGTTCTAATATTGGCTAGTCCAATCCTCTCAAGTTTCAAAAATGCATTTACTAGAACTAGTTAAGTCCTTTGTGTGAAGAAAAGTGAAATGTTTCTGCCTATGAGCCAAGGATAATGCTGGAATGTCATAGCCATTTACATGATTAGTGGCATAATAATAACAATAAAATTCCTATCTTGCCATTGATGAATGATTGTATTGATATTGATTTAAAAGATATTGAAGTTATTTTATTCCATTATGGTATTCTTTATGGCATTTAATATGTCATTGTAGTATGGTCGATGAGCTAATGAAGCAAAATGATCCACAGCAAAATTTCCTTATCGGTGTATGTGTGAGAATCTGAAGTCATCTACTTGCTTAGTGTTCGGATATTGTCTAGGATATATTGTAAAGCCCAAGGGCCATTGCAGTTGCAGGTGGAAGAGCGTAGATGAATAGCAGTCTGGGAGTCTGCTTGTACCCAAACCTGATTGATCCCATGTTTAAAGCAAAGTTTAAGTCCAATCCATATAGCCTGAAGCTCTGCATAAGTAATACTGGACTCCCCATAAAATTCATGAAAGGCCCATATCATGTTACCCTTATCATCACGGAGAATTCCCACTCCTGTTGCTTGTGACTGAACTACTGAGCCATCTGAATTGAGTTTAAACCAACCAGGACTGAACATGGCAAGACCAAAACCTAGCTAACAACAAGGGATGACCATCTCTCCACATAGTCTAAACCAATTAAAGTGAACTCATGCGTGTAAAAAATGCCATTGAAAACCAGTGAGTATGACTTAACTTTAAATTTGGGAGAATGAACATACAAGAAATACTGAGTTTATAAGAAATTACATTTTAACCAAATTAGCACAAAGTCGGTTATTTTAACCCAGCCTCACTCTTTTAAGCTTTCCATAGGACCCATGTACAACTCCCAGGCCCATTGGCCTAAGTGTACCAGGCATTAAAATACCCCTACAAACTTACTAACTCGAGTCAAGTAGGCAACAGAGTGAGACGCAAAAATTAAGCACATTATTATCAATTCAAAATTCACATGTGCAAACCTTTCCCCCTTAAGCTTTCTAGATGCCCTATATAGCGAGCTTTACCCAAACCAGCATGTTTTAGGGTGCTAGGTTTTGGAAGGACCCCTACAACCTTAATCACCCGAAAAGCCTAGGCTATGAAAAAAGTACATGAATGTAAAACAAAACGTACTAATGAATATATTATGATAGTTTTTCGATTTTACTCAATTCTCATTAGCCTAATGTCTACCACTCCAAATCTTACACACAAAGTAAATCTTGCTCATAAGAGCTTAGTGAGTGCTGTGAAAGAAAGGCATGAATTCAGCTCAAGTTTTCCTAAACCAATGAGAATTCTAGTCAACAACCCATGATTTACTTAGTTCTAAAGTGCCATGCAGCAATTTAGAAAATTCATCCAACCATGCCAACAATAAAATGAAAGAAGAATTAAAAAAATCTTTTTCTATAAAAAACTAGAAGAACAATAAAAGAAAATGCATAAAAGAATATAAAATTAAAAAAAAAAGGCAAAGCATGCAATGAAGGATAAAATTAGTGAAATTTACATGGATGCTCTAAACCTACAATCAATAGGTTATACCTGAACCAATAGCTATCCCAGACTCACCACAGTGGTCGAAGAGCTCACTCTTCTTAACCTGCTCCTGTTTGGTTGAAGTACTCAGCCTGGTCAAACACCTTACAACCTTAATCAACCAACTCACTTGCATACTTCACTAATTCTCAAGCCTGAGTAGAAATATCCACATGGGAAGGTTTGGCTAGGAATTGTCTGCAATTGGGATGAATATGGCCTAATTTCCCACAATGATAACATGTAGGAATGAATTTGGGAGCAGACTCGGGAGGAGTGGGATTCTTAGGTCGACAATTATTCCGAGGCTTAGCAGTGCTAGAAACAAATGTGGTCTTGAGGTTTTTAGAAATTGAAGCACCTTTATTTTTAAGACCAAGACTGCCTTTGCTACAAGTTGGTTTTGCCCATGCCAAGGATATGGTCTAGTTTTTGAGTGCTATTAGAAAAAGTTTTGATTTGGGCATTGGTAGCCTCTAGCACCTTCTCTAGTAAACTAACAGTTTTTTCTAGACCTTTTCTCTCTTTCCTCACTTCTACTATGCTCTTCTTAGGTTCTTCCAATTCAGTAACTTGCCTCTGCTTATCTACTTCAACCTGATTCAACCAGAGCTAGTTTTGTGCTTAGGCGAGTAAGGCCGTCACCTCAGGCTCAAAACTGGAGAGGGCAATTTTTTTTCCTTTTATCACACGTAAATATTTACAATATATAACAAAACAGTGCCACCATTACCATACATGCAATGTGGTGTGGTGTGTAACGCCCAATCTAAACCCTACTAAACATCAGAGTTGCGGAACTAGACTCGGCGTCACACGTACATTTAAAAAAACAACACGGGTGTTTATTTACATTCTTAAACTGTTTGACATTCGCAAAACACAACCAAAAACATTTCCCGTGTTCATGTCAAAAGCATAAATACAGGATCTACAGCATCTTTCTTCTTCCCCACACACAATCCCTCACGCATCAATCCCGAGAGGTTTCCCCGCCATTACCCGAACTGCGCACCTGCCTGAAGTACCTACAGTTATAACATAGAAAACCTAATGAGTCACAAAGACTCAGTGGGCATATAGATAGATGCAATGCATGTCACACTTGTGTATTGGGCCCAGTTGCTTATCAAGTGGATACACCGGCGCCAACATAACATAATATAACATAACATATGTGGCCCAATTGTCTCAATCCTCATGCGGGCTTCGCCCATGAGACGGCCAAAAGTCTCAATCCTCTTGCGGGGACTTTTCCCGTGAGTCCATAGAAAACTTTACATAGGTGTAATCACCTGGTACGCAACATCACATTCACATGCTATGAATTTATGCTCGTGAACAAAACGAGTACAAATAGCTAACCTTTCTGTTACCTCTACTTCCTGTGAAGCTACTCATGTGATATCACCATACATAAAACGTCAACATCATATAGCACCTCAAGCATAGCTTAATCACATAAAACCCTAAAGCTCTAGTATATGAGCAAGAAGGGTAACACATAAATTATGCTATACATGTCTACTTCAAGCCATAAACATACATATCAAGATATATATATAACGTTCTACTCCTACTTACCCTTGTTACAACTAATACATCTAATACCCACCTTGCTAGAGTGGAAAAGAACCAAGAAAACGATCAACTTCTTCACCTCAACCTTCACCAACCAAACAACCCAACAAGACCACAAGCTAGCTCTTCCTTTTTCCCAAGTTGAAGACCTTGGATTGATGATCAAAATTGCTTTTTGGGGGTTTAGGGTCGAGCAAATGGAGAAAAATACCCCCAAAATGGCTTCAATTGACAAAAATACCATTCCGCCGACTTAACATTTACGGCCGTAACTTACTGCTTTACGGCCGTAACAAACCTTCATACGGTCATAACAGTCTTTGTAAATTCAGCATTCTTATCTTACGGCCGTATCATACATCTTACGGCCGTAACCCATATAAATACGGCCGTAACATAAACACATACGGCCGTAATTAACTCTGTAAATATGGGTCATTCTTTACTTCGACACTTACGGCCGTAACAATACCCTCTTACGGCCGTAACTCATGAGATACGGCTGTATCTATATATATGGCCGTAATAAGCTCTCTGCATCTTTACGCACATTTCACTGGTCCACATTACTATCGTATCCATAACCCTTATGGCCGTAACAACACACTTATGGCCGTAAATGATAACCTTACGGCCGTAAATTCCCATTTTTCTACATTTTGCACCAGGTTTACACTTAATGACCCGAACACCATCCATAACCTCATATACACTTATAAACACATATAACAACATTGAACATGTAAGCAACACCAAAATCACGTCATCAACATCACAAATTCTTAAGGAAAACGAACGGGGCTTCACAATCATCCCCCCTTAAATAAATTTCGTCCTCGAAATTTACCTGCAAAGAGTTGGGGGTAGTTTTTCTTCATAGTTTCTTCTCGTTTCCACGTTTCCTCTTCAATAGTTGCGCTTTGCCAGAGTACACGAACAATAGGAATGTGCTTCCCTCGTAATTGTTTTACACTTCGGCCTACAAGTCGAACAGGTCTTTCCTCGTAAGACAAGTCGGGTTGCAAATCCAATGGAGGGTCTGGCAAGATATGATTTGGATCTGGCACATACTTCCTTAACATTGAGACATGGAATACATCGTGGATTCGATCCATGTGCGTCAGTAACTTCAAACGATAGGCAACCTCACCAACTCTATCAAGGATTTCGTATGGCCCAATATAACGCGGTGAAGCTCTTGACTCCTCTAGCAGTAAAAGCAATAATATTAGCCTTTATGCCCTTCGAACAAAAGGAACTACTATGAAATAGTACAATGGGTAGCATTGAGGGCACCACAAGTACTCTTCTTGTAAGAAGGATATTTAGTCCTAATGTACCCAAAACCCTTATATTGCCGACGCCTAACCTTTTGAGATTTCTCCAGTGGTTTTACCTGAGGCTTTTTTTAAAAATAATTCTTTTGAATTTTTTAACAAAATAATTAACATCATTGTCATTTAGACTTTCAACCAAAAAGTTCAAAAAATTTGTATTTTTCTCAGGCTGACGGGCCATATCGACACAAATGACAACAAACACATGCGAATTGGCAAAAAAACTAAAGCATAAACAAAAGTTGATAGATTTGAATTTCAAAGAAATAAAAATTTACAACTAGAATTAGAAAACATTTGAAGGCCTAAACGATGTGATTTGGCCAGAAAAGGGCTTTGTTCAGAGACAAAGCTCCGATTTTGATCCATTGGTCCGTTTTCAATCAAAAACCACTACTAGCTTATCAAAAATAGGCATTTCAACAAAATCAGCAAATTTAAGCATACAAATTGGGTCAAATCAAAATTAGTCTCTAATACCAACTGAAGAATTCGAGTGCAGCGGTGACCCAGTCAATTATACAATTATGAAATACAACAACCAACCATGCAATGAGGCAGTCAAAGCAATAACCAAAGCAGTAAATAACACCAGCTATGATGATGGAGGAAAACCTATTGAAGAACTTTTGAAATGGTAAAAAACTATGGGCGAACTTGCTATGAAATTCATATAGAAAAGGTTTAGTACGACAAACCTCATCGCATTGTGCATACTGCGACCTCAGGAACTCCGGTGCATTTTTTTCACAAGTGGATCTTCAGCGTCGCTAGAACTTCAGCTACTTTACACCAAACTCAAGAACTCTAAAGGCTAATAGTGTGTAGGATTGTGGATTGGCATTTATGAAAGTGATTGGCAATCAAATAATTGAATTGCATAGGGTAATAGTAATCTAATAGTGTATTGTAGATTAGAAAGTAGCAGAAAAAGGCTAGAGATTGTGAATTGGGTCTGGTTGCCCAGATGGGCAGCTCAAGCGGCCCTCGAGCGGCCACGTCCAGATGCGTGCCACTCAAGCAACCTGCTCTAATTGATCAATTTGAATAATTCTTGATTATCCTCGGAATTTTTCCATCCCGTTTTCTTCAATTGAGCCTATAATCAAATTCTAAACTACCCTACGATTAACTAAACAAGTTAGATTGAAATTACAACTCAATAGGTATGATTTTCATACACAGATATGCCAATTACAATATTCCTAATATAATTAATTTTTCATAATTAGCTTACTTTGTACATAAATATCTATATTGACACGCTCCGCGCCAAATTATCTCTAATAACTAGACACGTTGCGTGCGCTAACGATGGATGATAACCAAGTGTCGGATCCACCGATAAGGCAAACTGTAACTGCCCTGTAACTACGTGATTTTATCTTAATTTAAATAATAAAAAATGATTTTTAAAAAATTTGACAGAGTTTCCTCTGTATTTTGGACATAACCACCCTGTAAGGATTCATTTCAAACTCAAGCAATCAACCCAACATTTCACAAGTCTCCTTTCAATAAAAGAATATCAAAATCTTTGAAGATAATCACAACCACCGTAATCCAACATCAAGGTGATTTCCCAAAACTTGAATGAGAATAATATGTGGAAAGAATTAAGGAATAAACTAATAAATGAACACTAAAAAGCATATTCTCAAAATGAATGTAAAATCCCAACTAACAGTTAATGAATGAATAAAATAATGAACAGTACTAGCTAAATGAAAAACAAGATGCTGCTGGTGGTGGTCGTGGCCAATGGTGGTGGTGGTGGTGTTGGTCAACAGTGGTCAACAGGCGATCAAAGGTCACACTCAACTGCTTCCTGATAAGAAAAATATTAGAGAAATACATGAGTTTTGTAACCCAATGAGTGGATAAGTTTGTAAACATATATAGTTTTTCATCTAAAATACCTTCATGAAATTTATTTATAATCAAGCATATAAATACAATAAATAATTGAAAATCATTGAGGTAAAACTCATAGTTGAAATTATTTTAGCTGAACAACACTGATTGAACTATTTCCAATGGATTTTTCTTTCCAAAACGGAATTCTATAACTAAAAATGATCTACTGAAAAATAACATCAAAAGTACCAATAAGTAACAACACACTTGTACAGAGTATTCTCAATGCACGTGGCGTGTCTCTCAAAGTCTCGTCTGTAATCTGAATATCGTGCAGAACAAGTCCCAAAGGCTAAGCACCCCGTACACGACCCAAAGCCTATGTGTGTATAAAAGTGGGTTCCAAAGACCTATGTAATTCTAGTTATACACTGTGGAACACATCATAATAGTGTAGAGTGGGTAAATCTAACAAGGTACATCATGATAGTATTTAAAAGCATACTGGAATTTCAAACGTGGTACTTTATGAAAAATATAATTTTTCCACTCACAAAACTACGAACTGCTTCTAGTTCGGCTGGTAGACTTCCCCAATCATCTCGTCACCGCCTGAAATAATAAAAATATTCTAATTAAAATCTACACACTTGGGTTCCGAACCAATTGCCTAACCACATTCAATACTACGCTTTAACTTTCCTGACAATCCCTAATTCCTCCATTCCATTACTTTATTTCTCTTCTTTCGTTGATTTTATAATATTCTATACCATTGGAACTAGCCAATTGAATCATATAATAAAGTCCTAAATTTTAGCATCTAAGTAAGGTGAGTTTCAATCCACTTTATGACCCATTACTCAATTGGCATCAATTCCACTTCAAAATAATTAATTAGGGTAAGATAACATCTTAATAACACCTAATTAACCCAAATTAATGATAAATTTCAAATCCCAATGTCTATTGGTAAAATCCTAAAATTAATTTCACCATTTACCTCAAATTTATTAGGGCAAAATTGAAAGAAATGCGATTGCCACACGAAACCACGACAAATCCACTATTTCCCTTCCTTTTCCCCTTTTCTTTCTCTCTTCCTTTTTCTCACATATTAGCTTTGGCTTTCCTGGTCCTTGGTTGCTCTTCGCGAATTCAGATTGAGGGCTTATTTTGTTTTTAACATATATATTTATTAGGTTTTGCAACTTAGGTCCCTCTCCTTATCGGTTTATTTAAGTTGATCCTTGGCTCTTAATTGCACCCTGAAGCCATGAACTCCTAATTAACTCAATTAAGTCCATAAAACTGGACCCATAATTAATGACTTTGATCAAGTAGTAGTTGAAATTTAAATATGCAAAAATTCGGGTCGTAACATATATATTACATAAAACTGGGTTTGATTGGAAGTTGTAATTAAAAAATAGTTAATAGGACAAAAACTTGTTATTGCTTTGTTGTTGCAATTAAATATTATCACATGTATAGTTAGTTATTTTATTCAACAGCAAGAATAATTAATAATTAATTAATCCCAATAGTATAATTAGTATGATGATTTGTTATTTAATTAATTTTCCCTATTTTGACACATTTTTAAAATAGTTTGTTTTGCTTTTCATAGACATTTTAGCAATTGCGATTTCACATGAATATTGAGTAAATTAATTTATTTTTCCTTTGCCATAATAGTATTATATAATATCACTTTGAATATTACTATTATTAATCACATCTTCTCAACAGTAAGAAAAAGTATGATTTATTATATAACTTGTTAATTATTTTCATATGTTATGTACTTATAAATATACAATGATATAATTATAGACATTGTATATTGGTCAAAAAAATTATAGACATTGAATAACTTTATAATTTATTATTTCTATTTCTATATTTCAAACATCACAATAATTATTGCATCATAAAAAAGGGATAATGCATAAAAAGGTGAATGATGAACGTGGGAAATGGTCCAATTTGAATGTCCATCTATGCAACTGGAAACTATAAACGTGGTGCAAACTATTCATTTTCCTCACATTTTTTTTTTCATCAACGTGAATTAAGCAGCTCAACTTATACATAAAAAAAGAAGCTTACAAATAAATAATGAATAAATTTATTTATTTTTCTAAGATGACTATCACTTAATATTTTAATGACTGGCTTAACGATTTAATCACATGATCTCAAGACATTAAATACTTAAAATTTATATTTTTGGATGTAGTTATCTAATGAATATATGGGTCCAATTAATTACTATTATTTGGGTTCATTTTAATTATTTTCCATGCTTACATTTTTTTTTTAATTTTCATTAGTATTTTTTTTCACAATTACAAACTTATTTATACATGTATTATTAACTTTTGTATTTATAAATATGATTATTTTGCCAATTACAATTATTTATAATTTTAATTGGCCATGATTTAATAGAATGTAATGTTTGTTCAAAATTTTGTTAAAAAATTTAAAAGTTTTGCCAATTGTTTGTAATATTGGTATATATAATTTATTATGTATAGTACTTATAACACATTTAATTATTACTAATCATTCAAATGTGAATTGTGAAGAAACTATATTTGGCATCATCATTAGTCTGCATTACTAACCCATGCATGATTTGTGTTGAAATAATTATTCACAAATTTTAAACATTACGATTGAATAGAATGAAGTGTTTGGTGCAGACTGTATTGAAAAAAATAATTTTACAATTGTCTGCTATATTGGTTAATAGAATTGATTTACACTACTACTACTAAGATATTTAATAATTATAAAATATTACTCTGAGATGTTAGGTATAAATTTGTTGCTTTTTATATATATATTTTTTTGTATATTATCATTAGTTTACGCACAATTAGAAAGTTAACATATTTAGTCATTATAAACTCATAATTATGATGTTAAGTATAAATTGTTTGTAACCCAAAATTTATGCTTTGATTCTATGAAAGCTTTTCACGCTTATGGAGATCAATTTTAAATGAATGGTTTACTTAGTTCTATGTTGATTATTGGTTACGTTATTTGGTGTTAGTTTCATATATTTAAATAGCTACTATAATTAACAAATCCAATATCATGATTCAAAATTTCATAAATAACTCGCTTTTATTAAAAAAGTGGGTTCAATTATATATGATTTCTCCCAATCATTTCAATCATGTGGAAGGACACATCGCACACATCTATAATTCAAATGTTTTGCCAATATTTTTGATGATTTTGATCTTAATTTCTGGCAACTACTTAGAAATATGAATGTCAATATCATGAGTTTTTCCAATTCACCCCAACCTTTTATAAAAATATTAGTTGACACCGTCGGATATGAGGTTGCCTTTTCGGCTCCAAAGAAAACAGTTTCCATTGATTGTATGTTATGCTATGACTATTGATAAGAGTCAAGGACAATCTCTGTCACACGTTCGTCACTTCTTAAGAAAAACAGTGTTTAGCCATGGCCAATTGTATGTGGCTATTTCTTGAGTTACAAATTGTACCAGGTTGAATGTGCTTCGTTATGATAAAGAAGGGAATCCGACTAATGTGACTACGAATGTTGTATTTAAAGAGAAGGTTTTCAAAATTTGTGATGTTGTTTGTCGAAAATCTAACATTTTTTCACTAAATAACATTTTTTTGTTAGAGTAATGTAATACTTTATTTCTGTGTTTTTTTTATTTATTGATTTAATTTTATGATATGTACATTTCTAATATTATTAAACTACTATTGGAACTTGAAAACTATTAATTTTATTGAATTACATTATAATTATAATTCATTTAACACTAATCTCATTTAAATATTGATCAGATTGTATTGTAAAGTGTTTGACTATAATATGTACATTAAATAAATTGTAATATAAAGAATTTTGTAAAAATATATAGTAATATGTTATAAGCATAAAATAAATTATATATGATAATATTTAATATTCATTAAATATTATAGTAATTTAACTATTATATTAACTAATTAACAAATAATAATAGTATAGGTGCTTATATTTTAACATAGGATGGTAGGCAATCTTCATAGATAAAGTCAGGGATCCATGATCATTTGGAAAAAGAAAAATAATTAAATATGTTGATTTCTTTTTCATATTAATACAATGTTCCTATATGAGGTCCACGATGTGGTCACAATTATGAAAGGGATTAGAGAGGCTTCTTTTTTTATTAGTAGATTGTAATCATTTTATTACTCTTTTGATAGTCATATTGAAAATAACTAATTTATTTGGAGTGTAACCTCAATTTTAAATAAGATTGTAACAATATATGCTACCAAATCTATTCATTTTATCAAATGTTATATTACTATCAATTAAACATAATGGTGAATTACATAGTAAATGATTTATTTTTCTATGAACTATACCACAAACTTCAACTTACACAGTTTTACTCATATGCAATGCACGGGTGTGAAAATTACTTAGGTTGTATTTTAATAGTGTGTTAGGGTTGTTTGAAATTAAAAGCAATATTCATGTTTTCCATACGCTATATATTTTGCATTATTTAAAATTATCATGAACAAATAAGTAATTTCATATCTAAATAAATAAAATTTTTGCACAAAAACTATCTATGCAGACCAAGTTTATAACTATTGAAGATTAAAAATAATAATTGAGGAAAAAAATTAATGGTGTAATTACATTAAGAAGTGAACGTTGGGAACATTTAAAATAGTAAGAATGTGGTGTCCTAAATGATATTTATCATGTGAATATAATTAGCCCTACTCTAAAATCTAAAGTTTCTAGAAGTAAAAGTTGTCCAGAATAGTTTTCACCTTAAAAGACTTTTGCAAGGGTAATAAATAGATATGTGAAAGAATTACATTAATAGAAGACAAAATAAAATGTACTCACATAATCACATTCAACATTTCAAAAACAAACTTATGTAAATATGTGTGTTCCTCACAAGAAAATCTAGAATAAATTTTCATTAATATAGTGATGCTTTTCATATTACAGTTAAAAATAACCTAAATTTGTAACAAGATTATGTGAATACAAAAGTTAAAGAGTTAATCAAATCTGAGCACATTAACCTACAGAGTATATATTTTCAGTCATCATTTTCAAGACGCCATCCGTATCTACCTCTCCAAACATCAAATTCCTACTTAAAATGAAGGGATTTTATTGTTCATCAATTCTTTTTTCTTCGTTCATCTTTTCGAATTCCCTGTCGCCGTCACCTAGTCCATTTATTCCGTACCTTAACGCCACAATAATCAAACTGATTTGTAGCCACACTTCAGATTTCGAGTTTTGTGGGCTAATTTTGATTGCAAACCCAGTACGCTCTGTGGAAGGTGCTACCGCAACAACGCTTCACCAATCAAGGATATTTGTCGCATTCACAAGAGATTTCCTTGACCAAGCAAAGAAAAGGGAAAGGAATTCAACAGTGCTGGCACCACTTTATGCATCTTGTGAAGCTGATTATGACATTGTTATGAAATTACTGGGAGCAGCTGCACTCCATTTTGCCATGGCAGATTACAAAGGCATGATAGGTTCTTTAAATGATTGTAGGAATCCTGTAAATCATTGTCAAGAATCCATGAGTAGTGCTCATGTGCGTCAAGTCCTTGAAAAGAATAGGAAAATGAGAGTGTTGCTTACCATGGGACTCTATGAAGGAAGTCTTCTCTTGGGCAATATGACTATATAGAATTAAGAAAAGCAATAACAAAATTATGTCTTTTGTATTTTATAACCTTCATACTAAAATTTGGACTCTATGAAGAGAAGTGTTCTCGTCTAGTCATGTTTTGCAATAAAACTATATTGTGCTTCACAATTATTTTATTATTAGACTATGAAATACGATTGTTTCTCCGCTAATCACTTTTTGTAAATTTCGCAAAACACTTTAGTTATGCTTCTGTGAAAAATGAAAGTTGAGAAGTCAACAACAATCACAGTCTTTGTAGCCTGAAGGTTTCAAATCCATTGAGACAATAAAAGGCTGAAATTTCTGGACAAACAAGTGGACAAAGATAGACTAGGCTAGTGACCATAAATAAGACAATTAAAATTGATATCGGACAATTGACACTGATTGATGAGAACTACAGAGGTCAAAACATAGTTCGTGTGCCGGAAGGTCCGATTACGAGGTCAAAGGCTAAAAAGATCCAAGAAGCAATGATGGGGTTAATTCAAAAATTGTGGATTAAGGCTCAAACAGAAAAGGAGTTCAATTTTAAACTTGAATCAGGCGGTGAGGAGCCACGAACAATCACATTGATTGAGATTGAGGAACTGTGCCAAAGCGAGTTGAAGAGCACAAGTTTTGATCAACAAATTGAGACCTAATTGGCAAATGATGTAGAAGAGGTCTTGGCTTAGGGTGTGGTCGCGCCCTGTTTTCACCAGTTTGCATCAGTTTATTTAAAGAAGAAGCCATGAGCTAAAGCGTGGGCACGTCTTACCATATACGCATTTCTAGGAAATTTTTCCTTATTTTTCCCATATTTTTCCCATATTCTATTTTTAGTAATTTTTTATGAGTCTTTTTATGGTATTTTGTTATTCTCTATTATCTTAGAATTTTAGGGAATATATGTTTCTTTCCCTACAAGCAATAGTTTAGGGTTTTTCTATTATCTATTTAAAGGATTATTTTTCCATTGTAAAATGACGACTTTGAATTAATTGGAGTGAAACTCTTTTGTGAGGAAAATTATCTTTTCTTCCATTGTTCTTCTTAGAACTTTTCGAACTCTACAAGAGATCATCGTTCTTGTGTGAGTTCAACAATCAATCGAAGGTTCTTGTTTCCGCATCTTATTGGGTTTAGGGTTAACATACCATAGGTTCTTGAGTCGTGAAGCGTGGGTTGGAGATTACCACTTTCTATTCGATTTTAACTTTTCTGGGATTGTTCCAATCTCGTTGTGGGTTTCGTTGGCATTGCTCCAACGGGGTTCTCATCAGTTGGTATCAGAGCTTGGCTCTAAAAATCGGGCAATCTATTTTTTCTTCCTTTGTTTTTCGTGTTCTTACTGTGGGAAAAAAAAAAGAAAATTTAAAGTTTGCCGAATCTGTCCAGACTTGGTCGGTGTCCGTTTTCAGCGAGCTAGTACTGAATTTTGAGTAAAAATGACCCAATAAACAAGATCAGTAGTAAACTACTTACACGAGGCATTTTTGTATAAAATCGATCGTTTAGGGCTCTAAAATTCCATATTTAAACTGTTCGGTCAATTTTTCAATTTCTTTTCAATTCTTTTGTTTTGTTAATAGCAAGCAAAGCAATTCCACTTGCTATTGGGTCAAAATTTTGTTCATTAGTTTGTCTTTTTTTGATTGATTGTGTGTCAGATCTCACAAGGGACAACCTTCTCAAGTTTACTTGGTTACGTTCTTTGAAGAACTTGGCGAAAAGGAATAGAGCGGAAAAAGGCAAGAGTGGTGAGTACATTATCGGGTAACAGCCCAAATTGTGTGATACACGAGTGATAAAACACGTGAGGACACTTATCACACAAGCACAATGACTACCGTTGGGCAAGAAAACAATCAAGTGATGGAAGTGCTCAGAGATGTGGTTGGGAGGCTAGAAAGGCTTGAGGCAAGGAGGGATGAACCACAAGGTAGGGTTCATAATGATAGGAGGAGAAATAGGCGAGAAGTTAGGGGTGAACGAGAAGAAGATGCAGGAAGTGATGAGAGTGGCGATCAAAATTTGATTGTTGGGAGGTATAGAGGAGATACAGGCGTTAGAAGGGATCATCGAGGTCGTGATGGAGTGGATGAGAATATTGGGAGCATCAAAATGAAAATCCCATCTTTTTGGGGTAGAAGTGATCCAGAGGTTTATTTGGAGTGGGAAAGAAAGGTGGAGTTGATCTTTGAATGCCATAATTACTCAGAAGAGAAGAAAGTAAAATTGGCGGTTGTAGAATTTACCGATTATGCATTGACTTGGTGGGATCAATTGATGATTAGTAGCAGAAGGAATTTGGAGAGGAATATAGATACGTGGGGCGAATTGAAAACTATTATGAGAAAACGATTTGTACCGAGTCACTACTATCGGAGTCTCTATCAAAGATTGCAAACCTTTACTCAAGGATCAAGAAGTGTGGATGATTACTACAAGGAGATGGAGATGACCATGATGAGGGCTGATATAGAAGAGGATAGAGAAGCCACCACGGCAAGATTTTTGAGCGGGTTGAATAAAAACATAGCCAATATCGTGGAGTTACACCATTATGTTGAATTGGAGGAGATGGTGCACATGGCTATGAAGGTAGAAGAGCAATTAAAGAAGAGGGGGTCAGACAAGTACCCTTCGGGGTCTAGCTCGTCTTGGAAGCCGAAGTGGAGTAATGAGAGGTATGACCGTAGTACTACAAATGGGAAGACCGAATTTACTAAGGGAAAAGAAGTTGGGTTTAACAAAAATAAAACCCGAAGTTGAGCCTATACCTACTCGGAGTAGAGAAATTGAGTGTTTTAAGTGTAGAGGTCGTGGGCATGTGGCATCTGAGTGCCCAAATCAGAGGACGATGATTGTGAGAGATGGTGAATGGATTTCTGAAGATGAGGGTATTTTGGGCCATGATCTAGAACGTGAGGAAAGTGATAGTGAGGAGGAGATTGTGGAAGGAGCTATGAGTTCACCAAAATCACTAGTCACAAGAAGAGCACTTAATACCAGTCTAAGGTTAGTGAAGCTGAGCAGCAAAGGGAAAATATTTTCCACACTAGGTGCTATGTTAGGTGCTATGTTAGAGATAAGGCGTGTAGCATAATTATAGATGGGGGAAGTTGTACCAATGTGGCTAGCACCACGATCGTGGAGAAATTGGGTTTACCGGTGTTGAAGCATCCGAATCCCTACAAATTGCAGTGGTTGAGTGATTGTGGAGAGGTGAAGGTGAATAAACAGGTTCTTATCAACTTTAACTTGGGAACCTATTGCGACCATGTTTTATGTGATGTAGTTCCAATGCACACCACACACATCTTATTGGGAAGATCATGGCAATATGATAGGAAGGCGATACATGATGGGCTTAAAAATCGGACAGGTTTTCAAAAGGATGGGAAACCGATTGTACTTTTACCTTTGAGCCCAAGTGAAGTCTATAGAGATCAAATGAAGCTCAAAAGTGAGGTAGAGGGAAAAGAAAAGAGAGGAGAAAATGAAAAAAGTGGAGAGAGCGAAAATATAAGTGGAGAGAAAAATGAGAGTTCAAAAAAAAGAGAGGATGAACTTGAGAGGAAAAAGAGAGAAAAGAAGGAAGGCAAGAAAAAAGTGTGTTTCTATGCAATGTGTGGTGAGGTTAAGAGGGCCATTCGAGGGAACCAACAATTACTTTTGTTGGTATATAAGGAGTCACTCCTTGTGCTTGATGAGTCTCACAAATCCCTCCCCAACTTAGCTGTTTCTTTGTTGCAAGAATTTGAAAATGTTTTTCCAAAGGAAATGCCTAGTGAGCTTCCACCCATTAGAGACATAGAACATCAAATAGACTTCATTCCTGGGGCAGTCATTCCAAACCGACCGGCCTATAGAAGTAACCCTAAAGAAACAAAAGAACTTCAAAGGCAAGTTGAGGAATTAATGAGCAAAGGATATGTGAGAGCATGAGCCCTTGTGCTGTGCCTGTGCTACTTGTGCCTAAAAAGGATGGGACATATAGGATGTGCATTGATTGCCGAGCCGTCAATAACATCACGGTAAAGTATCGACACCCTATACCTAGGCTAGATGACATGTTAGATGAATTGTATGGGTCTTGCATTTTTAGTAAAATTGATTTGAGGAGTGGATATCACCAAATAAGAATGAAGGAAGGTGATGAGTGGAAAACTGCCTTTAAAACTAAATATGGCTTGTATGAGGGGTTGGTCATACCCTTTGGTCTTACTAATGCACCTAGTACGTTTATGAGATTGATGAATCATGTTTTGCGTGCATTTATAGGCAAGTTTGTGGTAGTATACTTTGATGACATTCTCATTTATAGTAAGAATTTGGAGGACCATGTTGAGCATTTAAGATGCGTGCTTGTGGTTCTGAGAGAGGAAAAGTTGTATGCTAACCTTAATAAATGTCACTTTTGCATGGAAAATGTCATTTTTCTTGGCTATGTAATTAGCGCTACAGGTATTGAGGTAGATGAGAAAAAGATCAAAGCCATCAAAGAGTGGCCCGCTCCTAAGAGCAGTACCGAGGTAAGAAGAATGTGGGTTTAGCTAGTTTTTATAGACAATTTGTTAAGGATTTTAGCACACTAGCTGCACCACTTACTAAGATTGTTAAAAAGAATGTGGGATTTAAATGGGGTAATGATCAAGAAAATGCGTTTAATGCTATTAAAGATAGATTGTGCACCGCGCCTGTGTTGTCATTACTTAACTTTAATTTGATTTAAAAAAATAAAAATAAAATAAAAATATCCACTATTTTTGAATAGTCCAATTCACGTAACCAAGCAAACCTATCAAAACCTATAATTTTAACACAATGAAAATAAATAAAAAATATTTATTATTTAATATTTTCAATTAGAACTTTAAAAATGAAGTTATATTTAAAGCCTTTCCAAAATCAATTTTTCTCATTAAATGATTGGTTTAAATATTGATTTATTTTTAATTATGTTTTTAATTGCTACTAATTAATGTTGGATTATTTCCAAAGCTAATTTTTTTATTTTTTAAAAAATATGTAATGTGTGCCACGTTGGCATCTTTGCCAATATGGCGCTCCGATTATTTTAATATAAAGACAGTGTTTATGCATGTAGTATGATACGTTAAAACATTGAATATATCATATCATTTTTTATTTTCATAAAAGCCAAGTTAAATAAAAGTGCTTATCCTACATATATGATTCTACTTGAGAACTTAGTTTATTAAATAATCTAGATTAAATTTTTTATATTAAAATTCTAAAGTATTTTTCATTAAACGAACAACTAATTACAATTACAAATTATCTAAAATAATTGCACAATGCAATAAATTTAAACCGTTCTTTTTTATCTTAACAGTGAATGTAGTTTTTAAGGAATGTAGTTTTTTATCTTATTTTTGTAAATACTTTGATTTTACCTTATTTTTGAATTATGCATTTTTAATGTTTGTATGTGTGTAAAAACCTCATTAGGATTTCTTCAATTAAAGAAGCCAAAATTTCATTTATTTATTTATTTATTTTTTTTGCATAAGAAAACTTTTCTTTTCCTTTTCCCCCTTTTGATGACAACAACTAATCTCGTCTAAAAGTCTTAGCCTAGTCCTCCTAACTAAATGAACTATGCCTCAATGATGCACATATAAGATCATTTTTAGATTATAAATAAGTATACATATTACTGTCTTTTCCTAAATAATGGAATCACCGTTTTGTGAAGAAAAATTGTAAAAATTTAGCACATTAGTAGTTTTATGTTTTCTTTTCAAGTCTCGGAAGTTTGTAAATGTGTTATCATTTTCCAACACTAGTTAAGAAGGTAGGTAACTGAGATTTTATATGATTGTTAGTTGTTACGTTATTTATGTCGATTTTATGTTACGTTCGTTATACTTTTCTCGTTAATTTACTTTTTTTATTTTTCATGAAAAGCAAAAATTCTAATAAAAAAGGGGGACTTCAATTTAATTCCAAACAATAATAATGCCAATTACCACGTTAGTATCATCTAGATCAAAGGAATTTTTTTTCCTTTTTGTCTTCTTAAAAATTATGTATTGCAGGTCTGCTTAATATTGGTCTTTAAAGTCGTGAAAAACATATTTGCATAGGCATTGTCTATGTTTGCTGATTTTAAAGAAGGTATACATGTATCTTTTTAATTCCATTATAATAACATCAAAATTATTGTTAAAGGTGAGATGCCCTGATTGGATAACCATCGGGAGGAGTTATGGGAGCCGCAAAATCACACTGGTTAAGTTTGTTTGCTATCATTTTTAATTAGCTATTAGGTTGCACATAACCCTATCCCAAATGCCAAAGGTCGAATGGCTGTGTTTTTGTTTAGAAGAAAATTGGGCATAATGATAACACCATCATATGACAAAGAAACACTTATGCGATGATTTTCATGGCATGATCCCACCTACTATTAGGAATTTATCACATTTTTCATTTTGGTAATTTGTAATAATTTAGTAAATCCATTGGTAATTACGTACGTGTTAATTTTTCACTACTAGAAAAAGTGACTTAAACATCTGTTATTAACTGATGTTAAAAAAAAAAAAATTCGATGTGTTAGTGGGTGATGTTAAAGATCTGAAACTATAGATATCGGTTTTTAACCGATGTCTAAAATGATTATAGAAATCACATTAATTATGTAAACCGATGTCTTTACAGAAACAGACATCAAGTTTTAGCTGATGTTAAACACATAAGTAGAACCGACATCCTAACAATAGAACATGTCGCTTTCTAGCTGATGTTAAATACATCAGTGAACAGGATGTCATTACTACATCACACATTAGTTAAGATTGGGTGTTAAACATATAGAACTGATGTCTCAAGCGCATTCATACATCATTTCTGTGATAGCTATCTAAAGCATTATGAAAACCTAACAAAAATCCAAAATTTGAGTACTAGAAAATTGCAACAAACATCTGAATACCCAATATTCATAAATCTCAGTACTAAACAATAATATAATATGTTAAAAATTACAATTGATACCGTATGGAAAGCTTTACATAAAAATGTTAACAATACACTAATACAAGCTGATAAGTGCAATATTTTTTAACTTCCAAACTAAACAAAACTTGTGTGAGAACGATGACATCTTGTACCTCTTTTTCCCATCATGCCACTGCTGCACAATATTTTGTCCACACAGTTCAAACAACATTAGACAATCGAAGAATTACAATAGTCATGTGAAGAGCTCTCATATCATTTGTTGAAATTTAATATTCAACGCAGAGATGGTCAGGATCTTTGAAGAACTGTAACAAGAATTCCAAATTTCAGAAATCAATTTTTGTGTTATCAGCCGAATTTAAAATCTGTTCTAATTCTCGATTCATCAAATGAAGAAAGTTTCAAAAAGGAAAAACCTGTAGATATCTGAGCTTATGCTTCATTTGAGTTCTCTAGACAGAACCTGAAATTCCAAAGAAAACAAAGAATAACCAACAAGATTAGCATTTAATTGAAAGAAATAGCCACAAAAACTTAAAAGAAAGTAATAGAGCTCACCACAAAGAATATAAAATTAAATTGAATGTGACAAGCTCTTAGAATGCCATACTTATTTAATTTATGTTTATGGCATTAAATACTTAATATTGTTTGATAAATTCAACTAACTTAAGGAATTGCAAGATTCAGCCAAATTCTTCGTGTAGATTCCTTTGGCCACATTACCAAATTTGAGTTGAGTCAGCAGCATGAACCTGCCATTTGGTTCGAATTGGCAACTAATTTTCTGTCACGAAAAAGTTAAACACATCGAGCATGTTTACATTATACCAAAAATCCACAAAATAACGAATTAATTATTGTGTTCATGCTATCTCTAGATAATATTAATCTGAACTTGTACTACTCTAAGAATACAGAGAGTTCGAAAACAACGAAACTCTTTCACAAAAGAGAGATCCTTTTCTGGGCGAAATCTAGATTTTTTCAATTCCCCGAAGTTAGATGGCATAATAATTCATATGATTGCAGAATATAATTGCAAAATATGGGAACAAGTGAATCAATTATGTAAATTCCTTGCTAGATTTACATAGAACACGATAAATTCATATATCTTCGTCATTGGATTTCACAGAAACCTAGTATCTCAGGCTTTAAGAAACTGAAAACCTGTTTGAACGAACATCAGAGAGAGGGAATTAAGAGTGTCATCAAAAACACAACTGAAATAGGAAAATCATTCCACCAGAAGTTAAATTACAAGGTGCTAAGGTGAGAGGTTACCTATTTTTGTTTGGCGAAAATGGAGTCCTCAAATCTAATATAAGCATCTAAATATCTGTGACAAAATAAAGCATAAACTTAGTCCTCGATTGGACAGGTGAAGAGAACTTACCTAGTTGACAGGTGAAAATATGCATTTAGCAATCTTGAAAGAATGCTAAAAGTGAACATGAACATTTGACTACACTCGAGATGGGAAAAGTTGTACCATATTAACATAATCTAGAACACGCGAATCCTTCATCGCCTCTGTCGAGTTCTTTGCCACAAACTTGCTTCTGAGAAGATCATGATTATTAAAAAATAAACAAATAATAAAAATAATAACAAAAATAAGAGTAAAGAGAGCTAACCATTTTGAAATTATTGAGAGATATAAACCCACTGCTTGGCCTAATAAACCGAACTGCTTTCGGAGATAGGCTAATTGTGGTATCTCTAACGTCTTTGCAAGCACCTATAATGGTGACACATCAGATATTTCAGTCGAGTGATATCATATAAACTAAAATGTGTGTGTCATGGATAAGCAATTAGTATATGGATATACATACCCCTAAAGCTGCTTTTATGAAAAGCTGGTCAAGAGCATAGAAGCATCAACTGAAAACCTTAATCCTAGTATACCACATGGACCTCTAAATGCTCAAATCTTTTAATCCTATAAACTTTATCTGCCTTCCACATCAAACTCTGCAGAAATACAGCCAACACTCATACTACAAACACAAATCACAAATTTGATTTGATTTGAGAATCTAAAAAGAATGTTAGGAACCCAAATCTGTATGCCAACATGGTTCCTTCACAAATTTGATTTGAGAATCTCAAAAGAATGTTAGGGGAATCAGGGATTCGTGTTTTCATTGGTATGAAGTCACACGTTTGAGCAACAGCTGTAACGATTTGCCCCGTGTATCAGTCAAATCAAAGAGAGCAGCAATGGCGAGGCAAAGTGCGGTATGGATGATGCTATGGAGGCATCAATCAAATGAAAATCCATAGTTCCAATCCACCCTTCTTGCAAAAATGATCTTTTCAGCACGATCTTGGATGGCAACTGGGCAACCATGACTTGGGGATATAGAAATGCCTTCAATGAAACCATAAACAACAAATCTAAATAAATATAATCAGCAGGTGTGGACGGAGGTTGATAGCAAGAACATCAACAGAAGCAAGTCCAAAATTATATATATATATATGAATTTATTTTTTATTATTTATTTATTTATTTATTGAATCAATTTGCAGCTTTAAGTTTTGAATTCCTTTTCAATTTTCTACTCTCTGATAGAAAGACAAAACAAGGGTTTATTTTCCTTATTTCAACATTTTGGCATGTTTTCACCGAAAACACTTTACAAAATTTTTTATTTTTGAAAAAGTGTTTTAAAATATGAAGGTAAACAGGTTTGAGTGTTTTACGAAATTGGAATACTGAAAACAATAAAGACAATAGACACTAAGTGACTCGAGTGAAGTTGAACAACAAAACTAGGAAAAATGTAAAAAGCAATATTAGACTGGAACTAACTTTGATCCATTCTCAGACCTTGGCTCCAACAGGCTTGAAACAGTCAATATTGCACAGAACAACAGACCTCATCATATCTCCAAAGCTTCAACAAAAGAAATATTTTCATATACTCATCGCATAATGGAATATAGACATAGTAAAAAGCATGTGTGTGAGTTAAAAATCTCTAGAGTTATTCAAGTTTTAGTCCAAACAGCCTATATTGTCCAATTCTAATTTATTGGATTCCAGATTGAAGAAAGACATTTGCAGATATATGGACACAAATTTACGTGAGGTTCATCTCAAAATGAATAACGTATCGGAGCCCATGTAACCATCCGATTCATAATAAACCTAGCTAGCAATCACACAATCATATTCAAACTTGACAAACCAAAATCCAACCAACTACAAACAATGATTCAAAAATTAGACTTAACCGCCTTTGAGATAAGAAAAGCAAAAGTCATGTAAACAACAGTCAGGTAGAGGAGCGAGGAACTAACTCTTACTATATAACCAAAAATTGCATAAAATCTTCAAAATTACAGGCACTAATTGAGTAATTTCTCGCAGAAACCCTTATCTAAACAAATAAATATCCATGAATAAACACAAAATTAATCTACAGTAGGATCTCATAATAATAATAATGATAATAATAATCGAGCCGTTTAAAATTTTACAAAGCAAAATGAAAAAGACGCACAATCGACTCGAATCGAAAGCGAACGACTAATTAATTGCTTTTGCTACAATAATGATAGAGCTTCCACCACGGAGAAGACAATCACGTTAACATCAGCATCGCAGAGAACAGCAAACTCTTTGGCCTTGGTCAACGAAGCTTGAATCCGGCACTGCACGAGTAGATCTGGCGAAGAAGAGATGAAGCTTTCTACAGTAGAAGCTGATGACGAAGGCAGAGAAAAGAACGAGCAGATCTGGCGAAGAAGAGATGAAGCTTTCTACAGTAGAAGCTGATGAAGAACGCAGAGAAAGGAAAGGGCAAATACAATGAGTCGGTTGGAAAATGGAGGAGAAAAAGGAGTTAATGGGCCGGGTAAGCTGAAACGGAGCGGGTCATGAGATCCGCGAGGCCCATTTCGAGGATTATAAGTTTTTAGTGCAGTCAAATTGGGCGTTTTATGGTGCACTGATATTATTAACATCGGTTGTTAATAAAACTGATGTTAAAAATTTCCAAGACGTAATTTAAAAGTATATAATTAACATCAGTTATTAAAAAATACGATGTTAAAAATGCATATAACAGCGCTATTTTTGCGACTGACATTAAAAATTTATTTTACATCAACTGCCAAAGCAACTGATGTAAATGAAGTGATGTGTAAGTCACTTTTTCTAGTAGTGTTTGTTTGGCCTTTTTCCACCTAAAATTATTGAGGATATTTTTAAACATTTTTTACAACATATATATATATATATATATATATGTATATATATATATATATATATATATATAGTGTGTTAAAACGATATTTTGTCACTTGATATTCAATTTCTTCATTTAACGATATTATATTATATGAATTAACATTGCTCAGTATTTATCGAAAGCTTAATTTTTTGAAAAAATAATTATTTAAGCTGCATTTTTTTTAAAGTAATGTATTATCGCTCTTCTTCTTCTTCTACTTCCTTCTTTTTTTTTTTCTTTTTTTGAAAAAATGAATTACAAATACTACATTTAAAATCACGCGTCACACGTGTATACCCAACTTTGTGATGTCAATTTTGATTCCAAACATATATACCGCATGATACACATTTTGAGGATAGAATATTACCCTTATTTAATTATATCATTATGAAAATACACTCCCCGCACAATGCACATATGCGAGTACTAGTTGACCATAAAGGCTGCTGCTGGTGGTTTTCGAAACCACCAACAAACCACCACCAGCTTGGTGGTGATATGGGGGGCGGGGGAGGGTAGGGTGGTGGGTTGGGAGTAGGAGAGGGGAGGAGGGTTTTTAAATTTTAAATTTTTATTTTTTTCACATTTTTATTTTATTTTATTATTTCTTTACATTCAGTATATTTTTTACAGTGATATATTTCTAATAAAATTTTACGTTGGTATAATAATTAAATTTATTATTAAATATTGATCAAAATCAAAATGTGCGTGTTTCTAATATTAAAGAAAATTTTCAAAAGTCATGATATTAATGCGAACAAATGCTATTGTGCTAAAAATTTTCGATAGAACCTATGAATTAGTATCAAATTAATCCGATAAAATTAATTATGAGCCAAATAAACATACATAAAAAGATAAAAGGTAAAATTATATAATTTAATTAAAATTTTAGACTAATGTAGCTATATTTTTTATTTCCAACAAAAAACACACCAGACCAACAAAAAACGCACCACGCACACTTTGTTTTGGACCGTGTGCCCCAAAATTCTATTATTTTTTTTAATGGAGTGACCAAGTTGCTCTTTGGGAAAAGGACAAAATACCAATATTTGAAGGCCATGTGCGCAACTAACTGCAATAATGGATGGAAGTCATCCATTTGAAATATTTTCAAACTGAAGTGTATTTTTGGATCATTTGAGCTGCTTCTTTATTTTAGACTAAAGTGCACTCAACCAACGTTTTTTTGTCTATTTGCACCAATTTCCCAATTAAAATTGTTACAAAACGCAAAGTTTGAGGCTGTATGTGAAAATAACCCATTTATTTTTTTCATTTTCATCTCTTAACTCAAGTAATAATTATTTTGAGACCATGATTTATTCTGCACATTCCAACATGGTTGTTTCTATGCTCTATTGCCATTCAATTGTAATGATATGGAAAGAATTTTTTGATGTAACTAAACCTTGTTGTTATATACGTCCAGGCTCAAAAATTTTCAAGTAACCGCAAGGTACATACCTGTTAAGGCATCCATACCCGATGTGGTTGTACGTCGCTGTGAACCACATGTGGTTTTAATGGTTTTATGAAATTTGGTTTCACGGCAATACCACATGTGCAGTGTTTTTTTTTTTTTTTTTTTGTTCAAGCACCCATACAAGTACCTGCAAATTTTCCATATCAACTCAACTATCGATTTTGCAAAATTGAATAATTATATCTCCCCACACAAATTGAATAGCCAGATAAAGAAAATCAATTAGAATTCGTGTGTGCGTGATAATCATTAATAAAGCTCAAGGACAAACAATCCTTAATGTCGGAGTGTGTATATATTCTCTGGCATTTATTTTCTCATGGGGAATTGTATGTTAAAATATGATGTCAAATTAAACTAACCTTTGTTAGACATTGTCACATTATATAAATAATTTCATGGACATATATTCATTTCACTTATTTTAGTCATCCATTTCATAGTATTACACGTCAGAGAAATTTCAAAACATTAGTACTACTACAATTACATTTGTCATGTCATTATCATTTAAGTAAAACATGCTAAATTGGAGCACTTACTACACGTAAAGTGAGACTGTACGTATCATTCACTAAGTTACAACTTAACGCTTTGTTTGGAATTGTTGTAACTTAGAAAGAAAAAAAAAATTCCTTGATGAAGAAAAAACAATTGTGAGAAGAATCGATTTAGTATCAGGTAAACTTTATCTCAAAATTGTTGTACGTTCAAAGCAATATTTAAGTATTTAGTAAATATAGTTAATTTACTAATGTGATAATGTATAATTAATAAAAAGTATATGCATGGAACGCACTGTAAGAAATTATGCATGGAATGCATTATAAGAAATTAGACCTTTAGGGGCGATCTGTCGTCCTTATAGCCTCGTACCTATAAAGTATTAGGAGCGATATAACAGTATGTTGCCTCTAATATTCTATTAACACGAGATTATTGGGATGATATGTCGTCACTAAAGGCCCAATTTTTTTTAGCGACGT
Organism: Jasminum sambac; assembly: GCA_018223645.1. Classification (NCBI taxonomy): domain Eukaryota; kingdom Viridiplantae; phylum Streptophyta; class Magnoliopsida; order Lamiales; family Oleaceae; genus Jasminum; species Jasminum sambac. The sequence goes on from CP073649.1 coordinate 19,328,797, forward strand.
GTTATTATTTATTTATTTATTGCGTTAAAGTGTATTATTATTATTAGTATTGCATTAAAGTGTTATTCTTATTTTGTATATTATATATTTATTTTATTTTTTTTAAAATAACATGTTATGTTATCAAATCATATATTTTGTGATAATGTATTTACAATGGGTAATTATATCACCACTACAAAAATAATTTTTACACCACATTATATACACACTACAAACAACTTCTCATTTTAATTAAAAACACCACAATAAATTTACATAAAGTAACCTACGTTCTAAAAGTTAAGAAAAAAGTAATGATAATTTCATCTTGATTTTCTCTCTTCCTACCACATTCAATTTAACTTCCATCAGTCCATCTCTAACATCCCCTCTACCTTTTCCTTTCTTATTTATACCTATATAATTAATCGTTTCGATAATTAAAACTACTCAAATATCAGAGCATAATCAAAACATGAAAACATAAAAGATAATTATAATTCATCAGACTTCTGTTTGGTGTAACTCGAAATCCCACATTTTCATTCAACCAAATTAAATATCAGCAACTTCAATATTTCTCAATGCTCATTCATCTTCCTTAGCCACTTTGGGTCACATCAATTGTATACAACATATTGCTAGGTGACAACCAACCAAAAGTTTCAACTCTCGCAATCTTCTTTACATCTAAAACCAGATTTTGGACTTGTTCAACCGGACATGTACTTCAACTAGAGTCTTTTCAATGTGTCAAAATTTTAATTTTGGTGGGAGTTGATTAAAAAAAAGATTAGACAAAAAGAAAACGAAAAATTGCAGAAGAGGGGATGTGTTAATCATTTTCTTTGGTGTTTACGGAAAGGTGGAAAAAATACTGGAGGTGAAAGAGTTATTTTCATCAATTAATTTATAAAATAAATGTTTTTTAAGATAAAAAAATGAATTTTGAATCTTGAGAATTTTCGCAAAATATAACGAAGTAACGGACTTTGTGGTCCCAATTTGATGAAAAATATCTGTACGAGGAAAAAAAATGATTTCCAAATAATAGTAGGCAAATTTCAGGTTTTTTTAAAAGCATTTATGGAAATCTAGGAAATGAAAGAGGTAGCTTAGCTTTGGCTTGTTCCATAACTGGATGAATTGTAGAGAAAACATGAATAGAGAGAGAAAATGTGAGCTGAAAAATGAATTTTTCATTAACTTTGCAGAACCAGAGTTTACAGCCTTAAACAAATCGTGATTAGCAACTAGCAAACTCACCTAACTAAGCTAACAGCTAATCTAACTAACCAGATATTTACAAAATAAATCATTCCTTCTTTCACAAGTTGCAATTAAGTCCCTGATGTTTTTACAAGCTATTCTTCACACTCCCCCTCAGGATGAGCATAAATATTATTTATGTTCATCTTGTTGAGGAGCTTGGCTTGTAATATTCCTTTGTGCCTAGGGACTTGGTGAAAACATTTGCAAGTTGTTCCAATGTAGAGATATGCTTCAAATTAACTTCTCCCTTCACAACCCTTTCTCTTACATAGTGGCAGTCGACTTTGATGTGTTTGGTCCTTTCATGGAAGACTAGGTTTCTGGAAATATGCATAGCTGCTTCACTATCGCAGTGCATTTCAATAGGCACTTGAAAATCAACCTTCAAATCTCTCAGCAAGTATTGTATCCATATCACTTCAGCGGCAGTGACAGCCATTGCCCTATATTCTGCCTCTGCAGAACTTCTTGACATAGTCTTCTGTTTCTTTGACTTCCAACTGATTAAAGAGTCTTCTATAAAAATATAAAAACTAGTAGCCGGCTGTTTGGTGGCCTGGCAACTAGCCCAATCACTGTCAGAATATGCAGTCAACTTCAGTTATGACTTAGATGGTAGAAAAATTCCCTGTCCAGGAACACCTTTGATGTATTTAAGTACTCTGTGTACTGCTAATAGGTGTTCTCTTCTCGGCTTACGCATGAACTGAGACAATACTCCAACTGAATAGCTTAGGTCAGGCCTAGTTACATTCAAATATAGCAACTTACCAACCAGCTATCTATAATAACTAGGATCCTCCAAGAACTCCCCATCAGAGACTGCCAATCTGTTATTTACCTCCATAGGTGTCTTACTTGGTTTACTACCTAAATGTTCTTACTTGGTTTACTACCTAAATGTCCATATTCTTCTAACAACTCCAAAGCATACTTTCTTTGGTTGAGGGAAATCCCGGCCCTGTTTCTTGCAATCTCTAATCCAAGAAAGTATCTTAGATTTCCCAAATACTTCATCTTGAATTGTGACTGTAGCCTTTCTTTCAGAGTTTCAACATTATCCTTCTGTACTCTAGCTATGATAATGTCATCAACATAGAGAAGTAAAGCAAGAAAAGTATCTCCAACACCTCTGACAAAAAGGAAATAATAAGATTTCTACTATTGGAAACCTTCTCTCAATACGCATTCAGTAAACTTCATGTTCCACTATCTAAGGCTTGTTTTAAGCCATATAGAGATTTTCTTAGCTTGCAAACCAATCAACCTTTTTCTTTTGAACCCTTCGTAATGGATGCATGGTTAGCAGATTCACTCAATTTATCCCTCCCCTCCTGAAGCTGATAACAAGGAGGAAGCTCCATATACACATCCTCAGCTAGATCCCCATCCAAGAATGCCTTGTTCACATCCATTTGGTGTAAGACCTAGCCCTGAATGGTTGCTAAAGCAAGGAGAAGTCTCACTGTGGTCAATTTAGCAACTGGTCGAATGTCTCCTTAGAGTCGAAACCTTCACTATGAGTGTACCCGTTTGCAATTACCTGATAAGTGCAATTTATGCACTTATGTAGGTCTCTTAAACTATATGTTTCTCTTTTTTTCTAGTTAATTTCGTGTTTAATTTAGTATAATTTGTTTCTATTTCAGTGTAGAACTGGGAATTGAAGAAAAGATTGCAATTTTGGACTAAAAGGGACACAAATTAAAGTTTGAAGGACTCAATCGGAAGTAATAAAAGTTGGGAATGTGAAGAGAAATCAAATGGGACAGTTAAGATGGTATATTTACATAAAAGAATATTATAAAATAAGACAGTAAATTATGATGAATATATACAATGAAAATACTGAAACATATGTAATATTGTAGATTTCAATAACGGTTTACAAAGTTTAGTGCGAAATATTATTTTACAAGAAAAAATATCATATCAATTATCGTAATTGACGATTTGAGGTAAGAAAATACAGATATAATACTTATTTGAACAAAAACCTAAATAATATGTTTTATGAGTCATACATAATTATTCAAACATATTTCAAATACGATTAACAATGATCTTATGATTGAACTTCACATACATATATAAATTTATGAATATTAAAATGATTTCGTACCACATTTATCTCGAATTGAATTTTGAATATATTGAATTGATGTTATACCACATTTGGCTCAAAGTGAATAAAAAATTCAGTTAGATGATTTTATTTTCTTCAATGTGACAACAATGAAAAAAGAGGATTTATTTATTTTTTAAATATGTGAAAAGTTTTTTGTTTCTCAAATAGATTCCCACTGCCAATGTTGCATTATGCCAAGGTAATACTTCAACTATATAATTAATTTGAATATATATATATATATATAATAACTAAAATGTAATACCAAAAAATTAAAATGCATGCAACACTAAATATTAAAAAGCTTTTCAAAATTTAGAAATTAATTCTAAAATTAGAACACATATAACAACTATGAAATACATGTAAAAACATAAAATAAGGAAAATACCATCAAATAAGGAAAGGAGTGTAAATTAAATAAAGAAAATAATTAATCCATAAAAGTTAATGCCAAACATGGCACTGCCACCTAGGCACTTTGCCTAGGTGGCATGGCACTCCTCTTATTATTATATTATATTATTTTATTATTATTATTATTATTAAGATTAATATAAGATTTATTTATTTATTTATTTACAAGAATTAGTAGCTTCATAAATCAATCAAAACCAGAGACATCTTGTTCTACATATTATTACTAGAGTTTAAAATAAAAATTACTTTTTAATTATTATTTTTACAGGTTAATTATGCCAATAGTTCTCAATATTTACCTTCAGTTAGACTTGGTCCCCAATTTTCAAATCTGAACCACTTATAACCTTTCAAAATTTAGCGTTAGTCTAAATGTCACTATTTTGATAATTCTATCAATGTCGGAATTTATTTTTTATTTAATAATAGAATGACAATTTGGTAATTTTACACCGACTATATATGCCCATTTGATTGATAAACAACAATAATGTCTTTTACAACTCGGACCCAATATAGAAATTGCACTAAAGTCCCTTAATTTATAAAATTTCAACTTAAAACCATGATTTTGTTCAAAAACCCACAGTGGGTACATATCCACGCCACGTGGCGCCCTGTGGTGGCGCCACATCATCTCCCAAAAACATTTGTTTAATTTTTTTTAACATCTATGTTAGGTAAGATGAATAATACATAATTATCCCCTGATGATGGAGGAGCCCCACCGCCCCATAAATTTTTTTCCCCGACTGTGGTTACCATAAGATATCCGATCAGATCTGCTTAAAACAAATCTATCTATGTAAGTTCCTTTATTATAAGTCGTAAATTTTCTAAAATTGTATAGTTTTACCTTTAACCTTACACATTTTTATTTTTTCATATATTTAAATGTATCAAACTAATTTCATCACAATTAAATAGTTTTCATCATTTTTTTTAATATTTAGCACATTTTTGTACTAATGTTAAGATTTCAAAAAACTCACTTTTACTATTAGATGCACGTACGTTTTGACTTCAATAAATTACTAATTAAACATATCTCTATAAATTTGTAATTCAACACAATTATAAAAATAAAAAATAATTTTTGAGTCTAAACTATAAACAATGAAAAAAAAATGAAGGAAAAAGGAAGAAAGTGTTAAAGGAGAAATTAAAGGCAGCGAGATTGACCACTGATCGTCTCGCACGTTTGAGATTAAATTGTGACTCTGTGGAATTCAAAAATATGCAAAAGAGTGGAAAGTGTGCATTTAGTTTATTGTATTTTTCATTTTGTAATTTGTTAGTGTGGATATTCATATTGATAGAGATATTAATCACGGAAAAATATATAGAGGTTCATTTTATATTGGCTTTGTTTCTAGGTTGCTTCATTCGGCTATATGCCTATATAGAGGTTCATTTTACGGGGAATCTTCATATAGGCTGATTTCTTAATTTTAGTTCCTGTTGTTTATTCTTATGCTTTCCTCTTTTTGGGACTTAACTAATTTGTTATGAGTTAAGCCCCCTTCTCTCTCTCCTTATGTTGAGTGTGTAAGTTTGCTCTTTTAAATAAAAAAATAATAATAAAAAAATAAAATAAAATCGCAATAAAATATAGCATGTGTGTTATCTATATATATATATATATTATAAAGAAAAGCAGGGAATTTCCAGCCTATTTTTTTAATTAAATTAATAAATTTTCCCACCAAAAATCAAACATTTTTTTGTCTTTTCATTTTTTCCTTTTTTATTAATTAATAATCAATCCTTAATCAATAAAAGAATTAATCATGATCTATATTCAATCTTATCCTTACCAAAATAAAAAAATATTTATAGTAAAAATTAGATTTTTTTCAAATCTCCATTGATTTGAACTTATCTTCTGTAATTTTTTTATTTTTTTTATTAATTAATAATCAATCCTAACAAATAAATTAATAAATTGTTTTTATATTAAATATTAAATATTAAATCTGAATTTTGTTTCTCCACATAAGTATTGATAATTATTATTTTATTATTTTTCTAATCAAAATCTAAAGATTTATATCTATATATAGAATAAGAGCCATTTTATAAATAATTAACTAAGAAACGAAAATTAATTCTTAAAAAATAAAATTAATTAAAATTAATAGTTTCATAAGATTTGATGGTTGTGTAATACAAAATTAGCATTCATTAGATTTTTACACAAAATTAAAGGAGGGAAAAGTGTAAAATTGAAATTTTAAAATTAGATTCGACGCACTAATTAATTTTAAAATAATAAATTTTTTTGATAAATAATTAGCTAAGGAAAAAATAAATATAAATTAGCAATTTTGGTAAGATTTATTTCTTGTGTGATACACAAATAGAAATAAGTGATTCCACTCTAATTTTTTAACTTTAATGTTGCACGTTTCCTTTAATCTTTTAATTTAAAGAAAAAGGAATGGCAAGTTTACTCGCCAAAGATTAAACTAATTATTTTAGAAATAACTAATTATTTTCGAAATTATTAATTATTTTTAACAAAAAATAATCATTTTTAACATAATTAGCTAAAAAATGTAAACTAATTTCATTGCAATTAACTAAAATTAATTATATAACAAAGATATAATTCGATATATTTCAATGGATAAAGATTAATCAAAATTAATTATATTGCTAAAAGGAAAAAGTATAATTTATTTAAAAATGAAAAATAGTTAAAATTTATTTAATTCCTACTCTAAGATTTAATTAAATTGAAAACTGGATTAAAATTAGATCAAAAATGATAATTAATTAATTATATTGCAATTAATTAGAATCAATTATACTATTAAGATTTAATTGAATTTGGTTTCATTGGATGACAATTGACACGATTCAATTAAACGAAAATTAATAATAATTAATTATATTTCTAAAATAAAAAATAGTATTAATTTAAAAATTAAATGAAATTAAAACTAATTATATTATAATGGGTTCGCAAAATTTCTCTTGAAAAATGAAAGGTATCGTTTAAATTGTCAGATATATTTTAAACTAAAAAATATCTTCAAAATTATATTCATACAATTCTTAAAACTGCACCTATCAAACTAATTGTTTTATAAATAATTATTTGTTTTCAGAAATAATTATCTGAAAAATGAAAATTAATTAAATTATAATTAACTAAAATCAATTATGTTGCAAAACTTTATTGCAACATCATTTCATTTGATGAAAATTAGTCAAAGTTAATTATATCTGTAAAAGCAGAAAAATATAATTAAATTAAAATAATGAAAATAAATAAAATTAGATCGCTACGGGTTTCCAAAAGTTCTCTTAAAAAATAAAAGATATCTTTTAGGTTGTAATATATCTTTTAAATTACAAAATATATTTAATCATACAATTCTTAAAGCTGTGGCTATTATGTTAATTATTTTATAAATAATTAATTCTTCTTTTTAGAATAATTATCTAAAAATTAAAATTAACTATATTTAAATTAATTAAAACTAAATACGTTGTTAAGATTTAATTGGAGTATGTTTCATTCGGCGAAAATTGAAATGGTTTCATAGGATGAAAATTAGTCAAAATTAATTATTATATTGCTAAAAGGGGAGACATATAGTTAATTTTAAAAACAAAAAATAATTGAAATTGATTAGTTTGCTATCTATTGGAGAGATTTTCCCTAAAAATGAAAGATATCTTCTAGATTGGAAGTTGTCTTCCAAAATTGAAAATGCCTTTAAAGTTACTTTCATATAAAAGAAAATTTTGGAAAGTCTGATTTTATTGGACACGGTTTTATAAATACCACTATTAAAAAAATTAAAATTAAATAGATTGCTATGAGTTCGTAGAATTTTCCTTTATTAATCATATATATTTCAATTTATTTATCTTATCCAAATTAATTTAAATTCAAAATCAAAATCATTCAATATTTGATCATGACAACATAAAATCTATGAGATTTTTTATTAACAACTTTAAAAATCTTATATAATTAAGCTATTTAAAATAAACATTTGAATTGATGAGTTTAGAAAAATATCTTAATATACCGAATATATTAAGTTGGTCAGTTTACACCAAATGTGTTAATATATGTCTTTATTATGTTTTGAATGTGTTTATTGAAAAATTTACATATCATTAATACATATTAAAAAAAGTACAAATAAAATTTTTTTGCTATATGATCACGATGAGGTGTGGATGTAGATGTGAATTTTTTAGCGTGACGAGGATGGGGAATGGGAAGTTCTCATTCTGTTGCAATTTTTATATCATTTTCGCTTGATCGATTAAATGAGGGTGTAGCGTTGGCGAGGATAAGTTTTTCTAGCAGGATAGGAACGGGGTCTTGAGATTTTCGAACTGTACCCATTATATTGTCATTTATATAATATATACCTGTATGTTGATTATATTTCATAATAAAATTTTAAAAATCATTATTCACATGTTCATTGTCAATGCCATATATCACACCAGTGTGTAGTTAATGTCTTCCAAATTTGTAATTGAATATAATATAATATAAAATAATTTTGAACAAAAAACTACAAGCTCTATGAAAGTTAGTAGACTTTTTAGTATATTTATTTTAATAACTACAACATTTAATTTAATGTTATATTAGTTTGTATTTATATTATCACAATCTCCATCACAAATTGTTATCTTGTGCAATACAAGAGAAACTCTGTTGAAAAATTTTAGAATTTTTCAGTATTTATTTTAATTAAATTTTGTTCTTTGGCCAGTATTCAATTCATTTTTTATTTTTTTTTTGTTGCTTTCATACTATTAGCATTTATAAAAACATTCTATTTATTGAAAAATTAGTTCCACGTGCAACACACGGGTAAAACAGCTAGTTATTGAGAATTGGTGCATAAATTTTGAACTTACACATACAAACGCACAATGAGTCAATGAGTGTTATGGTGTCTATCGATTTATGATAACATAGGACGGAGGTAGGTCGAGAGAATGAGAGAGTTAAAATAATAATCTAAAGAATAGTCAAAACCATTGGCATACAGACAATTAAAAGGCCTAACATGGAAAATATCATTATAATTATAGACTAATGACGATTTCTAAAAATTAAATATATATTATCTAGAAAAAAATGATATCAGTAAATACTCCCTTCTTGAAGTAAAGAACAATCTATTTCATTGTTGCCAACGGCTACTTGACAAGAATCACGATGATCTTAATTAGAAACAAAATCAATTATTACTGGTTGTTTCACACGTGCGTTGCACGAGAGACAAATTTTTCAACTAATAATAATATTGATAGATCTTAGTAAGACCTCAAAAAAATAAAATAAATAATAGGTCAAAATAATAAAGTTAATATAATGGAATAGTAGTATTGATAAATATTAATTGAATAATGAAAGCAATTAGCTTCTTTACTCGTGCGTTGCACGAGAGATTAATTTTTCAATAAATAGTAGTTTTAATAAATGTTAATCAAATAATGAAATAATTAATTAAGGATTAGTTATCAATTCGCATTGTGCTCTGACCTAATATTTACACCCGTGCATTATATGGGATCATAATTTGTGATATAGATTATGATAATATATCGCATTTCACTCATTGCAAGATTAAATTTACTAAATATAAAATTAATATAAAATAACATTAAATGTTATAGTTATCTAAATAACCAAATTAAATTCTACTAAATTTCGAGGTGCATATGATTTTCTCTTTAGAATTATTCTATATTCTACTATATGCAACCACAAATTTCGAGATATTAATTATACACATGTGCAATGCACGGTACTAACAACGAATATGTGAATAATAAATTTTTAAAATTTGATTATTAAATATAATTAACATACATATCTATTATAAAAATAATAACGTAGCGGGTACAGCCCATAACACCCCATTCCTACCTCGCTAGTAATCACTTATCCTCAGATCTATCCCATCCTTATTTAATCGAGGCCAATAGAGGATCATAGAATTACAAAAAAGGATGGAGACTCGCATTCCCCGTTCTCGCCCTTCTAAAAAGTTCTCATTTCCGTTCACCTCTCATTGTAATCATTAATTTAGCGAAAATTTTTACTTGTGCTCTTTTTAATATATATTAATGACATCTATTTCAATAAACACATTTAAACATACCAAACACGTATATCAACATATTCGGTTATATATATATTTAACTCATCAATGTAGATGTTTATTTTAAATAGTTTAAACTATATAGGATTAATAATTACAATAGAAAATATAACTATTAATCTTTAAAAGTTGAATAAAATCTAAACTGAAAAAAATAGGTAGAAAATAAATCATTTAAATTAGTTACGATTCTTAATGTTTATTTAGGAAAACTATGTGAAGTTCAAGCCGAGAAAATGTGAATAAAAATTATTTTTTTAATAAAAATGATTCGATTTTGGAGGGAAAACACTCTATATATGTATGTGTGTATACATATATATATATATATATATATATATATATATATATATATATTGCATTTAGCAATATAATTAATTTTGACTATTTTTATATCCATTGAAACCGTGTCAATTTTCACCCAATGGAAGCGACTCCAATTAAATCTTAACAATATAATTAATTTTAATTTTCATTAATTTTTCCCTAATTATTTCTAAAAATAATTAATTATGTATAAAACATTAGCTTAATAGCCGAAGTTTTAAAATTATATGAATCTAATTTTAAAGATATTTTTTGATTTAAAACATATCTTGCAATTTAGAAAGTATTTTTCATTTCAAATTGAAATCTTAACAACCTGTAGCAATTTAATTAATTTTAATTAATTATTCATTCTTTCAAATTAATTATATTTTTCCTTTTCGCAATATAATTCATTTTGATTTATTTTCGTTCAATAAAGTGATGTCCTATGAAATTTTAGCAATATAATTAATTTTTATTGTACGGTAATTATTTCTAAAAATAATTAGTAATTTATTAAATATTAGTATTAGTAAAATATTAAAACTAGAAAATAATTTAATCGAGATAAATCTAATTGTATTGATAGAGATCAAATTTTAAAGATAAAGATAAGTCTGGTTAATTGATGCAGATAAAAGTTAAATATTAATCGTCAAATCATTTGATTATCATAATTTTATTCATAATATATGAAAAATGATATTGTTTTTATAATTCAAGAAAATATTTTAACTAATTAGCTAATCCACGAATTTATGGTGGATACACTAAAAATAAAATGGTATCGTAAAAATTTAAAAATCAGAAAAAAGGGAGAAGAAAAATAAAAATAAAAAGATAATTGCATAGTAATTTTTGAAAAGACAATTATACCAAAACAAAGAAAGATAAGGATATGGGAAAGATAGAGATCTAGTGATAAGGAAAGAAAAGATTTTGAAAGATTTATAGGTCCAAGAAAAGAAAAAGGAATGATTTAAGGAATGATTAATTGGATTAAGGAAAAGAAAATGATTAAAAATAAAAAAAATACAGTTTTGGCTAGAAAAGGACTAAAGCTGCAAATAAAGTTTTGGCGGGAAAGGACTAAGACTGTAAATACTTGCTTATTCTATATATATATATATATATATATTAGACAATAACTTTGCAATTTCTAGACTTGGAGTAAATCCATACTCAAAACAAAGAAATAATTTATGATCTAGATTATCATATTGACAACAATTAGATCTCATAAGTGGAAAATATAATGCTACTTGACAACATAGAACTCGAAATAATAAGCAATAGCTAAACTTCAATCTGTCACTGAATTGACATCTTTAGTGAAATGATTGATACGCTCAATTGAATTTGCAATATTCATCTCCTAAGCTTGGAGCTTGCATGTGTTCAACAATTTCCAAGGGTCTATGTTGAAGAGCCTTTACTATAGTTGCTAGAAATATGTTTAATTTTATTCTTAATTTTATTCAATAATTCTATTCAATCCACGTTACACACAAGTTTAGTACTAGTTCACTTAATTAAATTGCATTACAATTATATATGTGCTACATTATTTTGATTTGCCCGCATCTCAAAATTGTAATGCTAGAAGTAAATATCTTGTTAATTCTGTATCTCGAAATCAGCATTTCTTTACGTACAATGTACGTAATCCAATAATTCATGTGGATGATTTACGGACGATGATTTTTTTATTTTTTTAATAGATTTATGGACGATGATATACATATAATAAGACATATAATAATAGCACTGTCTTGCCCATTTATGGACAATGATAAACATAAGGAATTGGTTGATTCCTTGCTTAATTAATTCTTCGCTAAATTCTTATTCCTTTTTTCCCCTCTCTAGTCATACACGTACATTTTAACAATCTCGGGCTGTCTTGCCCATTTATGACAAGGGTTTGGTCCACTTCGCAAAATTAATGGTTGAATTCAGAATATAATTTTTTTGTCGACTGGGAATTTGTTATATGTCAACACCAAAAAACTTTGTATGCTCGACTGGGACCCTCTTTCATTTGCTTCAATTTCCATTCCAAATTACAAATGATTTCAGTGCTAAATAACTCACTTAAATTGCATTATTACAATAATGTGCTACATAATTTGATTTGCATCATCAACTTGTAATATTAGAAGTAGATCAATGTTAATTTTAATTTGTCTTTTGAAATTAACCTTTTTTTACATAGTCACTCCTGTACAATCTTAGCTTTGAAGTGAACGTTTCACTGTGAGAATGAGGATGCTATATATTGCATTTGAAATCAATCTTAGGATTTTAAATTTTAAAATTTTTAGCACATGGTTTTTAATTTTCTACAAATATATATACTGTTTCTCGAACTTTATTGCATATATATAAGGGTGAACCCCTGCATTTGGTTTCATATATCCTTAATTAGTTTATATTATTATATATACTTATACTAAAATATCAATTAATTTTATAACTTTTTTACAAGAATTCAATCCCAGCATATACTTACACTACTATTGCATGCACTGACAGTGGCGGAGGGAGGGGTATTCCCGGCTATTCCCGGTAATACCCCGTTTTCGTGGAATTTTATTTTTATTTTTATTTATTATTTATTATTTATTATTTTTTAATTTGTAGTCAAATTATTTTTAATTATGGGTGGTTAAATATACACTACATTTTTATATATGCACTATTTTTTTCTTTGTATTTCGAGTTTTAATGTCTTTGAACTCAACATATTTCATCTCTAAGATGATTCCTATTTAAATATTTTAGGAATTTACTTTTAATTGGAGAAAAATATTGATTTAAATTTTCGTATTTATTACGTTTTTAAACCTATTTTTCAATACGATGGGAAAATAATTTTTTTCTTCACTTGATAACAAAATTTTTAGACTAATTATATTAATTAATTGACACTTGGTAAAAAGAATGAGATAAAAAAAGCTAAAAATAATTTTAGTAATAATGACCTAAAATAGGATTATGTTTGCAAATACAAAGTGGTGTGAACATCAAAAGCAGTCGTGTGAATGTTTTGGGCTCTCGGTCCTTGTTTAAAAATTTTCTTCTGTGCATACCCAATCGAGCCGGTCTGGCTCCGCCACTGTGCACTGAGATACGAAATATGCAACTAGCATATTACACAGATGAATGCAACCAGTTGGCCAAATACATGCATGTAAATATACCATTTACCTTCACGCTAGCTAATGAAGTAATTATGATATTATCATCTTATCACAAACAGTCATACTACTATTCTAAATTTCTCTGATTTACAAATTATACATATAATAAAATCCATTGTTGCCTGTTTCAAACGGGACAAAGAAAAAGATGAATTGCTTTACGTAATATGTTTTTCCTAATACGGTACGTACATATTCATACATGCACAAATCTAAATTCGCGGCTATAAATGCAATCTTAAGTCCTTCTTTTTTTTCCATCATAATAAACTGCCTAATTCCGTCCTTCCTCTCACAGCTTTCAATTCTCAGTGATCATGGCTTCTTCTTTGAATATTAATGTCGTTCTTTCAATTCTGGTTGTTTCCTTTTCAATACTGCTTTCTCAAATTGATTGCACCAGCAATGGTTTCACAGTCGACCTGCTTCATCGTGACTCACCTCTGTCACCTTTCTTTAGGCCCAATATCACCCAATTTGATCGAATAAAAAATTCCTTCCATCTTCCATATCCCGTAAATCAGCATTTGAATCCTCTGTTCGGTCCAATTCTGGGGAGTACCTAATGAAAATATCTCTAGGAACCCCAGCTTTCGAAACCCTAGCTATCTTGGACACCGGTAGTGATCTAACATGGACGCAATGTACGCCATGTATACACTGTTACAATCAAAGTCTACCACTCTTCAACCCCAGAAATTCAACCTCCTACAGAGTTGTATCTTGTCAATCTAGGAGATGTGTAACGCCCGTCCAGTTCCACGTATATATACGTCATAAATGATGTCATATCAGAGTGGGCCGTGCACGTAACATAAACATCGGCCACCTTCGGGCCTGTGCACGCCATTCTTTTCATTTTTCTTCGTTTCATAACATACATAACATTGTGGAACTAGACGTGCGCCGTCATTCATTTACAAACGAAACCCTAAATTCCTTTCATTTCAACATATAACGTAAAGCTAGGGTTTCGGTTTCATTACGTACCGCAAGATCTTTGAATTCTTCACCCACACACCACGTCATAGCATCTAGTGACCTTTCGCCCACTCTCCACGCACGGCACCTTCATCAAACACACAACATACGCACATAATGAGTCATAAAGACTCAGTGGATAATAGATGCAATGCAATGCATGTCACACGTTTACTTTGGGCCCCAATTACAAATCATGTGAATACGTGGCGCCGTTCATTCATTAGCTAGGCCTTTTCTTTACAGGGCGTAGATCCCCTGAAGACCCGCTTTTCGTAACATACGGGGCGTAGATCCCCGGACTGACCACGTCTTTATGGGGCGTAGGTCCCCCATGTAGCCGTTTACATCATTATGGGGCGTAGGTCCCCCATATGTAAACACATGATTGGTAACTGTTCACACACATATGCTCGTGATACATTTACATAATCGTTACCTTTTCTACGCCTCGTCCCTTTCACATCGTCATCATTCATCATACGTAATATATAAACAAGACTCCATCATTATATCGTAATCACGAGCATCACAAACATGAGATATTACATATTCGTGCAATGAACATTAACTTCACATAAGGCCACGACATGTCCACGTTGGTTCATATAAGCATCTATCACGTATCGCCGTCACATAACACGCATAATATTCCACGTTGAACCACGTAATCGTATATGAATGCCAAGTCTATCACATTCTTCATTCATTACATATAACATCCAATAACTGGGTTTCTTCTACTTAGGACCAACTAATGCTTAGACACGGCATGGAGAATCATATAAGTCACATAATCATGGACATATCATCAACATATCATGTCATCCACATAACACAAGGTCAAGAGATCCTAGCATGCTTCTAAGCTTCATAATCATCATAATCATGTCATATCTTGTTGTAATCATATACAAACATGCATAAACATCATAAAGCATGTAAAGCAACCATTACCCACCATAAATGAGGTTCAAACAAGCATGGAGACCATCTTCTTCCTCTTCTCCCTTTCTTCTCTTCCTCTTCTTCTTTCTCTTCTTCCCTTCCTTCTTGTAGTCATAGATTACACAAGCATTACATAGGTCATACATGGAGTGGGAGATGATTCCAAAGGTTCACGAGGGACTTGGAAGGGTTTTGGGAGTGTTAGAACCGAGCTCATGTGAATAATACCCAAGAAATGGTGAGAATCATCTAGAAATACCAATCTGCCGACTTAAAATTACGGCCGTAACTTCCACATTTACGGCCGTAACCCCTTACTTACGGCCGTAACCCCATATCCTTACGGCCGTAACCTGATTAATACGGCCGTATCATACCATCATACGGCCGTAATAAACTCTCTGAAAATCCTCTGCATTTCATCTCCTTGACTTACAGCCGTAACTCCATGCCTTACGGCCGTAACTCCAACCATACGGCCGTATCTTCAGATCGTACGATCGTAATTTGCTCTCTGAAACTTTTGGACATTTTCCACTGTTTAACATTTACGGCCGTAACCTTCGACCCTTACCGCCGTAACCTGACATTTACGGCCGTAATTCCAACATTTACGGCCGTAATTCCGCTCCTGCAGAATTTTCTCATTTTCTCATTTTCGAAGGCAGTTTCGCATTCCGGGACATATCCTGCACTGCAAAGCATATCGTGAACATATCATATATACGTACATTAGACCGAAACATCATCACGTCATCTCAGATCATATACGGGATCCTATACGGACTTATATACGAAATCATATACGTATTCATACGGTTTTCGGGACGAATTCGGGCGGGTCATTACAAGATGTGCCTGGTGTAAGGTTCAACCTGCGGCAAAAAAATGTATGTCAGTATTCAGCTTTGTATGGTGACTTGTCATACAGCTTTGGTGATTTAGCTTCAGACACACTCACTTTTCAGTCCCATTCTCGAAAATCCGTGTCGTTCCCCAAGACCGTTTTTGGTTGCGGCCATCGAAACGGGGGTTCTTTTGATGAATCTGAATCTGGAATCGTGGGTTTGGCAGGCGGAGCTATTTCAATCATAAATCAACTGAAACAGTCCATTGGCGGCAAATTCTCCTATTGTTTGACGCAAATTAATCAACCAAATGTTTCGAGCAAAATAACTTTTGGAAGTAATACATTGCTTTCGGGGCCAAACGTTGTGTCAACACCTCTCATAACTAAATCTCTCCACGCTGTTTATTACCTAAATTTGGAGGGTGTCAGGTTGGGAAGTACTAAAATCCTCTATAGTACCGTAAAAGGGCTAAACTTGAGTTCAACTGAAGCCACCCTTGAAGATCAAGGTAACACCATTATTGACTCGGGGACAACTTTCACTTTCCTACCAAAGCGAATGTACGAAAAATTGGAAGCAACTCTCGTGAAAACTATAAAGGGGAGACGCGTGAGGAGCCCAGATGGCTTTTCCAAATTGTGCTATCAAGGTATTAATGGAAGCTTTAATCCACCAACACTTCTTGTTCATTTTACCGGTGCCGATTTGGAGTTGCTGTCGGCGAGTACATTTCTGGAGGTCAAGCCAGGGTTGTTTTGTTTCACATTGTTACCTTCCGAGGGAGTAGGAATATATGGGAATTTGAGTCAAATGGATTATATTATAGAATATGACCTTGAGAATAAAAAGGTCAGTTTCAAAAAGATTGATTGTTCGAAAGCCAAAATGATGTAATTTTTATTTATTGTCTCTAAATAAAATAATAAGTTTCTACATATTTGATACTTTTTTAGTTACTGTAGTCTCAGAAGCTGCCTTGATGATAGTTCAGGTGTCCAAAAACAATCGTGTCCTTGCCACTGTAGAGGGTGAATTTTATGGTTCATTTACAATTTCTTCATTTTTGTTGTGTCTTCGTCTTCATGTGGTGTCATTGTTGTCCCATTTTAGGATGCAAGTCCTAGCTAGCTAGGTCAAAGGAATTTCATTTTGTAACTTTCAGTGGTGATGTTGCTAATGAAAAAATAGAAGTTCTTCAAAATATATATTGCAGGTCTGCTTTTACTTGCTTTAAAAGACATATATTTACTTATTTCTTACGTAAATAGCAAGCGCAATATTATATTGCTCTTTAAAGTCAGTGAAAAATATATTTGCATTGGTATTGTCATGTTTAATTTTCCTGATTTTAAAGAAGTTATGTATCTTTTTAATTCCATTATACTAACATGAAAATTATTGTTAAAGGTAAGATGCGCTGATTTGATAACTATTATTGTTGAGTTTTGTTTGCCATCAAGTTTAATTAATTAGCGATCACGTTGCACATGCGTAACCTATCCCAAAAAGTCTGATGGCCGTGTTTTTTTAGAAAAAAATTCTGCATAATTATAACGCCATTATATGAGAACGAAACACTTATGGGATGATTTTCATGGCATGATCCCACCTACTATTAGGAATTTATATCTCATTTTTTAATTTTTGTACTTTGTAATAATTTAATTAGTAAATCTGATGGTTACATACGTGTTAAATTCTGTTTGCCCTTTTTCCATCTAAACTTATTATGGATATTTTTTACAATATATATTGTTATTCAATTTCTTCATTTAATGCGGCTTTTTCTTTTCCTTGTGTGTAATTTTGTTTCATTTTTTTTGTTTTTGTACATGTTATTATTAATTAGATGGATTATACATGATTTTTTTTTGTTTTCACGATTTAATATCACAAAATCGTGAATAAATTCCAATTCACATAAAAAATTTAATGGTGGTAAAGTGGTAGTAATTCGATGTTCAACGATTGAAAGTAATATAATGGCAAGGCAATAAATATATATTTTATATGTTTCATGTCCATTATGAACTTACATACCATTTGAAAATTTATTGACATTTTTTTTGGCTGAGTTAATATTATATGACATGAATTAACATTGCTCAGTATTTATCCAAAACTTAAACCTTTAAAAAATAATTATTTAATTTGTGTATTTTTAAAAGTATTGGATTTTTTTAATTGATTTTTTTTTTATTTTTTGAAAAAATTGGATTACAAATACTATAGATTTAAAATAATATTAAGCGTGCGTATGCAAAACTTTGTGATCTCAATTTTGGTTCCAAACATATATACCGTATGATGCACATTTTGAAGATAGAATATTATCTTTAATTATATTAATTATATAATAATTATGAAAATACAGTCCGCACACAATGCACGGGTGCTAGTTCCAGTTGACCGTGCATTACGGCTTTATAGTTCAAGAAAATTCAGTTTCAGAAAAAATGCTCTTCAATGGTGTTGCATTACTAGCTTGACAAAACCCACATCTTAACAATCACGATCATGTATGCTGCTCAAAGGTCCTGGTCGATTCCGGGATAAAATATATCAGTCCACACTCAACAAAACAATTTGAAGAAACGAATCACCATAGAATATACAATAGTCTTGAAAGTATAAAATAAAAGAAATTTAGCTTGTAGTAATTACATTGATTATCTAGTATTTTAAATCGATGTAGGCTCGAAATGCTTCAACACAAGTTCTTAGCCATAATAAGTTTTTAAGTCAAATTGAAAATCTCAAGATTTAGTTTATGTCGATCAAAATAATTAGATCCGAAGTACCCCTAAAGAATCCACTTTTCTTCTTAAATAAATGGGAAATTTGCGCAAATGGTCCAAAAAAGAAGTGCAATTGGCAAATTTAGTCTAAAATAAACAAACGTTGCTCGATTAGTCAAAAGAATTTGATGTGCGAATTTAGTCCAAATGGATGGAATCCGTCCATTAAACCGTTAGTCAAAATCTTTTATGCTATTTTGTCCTTTTGTGAATGGGTATTTTTGTCAAAAATATTGCAAAAAATTGCACAAAAAATCCTAATATTTGTGGGTTTTTAAAATCAGGTCCTAAATTTTTTAATTTAGTTACATGAGTCCAAAATTTTAATTGAATTATATAATTTTATATTTTATATTTTATTTTATTTTACATCTGTCCAAGTGGTGCTGGTGGTGGTGGTTGTTTTGGGGGTGGGGGTGGTTGGGTGGGGTGCGGTTGGGATTTTTTTTAAAATTTTTTTACTTGATTTGATTAATTTTTTATATTCGGTATATTTTTTTCAAGTGACGTATTTCTAATAAAATTTTATTTAGGTACGATAATTCATTTGTGATTGTTTGTTAAAATCAAAATATGTTTGTCTATATTTTATTTTATTTTCTATATTCGTTACCTTTTTATTTTTCTAGTAGTACGCGCCTACTACAATTTTACGAAGATATACTAATTATATTTATTATTGACTGTTAGTTAGAATCAAAATGTGTGCATATCTAATGCAAAAGGAAATGTAAACAAATGCTGTTACATTGAAGATTTTCGGTAAAATTATCTAATTAGTGTGAAATTAATTTGATAAAATTAATTATGGACCAAATTCAGACCTGCAAAAAAATAAAATATAAAATTATATAATTTAATTAAAATTTTGGACTAATGTAAGTAAATTAAAAACTTTAGCAGCTGATTTTAAGAGCCCGCAAATGTTAGGATCTTTTATGCAATTTTTCGTAATTTTTTTTTACAAAAATACCCTTTCGGAAAAGGACAAAATAGCATATTTTATTTTTACTAACGGTTTACTGAACAGATTCCATCCATTTGGACTAAATTAGCACCTCAAAAATTTTTTTTGACCAATCGAGCTACGTTTGCTTATTTCGGATTGAACTTGCCAATTACACATTTTTTTGGACCATTTGTGGAAATTTCCCTAAATAAATACGAGTTCAAAAAATTTGTCTACGTTAACTTTGGAGATGTCATACTTTGTTCGATAGCATCTACTTTTGGACCACCCTTCAAATTGGATTAGCGTGTTGCCACAAGGTGTAGAACTAATTTTGTTAGAAAATAAACATTCTTTTTATTTTTGAATTTAATAATTTTCCCTTGGAAAAAAATATTTTAATAATTTTGATATAGTCAATTTATTAAAACATGGAGACATCTTCTATTTTCTCGTTTACCATGTCATGCAACACTAACTAGTCAGTAGAACCCAGACAACTGTGATTTTCTAGAGATGATTTTCTTTATTTTTAGTTTTTTATTATTTTCAATTTTTAAAAAGAAATATTTTATTATTTTAAGATATAAGGCCATCTCCAATGCTGATGCAATTGCTCTCGTGTGGGAGAAGAGAGATGTTAAGGAGAGAGAGGAAGAAAAAAGAGTGTGGGACCTATGTTTGTTGAAAAGTGAATAAAAGGAAGTACAGGGAAAATGACGGGGAAAAGTGAAAAAAAAAAGAGAGATATAGAGATAAATTCAAAAATAATAATAAAATAGTAGTGGAAAAATTATGGATGGGCCTCTATATCTGGATATGGTATGGGTATCTATGAAGAAAAAATTAATGGAGGAAAAATTTGATAATTGAGATACAAATGATTTAAAATATAAAAAATTAAAAGAAGTACACCGTCTCTTTTTTCTCCATTCCTATCTCTCTCTATTCTCTGGCTCCACTAGCATTGTCAGGCACCGGGGCAAACTGCAGAAAGCATTGGAGGTGGCCTAAGGGTAAAAATTAATAATTTTCATGGGATTTAATAATGAAAATGCATGTTTTCTGTTAGCATGGGCATAATGAGATAATTAATTAAAGGTTGGGGAGGGTCCATTGTGTCCCAAAAAAAAAAAAGAATAGAATTAGAACTGTTACTGTAACGCCCCGTCCAGTTCCACATACATATACGTCATAAATGACGTCATATCAGAGTGCGCCGTGCACGCAACATGAACATAAATATAAAGCCACCTTTGGGCTTAGGCCACCTTCGGGCCGTTACATAACATATGGCCACCTTCGGGCCCGCACACGGGTTTTCTTTTCATTTCATAACATAATGGAACTAGACGTGCGTCCGTCATTCATTGAGACACGAAACCCTAAATTCATTTCTTTCAAGCATATAACGTAAGGCTAGGGTTTCGGTTTCATTACGTACCGCAAGATCTTTCGATTCTTCGCCCACACACCACATCATAGCGTCTAGTGACCTTTCGCCCACTCTCCACGCACATCACCTACGTCAAACATATAACATACGCACATAATGAGTCATAAAGACTCAGTGGATAATAGATGCAATGCAATGCATGTCACACGTTCATTCTGGGCCCTCTTGCGAATCACGTGCTTACATTGGCGCCATTTTTAAACATATGGCCGGGTCCCATAACATAACGTAACATCATTGGAGACATCGATCTCCCATTGGGGCATTGGTCCCCCGTTAGACCCAAATATCGGGGCGTAAGTCCCCCGCAGGGCGTAGATCCCCCGTTAGGCCAAAACATTTTCATTTTGTAAATACGTGATAGGCATTTCATTCACACGTATGCATTCATGACATGATCATAGGTAGCACTTACCATTAGGCCTTGTTTCTTTCACATCGTCACCATTCATACGTAAACCATAAACAAGGCTTCATCATCACATCGTGAACACAAGCATAAGGCATTACATATTC
This sequence comes from Jasminum sambac, assembly GCA_018223645.1. Lineage (NCBI taxonomy): Eukaryota > Viridiplantae > Streptophyta > Magnoliopsida > Lamiales > Oleaceae > Jasminum > Jasminum sambac. The sequence continues at coordinate 19,350,762 of CP073649.1, forward strand.
GTGCATTAACGTTAACTTCTCATAAGGCCACGACATTCAAACGTAAAGCATACGATTACAAAGTGTTCACGTTGGTTCACGTTGATTCATATAAGCGTACATCACATATTGCTATCACATGCCACGCATAATACGTCACATTGAATCACGTAGTCATACATAAATGGGCCGCTCATCATGCTAGTTGTTCATTGCATATACATAGCTTTACTTCCTTTGTTCATTACATATAGCTTTCTATAGCCACATAAGCCATAGAAGTTGGTATGAAGGTCACATAGGCTACATAAGCATATACACATCATCTTCACATCATGTCATAACCATAACACAAGGCCAAGAGATCCTAGCATGCTTCTAAGGTCTCTAATCATCATAATCATGCCATATCTTGTTTCTATCATATACAAACATGCATATACTTCATAAAACATGTAAAGCAACCATTACCCACCATAGATGAAGCTCAAACAAGCATGGAGATCATCTTCTTCCTCCTCTTCTTCCTTCTCTTCCTTTTCTTCTTCTTTCTCTTCTTTCCTTTCTTCTTGTAATCATAGATTACACAAGCATTACATAGGTCATATATGGAGTGGGAGATGATTCCATGGGTTCATGAGGGTCTTGGAAGGGTTTTGGGAGTGTTAGAACCGAGCTTGGATGAATAGTGCCCAAGAAATGACAAGAAGCATCTAAAATAGCCATTCTGCCGACTTATAATTACTACGGCCAGAACTTACACATTTACGGTCAGAACTCCATTACTTACCAGTAACTCCATATCCTTACGGTCAGAACCTCATCAATACGGCCAGATCCTATCATCATACGGCCGTAATAAACTCTCTGAAAATCCACAGATTTCATCTTCTTTACTTACGGCCAGAACTTCCATTCCTTACGGTAGTAACACCAATAATACGGCCAGTATCTCCGAACCATACTCGTAATTTGCTCTCTCAAACTTTTGGACATTTTCCACGCTTACCATTTACTACAGAACTCCTTGAACCTTACGGCCAGAACTCGACATTTACGACAGAACCCCGTTATGCGTAATTTTCCCATTTTCATCTTTTTCGACGCCGCCAGTATTCCGGGACATATCCTATACATCAACACATATCGTGAACATATCATATACATGAACGTCCTACCGAAACATCGTCACGTCATTTCATCTCATATACGGTACATATACGGAATCATATACGTATTCACATACGGTTCCGGGACGAATTCGGGCGGGCCATTACAGTTACAAAACGCAAAAGTTGAGGGCTATATGTGAAAATAACCCATTTATTTTTTTTTTCATTTTCATCTCTTAACCCCCAGTTAGTAGTTATTTCGATACGGTATTTATTCTGCACATTCCAAGGTTGTTTCTATAATTGATTGACATTCAGTTTCACTATCCAAATTTTCTTATCTTGTTAAATTTCACAAATTACTAAATATAAATGAAAAGTATAATATAAGCAACTTGAAACTAAATGAATTTAATTTATTTTATGTGCATCATGAATAATATTCAATTTCTTAATTCTTAGCACAGTAAAACAAATAAATATAAAGTATATTCCATACATGAATATAAGAAACATTAGATAACATGGAATTTTGAATATTTAAAAAGGTCCCAAGTTGAAATTTCGCAAATAAATATGATTGAAAGTCAAAAGAAGAATGAAAAAGATACATTTTTTGATGAGAATCACAGAGATCAAAACAGAGTTCGTGTGCCGAAAGGTCCGATTACGAGGTTAAAGGCTAAAAAGATCCAAGAGACAACGATGGGGCTAGTTCAAAAATTATGGATTAAGGCTCAAGCGGAAAAGGAGTTAAAGTATGGGCACGCCTTACCACATAGGCATTTCTAGGAAATTTTCCTTATTTTTTTCATATTATAATTTTAGTAGTATTGTTACGAATATTTTTATGGTATTTTTTTTCTCTATATTAGTTAGAATTTTAGGCAAATTAGGTTTCTTTCCCAACAAGCAATATTCTAGGATTTTTCTATTATCTATTTAAAGGATTGTTTTTCCATTATAAAGAACAACTTTCAATCTTAATTGGAGTGAAACTCTTTGTGAGGAAAATCATCTTTTCTTCCATTGCTCTTCTTAGAACTTTTCGAACTCTACAAGAGATCATCGTTCTTGTGCGAGTTCAACAATCAATTGAAGGTTCTCGCTTCCGCATCTTATTGGGATTAGGGTTAATATACCCTAGGTTCTTGAGTCGTGAAGCGTGCGTTGGAGATTAGGGTTAATATACCCTAGGTTCTTGGTGTCAGAGCTTGGCTCTAAAATCGAGTAGTCTATCTTTTTTGTCTTTACTCTTTGTGTTCTTACTGAAAAAAAAAAAGAAAATTCCCAATTTTCTAAATCTGCCCAGACTTTATTAGTGCCTGTTTTCAGCGAGCTAGTAATGAATTTTGAGTAAAAACGACCCAATAAACAAGATCAGTAGTGAACTACTGATCCAAGGCGTTTTTATGCAAAATCGATCGTTTAGGGCTCTAAAATTCCATATTTTAACTGTTCAGTCGTTTTTTCAATTACTTTTCAATTCTTTTGTTTTGTTAATAGCAAGTAAAGAAATTTCACTTGCTATTGGATCGAAATTTTCTTCACTAGTTTGTCCTTTTTGATTGATTGTGTGTTGGATCTCACAAAGAACAACCTTCTCAAGTTTAGTTGGTTACGTTCTTTGAAGAACTTGGCGAAAAGGAATAGAGTGGAAAAAGGCAAGAATGGTGAGTACATTATCGGGTAAAAGCCTAATTTGTACGATACACGAGTGATAAAACACGTGAGGACACTCATCACACAAGCACAATGACTACCATTGGGCAAGAAAACAAACAAGTGATGGAAGTGCTTAGAGATGTGGTTGCGAGGCTAGAAAGGCTTGAGGTAAGGAGGGATGAACCACAAGGTAGGGTTCATAATGATAGGAGGAGAAATAGGCGAGAAACTAGAGGTGAACAAGAAGAAGATACAGGAAGTAATGAGAGTGGCGATCATAATTTGATTGTTGGGAGGTATAGAGGAGATAAAGGAGTTAGACGAGATCATCGAGGTCATGATGGACTGGATGAGAATATTGGGAGCACCAAAATGAAAATCCCATATTTTCGGGGTAGAAGTGATCCAGAGGCTTATTTGGAGTGGGAAAGAAATGTGGATTTGATCTTTGAGTGCCATAATTACTCAGAAGAGAAGAAAGTAAAATTGACGATTGTAGAATTTACTGATTATGCATTGACTTGGTGGGATCAATTGATGATTAGTAGGAAAAGGAATTTGGAGAGGGCTATAGATACGTGGGGTGAATTGAAAACTATTATGGGAAGACGATTTGTACCGAGTCACTACTATCAGAGTCTCTATCAAATATTGCAAGCCCTTGCTCAAGGATCAAGAAGTGTGGATGATTACTACAAGGAGATGGAGATGGCCATGATGAAGGCTAATATAGACGAGGATGGAGAAGCTACCATGGCAAGGTTTTTGAGCGAGTTGAATGAAAACATATCCAATATCGTGGAGTTACACCATTATGTTGAATTGGAGGAGATGGTGCACATGGCTGTGAAGGTGGAAGAGCAATTGAAGAAGAGGGGGTCGGATAAGTACCCTTCGGGGTCTAACTCGTCTTGGAAGCCAAAATGGAGCAGTGAGAGGAATGACCGTAGTAATGGGAAGACAGAATTTACGAAGGGGAAAGAAATTGGGTTTAACAAAAATAAACCCAAGGTTGAGCCTATACCTACTCGGAGTAAAAAAATTGAGTGTTTTTAAGTGTAGAAGTCGTGGGCATGTGGCATCCGAGTGCCCAAATCGGAGGACGATGATTGTGAGAGATGGTGAATGGATTTCTAAAGATGAGGGTATTGTTGGCCATGATATAGAAAGTGATGAAAGTGATAGTGAGGAGGAGATTGTGGAAGGAGCTATTAGTCCACCAAAATATATCACTAGTCACAAGGAGAGCACTTAATACCCAGTGTAAGGTTAGTGAAGCTGAGCAGCAAAGGAAGAATATTTTCCACACTAGGTGCTACATTGGAGATAAGGCGTGCAGCATAATTATAGATGGGAGAAGTTACACCAATGTGGCTAGCACCACCATCATGGAGAAATTGGGTTTACCAGTGTTGAAGCATCCGAATCCCTACAAATTGCAGTGGTTGAGTGATTGTGGCTAGGTGAAGGTGAATAAGCAGGTTCTTCTCAACTTTAACATAGGAACCTATTGTGACCATGTTTATGTGATATAGTTCCAATGCATGCCACACACATCTTATTGGGAAGACCACGGCAATGTGATAGGAAGACGGCACATGATGGGCGCAAAAATTGGTACAGTTTTCAAAAGGATGGGAAACCGGTTATACTTTTACCTTTGAGTCCGAGTGAATTCTATAGAGATCAAATGAAGCTCAAAAGTGAGGTAGAGGAAAAAGAAAAGAGAGAAGAAAATGAAAAAAGTGGATAGGGCAGAAATATAGGTGGAGAGAAAAATGAGAGTTCAAAAAAGGCAAGGATGAACTTGAGAGGAAAAATAGAGAAAATAGGAACGGCAAGAGAAAAAAGAGAGAAAAAAAGGGAGGCCAAGACAAAAGTGTATTTCTATGCAATGTGTGGTGAGGTTAAGAGGGCCATTCGAGGGAACCAATAACTACTTTTGTTGGTATACAAGGAGTCACTCATTGTGCTTGATGAGTCTCACAAACCCCTCCCCAACTTGGCTATTTCTTTATTGTAGGAATTTGAATATGTCTTTCCGGAGGCATAGAACACCAAACAGACTTCATTCCTGGCGTAGTCATTCCAAATCGACTGGCCTATAGAAGTAACCCTGAGGAAACAAAAGAACTTCAAAGGCAAGTTGAGGAATTGATGAGCAGAGGATATGTAAGGGAGAGCATGAGCCCTTATGCTATGCATGTGCTACTTGTGCCTAAAAAGGATGGGACATATATGATGTGCATTGATTGCCGAGCTGTCAATAACATCATAGTAAAGTATCGACATCCTATAACTAGGCTAGATGGACATGTTAGATGAATTGCATGGGTCTTGCATTTTTAGTAAAATTGATTTGAGGAGTGGGTATCACCAAATAGGAATGAAAGAAGGCGATGAGTGGAAAATTGCCTTTAAAACTAAATATGGCTTGTATGAATGGTTGGTCATGCCCTTCGGTCTTACTAATGCACCTAGTACGTTTATGAGATTGATGAATCATGTTTTGCGTGCATTTATAGGCAAGTTCGTGGCAGTATACTTTGATAACATTCTCATTTATAGTAAGAATTTAGAGGACCATGTTAAGCAGTTAAGATGCGTGCTTGTGGTTTTGAGAGAGGAAAAGTTGTATACTAACCTTAATAAATGTCACTTTTGCATGGAAAAATGTCGTTTTTCTTGGCTATGTAATTAGTGCTACAAGTATTGAGGTAGATGAGGAAAAGATCAAAGCCATCACGGAGTGGCCCGCTCCTAGAAGCAGCACCTTAGTGAGGTTGTTAAAAAGAATGTAGGATTTAAATGGGGTAAGGATCAAGAAAATGTGCTTAATGCTATTAAAGATAGATTATGCACTGCATCTATGTTGGCATTACCTAACTTTGATAAAACTTTTGAAAGTGAATGTGATGCCTCCGGGATAGGTATTGGTGCTGTTTTAACGCAGGAAAAGAGACCAATAGCCTATTTTAGTGAAAAGCTCAACGGGGCAACCTTGAATCATTCAATGTATGACAAAGAGCTTTATGCATTAGTGAGAGCATTGGCCGAACGAGTTTGTAATCCATACCGGCCATGAGTCCTTGAAGCACTTGAAAGGACAAAATAAGTTGGGCAAGAGGCATGCCAATTGGTTGGAGTTCATTGAAACCTTCTCATATGCCATCAAGTACAAACAAGGTAAAGAGAATGTTGTAGCCGATGCATTATCGAGGAAGTATGCTCTTATGACCACATTGAATGCAAAATTGTTGGGTTTTGAATATCTTAAAGAGTTATATGTCAATGATTTTGACTTTGGTAATGTGTTTAGTGCATGTGAGAAAGAGGCTTGTGATAAATTTTATAAGCATGATGGGTTTTTGTTTCGGGAGAGTAAACTTTGTGTGCCCATTTGTTCTATGCGTGAGTTGCTGGTAAGAGAAGCCCATGGGGGAGGTTTAATGGGACATTTTGGGATAAGAAGGATATTGGACATATTATAAGAACATTTCTTTTGGCCCAAAATGAAATGGGATGTAGAAAGAGTATGTTCTAGATGCGTGACTTGAAAAAGAGCAAAATCAAAGGTTTTACCTCAGGGTTTGTATACTCCATTGCCCGCACCTAGTGAGTTTTGGACTGAAATCTCTATGGATTTTGTTTTGGGATTGCCTAGGTCCAAGAAAGGTAAGGATTCAATCTTTGTGGTCGTTGATAGGTTTAGCAAAATGACACATTTTATTCCTTATCATAAAACAGATAATGCCACTCACATAGCTGGCCTATTCTTTAGGAAAATAATACGACTCTATGGGATTCCTAGGAGTATAGTATCGAATAGAGATATTAAGTTTCTTCCACTTCTGGAAAGTTTTGTGGGATAAGATGGGAACTAGACTATTGTTTTCAACTACTTGTCACCCACAGACTGATGGACAAACTTAGGTAATTAATAGAACCTTAATCCAACTTCTTCGCTCTATCATTCGAAGGAATTTGAAAATTTGGGAAGAGAGTTTACCTTTCATTGAATTTGCTTATAATAGAAGTGTTCATTCTACGACTGAGTTTTCTCCTTTTGAAGTTGTTTATGGTTTTAATCCACTAACTCCTTTGGATTTAATTCGTTTACTTGTTGATGAGAGGGGAAGCTTGATGGGAAGAAGAAAGCTGAGCTAGTAAAATCTCTCCATGAAAAGGTTAGGCTTCAGATCGAAAAGAAGAATGACCACTATTTTACCCAAGCTAATAAAGGTCGAAAGCCAGTGACGTTTGAGCAAGGGGATTGGGTATGGCTTCATCTGCGAAAGGAGAGATTTGCTAATCTAAGGAAGTCCAAGTTGCAACCTCGTGGAGATGGCCAATTCAAAATTGTTGAGAAGATCAATGACAATGCCTACAAACTTGATCTTCCAGTGAGTATAATGTTTCTACTTCCTTTAATGTTTCTGATTTATCCCCTTATGATGCAGATGAACATTCGATGATGAATCCTTTTCAAGAGGGAGGGGATGATGAGAATCACAGAGGTCAAAACATAGTTTGTGTGCCGAAAGGTTCGATTTTGAGGTCAAAGGCTAAAAAGATCCAAGAGGCAATGATGAGGCTAATTCAAAAATTGTGGATTAAGGCTCAAGCGGAAAAGGAGTTCAATTTTGAACTTCAATTAGGCAGTGAGGAGTCACGAGCAATTACATTAATTGAGATTGAAGAGCCATGCCAAAGCGATTTGAAGAGCACAAGTTTTGATCAACCGACTGAAACCCAATTGGCAAATGATGTAGAAGAGGTCTTGATTTAAGGCGAGGGTGGCCCTGTTTTCACTAGTTTACAGCAGGTTATTTAAAGAAGTCAAGAGCTAAAGCGTGGGCACGTCTTACCACATAGGCACTTCTACGAAGTTTTCCTTATTTTTTTCATATTCTATTTTAGTAGTTTTGTGACGAATATTTTTATGGTATTTTTTTCTCTATATTAGTTAGAATTTTAGGCAAATTAGGTTTCTTTTCCTATAAGCAATAGTCTAGGGTTTTTCTATTATCTATTTAAAGGATTGTTTTTCCATTATAAAGAACAACTTTCAATCTTAATTGCTTTTCTAGGGTTGTTCCAATTTCGTTGTGAGTTTCATTGGCATTGCTCCAACGGGGTTCTCACCATTTTTGCTGGTTATCAAATTCTACTTTTAGAGGAAGCATATTCTTTTATAAGCAACTTTTTAAAATTTATCAGAAACCTAAAACTCTTTTTTATTATTTGAGAAATTGAAATATAACGCCAGGCCAACAACAATCTTAAACTTGGCCTTAGGCTCAAAAACCACACCTAAACATTAAATATAGGAGAGTTATTTAAAGTACAAGGTCAAAACAGAGTCCTAACTTACCCAAGCACTTAATTTACTAAAACCAATTACAAATCAATTTATTTACTTTTGTCCACATAATTCTCATTATGCTCAATTGCTAAAAGGTCAATTACATCCACAGTACAAAATTTATTATCTGACACCATATTTTAATTGCATGAAAAGGTCTTCAACTCTATTTGTAATGACAATTATGCTCTCACATGTTTTTTAATTAATTTTTAATAATTAACTGACTTTGTACGTAAATATTTGGATATTTTTAAATGTTGTGTTAGAGTTTGGTTGAAATTAAAAGCAATATTCATGTTTTCCATCCGTCATATTTTACATTACTTAAAATTATCATGAACAAATAAGCATTTTTTATCTAAATAAATAAATTTTTTATACAAAGACTATCTATACAAACTAAATTGATAACTAGTGAAGAATAAAAATAATAATTGAAGGAAAAAAATGATGTAATTACGTCAAGAGCTAAATGTTGGGAACATTTAAAATAGTAAGAAAGAGATCTCCTAAATAATATTCGTGGTGTGAATATAATTGACCTATTAAAATCTGAAGTTTTTAGAAGTCAAAATTGTCAAGATTTTTTTTAATTTTATTATTTTATTTTACCTTAAAAACCTTTATAGAGGCTAATAAATAGACATGTGAAAGTATTACATTAATTAATTGGCTGGCAAATTAAACTGTACTCACATAATCACATTCAATATTTGGAACAAACTTTTGTAAATATTTGTCTTGAATACAATAAAATATAGAATCAATTTTCATTAATACAGTAATACTCTTCACATTATAATGAAAACCTAAACAAAAAATTATGTAAATTTGTAACAAGATTATGCAAATACAGAAATGAAAAAGTTAATCAAATTCTAGCACATTAACATATTCCATTAACACACACTATATATTTTCAATCATCATTTTCAAGACTCTACCGGTATCCATCTCTCCCAATATCAAATTCCTGCTTAAAATGAGGGTATTTTATTGTTCATTAGTTCTTTTTCTTTGTTCATCTTTTTCAAATTCTCTGTCGCCATCACCTAGACCATTTATTCCCTACTCTAACACCACATTAATCAAACAGATCTGTAGCCATACTGAAG